>CM019065.1:212184641-213384641 GCA_009667805.1 Leptobrachium leishanense | reverse complement strand
AAATACAGTTGAATGTTCTGTACACTGCTTATTTAATTTGTGAAGCTGATATATGCATAGGCTTGTCATCAATTTTAATTTAGAGATTGGTACCTACTGCTATCCTACTTACACGCTGTAATATGGAGTTACACAGTAAAGAGATCTGTTGTCTCCTAATGGGCAGGTATGTGATCATTAAATAAATCAAAATCATTGTGATCTAAAATGAATAAATACAATATTTATGGGTGTTTGGAGTACCCTAGAAGATGGGATTTCTAATTCATACAAATGATGTATGATAAAGTGGTCTACAACTTGTACGGTGTGAGTTTGTGAGTTATTGTTTTAAGATTTTTCTTAGTTGTTTTTTTTCTGCTTTCTGAAGTGGGATATGCCCAGGTTTTTTTTCTACACGCCGGCGCCAGCACCTATCATCAGAGCCGACACTCCTCCGCTAGAATGTGGAGGACATCTCTAGCCCATCGTCAAAGTTCCACATATCGGCGCCAATCACAAACGTCTCCCACAGGGGACTGACATTTTGGTTGTCAGCCAAACCTGCGGGACATCCCCCTTGCCAGCTGTCAGGGATCAGCACCTGTATGTGCGCAAGAACCTGCTCTGCATGTATGCATACTTGTAAAGTGCTGCCTCAGACCTGTCCAGCACTGATAGGGGTTAAACCAAAGTGAAACACCAAAACACACACCACACCCTCCTGTCTGTCTGTCAATAAAAGATCAACTCCCACTCCTGCAACTTGGCTTTGCATTGTCAAGTCTAACCCTGTGCTATTCAGACCTGCTTTATGTTCCTGTTGATAACCGTGTACCAGACCCTGATTAACCCACCGATATTGCCTCCTTGCTGTCAGCCCTTAGATCCACGGTCCGTCCTGACTACGCTACCTCTTCAGGTACAACCGGGATATCCCTACCTAAAGGGCTCAAACCACCTGAACTTGGGTCCCACCACGGCGCATGCCAGGTGCCACCCTGACAGAATGCAAAGCCCATCTACTGAGCCCGCAGGGATGCTACCAGCCCTGGAAGATCTGGCCCACCTGTTATGTGTTGTACTGGGGGATGTATGGGATTTCATGGACTCCCTAAGAAGCACCGCTCCCAAGATGTGTGTTTCTCCAGGAAGGAAAACCAAGGGCCCGCTAGCTCCAGAGGAGCGCGCCAGGAGGATGGCGGAGGGTCTCTGTATTTACTGTGCCTCAAGAGACCACTGTCTCGCAGCCTGTCCCGCAAGACCCCCAAAAGGGCCAGTTCCCACACCCGAGCCGGCTAGGGTCTCACGGCAAACCCCTAGGAGAAAGACTGTGTGTGAAAAACCTCCGGTGTTGAAAGATGCACCCCATGCTCATATCTCTGCACCACAGTCCAAGCCTGCCCCCAGGAGACCACAGGTTCCCAAACCTGCACCCAGAAAGTCTCCTACACCAAAACCTGCGCCCAGACGACTCAAGCCCACTGTACCCAGGGGTAGGGAGTCTCTGGAGGACTATGCAGAAGAGGAGGAAGAACCAGAACTGCCCATGGAGTACGAGACCCCCATACCTGAGGAGTCTGACCCTCCTGTTTCTATGGGCTATCAAAGTACACCTGCAGAAACAGAACCTCTGCTCCCTATGGAGATTATGTGCATGCAGATTCCAGGTGCAACCACTCTCAGCCAGCAAGACCCGGTGATCTGTGAAGTGGAGGGTCCTGGCTTTGACCCTCTGTGTGAGTTCTTGCCATTTGGTCGTCTATCCTCAGATTATGTAGATCCAGAGCAAGTATCTAAGGAAGAAGTTCCATATTGTGTACAGGGAACTTTCATGTCACCAGGAACCATCAATACCTGTACCACCCCAGAACCTGCATATGCAGAACAATCTGCTGATTCCACCACCGGTTCCTCAGACCCTGTACCATCTGACTGTGTGTTTGCATCCATCGGGACGGTGGTGCGGAAGAAAGACTTGGCACGATTCAAGGAAGCTCTGAACATCAGGCAAGCTGCAACATTTCCTAAGACTGCACAGTTAACGCTGACAGTGACCCCCATCGCTTCCAGCCAGCAAGATCCACCACCCTCAGAATGCTGCTCTCCACACGATTCCAGGGCAGAGGAATGGGACACCTTGTCCTCAGATGAGGAGCCTCAGCAGCATGTGGCTCAGTGATCAAAAGGACCCTCAGGTCAGCGTTCTGGGTATGTTGGTACCACCTTCCAAGCAGCGTCCCACACTAGAGGGGCTCATCATGCTGCGGTTTCCTGTTACGATCCAGCTACAGAATTCTATCCGCTCAGTGATGCATCTTCTGACTCTGAGTCAGAATACATGTTTGAGGTGGTAACCCCCGGGAGCTCTACCCACCTGGAGCGATGAATACATGAAGAACAAACCTCAACCCCTGTACATTTGTGCTATGTGGCCTCCTCCCCTGCAGAATCCTGTCACCACCAGAGAAGGCGCAATACCCAAGACACCCCATCTTACTGGATCCATGAAATCTACTGTTTATACATTATGAACAATTTTTACTTGTCCGCAGGTGTCCAGCTTCCAGTCCAGTCTGTTCGTCCTGAGGCCGCCCCTTTGGGGGGGATACTGTCAGGGATCAGCACTTGTATGTGCGCAAGAACCTGCTCTGCATGTATGCATACTTGTAAAGTGCTGCCTCAGACCTGTCCAGCACTGATAGGGGTTAAACCAAAGTGAAACACCAAAACACACACCACACCCTCCTGTCTGTCTATCTGTCAATAAAGGATCAACTCCCACTCCTGCAACTTGGCTTTGCATTGTCAAGTCTAACCCTGTGCTATTCAGACCTGCTTTATGTTCCTGTTGATAACCGTGTACCAGACCCCGATTAACCCACCGATATTGCCTCCTTGCTGCCAGCCCTTTGAGCCACGGACCATCCTGACAACGCTACCTCTTCACCCCTTTGTACCACGCCATGGACTCATACCTGCCTCAGCCAGCCTCTCCTCAGGTACAACCAGGATATCCCTGCCTAAAGGGCTCAAACCACCTGAACTTGGGTCCCACCACGGCGTATGCCAGGTGCCACCCTGACACCAGCTGACGTTATCGCACAGGGGTGTAATGACATCAGAAGCGGGACTCCCCCCCCCATAGGGAATTCCCTATAGGGGAAACACAGGGGTCCATTGGACTCTGTATGTCCGGCCCTATAGAAGCTAGAGGATCAAGTGAAATATCATTGGAAAGGCCAGAGCATTTCATGTAATATTTTAAAAAATAAGTAAGTTATTTTTTTTTTAATGCAGCACTATTGTTCGCTTTTCAATTATGAAATGAACAATGATGCTGCAATGTGGAGCTGTGTGATACGCTCCTACGCACTGCACATAGCTGTGAGTTTTATTGCTGTGGAGCTCTGTGATATGCTCATATGCACTGCACATTTCTGTGAGTTTTATTGCTGTGGTGGCTTTCTTTGATACGCTCATACACAGCGCACATTACTGTGAGTTTTATTGCTGTGGAGCTCACTGTGATACACACTGCACATTACTGTGAGAATTATTGCTGTGGGGGATCTGTGATACACTCATACACAGTGCACATTACTATGAGTTTTACTGTTGTAGGTGCTCTGTGATACACTCATACGTTCTGCACATTACTGTGAGTTTTATTGCTGGAGGTTCTGTGATACGCTCATACACACCACACATTGCTGTAAGTTTTATTGCTGTGAAACTCTGTTATAAGCAGGTGTGTTTTTGTGAGAATAGGTTGAGGGGAGTGGCAGCATTTCATCCTTGAATCCAGACCAACAAAATGTGGTGGCCTGGCTCTGGATCTATCCAATGGCTGCACGTTGGCATGCGCCCTCTATTTCTTGGCTCCATGCCAACGTACACCATCTTTTCATTGGCTGCTCGCTGCCTGACTTTTTATGATTCTTCGTGGTGAGTGTACCCCCACCTTTTTTCCTAGAATAAAAGCACTGGATATTCCTTATAACCATTTCCCATTTTATATGAATTTTACCAAACTTTTAATAGGTTATTCACTAACTACTGTTCTTTCATTTAAAAAGTAGATTTAGTTTGCCAAAGATTGGCAGTGGGTCAAGTAAGGTGAATTCACTACTTAGGGAACTGCCACTATGGATTGCCATTCTTTCAATTGTAGTTTCTGCAAAAATTTACGATTTTCCACCAGTGTTTCAAAGTTGTCTTGCGTGGCTTTTACTGTTGCCTTTAACGTAACTTCAGTTGAAATTCAATGGAGATCCACACTTTTAAATGCCAAAGAATATACATCACTAAATTGAGAAAGGCTGTACTTTACTCATTTTAGTGATGAATATTGGTGCTAACATTGCTAACGCTGTTCGTCATGGTTTGCACCAACTTTTCCTGCCATTGTTGACTTCACCTTCTGTGGATAGCCAGGCTTCTCTGGATTTGCATCAATGGTTATTTTACCAATGTTTGCAACTGCAGTGAACTTCAGTGCCACATCGGTGCTTACTGAAAAAACCCTGAAGTGGTCAGAAACACTATCAGGGTAATTCAAAGAGATTCGAAAAGTCACCGCATGTTGGGTGACTTTTCGTTCTCTTCAATTTGGTTCCTTTTGCCGATCCCATTTCGGTGACCCTGCGGTGTATTCAGCAAGCACCACAGGGTCCCCGAATTGCAGGGAAAAGCTACCGCAAACCCGATGAAAACTAACCGCAAAACCCGGCGAATGCACCCCGAAAACCCGCAAAAACATCTGGATTAACCTGCCAAGAACCACAGAAAAACCCGAGCAGGAGCCGATCGCAGCCTCCGGAAAAAGCCGACACCGCAGAAGAGGCAGTGAATAAATTAGGAAAACAGTTTGCATGAATGATTGAAAAGTGAAACGCTGTTTGCAAAGAAACTACTGAGCAAAAATGTCTGTAATTTACATATGAGGTCCAGGGAATGATGATAAAAAGAGCTGTTACAGAAAAAATAAGTAAACTTAAAAAAAAAAAATCGGACTTTTAAAAAAAAAAAATCTCAAAAATGCTTAAAATATCCTACAAAATCTATAATGAAAGAGACTCTTTACTGCAGAATTTTATAATGAACGGTTTATTATATATTGAATTAAAACCGGAATATTTTTAACATTGACGCCTATGGGATTCTCCTGAATAAACTTGCCGAATGAAACCACCGAATGGCAAGGCATTTCGGGAACCTTTCACTGCTGGTTTTTGCTCTCTGAATAGCCGAAACAGTGCTTTTTTATGGGGATTTCACTGCCCTCGAACAGGCACCGTATGTGCAGGCAATTCGCCAGGATTAGGCGAATTGCCTGCTCTCTGAATAGCCGAATGGCCAAGAAAGGCAACCGAACGCTGATTTTCAGCGTTCGGTTACCTTTCTCAAGCAATTCAGATCTCTTTGAATTACCCTGTATGCTAGATAAATAAGAGTTCATAAGACAGAAAGTTTTTTCTATTCTTTCGTTTAAAACATTTCAGCTACATAATTACAATAATTACTTTAATTACGATTGTTATTATAATTACTATTTGTCTATAGAGAGAAATCATAAGCCAATCATTTTGTTATCAAACATTTCGTATTGGGTCTATAAATATGATATTTGTTATACTAACCAAATAATAAACTGCATTGTCTTAAACAATTACATAAAACAGATGTCAAATAGTCATTATTTTTTCTCTTTGATCTTTTAGCAATACCTGATGGTTTTCGCATAGAGCCGAAGCCTTCAGAAGAACCGATTGAAGGCCAGAATTTCAGTCTGAGTTGCCATGCAGACAACTATACATATGATAATCTTCAATGGTATCGCCTTAACCCACTAACTCTGGAAGATGCAGAAGGAAACCCTCTTGTTTTGGACTGTAAAAGTTTGCCTCTGTTTGCAGAGCGGGTCGATGGGGAATTTAAGCATCAGCCAGGGTCAAACAGTGCTGCTCTCGTGATCAATATTCCCAAAATCTCACTGGAGCAAGAAGGGGACTACGTCTGTGAAGTGCAGAATCGCAAAACTAGAGAGAAGCACTGTCATAAGAAATATATTTCTGTATTGGGTGAGGAATTGCAAGTTGAGAGAGAAATTGTGTCACACAACAGAAAATACATTTTAAATGAAATAAATAATGACATACATTTACAAAATAAAATACTACTAGCATCAGCAATATTGTTTACGTTTAATATGTGGTAGTTCACCAAGGGCCCTGCATGGCAATGCTCGATTCTCTTGCCCAGGTAGTAGTGTTACAGTTACAATATTTATATAGTGCCAACAAGTTCCTTAGTGCTGTACAATGAATGGGATACACAAATAACAAATAATTACAAATACACATACAAGTTAGACACACGGTGTATGACTATAATCATTTTATGATCACTTACAAATGCAAGATTATTACTATCATTTCCCTTTTGTATTTTTTTTTTCTATGCTTGCAAATAAGTGGACACCTGTTTCCAGAACATCCCCTTGCTCTTTGGGAGCGGCCATCTTTAATTTGCCTTTCAAAAGTGCCACATGTGCAACCCAAGCTCAATCTCAATTTCAAATAGCTGATACCGGAAGAGAGTATGATTTTGAGTAGACATCAAGCTCTTACAAATAACATGAGGATTTGTGAATTTGTCCTAGCTCTCAATTACCTACATATTGTTTCATAGCTATTTGACTCGTCTGACCAAAGAAGATGTAAAGTTTGCCACATGGCCACGCCCAGAGAGCAAGAGCGTGACAATGTACGGGCATTTCTGCAAACTTGCCTGTGCGGCTCTAGATTTAAGGCAATATAATAATAATAAAATCACAATCCTTCTTCATTGTCCAATATGGCAAAAAGTATGCGTGGTGATTATGATCATCTAATTGGTATAAGGAAATAGCTTTCACTAAAGAATGCTATGTTAATTATGACACAAAGATTTCTTTTTTTTCAATACAGTGTATTATTTTGTAAGGTGAGGTGAACATAGCATTAGCATTTCTTTCTGCTGTATAATCTTGTCTTTGTAATTTGTTTCTTTCTAGCACAGGAAGCTCCACATTTGCAGCAAGACCTAACTGACAAGATGGTGAATATCAGTGACTCGATGGTGATGCAGTGTAAAGCAGAAGGCACGCCCCACCCCAGCATCCTATGGTATAAGGACAACAAGTTAGTTGAAGAGGTCTCAGGTACAGTGAAAGTCAAGAAGGACGTCTAATAGTCTGCAGGGTTTCTCAAAAGATTACTTAGTCATGACACCTTTTAACCCTATCAGCATAAATGAGAGATAGGTGAGTCAGGGTTAGTGCAAACATTTCAGTCCCCATAGGCAAAGCACATCGCCCCTCCCTTCATCTCTCTCCCAAAAAATAATTTATCTGTTCCTTGTATCCCTAATGCCTTACTTTTCTGTTCTACCCAAAGCAGCCTTTCTATTATATTGACACATTTTCTAATGTATATCTCCTAATCTTCCCTTAGCCCAATTGTCTCTCCTGCCCTCTAAACCATTAAAGGAACATTACCACCAAAAATGAAATGTTCTTATTTTGTTTATTTTATGTTGCATGCTGGTATCTTACACGTACAGTACTTTGGTTCTCACTTTTATGTTTATTTAATAATCTATTTTACTCTATATGTGTCACGAGTCCATCCTTTTTGTGATCTTTTGTGTTGTAAACTGACACCTACAGTATCTTTACAACACTTGCTCCCCACTGTGTGGCTTTGGCCATAGAATGGAGTGAATGGGTCAGCCACTGACTCAAATCATTGTATTCTGTGGGATCTATTCAAAGAACATCACCAGGGGATAGATTAGAAATCTTTTATGCTCCCTGTTTTATCTCATTTAGCTGCCAACTCTTATGCCAGGTAATCTGGACATCACAATAGACCCCTGCAGCCTTATCTAAACATCCACTTCTCCATTCCACTTACTGTTAAATTCTGTTTAAGATAAACCACAGCAATAAAGTAAACAGCTTGCACAGATTTTGGTAAATGTTGCATCGTGGGAAAAATCCACAAAATGGAACAAGGAGATAAAAAAAAACTAACTTTATTTTTCCTTTTTACATGCAATTACTTCAGACTAATAAAAAAACAGCAGTATGTGTTTTATAAGGTGGTTTTATTTGTAATGCACAAGTAAATCCATTTGTAAGTTCTAACAGATATGTCATTTTATGACTTTCGTGTATGGCATGTTCAGGACATGTTTGTCAGTTTTGCTTGGATCTGTATATGCATGCAAGAGACATTTACATAGGAGTTTACAGAGGAGGAGGTTCTACAGCAGCTGTCTAAAGTAAAGACAAATAAGTCAATGGGGCCTGATGGGATCCACCCTAAGTTATTAAAAGAGCTCAGTGGTGTAATAGCAAAACCGTTAACAGATTTATTTAACCAATCCTTGTTAATGGGAGTCGTCCCAGAAGACTGGAAATTAGCAAATGTTGTACCCATTTACAAGAAGGGTAGTAGGGAAGAATCAGGGAACTATAGGCCAGTTAGTCTTATGTCAGTATTGGGGAAATTAATGGAAACCATGTTAAAGGAAAGGATTGTTGAACATCTAAAAACACATAGATTACAGGATCAGAAACCACATGGGTTTACCTCAGGGAGATCATGCCAAACTAATCTTATTGACTTTTTTGATTGGGTAACAGAAATAATAGACACAGGTGGTGCAGTAGACATTGCTTATTTAGATTTCAGTAAGGCTTTTGATACTGTTCCTCATAGAAGGCTTATCAATAAATTGCAATCTTTGATCTTGGATTCCAATATTGTTGAATGGATTAGGCAGTGGCTGAGTGACAGGCAACAGAGGGTTGTGGTAAATGGAGTTTATTCGGCGCAAGGTCTTGTTACCTGTGGGGTACCTCAGGGGTCAGTACTTGGACCCATTCTCTTTAATATTTTTATTAGTGATATTGCAGAAGGTATTAATGGAAAAGTATGTCTTTTTGCTGATGACACAAAGATTAGCAACAGGGTTGACGTTCCTGGAGGGATCAGCCAAATGACAAATGATTTAGGTAAACTAAAAAAATGGTCGGAGCTGTGGCAATTGAGTTTTAATGTGGATAAGTGCAAGATAATGCACCTGGGACGTAAAAACCCAAGGGCTGAATATAGAATATTTGATACAGTCCTAACCTCAACATCTGAGGAAAGGGATTTAGGGGTCATTATTTCAGAGGATCTAAGGGTAAGTAGTCAATGTAATAGAGCAGCAGGAAATGCTAGCAGAATGCTTGGTTGTGTAGGGAGAGGTATTAGCAGTAGGAAAAGGGAAGTGCTCATGCCACTGTACAGAGCACTGGTGAGACCTCACTTGGAGTACTGTGTGCAGTACTGGAGACCGTATCTCCAGAAGGATATAGACATCTTAGAGAGAGTTCAGCGAAGGACTACTAAAATGGTGTACGGCTTGAAGGAGAAAAGTTACCAGGAAAGGCTTAATGATCTTAACATATATTGCTTGGAAAAAAGACGAGACAGAGGAGATATGATAGAAACATTTAAATACGTAAAGGGAATCCACAAGGTAGAGGAAGGGAGTATATTTAAAGCAAACAAAGTAGCAAAACAAGAGGACATAGTCTTAGATTAGAGGGGCAAAGGATTAAAAGTAACATCAGGAAGCATTATTTTACTGAGAGGGTGGTGGATACATGGAACAGCCTTCCAGTAGAAGTGGTAGAGGCCAAAACAGTGATTGAATTTAAGCAGGCATGGGATAGGCATAAGGCTATCCTAAATAAAAAAGAAAATCTAGCTTCTTTGCTCATTGATTCATTACTGGGCCAAATGTAGTCATACCCTGGGCACTTCCCCGTTTATGCAGTGTCTACATTTGCTTTTTGATGGCCCAGTCTCATGTTCAAGGCTTGGCAGGATGTGGCCTGTTTCTTTGTCTTTGAAATTTTTTCTACACATTTAAATTTTTATATGTTTGCAAAAGTGTAAACAACAGTTTTTTTCTGTACAATATTTGCTTTAGTTTTAGCCGCACTAGGCTAATTTCATGCAGTATGTACACATATACACACATACATACAGGTACATACAGTATATAAACACAAACATACACACAGTGAAATTTATGTATTCATTTTTTTTGAGAAAGTATTTTACCAGGAAGGATACATTGAGATTTCTCTTGTTGAAACAGTATATACAAACATGCATACACTCATGCAGTATACATGTACACTGTATACACATACAGTCTACACACATATAGTACAAATACACACACAAATGCACACGCAGTATATACACAGTGGTAGTCCGGTGGAGTAGATGTGTAACTAGTGGCAGGCTGCTTGTGTGAGTTGCCTCCCCTAAGCACATCCTACACATGCCTCAGTAATGTATTGGGACAGGTGCAATTGCGGGGTCAGAGCGTTGGTGCTGCTGAGGGGAGGGAGGTAATGGAACACTTTTTGCTCTGCTTGTAAGCCTGTTCTCATGCACTCCCACTTTGATCTAAGCTCTGATGCCCATATTGGGCCATGTGCCATTGACCCAGGTAATAAGGATAGCAGTGCCCCAGAAAACAATTAAAATGAGGGAAAGGGTAAATTAAACTACCCTAGAAAATTATAAAACCTTAAAAATGTGGTTGTCCTCAGAAAACGTGTTGTCTGGTAAATATCCCCATTCAGTTTACATTGAGCCATATTAGAAGACAGGTAGTGTATATTTAATACTTTATTGTTTGCGTATATTGTTTATTAAAACAACACACAATATGTAATGACACAACTGATTTGAAAATATCTTAAATATTATGTCAGACGTCTTGAAACCGGTACCACCATTTTAAAAAGTGATTTCCACATGTAGCTTAGATTGATATATTATTGACATAATATTATAAAACATCTGTTTTGACAGGTATTGTACTAGGAGACATGAATCAGACTCTGAGCATTCAAAGAGTCAGAGAAGAGGATGCCGGGATATATCTTTGCAGAGCTTGTAATGGGAAAGGGTGTGTGAACTCCTCAGCCAGTGTGTTTGTTGAAGGTATTGCTTCAATGTTACTAAATAGCTTAATATATATTGTTCATTGTCAGTGGCAAATGCAGTCGTTGAAAGGGAATAATATATAGGTGTTGTTTTATATATTTTACAGGGGTTTGGGTTGAAATCCATACAACCAGGTTCCCTAATGCCAACATCCCGACGGCCAACTTCCAGACAGAACAAGTGCCGGACATACCAAGTTCCCTACACAGACAACTCCCTGGCGGCCAACTTCCAGACATCCAAAATCCCAGTGGCTAACCCTAACACCCTAACCCTAACACTATCACTCTAACCCTAACCTTACTCTCTAACCCTAACCCTCTAACTCTAACTCCCTTACCCTAACTCCCTAAACCTAGCCCTAACCCTGGCTCCCTTAACCTAGCCCTAACCCCTAAGCATAACTCCCTAAGGGTTAGGGGGTTAGGGTTAGCCGTTGGGATTTTGGATGTCTGGAAGTTGGCCGTCAGGGAGTTGTCGGTGTCGGTAACTTGGTATGTCCGGCATTTGTGATGTCTGGAAGTTGGCCGTAGGGATGTTGACATTAGGGAACCTGGTTGTAGGGATCTTGTCTGGCACCCTATTTTACAGAATGCAATTGCTTTGCAATATTACAGAAATTGATGATCAGCAATAACCAAGGACTGCTGTAGGAATAGCAATAATTTTGATAAGCAGGTACCAGGACAAGCCTTTCGAATAATAACTGTGACCTGTACAGGCATTGCTGTGCTCAAATAGTAATCACTGCAAATATTGCTTATTAGAAATCGACTATAAATTAGATGTTTATATTGTTTGCACAATAAAAGTATACCGTTCTAGCGTGTTCTGCAAATTGAGTTTATGAGGCTTTGATTCACTTGATTACTCTGTTTAAAATTTCTAATAATTTTAGTTTTCAAGTATCTGTGTTTTATGTTTAAACCTTCTAATGATTTTAGTTTTCAAGTATTAGTTCCCTCAATGTCAAATGAAAGCATTTTTATAAATTCATAATATTTCTTCCTAAGGCCACAATGAGGCACTAAGAAACTTTAGCTCAGTTCTTCTCTGGCAACTGACATTTTGCCACTTGAATGCTAACAATCCAACAGATAAACCAAATTGGCAAATGCACAACAACATTTGCGTGAGCAAAACAAACGGCAAGCAAAACATTTTTACAAATGTAGACAGTGTGAGAACCAACATAAAGTAACAAATACCGATGCATGTTTCTCTAATGTTCAGTTGTTACTTGACTATTTCTGCTGTTTTCTTTTTTATTATTAACTAGAAATTGTTTTAAATTCAATATTTTAGGATCAGATGACAGGACAAATGTTGAAATTGTCATCCTTATTGGGACCGGGGTCATTGCAGTATTTTTTTGGATTCTACTCATCCTTATCTTCTGCAACATCAAAAGGGTAGGAAAATAAAACAACCAGTACTTAATCAGCACTTATTTTTCTTAAACATGGCAATCAAATAAATATCTTTACTGAAAACCAAACTTTTTGACTTGAACATCATTATTTAGGGGACATGAGCAAGTGGCCATTATGAAGAAAAAAGACTCAATTATTTTTGACTTTTTCTCTTCTAATTCTACTACTTACATATATTTTTTGGACATTCCAAGTAAGAAATGAGGTATCTGCGGATCTATAATTCTGGTCTCTGTATGTACTATTGTTTGTCACTATGAGCATGACCTCTATTACTTTCCATTATCAGCATCAACTGGATTACATTGTCTATTTGAGGGCACCTTAAACTAATTATTATAATTTTTTTGCTTGTTTTTGTAGCCTAATCACAGTGAGATAAAGACTGGATATCTCTCAATCATCATGGACCCTGGTGAAATACCTCTAGAGGAGCAGTGTGATTATCTCCCATATGACTCTGCAAAGTGGGAGTTTCCAAGGGATAGACTTAGGCTTGGTAAGACGGCTGTCTTTTTACCATTTGTAACAGTCCTTCATCCCTGTTTAGAAACATTACACATATATGTTTAATGCTATCAGTGTTTCGTAAACACTGTATGTGCTTAGTTAAGTGTTTTGGTAGTGTTAATGTGTGTACAATAGGGCGCTGTGCAGTATATATGTATTAAGAAGGGATTTGGTGGTGAATGCTATATTAATTAGCGAATGCTGCCTTGAGGGAACTATTAATTTGTAAAAAACCTCAGATAAAATTACATAAGGGGTTATTCAGAGAGAAGTTAAAAGTGGGAGAATGACTGGAGAATGGAAAATTCTAGCTCAAAATAGCCAATTTGGAAAGTGAGATAAATGGGAGAATTTTTCTGGTTTGGCTATTTTGACCTAGAACTTTCTGAATAACCCCCACAGGATTTATAACTATCTATATATATATAAACGCGAAAGTCCTGACTGACTGACGGACTGACTCATCAACGCCCAGCTGAAACCGTTTAACCTAGGAACGTGAAATTTTGAAGGTGCACTGTTTTTATGATGTAGGCACCCACTACGGAAGGATTGTTGGATGAAAAAAAGGGGGGCTGAACACTTTTAAACGGGATACCTATATCTCAAAAACAGAAGATGTTACATACGTGAAAATTGGTATTTAGATTCGTCTTGAGAAACAAAAAAACACCTATTTTACCATTTTCCAAAAATTCAGTGGGAGGGGGGCAAAAAGGGGGGGTTGAATACTTTTATCAGTATACCTATATTTCAAAAACCAAAGATTTTACAGGTGTGACATTTGGTATTTACAATCTTCGTGAAAAAAACAAACGTGTTTTGCCATTTTCCACAAATCCAAATAAGGGGGGGGGGTCGAAGGAAAGGGGTCTGAATGCTTTTATCAGTATATAGTTGTGTTCAAAATTATTCAACCCCCACTGAAATTGAGTGTTTTGGCCAGTTTGACATTGATTTTGTTCATTCAGTCATCTTGCTTACAATTAAATCAAAGAGGCACGTGTAGGTCAGACAAATATAACATAACATTTATAATGAAATAACCACAAATGTCTTTTCTGTGCTCACATCATTATCAGTTTTATTCAACCCCCAAGTGACATTCAAACTTAGTACTTAGTACAACATCCTTTTACAGTTATAACAGCTTTTAAACGTGAAGCATAGCTTGACACAAGTGTCTTGCAGCGATCTACGGGTATCTTCGCCCATTCGTCATGGGCAAATGCCTCCAGTTCAGTCACATTCTTAGGCTTGCGCACTGCAACTGCTTTCTTTAAGTCCCACCAGAGGTTCTCAATCGGATTTAAGTCAGGTGACTGTGATGGCCACTCCAAAATGTTCCAGCCTTTAATCTGCAACCATGCTCTAGTGGACTTGGAGGTATGCTTGGGATCATTGTCCTGTTGAAAGGTCCAACGTCTCCCAAGCCTCAGGTTTGTGACGGACTGCATCACATTGTCATCCAATATCTCCTGCTACTGAAGAGAATTCATGGTACCTTGCACACGCTGAAGCTTCCCTGTACCTGCAGAAGCAAAACAGCCCCAAAGCATGATTGACCCCCCGCCATGCTTCACAGTAGGTAAGGTGTTCTTTTCTTCATAGGCTTTGTTCTTCCTCCTCCAAACATAGCGTTGATCCATGGGCCCAAACAGTTCTAATTTTGTTTCATCAGTCCACAGAACACTATCCCAAAACTTCTGTGGTTTGTCCACATGACTTTTGGCTTACTGCAGTCGACTCTTCTTATTCTTTGGAGACAGCAAAGGGGTGCGCCTGGGAGTTCTGGCATGGAGGCCTTCATTACGCAGTGTGCGCCGTATTGTCTGAGCTGAAACTTCAGTACCCACATCTGACAAATCTTTTCTCAGTTCCTCAGCAGTCGCACGGGGACTTTTCTCCACTCTATGCTTCAGGTAGCGCACAGCAGTCGAAGTCAGCATCTTCTTTCTGCCACAACCAGGTAGCGTTTCAACAGTGCCCTTTGCCTTGAATTTGCGAATGATGCTTCCTATGGTCTCTCTTGGTATGTTTAACATCTTTGCAATCTTCTTATAGCCATTGCACTTCCTGTGAAGAGTAATCACCTCTTCTCTTGTCTTCCTGGACCATTCTCTTGACTTCACCATGTTTGTAACCACACCAGTAAATGTCTAGAAGGAGCTGAGTATCACAGTCAATTTAAAGCTGCCTAATTGGTGCTTATTATGCTTTATTGCTGCTCCGTGACATCCACAGGTGTTTTCAATACCTGATTGAAAACACTTGAATGAACCTCTGTTCTTCAGAGTGGTAGTCTTTAAGGGGTTGAATAATTGTGTCAATGAAGAATTCACAAAAGAAACATTTACTACTGTATTACAAAACCAATTGATGTCATTTTAGTTGCATATGGTTCTTTAAAAAATCCTTGTAGGATTTCATTCTGAATACAATTACAAATGTACACTAAATTCCCTAAAACCCTTTACAGCATTGGGGGTTGAATAATTTTGAACACAACTGTATCTATAGTTCAAAAACCAAGATGTTACAGATGTGAAGTTTGGTAATTACAATCTTTTGAAAATAAAGAAACACGTGTTTTACCATTTTCCAAAAATCCAAGTGGGGGGGGTAAAAAAAGGGGGTGAATACTTTTAAACAGGATACCTACATCTCAAAAACAGAAGATGTTACAGATGTGAAAATTGGTATTTAGATCAAATCAAATCAAATCAAAATAAGCTTTATTGGCAGGACCAAATACATTTTAGCATTGCCAAAGCATATGGGGAGGAGGGGGGTAGTGGGACATATATATGGGGGGGAATGGGCAAGTCCATGGACATTATCAGGGGTAAGGGATAATGTGAAGGGGGATGGGGACGAGTCCGTGTTGGGGATTTATAAGTCCAGGATCTCTCATGTTCCTCTCAGTCTGTGACATTCTGCGACGTATTGGGCAGATATTTTCACCGCCGGCTCCTCTTCTCCCAGTATGATGTGGAGTTTCCTCGTCTCTTCTATAGAGGTGAAGTCCGGGATGAGAGCGGAGAGTCTCTGGAAGTGAGTTTCCCTCAGTGCTGATTTGTCTTGAGAAACAAAAAAACACCTATTTTACCATTTTCCAAAAATCCAGTGGGAGGGGGAAAAAGGGGGGTTGAATACTTTTATCAGTATACCTATATTTCCAAAAACCAAAGATGTTACAGGTGTGAAATCTGGCACTTACAATCTTCTTGAAAAATAAAAAAAAACACATGTTTTACCATTTTCCAAGAATCCCACGTGGTGGGTGAAAAAAGGGGGGTGAATACTTTTCAACAGGATACCTATATCTCAAAAGCAGAAGATGTTACAGACGTGAAAATTGGTATTTAGATTTGTCTTGAAAATAAAACAACACATATTCCATATTCCATTTTCCAAAAATCCAGTGGGGGAGCAAAAAGGGGGATGAATACCTTTATCACTATACCTATATTTCAAAAACCAATGATGTTACAGGTGTGAAATTCGATATTTACAATCTTCGTGCAAAAAAACCCATGTTTTACCATTTTCCGAAAATCCAGTTAAGGGGGGTGGGGGAAAGGGATGTGAATACTTTTATCAGTATACCTATATTTCAAAAACCAAAGATGTTACAGGTGTGAAATTTGGTATTTACAATCTTCTTGTAAAATAAAAACAGGTGTTTTGCCATTTTCCAAAAATCCCAAGGGGGGGTGAAAAAAGGGGGGCTGAATACCTTTAAACAGGATACCTATATCTCAAAAACAGAAGATGTTACATATGTGAAAATTGGTATTTAGATTCGTCTTGAGAAACAAAAAAACACCTATTTTACCATTTTCCAAAAATTCAGTGGGAGGGGGGCAAAAAGGGGGGGTTGAATACTTTTATCAGTATACCTATATTTCAAAAAACAAAGATGTTACAGGTGTGAAATTTGGTATTTACAATCTTCGTGAAAAAAACCAAACATGTGTTTTGCTGTTTTCCACAACTCCAAATAAGGGGGGGTCGAGGGAAAGGGGTCTGAATACTTTTATCAGTATATCTATAGTTCAAAAACCAAGATGTTACAGGTGTGAAGTTTGGTAATTACAATCTTTTGAAAATAAAGAAACACGTGTTTTACCATTTTCCAAAAATCCAAGTTGGGGGGGGGAGTAAAAAAAAGGGGGTGAATACTTTTAAACAGGATACCTACATCTCAAAAACAGAAGATGTTACAGATGTGAAAATTGGTATTTAGATTTGTCTTGATAAACGAAAAAACAACTATTTTACCATTTTCCAAAAATCCAGTGGGAGGGGGAAAAAGGGGGTTGAATACTTTTATCAGTATACCTATATTTCCAAAAACCAAATATGTTACAGGTGTGAAATCTGGCACTTACAATCTTCTTGAAAAATGAAAAAAACACATGTTTTACCATTTTCCAAGAATCCCACGTGGTGGGTGAAAAAAGGGGGGTGAATACTTTTCAACAGGATACCTATATCTCAAAAACAGAAGATGTTACAGTCGTGAAAATTGGTATTTAGATTCGTCTTGACAATAATACAACACGTATTTTACCATTTTCCAAAAATCCAGTGGGGGGGCAAAAAGGGGGATGAATACCTTTATCACTATACCTACATTTCAAAAACCAATGATATTACAGGTGTGAAATTCAATATTTACAATCTTCGTGCAAAAAAACCCATGTTTTACCATTTTCCGAAAATCCAGTTAAGGGGGGTGGGGGAAAGGGATGTGAATACTTTTATCAGTATACCTATATTTCAAAAACCAAAGATGTTACAGGTGTGAAATTTGGCACTTACATTCTTCTTGAAAAATAAAAAAACAGGTGTTTTACAATTTTCCAAATATCCCAAGTGGGGGGAAAGGGGGGGTTCTACCAAAATAACCTCAAGTTTCTTTTAAAAAAACATTTTAACAAATCCTAAAATTCACGCGAGCGAAGCCGCGGGCAAAAGCTAGTAAAGAATAAAAAGATTTTCCCTCTGGCGCTACTAAATATCAATACATGATAAGATAAAGACATTAGGGATGTGCATGGCTTAAAAATTTGTTTAATTTACAGGGTTATTCACCGCTCTCTGAATAACCCTGATAGTTTCTTTTCATTACGTTTTTAAATAATTTTGTTTTTGGAATTTCGTAACTAATTTAGTTTCGTGTTTCGTTTCGTATTTCGGATTGATTTGTATCGTATTGGATTTCTATCGTATCGAATCGAATTCGATAGTTGATATCCATTTGATAGTTCATTTCAAATTTGATAGGTGATATCCAATAGTTGATATCCATTTGATAGTTCATTTCAATTTCTATCGTATCGGATTCGTATCATATTGAATCGAATTCGATAGTTGATATCCATTTGATAGTTAATTTCAAATTCGATAATTTATATCAATTATTCAAATTTTTCTTTTATGATGATGACACAGTGTAAAACAAAATAAATTTGTTATAAACCATTTCGTTTAGTTTCGTATCATATCGTTTGGTTTTCTTTTCGTATTCATATCATATCGATTCGTTATTCGGAAGTACTTCCAAATACGAATTATCAAATTTCGTTCCGAATTCCGAACTTTTCCTTAACGAATGCCCATCTCTAATAGTCATGCATGATGTGCTATAAACTCTTAAAATTGTACCAATTTAGTAAGGCAGTGTGGGGTGTAAATCCCGTGATATAATATATTTACACTTTATATATAATATGACGGGATAACATTTTTATTTTTAAATTCCTTTCCTTGCTGGGAAGCCTCCCAACTCAGATCCTGCAGGGCTGCAAAACCTTTCCAAATTTCCATGTTTATTAATTTGTAACAATCACCTTAAACTAGTGTGTTTTTTCCTTGTTAAGCAATATACATATATAAGGTCCATTTAACAGAAAATACCAAATTCAGATAATTCCACTTTAATTGTTTGGGGGTTTTTTTGAGGAGGATTTTACCAGGAAGGATACATTGAGATTTCTCTCGTTTTCAAGTATGTCCTGGGCGGCGAGTAAAGATAAAAAACAAAAACACCTAACAAGAAAATAGTGGGGACTTGTTTACAAAATATGATCATACATACCATAAGTCTGCCACAACCTAAATGTACCTCATCGCAGCAGGTCCTATTCAGTTCCAGAACAAACAAAATCAAATGCGCAGGCACTTTTCACTGAATAAACTAATAGAATGAAAATATAATTCAGTGATAACAATACAAAATAAGTTGCTGCTTTAGTAGAATAAATTATTTAAAAAAGCTCCACAAGAATTGGATTTGTCAAATACAAGTTCAAGAAATGTGTAATTATTCCTGACGGCACATAAAATTGTGATGCTTATAACAATATGTCAATACAAAAAGATTTTATCTACAAAGGTTGTGCTGGGAGTCATGCAGGTGCAATTCAATTAATGCATACGACATCCGTAACTGTGATATTCATAGCAGTAGATTTCCAATTATTCCATATTGTGCATGTGATACAACATACTCATAAAATAAATTTATTTATAGCTGCACATCATGTGCTTATAAACATGCTCTTAGTGGAATAGAGGAATACAAGAGAAAAATTATATTTTTTAAAACAATTGATCACTTCTTCCACTCTTATATCAATCTCAAAAAAAGAAAACAGAAAGAGGAAAAATTGTGCAGATCTCTCGAAAGAGTCCAAAACGTTAATATCCGAGCAGAAATGCACTCGCATAGTATAGAGCCATAATAATCTCGGTTCTAGGTAATCCCGCATCCGGCCAAATAGAGAGTGGCTCACCCCTTCTATTATAGCACAATCCACGTCAATAAAAAAAGAGAAGAGAGAGATGGTGCTCTCGTAGCATAAGAATACACTGTTTAAAGATTGCACTCACCATCTGTGGATAATCCCCAAGCTCAAACTGTGGTCATGTATCACTTTTTCAGGGAAAGTGTCCGACCCTTCCTCCAGGAATAGCAGGTTGTCCTCTCTTTAACTTTTTCAAAGGATGTAGCCAGGGGTTGAAATAAAAGAACAATAGTTTGGTCAAAAATGCTAATTGTCTCAATTTCAGCCCTGAGCCCTATAGGGATAGGTGAGCCGTTCCGGGCCGACTCTTAGTTCTTGCCCTGCCATTACTGCATCCAGTCCAGTCCAGTGTTTTCTTGTAACCTTCAGCTCTCCCCAGGATCCACGTGTCATAGCACTTAACCAACTCCCTATTTAAGGGTGTTGCTCCCATGGTGCTATGCTCTTTTATTTCAGTCTCATGCTGTGAGTTTTTCTGCTCATCCTGCTGTTGTCCTTGCCTTGCCCTTGCCTTGCCCTGCCCTCTGATTTATTATTTATTTGATTCCCAGTTTCCATTGCCTTGTATTTGTTTTATTTTATCTCTGCCTTGCCCTTTGGTTTATTATTTATTTGGTTCCCTGTTGCCCTTGCCTTTGTATTTATTTTTGTTTTTCTATCCCTTGCTTTAACCCTTCCTGCCCCGTGTGGCTTCTCTGTGTACCGACCATGGCTATCCCTATAGACTACTCTGTGTTTTGACCCTTGCTGTGCTGACTATTCTGTGTATCGACCTTTGGCCATTCCTCCTGACTATTCTCTGTTCCTTAACCCCTGTTGAGCTGTATTAACCTTGTGTACCGACCTTGGCTATTCTTTTTTTACTATGTTTATGCTTTTACCCTTGTGTTACTATACTGATCTGCTTGCCTCTGTTTTTGCCTGGGCCCCTGCACTGCCACGTGTTTATATATTCCTAGTTTAGATCCGGCCACTTCAAGGACCGGCCTCTCAGATCAGGGATTTATTTATTTTGTGTTGCCTTTGTGCTGGGTCTCCTCTTCAGACTGTGATATTACAACAGGGATGTGCTGTGTCTTAGTCCTGTATATCTATAGAGAATTCCTACCCAGCCTAGCGGTGTCTTCTATTCCATCTGTCTGCATTTAGTCAGTGGTATCGCCTGCTTTTTGGGCTTTTAACCCCCGTATGTGGGTTCCACCTCTGCTCATGCTGGTTGCCCACGTGACACTAATAAAAATAATTTATTAAGAAAGATAATAAATATAAACGCTAAGTTAATAAATGAATGAACATAAAAAGTATTGAGACTTGTTTCAGCTGTCCAAGCCTTCCTCAGTCAGTACATGACAAAAACATTCAAAGAAACAGTCCAACTCCACTTATAGGTTTTTATAACTTCAAGAACAGCTAGAGTTCTAAAATTATGCATTTCTGCCTCTGCGGGCTGCATATGTTCCTCCATGCATTACAAATGGTTGCTATATTGGTTCCGGGCTTAATGACGCCTTCCGCATTATTACACAGCACCATTGTGTCATTCACACGTGACCGCTACACATGTCATACTCCGGCGTCTGTGTCTGCCATGATGTGGTTGTGTTCCAGCCTGCGTTCCACTCGAGGATCTTTGTCTCTTAACCTATGGGAGGTGTCCCAATTGGCGTTTTTGCAATTAAAAACACTCACAATTTATAAAACTTCGTTGCTGATATTTCTGGGTCACAACTAAAACCTTAAACTCAACAAAGTGTCTAGCCCTTATGCTTATCAGAGAGAACCTGTCAGCTTTGACTCAGTGCATATGCTTTTATTGAATCTCTTATTTTAGTTGAGAAGTCCTGAGAGAACTCTTGTTTCATCTCAAGATCCAGTAGAATTTTAGTTAACAGCATAGGCGTTGCTACAGGGGAGCATGGGGGGGTAAATTGACCCCTAGGTTATTCCTTCCCCCCCCACCTTGTGCCCCCACCAAGGCTCAGCATCCAGCTTCCCCTACTTCCTTCGGGCCGCTGTATCTCCGTCCCCGTGAGTCATACATGGTCAGTCGAGGTGTCATTGGAAAGGATCTGGTGCCTTTCCAATGATACCCAACATGACCATATTCAGTGTAAAAAGTAAAATCATAAATAATAAATTAAAAACTTAACATTTTCTTTTTAACCACAGGGTTAAAATGGCTCAGCAGTGTTGGGGTTAATGGTCAGACTGTATATCACATTGTATTACTTTCATTTTCCCCTTGGTTTAGTTGTATATTAAGGGTTAATAGGCAGGCTTCATCCCTTACAGTATAAATTTTATTTTTTGCTTGATTAACCCTTTCGCTGTTGAGGCATTTCACGCCTGTGTGCTGAGCTCATTTTTACCGGTTTCGTCATCATGTTTAACTGCATTTTGAAGCCTTATTTTATTATATGACCCAGACATATTATATAGCGTTCTTTCCAGCAGACTCTGCAGATTCGTAATATATCATTATTATATGTATATGTTATGTCCTGTCTGTGTATTATAACAAAAAATGCAATAAAATTAGAATTTTCAATAATTTACAATGTGTAAAGTGTTTTTTTTCACATTTTAACATGCAAGCGTTTGCGGTTATATTTTCTTTGGGTTGCACTTGTTAAAAAAATTATAAATGGGGTCTCGTTAAATTTTTTGGGGGGAAAATTATGCAAACAAAAAACAAAAAAACAAAACTTTTTAACAAACGCACCCCATACAAAAATCGTTAGTGCAGCATCATTGTTCACATTATAATTGAAATGGGAACAATATTGCTGCATTAACAAAACAAAACAAAAAAAACCCTTATTTTTTTATTATTATTTTTTTAACAATTTTTTTATTGATTTTTATTTTTTTCTGCTAACTTTTTACATGGTCATGTTTGGCCATGCTCTCTCCAATCCAACAATACCAAACATTAACCCCTAGCTGCCACGGATCGGGAGATAGGGGGTTCCAATGAACCCCCTATCTCCACCATTGGTGGCAGCTAGGGGTTAACTCCGGAACTGACGTCATCGCGCTATGCACGATGATGCCAGTCATCGGGGGGAGTTCCCAGAAGCTTGGCCGACATCCAAGATGTCGGCAAGCTCCGGGAGAGGATCACGATCCGGCGCTTTTCAGCTCTGAATCGTGATCCGGCCCCCAAGGGGTTAAAGCCAGCCACCGTTTGGAAGGGCAGGCTGTGCCCTTCCAAACGGTGCATGACGTTCACCGCTGGCCCAAGGCGATCAGGAGGGAGAGAGGTCCAAAGGACCTCCCCCCTCCCTTTCAGGTACCTCCTTCGCACTCATGGGGGGGCACCTGAAATAGATGTCTTGTCCCCGCCAGGGTCCTGGAGTGCCGGGCTGATATCCAAGATGTCAGCCCGCACCGGGGGGCGCACGAATCAGCCGGAAGCAGACGGAAGCTGGAAGCAGTCCTTAGCAGCCAAGTGGTTAATGGCATTTTAGGGGTTAATGTGTAAGCTACATGCCTCACGATATAATCGTTTCATGTTTTCCCCTGCTTAACCCCTTAAAGCTGCAGGATGTACATTTACGCCCTGCATTAGGCGGGCTTTGACGCCGCAGGACGTAAATGTACGTCCTCGGCGTTTACAGCCCCCTCCCTTAATACTTACCTCCTCCGGTCGCTCCCATGCTGCTCTGACTCCCGCGGAGTCAGATCAGTGTGATCCCTCCTCCGGCGCAGTGACGTCATCGCGCCGGTGGCGCGATGACGTCAGTTTCAGGCGCCCCCCCCCCGCCGGAGCAGGGGAAGCGCCTGAAGGGGAGGGGGGATCCTTTGGATCCCTCTATCTCCCCATCGCCGGGGACCAGGCGGCTGTGGCCAGCATCGCTGGAAGGGTCACAGCCTGACCTTTCCAGCGATGTATGGGGGGTTAACCCCTTAGTTGCCAGGTCGCGACCGGGCACTAATTTGTGCCCGATCGCGGCCTATTTCCGGTGGGGGCCGCCATCTTGGATGGCAGCCCCCACCTCTGGGTCCCCCCCCGGTCAACTGACTCATTGCGCCATGCACGAAGATGTCAGTTAACCGGGGAACCCCCTAGCTGCAAAGGGATTTCCCATGGAAATCCCTTAGAGGAGATAGGGGGGTTCTTTGAACCCCTTTATCTCCTGATCGGTGGCAGAGCATGGCCTTTCCAATGATATCAAACATGACCATGTTTTAAGTAAAATAAAAGTGTAAAAAAAGTAAAAATAAAAATAATAAATTAAATAATAAAAAAATAATAAATTTAATAATACAATTTTTTTTGTGTTTTTTAATGCAGCACTATTGTTCACATTTCAATTATAATGTGAACAATGATGCTTCACTAATGTTTTTTCTTTATGGGGGAGTTTAGCTAAAATCACACAATTTCTCCCCAAAAAAAAAATGGGTTCCCCGTTCTAATTTTTTTAACAAATCTGCCTCATAGAATATGACCGCAGAGCCTCGGATAATAAAATTTAAAAAAAAAAAACACTTTACACACTGTGGAAGATTGAAATTTTATTGAAAATTCACATTTGTTTACATTTTTTGTTATAGCATTTTGGCAGGGCATGACATATACAGTTGTGTTCAAAATTATTCAACCCCCACTGAAATTGAGTGTTTTGGCCAGTTTGACATTGATTTTGATCATTCAGTCATCTTGCTTACAATTAAATCAAAGAGTCACGTGTAGGTCAGACAAATATAACATAACATTTATAATGAAATAACCACAAATGTCTTTTCTGTGCTCACATCATTATCATTTTTATTCAACCCCCAAGTGACATTCAATCTTAGTACTTAGTACAACATCCTTTTACAGTTATAACAGCTTTTAAACGTGAAGCATAGCTTGACACAAGTGTCTTGCAGCGATCTACGGGTATCTTCGCCCATTCGTCATGGGCAAAAGCCTCCAGTTCAGTCACATTCTTAGGCTTGAGCACTGCAACTGCTTTCTTTAAGTCCCACCAGAGGTTCTCAATCGGATTTAAGTCAGGTGACTGCGATGGCCACTCCAAAATGTTCCAGCCTTTAATCTGCAACCATGCTCTAGTGGACTTGGAGGTATGCTTGGGATCATTGTCCTGTTGAAAGGTCCAATGTCTCCCAAGCCTCAGGTTTGTGACGGACTGCATCACATTGTCATCCAATATCTCCTGGTACTGAAGAGAATTAATGGTACCTTGCACATGCTGAAGCTTCCCTGTACCTGCAGAAGCAAAACAGCCCCAAAGCATGATTGACCCCCCGCCATGCTTCACAGTAGGCAAGGTGTTCTTTTCTTTATAGGCCTTGTTCTTCCTCCTCCAACCATAGCGTTGATCCATGGGCCCAAACAGTTCTAATTTTGTTTCATCAGTCCACAGAACACTATCCCAAAACTTCTGTGGTTTGTCCACATGACTTTTGGCATACTGCAGTCGACTCTTCTTATTCTTTGGAGACAGCAAGGGGGTGCGCCTGGGAGTTCTGGCATGGAGGCCTTCATTACGCAGTGTGCGCCGTATTGTCTGAGCTGAAACTTCAGTACCCACATCTGACAAATCCTTTCTCAGTTCCTCAGCAGTCACACGGGGACTTTTATCCACTCTACGCTTCAGGTAGCGCACAGCAGTCGAAGTCAGCATCTTCTTTCTGCCACGACCAGGTAGTGTTTCAACAGTGCCCTTTGTCTTGAATTTGCGAATGATGCTTCCTATGTATGGTCTCTCTTGGTATGTTTAACATCTTTGCAATCTTCTTATAGCCATTGCCCTTCCTGTGAAGAGTAATCACCTCTTCTCTTGTCTTCCTGGACCATTCTCTTGACTTCACCATGTTTGTAACCACACCAGTAAATGTCTAGAAGGAGCTGAGTATCACAGTCATTTTAAAGCTGCCTAATTGGTGCTTATTATGCTTTATTGCTGCTCCGTGACATCCACAGGTGTTTTCAATACCTGATTGAAAACACTTGAATGAACCTCTGTTCTTCAGAGTGGTAGTCTTTAAGGGGTTGAATAATTGTGTCAATGAAGAATTCACAAAAGAAACATTTACTACTGTATTACAAAACCAATTGATGTCATTTTAGTTGCATATGGTTCTTTAAAAAGTCCTTTTAGGATTTCATTCTGAATACAATTACAAATGTACACTAAATTCCCTAAAACCCTTTACAGCATTGGGGGTTGAATAATTTTGAACACAACTGTACATATAATAATGATATATTATTAATCTGCCGAGTCTGCCGGAAAGAACGATATATAATTTGTCTGGGTGATATAATAATACGTGACTTAAAAATGGTCAAAATGAGCTCAGCAAACTTCTACTTCCGAAACAGCGCCGAAGTTGTAAAATTACTCCCATCCTTAACCCCTTAGTGACCGGGCGGTTTTACACAAATCCGTCTTTTAGTGACCGCTGCTGATTTTACGTTTCTGCGCTGTTAGTGTTTAGGTCAAATTTTCCTCTTACTCGTTTATTCGACCCACACATATTATACACCCTTTTTCCCGCCATTAAATGGACTTTCTAGAAATACCATTATTTCCATCATATCGAATAATTTACTATAAAAAAAAATATGAAATATGGGAGGAAAAAAATGGTAAAAACACACTTTTTCGTAATTTAATCCCCAAAATCTACAACCACCCAAAACGACCCAGGCTAAATAGGTTCAAAATTTTGTCCCGAGACTAGAAATACCCAATTTTTACATGCGTTTGCTTTTTAACCCCTTCACTGCTGAGACAGTTCACCTATGTGCGCTGCGCTCATTCTGACCATTTTGTACTAATTATTTTTCGATGACAGCCTAGGTCCTATTTAATTAAACCCCCCCAGACAAAAAAAACTTTAAAAAAAAAAAAATTTTTATTTTATTTAATTTTTTTATTATTTTTTTTTATTTAATTTTTTATTTTGTATTTTTTTTAAAAACCAAACCTGGTCATGTTTGGTATCATTTGAAAGGCCATAATCAGGCCTTTCAAATGATGGCAAACATGACCATCTAGCTGCCATGGATCGGGAGATAAAGGGATCCTTAGGATCCCCTTATCTCTACATGGCAGCTAGATGGTTAACTGGCCCACTGACATCCTCACACATATGGTGAGGTTGTCAGTGGGTGGGGGGGACCTGGAGGCTTGGCTGACATCCAAGATGTCAGCCCCCCTCCAGATTTGAATCGCGTTTTGGCGCCAATTGGCGCCGCAACGTGATCCGGCGGCGAAACGGTTAATGCCATACACTGCTGAAAATGGGAGGCTCTCCCCTCTCCAGTGGTGCAAACGGCATCTCCCTAGCTTCAATGGTTGGGGAGATAGAGGGCTCCGAAGGAGCCCCCCCCTCCCCTCCATTGAAATGCATGGGGACGCCTGCTGATGACGTCACCACGCAGCGTGGCGACGTCATCAGCCTCGCCTGCCCATGTAAATCACATGGGCAGGCTTCCTCCCTGCCAGATCGCCGTGGGATCCGGCGAGGGAGGTGAGTATCGGGCGGGAGGAGGATTAGGCGCCGCTGACGTAACCTGTACGTCCACGGGTCTAAGGGAGACCCAAGGACAGGACGTACAGGGTACGTCAGCGGCCCTTAAGGGGTTAAGGGGTTTATGGCATTTTAGGGGTTAATGGCTAGGCGACATGCCAGACTGTTTTTTGTTATTATTATTATTATTATATTTCCGTGGGTTTATGGCATTTTAGTGGCTATTATGGAAATTAGAAACTAAAGGGTCTATTCACCTTAGACCCTTTGCTTTTCGCCACATTGCAGGGGAATCCATTTTCCTAAAAATATGGTGAATTCCCTATTTGGCGAATTGTCACCGTAATTTGTGAAAATTGGTGTCGCTGGAGCAGTTATTGGACGGCGTGAAAACCATCGAACTGCGGCGAATAAAATATTGAATTTAAGGATCAGGTTTGTACAACAAAAAGGTATCAGTGCATAACATTAATCTGGGATTTGGGGGTCTTATTTATATACTTATTTAGGTTTTTGCAGTGATATGATTTAGTGGCAAAATGTTTTAGTGCCCCCCAGTTTTGTTGTGATATCTTATGTACCTCCCCTATGTATTTTTCCTAGAGTCGCCACTGGTTAAAAGAGACTCCGTATATTAAAGAGGTGCCTAACACTCATGATGAGTTTACTATTTTATGACGTGCGTCACTTTGAACTTGGGGTACATTGGCCTAGAGAAGTATTTGGGGGGGTGCAGGCCTGATGTTTAACATTATTTCCCTGCTCTCTCCTATGTCGAAGTCACCCTGTACCTGTATGGTGCAGGCAGTGGCGTAGCATGGGTTGTCGGCGCCTGGGGCAAGGCACGAATTGTGCGCCCCCACAACTTGTGGACATGATAACATACCCTGATTCCCTTCGAGAAGTAGAGTATTGACCCCCTTACCCCACAAGCACATGTATTGTATATTAACAAAATTCTGATATAATAAAAAATGAAACACACATGCCCCCCCACGCTACACCACTGCTACCAGTCACCCTGTCCCAGTATACCCTAGGATAGTTCCACTCTCACACTATACCCACTCACTCCCTCCAAGTACCCCCAGTCACTCTCTCTGTCTCCCAGTACCCCCAGTCACTCTCTCCCAGTACCCCAGTCACTCTTTCTCTTCAAGTACCCCAGACACTCTCTCCCAGTACCCTCAGTCATTCTTTCTCCCCAGTACACCCAGTCACTCTTTCTCTCTCCAAGTACCCCCACATTCTCCTAGTACCCCCAGTCATTCTCACCCAAAACCTCCAGTCACTCTCTCTCTCTATCCAAGTACTCACAGTCACTCTCTCCCAGTATCTCCAGTCATTCTCTCCCCGAACCTCCAGTCACCCTCTCCCCGTACCCCCAGTACCCCCTCACTGTGTGTTGGTCACTCTGCTCTGGTGTCACACAATGTTGCCTACTTGCGTGTAGATGCCTGTGGCCCGGGAGGAGCTGTCCAGGGGACTTAGTAGGGATCGGATTTTAAATGTGCTGCAGGGCAGGCGCCACCCTCCTTCCTTCCTATTCAGCGGCTGCAGGGCATGCAGCGATGGGGGGCTGGCACAGGGTGTCACGACCACTACGCACTACTACGAAAGACGCCGGATTGCGCCACCCACTATCTGTCTCTGCGCAATTCTCTCTCGTAACAGGGCCGCAGAGCGCGATATAATGATCCCAGGATTGCAACGCAGTACAAGTCTTCTCCTGAAGCGGGTAATGACTATGTCTCCCACAATCCCTGGCCTCACTTTCCTATTCTATTAGTTACGCTGCCACCAGTCCTCCTGGACACTACGCGTGTCGCAACGGGAGACGCAGGGCTAATCAGCCACACTATCTGCCTACCCTAGACTCTGACAGTAACTACAGATCCCACAATCCCTGCAGTCTCCGACGACCGCAACTCACAATTTCTTATATATAACCGAGCTTAAAGGAAATAGCAATACTCCCAATCTCTTAGTTAGCGTGGATCTCATCAGTCAGAGGCAGAAACGTAAATACGTTTTGTTTATTTATGATATAGAAAAATCACAGTGCATTTGTTACAGGAAAAATTATAACTAGAATAAATCAATTACACACTACACAGCAAATAAAAGAAAAGGGTGAACCACAGAGCATTACTTACGACGAACTAATCAGTAAGCTAGCATCAATGGTCTCCTGGAGCCTGGAGATAGGAACACGGACCGATCAGTCATCTTTCAAATGTACCCCAAGTGATCAGCGCCAGCGCATGGCCAGTTTTCAGAATTTATACACTTCCTGGTCCTTCCAGCCCCCTCCCACAAATGGCCCAGCCTCATGCACTACATATCCCAGAGTTCCCTTATACAGAGCATGCTCAGTACGCTTGTCAATTAATCTTTAATTGCCCAAAGGTGTCCATCTCTCCCCCAGGGATCAAGGATGTGCTTCCTGTCTTTGAAGATAGGGCCTAAATCTTGGTGCCGGGTTGGCTCCCAAGGTGTGATCAATATGTCAGTGTACAAAAGACATTCCATTTTACAGCTAAGTGTTATATCCTCCCCCCAAGGGAGAAAGCTAACCGTTTTAATTACATTTTACCACTCACCCTCATAACAGCTGTGGACTGGGGATACACTTACCAAATGGTCAGACACAAATATGACTATGACTCTATATGGAGGAAATATGTATAAACAGGCACTTAGACACATATATGAATATGACTCTATATGGAGGAAATATGTATAAACAGGCACTTAGACACATATATGAATATGACTCTATATGGAGGAAATATGTATAAACAGGCACTTAGACACGAATATACAGGCAGACCCTTATATAGATAGCAATACAGATCTAATCTGCCACACAGGGCATCAAGGGGGACTGACAAACATGGTACAGGCTGTTCAGTCGAATAATGCTGCACTGCTTTACGTGACTCATGTCAGCATTAAGGAGACGTCAGGACAAGACCAGAATTTTCTGTCCTGGTCATCCCTTCCGGACGCTCAGTGCTAAGTTACCGCTGGTGCTGCAAAACAGGTGACTACCCGTGCAAGGGCCTCTCACAGACACCATTGTCCATGAGTGGACACCTTGCTGATCCCTGCAGGAAAATATTAGTGGTTCAAACATCTTTTGAAATTTTGCGCCCCTAAGAAAATTGCTCCTGGGGCTACCGCCCCCAAGGCCCCCCCCCCACGATATGCCACTGGGTGCAGGGTGTTTGTGTAATCTGTTACGTATGAATACTGTTATTGTTAAAATTGTTATTGTCTATTGTTTATCTGTTACTATCTGCAGATAGGATTACTATGCAGGTCTGATTATGTCTCAGACTCGGAGAAGGAGCAGAAAACTTCAGAGCAGTAGAAGAGTACTATAGAGGAGGGTTAATGATGAAGTGCTGTAAGACGCCAGGGTGTCATTTTCCATTGGCTGCAACGCTCCTTCTAGGACTGTATATATTTGGCTCAGATGATTCAATAAAGAGTTCAGTTCCTGTCTGTAAACCCTCCAGATCTAAATGTCACCTCCTTTCTGGAGGATGTTATCAAGGCTCTTTGCGTGTACCTGTCCTTAGCTTAGGCTAAGGCCTGGAGAAAGGCACGAAAGACTGCTGGTGAGAGAACGGGGTCCGGCAGGGAAGAATTTATTGTTCCTCTGCCATCCAGCTCATTGTTAATTAATGTATAAATGTTAAGAAAAGGTTTGAAGAAAGAAACATGACATATGGCTAAATACCTTTACTGTGCCTGTGAAGGAAGAAAGAATTCAAAGAGAAACTACAATACATTTTTACTTTCAAATAGATTTATTCAAGAGAGTAGCATTTTTTTAAAAAACTCAAAAGTTTAAAGAATTGTTTTTCTTTATTGTGTCCAGCAAGGGTCACGTTTATTGCTGACCTTATTCTATGAGCACCATGGTTTAATCCTTAAAGTGGAGCAGGAATATAAATCATTCTGTAGGATGTACATGTTTACCAATGTTTCACTACCCCATTTATGCTTTGCCCATGTAATATTTTGTTTGTTATTGTCTGAAAAGCATTTATTATTGTATGTAATGTAAAACAAAGCAGCATCCTACTATCGCTGTCACTATCTACATTCATCTCACTTGAAGTTTATGATAGTCTCTTAAGTAAACAGCCCACATTGATTACAATATCTACTGTTCTATTTTCACAGGAAAAGTTTTGGGACATGGAGCATTTGGAAAAGTGGTAGAGGCCTCAGCTTTTGGTATCAGTAAATCTAACAGCTGTGAGACAGTAGCAGTGAAAATGCTGAAAGGTATGTTGGTTCAGGATAAGAACAAACATACAGCTTAAAGGACAAAGTGTGGAGCAAGAAAAATTAATGGGTTAATCAGGTCTGGATGGGGACAAAAAATAGGCCCGAGCATTTTAGTGGTTGTCTACCACTATACAGCAACACAAACATATATATATTTATACACACCTCGATATGCATCCCTTTACTCAAACCCCTGTAAATACTCCTAAACGCCTCGGGCTAAATTACAATCATCCTGTTTTCTCCCTACCGCCCCCGTTTTAATGGGAGATTACAATGCAGGATCTTAAAATGCTGCCTGCGCTGTTAGCGGGTGCTACGCCCTGGAATGCTCGCGCCTGCGCTAAGCGCCGCCGCGAGCATCCACTCGATGGAGTCCATAAGACTCCATCGAGTTTCCCCCTGCCGGTCACATGACCTGCCGGATCTCGCCTCGCCCAGTACTAATACTCACCGTCACCTTGCTGCCATCCTCTCTTGCACTATTCTGGCTTTCAAGCAGCTCACTGTGAAAAGCATTTGGACAACAGTCTATTGACAAATGGTGTTTGCATGTCTAATACTCAAGCACAACTAGACATCTTGCAATGAGGCCGACTCACTTCTCCATAAATTATGTAAGCCAATGTCAGCTTTAATAATAGTGGAGACTCAGTAGTCGGCTCATTTTGTTCATATCACAGGGAGGGATCTTCTACTCTTCCGTGCCAGGGTAGAGCATTGATCTCAGGAGTTAAGAGGCAGGAAAATCAGTTATAGAACAAAAAAGATTCATACATTGTTCTATTTTTCAGCTTAAAAACTCATTATTTGGAAAGCCTTTAGACAGATTTCAAGATAATCATGATGCAGCTAGTAGACTACAGAATATAATCATGATACAATCAAACACTACCAGGGTTATTCAAAGAAATTCAGAGTACGGTTACCTTTCCTGACCATCCGGCTATTCAGAGAGCAGGCAGTTCGCCAAATCTTGTCGAATTGCCTGCACATACAGTGTCTGTTTGTTGCCTGTTCGAGGGCAGTGAATTCCCCAGAGAGAAGCAATGCTTCGTCTATTCAGAGAACACAAAACAGCTGAGAAAGGTTGCCGAAATGCCCTGCCATTCGGTGGTTTCATTCGACAGGTTTATTCAGGCGAATCCCGTAGGCTTCAATGTTAAAAATATTCCCGTTTTAATACAATATCTAATAAACCATTTAATATTATATTCTGCAGTAAAAATTCTCTTTATTTATAGATTTTTTAGGATCTGTTAGACATTTTTTGGGATTTTTATGGCAAAATCTTTTTCCCTTTTTTTAAAATCTTATATTCTTTTTACTGTAACTTCCCTTTTTATTATCATTCATTGGAACTTATATGTAAATTTCAGGCATTTTCGCTCAGTAGTTTTTTTTGCAAACAGCGTTTAAATTTTCCAACTTTCAAGCATACTGTTTTTGGGTTTTTTTCACCTCCTTCGTCTGCATGTCAGGTTTCTCCAGCGGCTGCTCTGCCGCTGCTGTGATCGGCGGCTAGTCGGGTTTCTCTGGCGTGTTCAGCGGTGTTTATCGAGTTGTTTTTGCGGGTTTCGGTGAGCGTTCGCCGGGGTTTCGGTGAGTGTTCATTGGGTTTGCGGAGGCTTTTCCCTGCACTACGACCGCCCTGTGGTGCTTGCTGAATACACCACAGGGTCGCCGAAATAGGATCACCAAATAGCACCGAATAGAAGAGAACGAAAATTCACCGAACATGCGGCGACCTTTCGGTTCTCTTTGAATAACCCTGTACTAGTGTATCTCCTTAAGTTCAATGAAAGGCTCACCATCTCCACCTCTTCTTAGTTTTAGTTTTGCTCAATAATCATATGCATCCCAAAAAGAAAGATTATCATTAAATCTTTTGGTCAAAACTGGGACTCGTGGTCACATTCAATCTTTAAAATGATGCTAGAATTCTCCAGGAAGCAAACTTTCACATATAACAAGAAAAAAAGATGCCATCTGCTCTTGTTTCTATACAATTACATGTGCAACAAAACACAATTAGAGGTTTTAGTTTGCTCGATTGGCCAAACCTCTAATTGTGTTTCGTTGCACATGGAATTGTATGGAAACGAGCGCAGATGACATATTTTTTTCTTGTTATGTTTTATACATTAACTGGGTTGTTACTCCTGGTTGTTTCAGCCGCTCTGGTGAGTATGGGCGCGCCGACATTTTTTCTGTACAAACTTTCAAATAGTTGATTAAGTAACATTAAAATCACTTAGTGTGGCATTAGTTACTTGGCACATGGGGTACATGGATCTGGAGATGTTTTTAGGAGATGTGAGACTGCTTGTTTTGGTGGGCCTGACATTTCATATTGTTCTCCAGCTTTCTCCTTGTACGTACAGGGTATACAGTTGCAAGAAAAAGTATGTGAACCCTTTGGGATTACGTGGAGTTTTGCATGAATTGGTCATAAAATGTGCTCTGATCTTCATCTAAGTCACAACAATTTGAAAAACACAGTCTGCTTAAAATAATACAACACAAACATTATATGTTTTCATGTTTTTATTGTACAGAATATGTAAACATTCACAGTGCAGGGTGGAAAAAGTATGTGAACCTTTGGACTTAATAACTGGTTGACCTTCTTTTGGCAGCAATAACCTCAACCAAACGTTTCCTGTAGTTGCAGATCAGACCTGCACAACGATCTGGAGTAATTTTGGACCACTCCTCTTCACAAAACTGTTTCAGTGTAGCAATATTCTTGGAATGTCTGGTGTGAATCGCTCTCTTAAGGTCATGCCACAGCATTTCAATCGGGTTGAGGTCAGGACTCTGACTGGGCCACTCCAGAAGGCGTATTTTGTTTTGTTGAAGCCATTCTTTTGTTGAATTACTTGTATGCTTTGGGTCACTGTCCTGTTGCATCACCCATCCTCTGCGGAGCTTCAGTTGGCAGACAGAAGGTCTTACGTTTTCCTGCAAAATGTCTTGATAAACTCTGGAATTCATTTATCCATCAATGACAACAATTCGTCCAGGCCCTGAGGCAGCAAAGCAGCCCCAAACCATGATGCGCCCTCCGCCAAGTTTTACAGTGGGGATGAGGTTTTGATGTTGGTGTGCTGTGCCTTTTTTTTCTCCACACATAGTGTTGTGTGTTTTTTCTAAACAACTCAATTTTGGTTTCATCTGTCCACAGAATATTTTGCCAGTAGTACTATGGAATATCCAGGTGCTCTTTTGCAAACTTCAAACGTGCTGCAATATTCTTTTTGGACAGCAATGGCTTCCTCCATGGTGTCTTCCCATGTACTCCATTCTTGTTTAATGTTTTCCTTATTGTAGATGTATCAACAAAAATGTTAGCATTTGCCAGAGATTTCTGTAACTCTAGGATTCTTCTTTACCTCATTAAGCATTCTGCACTATGCTCTTGCAGTCATCTTTACAGGACGACCTCGCCTAGGGAGAGTAGCAACAGTGCTGAACTTTCTCCATTTGTAGACAGTCTGTCTTACCGTGGACACATGAACATCAAGGCTTTTGGAGATACTTTTGTAACCCTTTCCAGCTTCATGCAAGTCAACAATTCTTGATCGTAGGTCTTCTGAGAGCTCTTTTCTGCGAGGCATGGTTCACATCAGGCAGTGCTTCTTGAAACCAGTAAACCCAAAACTGGTGTGTGTTTTTAAAGGGCAGGACAGCTTACAGCCACACATCCAATAATATCACACTGATTGGACTCAAGGTTGGCTCACTCCTGGCTCCAATTAGCTCTTGGAGAAGTCATTAGGCTAGGGGTTCACATACTTTTTCCACCCTGCACTGTGAATGTTTACATGTTATGTTCAATAAACACATGAAAACATATAATGCTTGTGTTGTATTATTTTAAGCAGACTGTGTTTTTCAAATTTTTGTGACTTAGATGAAGATCAGAGCACATTTTATGACCAATTCATGCAAAACTCTACGTAATCTCAAAGGGTTCACATACTTTTCTTGCAACTGTATGAGTTATCTGTGTCCTATTCCCTAATATGCTCATTGTAGAGTATTGTATAATATGTACTGTTTCCCTAATGTGAATGTTTATTCATCATAATTCATGCCCCATGTATGTATACTATGTAGTTTGCTATTTTAGGTGTGCCCCGGTGTATTACATAAAACTATGGTTAACTAAGATGTCTCCATCCCCCATCTATATCTGAGAACTGGTGGATTTCAGTTCAGCAGGTCCTGCCCTGGGAACTGCAGTAAACCAGTTCTGGAATTGCACCTTTTCCTCCCTGCCATGTGGTAGAGTGGAATTCTTTCTTTTGTCTGTTACACCAGAGCATGTGTGTGGGAGGGGGAAGGCTGTTCAGTATGTTACTGGAAGGGCATGTTTTACTTTTGTTGGGCTGTCTATCCCCTGGATATGTTGTCCCATTGGTTTTCCTGTTTCTTCCCTATTCCTTCCCGTCCTTACATATGTCCTGTGTGTATATATTCAGCTGTAAACTCAAATAATGCAGTTAAAGTCTTTGTTTTCACGCTACAATGATCTCCAACAATTGACTGGATGGGATTGGGTCAGATTCAGTACTTTCTTGTGGAGACTGATGGTGTGAGTGATCCTTTCTGCATAGAGATACAGTTACAGTTATAAGTAATTATAAAGTGCCAACAAGTTTCGTAGTGCTGGGAGAGTAACAATGGGTGAGACAGAGGAACAAAAATGCATGCAAGTTAAACAAACAGAACAATGGGAGGGAGGACCCTGCTTGAGAGCTCCAAATCTAAGAGGAGAGGGGCGACACACTAGGTGAGGGTAAATAGCTGGGTATTGGAATCAACGGGTGCATGGAGGGCGGTACAGGAAGATGGGGCAAGAAATGTACAGTGGGGTATTATGGAGTGAGCCAATAGGTTTCTCTAAAGTAATGTGTTTTCAGAGACTTCTTGAAGGACTGGAGAGACGGGGAGAGTCTGATGTTGCAGGGGAGGGAGTTCCATAAAAAGGGGGCTCCTCGGGAGTCCTGAAGGTGGGAGTTGGGGGTGCGAGTATGAAAAGATGATAACATAAGATTGTTGACAGAGCGAAGTGGTCGGGATAGGATATACCTACTAATAAGTGAGGAGATGTAGGCAGGGGCGCGATTATGGAGAGCTTTGTATGTGAGGACCGTTAATTTGAACTGGATTTGAAAGGAAACCAGGAGTCATTGTGGAGATTGACAAAGGGGCGAGGTGTGAGAGGTGCGGGATGTGAGGGGGAAGAGCTGGACACAGGTGTTCATTACAGACTGCAGAGGGAAAATCTGAGATCTCTTAAGGTCAGTGAGAAGAGGACAGCAATAGATCATTAGTCACCTTGGTCAGAGGTATCTCAATAGAGTGCTGGGAGCGAAAGCTGGACAAGATACCAACCTTGAGTCCAGAACTCCATGACACTGAAAGCAAAAAAGAAAAATTGGAATATGTTACAAAAATGAGTACTGCTGTCTAAGAAAACAAGTAAACTTTTATGTACCAAGGTCTTACACTTGCCCAGGTTCATTGTGTCATAGCATGATGGCTCATTATATTACAGTATATTACAGTATCATGTAGTGATACAAAATGCACTTTTACCTAAACACCACTAATTAAGTTTAAAGTAGATGAACAGAATCAGCATGTCCAGGAACACCTCCTAACCTATTTTATGTCTTTCAGAGGGAGCCACAGCAAGTGAACACAAAGCCTTGATGTCTGAGCTAAAGATTCTCATTCATATTGGAAACCATCTTAATGTGGTAAACTTGCTGGGGGCTTGCACTAAATCCAGTGGTGAGTACGCACTGCGCAGTGTTTTTTTTTTCAATCAAACATAACTCAATGAAGGCTGATTAGTTTGTTATAACTATAAATATGTACTAAATAAATCATGCATATCTGCAGAAAAGATGGACATGCATACCTGCATGTGCTGTCAGGTCCTGCAAAGATATATTTATGATAATCCACTTCCAAGGAACAAAAAGGGCTTGTTTCCAAGTGAGCCGGTAACTCTTAACACACCATATGCAAATAGTAAAGTCTGCACTGCTATTCCAATACGAAGTTCTGTAATAGGTAAATTTGGGCTTACTTTACATTTTCATTCTATATACTTAAAATGTTCACCACCGTTTAGCTATATTTAGCTTTGTGTACAAATATGAACATTGGTTATTCTTCGTGTAGAGATATACAAAATAAAATCTTTATGGACACGCTGCAGATAAATGCCTCTCATGCCAGCTCCTAATGTCTGTGGTTTCTGGGATTCCAGGTCTTTGTGCCCCTTCCTTATACTTAACATGGGGAGCGTAATCACTAGTTAGCATTAGGATAAGTAAGGTATTACAAAGTCCTAGCGCTAATTACCGCAGATGCCCTAACAGAAATTTTCACGACAACTAAAAGCTAGTGCTGACCAATTAAGCTTTCGCAGAAGAATCATTCAACACTCCCTAAACCCTCCCAATAAATCAGATACTCACCTCTCATCCCATAGCGAGAATGGTGGCCCAATCCACCACTTCTCCTGGCCACGTGCAGAGTGAGACTGGGATCAATAGTCCTCAGTCTTCTTCCGCAATCACTTTGTGGCACTACGATCTCCAAGAACAAGATCGCCCAGGGCTCGCGTCCCGGCAACGCAACCCTCCCTGCCAGGAGGTGATACATGCAGTGTGGAAGCACTACTGCGAGTTTCACCAAGGATAGCACTTTGTTCAGGGGCAATGTGCAGTTGTAGCACCTGCCCCGGAATCTAACGCTAAAATGTGGACGCTACGTTATCCACGTTAGTATCCCATTTTAGCGTTACCTAGGCAGAGAATAGGGCCCTATGCCTTTTGGAGAAGTGTAGGTGCCAGTCTCCTATCAAAGGACTTTTGTTGATTGCTTGGGGTTGAAATCTGTGTCTGTATTTACCGGTACTTGTTGTCTGGATTGAATATGGTATGGTTTTTGCTTGGTTTTCACATTATTCCTCTCTTTATATGACTGTGTTATTCTGTGCGTTAGTTGTTATACTTGCTATCCTTTGTTTCCATGTATTTCTGCTTAACTCGTTGCCAAACCTAGTTCAGAAATACTGATACAAACGTTTTGTTATTATCTGTCATTTTGTCATTCTGCTTTTGTTTATATTAGCTGCCTATATAAGGTGCTATACTATTTCCATCAAGTGTCTTTCTCAAGGTTGTGGAGACTTTTCTATAGAGCTTTTCTACTTCTTTCTAATGGTACTAGGCTCCCAGAGAAGACTTTTTTTGTGAAAAGAAGGGACAGATAAAGTCACATGTCAGGTCTGAAAGTTAAACCTTGGACAGAACCTAATATCTTTCTGTGTTCCCATTACAATTATTTATCATTATTTATTTTCTTTTAGCATTATAGATATCTATATTACTTGTCTATATCATAGGAACATACTTGTGAATTATGTGAAATCTGTTATTTTTTAATAAGAGAGAGATTATTCATGACATTTTTAGTTTGTAGTCTGACTGAAAGTGTGTTCATCACAACCACATTCCATACATATCATAGATAGTTTAGATAACAGATAGAGCAATAAATGATATCAGACACATTATGATGTATTTGTTTTAAGAAGTTGATAGCCGGTGTTGTTGTGACAGATTACCTATGAGAAACATAGAACACACATTTAATATGAACACAGGGAATGTCGAGGGAGGGAGATATATGAGGACTCTTTTGAAATCAGATGGTAAAAAAATGATTAATGCATCACCCTCACTCCCAAGTAAAGACATTCTCTATTCATCTGGGCAGAAGGCAATAAACAGTACCTGGATCCTTTGCAGCAGAATTCCTGCATAACTGTAACTTCTGGAGCAGTAATTGCTTTCTCACTGCACATAGACAGAGTTTTTGTATGGGTTTTAAAAAAGACATGACGCGAATAGTATAAGATGCAAAAGATGTGCAGTATACTGTATGTACATGCAAAACCAATTTGCTCTTTCAGCATTTACCTATGCATTTTTCTGTTGAGGACCCATGGTCTTGTTATGTTTCGCCTGTTCATTATAAAATATAAATGTTAGATCAGGGCTCAAAATTTCATGTCCTGAGCTACTAGCCAGGCCTTAACAGTTACTCGCCACCAGTTGCCCCACCCAACCCCTACTCATAACTCCGCCCCTAAACACACCCTCAATATAACAAAGCAATGTAAACATAAAGGAAAATAATGTGCAGTGTGTATGAGCGTATCACTGAGCACCTCAGTAATAAAACTCAGTAATGTGCGGTGTGTATGAAAGTGAGTTTTATTGCTGTAGAGCTCCGGGATACGCTCAAAAACACAACACATTGCTGTGGAGCTCCGGGATACGCTCATGCACACGAAACATTTCTGTGAGTTTTATTGCTGTGGAGCTCCGGGATACGCTCATACACACGACACATTGCTGTGGAGCTCCGGGATACACTCATACACACGACACATTGCTGTGGAGCTCCGGGATACGCTCATACACACAACACATTTCTCTGAGTTTTACTGCTGTGCAGCTCCAGGATACGCTTATACACATGACACATTTCTGTGAGTTTTATTGCTGTGGTGCTCTGATACACTCATACACACTATGCATTACGCTCATACAAATGGCATATTACTGTATCAGCGCCACTCAGGAGCTTTCCTCAGTATATATATACCCAGGATGCGAAAAAATTGCAGATGTCATTTGCATATCTTTCCCAGAGTTCTGTGCTGCATATGGGGAATGTAGCACATGAGCTCTGATGCAGTTCTTTGAATTGCTGGGATGTGTAAATGACCTCTTCAATAATAAACATATATATATATATAAAAAATCACAACTATAGCAGTACATAGTGATGCCTTTTTTATTGGACCGTTAGTCCAATAAAAAGGTATCACTATGTACTGCTATACCCGTGATTTTGGCATCTGGACTAACATGGCCCATCACGCGCACATCTACACACTCAGGTATCATACGCACATATATACACACGCAGCTCACGCACACATATATACACACGCAGCTCACACGCACATATACACACTCAGCTCACGTGCACATATACACACTCATCTCACACGCACATATATACACACTCAGCTCACGCGCATATATATACACACGCAGCTCACGCGCACATATATACATACGCAGCTCACGCGCACATATATACATACGCAGCTCATGCGCACATATACACACACGCAGCTCACGCGCACATATACACACGCAGCTCACGCGCACACCCATACATCCATAAATTCTACTAGATAGGTTGACAGGAAAGCAGGAGGGATAGATAAAACTTTATTAGAGAATCTGTTCAGTACTCTGGCCTTACAGGGGTTAAACAGCATGAATGCAGCAGATCTCCCCCCCCCCCATGACACATACCTCTGTTCAGCTGAGTGTTAAAATCAGGAGGGGGAGAATCCAATCACCTGGGTTTTTTTTTTTCTGCACAAATGTACTGGGCTCTGGGTCAGCACACGTGACACAGACCACCCGGAAGCTGGCTGAGTGCAGACACTGGGAAGATGTGAAAGCACATCTCTCCCAGCGTTCGATCCGTCCCTGCTTGCGGCGCCGCCCCCCTCCTTCCTCGCTACGCACTGAGCAGACAGTAGCATCTGAAAGGGAATGTCAGTGACGGCTCCATGCCGACGCTGGCATTCCAATTACAGCCCAATTTTCACTCGCCCTCCCCCAATTTCTACTCGCAAATTGCGAGGGATCGAGTGCAAATTTTGACCCCTGTATTAGATAATGGTAAATGTTATTTTATTAAATGTTATTTTACAAATGATCAGTGAAATAGCAAACATACCTAGAATCTAAAGAAAGTTTCAAGACACCAAACCCATTAAGCAGGACTAAAGATAAAAAGTGAGAAAAAAGTGGTTTGTGAAGGTCCTGAGGATGAGCAACGACACTAGTGGCCTGCTCTACAGTGGGGCCCGCTCAGGTCTCACAGGGTTTTTGCTTGATTGTGCCATTACAGGGACGAATGCTCCATATGCGAATCAGACTGCTCTCACCCAGAAAGGGTGGCCAGTACTTATTGACAAGGACATCATCCCTGCACGAGAGATGCAGCAACTCCTGACGATCGTTTCGGCCTTGGTAGGCCTTCGTCAGGAGGGTATAGCTGACACTGAAATGATCGTCGGGGGTTGCTGCACCTTTCGTGTAGGGATGACGTCCTTGGCAGTCAGTACTGGCCACCCTTTCTGGGAGAGAGCAGGCTGATTTGTATATGGAGCATTCGTCCCTGTAATGCCACAATCGAGCAAAAACTCTGTGAGACCTGAGTGGGCCCCACTGGAGAGCAGGCCACTAGTGCCGTTGCTCGTCCTCAGGACCCTCACAAACCTCTCTTTTTTCTCACTACAAGTATACAGGGTAATCCAGACATGGACTCCTTGCTCTAGGTGCCTAGAGGGATGGCAGAAACCCCCGACGATCGTTTCAGTGTCAGCTATACCCTCCTGATGAAGCCTGACAAGGCCGAAACGATCGTCGGGGGTTGCTGCATCTCTCGTGCAGGGATGATGTTTTTGGCAATCAGTACTGGCCACCCTTTCTGGGTGAGAGCAGGCTGATTTGCATATGAAGCATTCGTCCCTGTAAAGGCACAAACAAGCTGAAACCTTGTGAGACCTGGGTGGGCCCCACCGTAGAGCAGGCCACTAGTGCTGTTGCTCTTCCTCAGGACCCTCACAAACCTCTCTTTTTTTCTCACTAAAGATAAAAAGAAATGCACTCCTTTTAGGATTAAAAAAATCTTATTTGTTGAGCAAAGAGCAACTAGTCTTTATAAAACTATCAAGATAAAATATAGCTTGAAGAGATATATACTTGAGCTAAGCAAAGCACATGCCTTCAAGTCAGGAGGGAGAAGTCCAGAATTAACCATGTCAAACAGAACTTCCAGTTAGACATGAGCATTCAACACCTAACCTTTAACAGAGAGAAAGCAATCAGCACATGACAGCTATTGGATGTTGTAACACATGCAATGACTATATTGTGAATTAAATTTACTATCTAGGCTTAAATCGGGAGGGAAGGGATGGTGGATTTACTCACCTTTTAATCCAGTGCTCGGCTCCTTTGGCACTCCTCTGAATCTGGCAGTCAGTATTCATTCCTGTAACAGCAGTGTGCCAAAGTAACACAAGCACATTGAGTGTCGTTGACTGGCTGGGAATGTCCAGAGCTGTGCAATCCCCACCTAAACTATGGAAGGCTCACCAGTGCAAGGTGATTAACAGCTTTATGGGTAGGGGTGGGGAATCACTCACATCCAGAAGGATGAAGCAGACTTTTGGACACCAAATCTGCAGAGTTGAGACACTTTAATCTCAAAAAATGTGATCATTTGGGGCTCTTCAGTGTATTTCTGACCATGATCTGCATTCTGTAGCCACCCTGCTGTGTGGAACCTGAGTGAGGTCAGATATAAGATTGTATGCCCAACAATATATTCCCAAAAGATACCAGAAGAGGCAGGGTGCCCACTCAGCCACCCATAAACATATTAAAATGTATTAAGTATATACGGTGGTTAGAGTGTACCTTTTAATACAACTTTATGTACAGCCATAACGAGCGTTGTATAAAAATAAGGTGTAGATAATAGGTGTCAGTTTAAGCCCAAATAATATTGTCACAGATCTGATGGTGGAAAAATATATTATTTGAAAAGTGGAGCTCAAAGATTCGGAATGCACTGAAGTGTGTACTTTTATAAACATCTATTAATAATTTAGAAATACTTCTTTATTGTTTTAGTAGCATGGTAGCTTTTTTGTTTTGGGTTTGTTTTGTATAAAAATGTATTTTGTGCTACTAAGATGCTACAAATGGATAAACCTCCTTGTCATTAAAAGCGGTAAAAGAAGAAATGAATAAATAGTTTAACTTCACCAGCATTTTGAAGTCAGGCTCTTAAATTGCAATAATAAACAAAGATAAGAAGCAGCTGCGTACGATAAGCCAACTCATCATCACTATTATTTATCTTAACTTATAGTGAAAAGATCAAAAAATCCATGTAGCTAATGTTATTTATAATGTAAAGCATTTGGAGCAAATAAAGATCTTTGGAACCAAAGTGATTGTAAAATTTGTGGAACATTTATCATCTAAAATATTACCCACTAAGCTGCATATAAAGGCTACACCCAGACACACTATATATATATATAATTAGTAATGCATTCTACACTCTGAGGTCTATATATCTATCTATATAAAACAAAGAATATTATTTTCTACCTTAAGGCATCTTGGTTGAGTGATATAAAAAGTCCCTTAGATGTAGTACTTCATGCACATTATTACAGATCTTATGGTGGAAATATATAGGCCATATTACATAGTTGGTGCTAACTTAACCAGACATGTTGTAAACTTAAAACCTCCATAGACTATAATAGCTCTGGTAAGTTTACAACAGCTCTGGTTAAGTTAGCACCAACTATGTAATATGGCCCATAATATTTGAAAAGTAAATTAAACGATTACCACTTTAATAATGTATTTCTATGTTGAGAAGAAATAGTTAAGGGATATAAGAATTTTATCAGGATGGTTCCTAGAGGGGTCATTAAATAAGCTTCGAACTTGCCACTGAATTGCACGAACGGTGAATTTCACAGCAATTTTGTGGCAGTTTGCCTATTCAGAAAGCTGTCAATTCGCCAAATCCTGGCGAATTGACAGCAAAATACAATTCAGGTCACCACAATTCGGTGACAGCGAAATTGTCCCATAGAGAAGTAATGGTTAATCTATTCAGAGAACCTGGAACTGCACTTAAGTGACAGTGAAATGCCCTGATTTTCAGTGATTCAGTTAGACAGATTTAAACAGGCGAATCCCATAGGATTCAATGTAAAGAAATATTATAATTTCTGCTTCATTTTTATTCAACTGTTTCTTCATTTCATTATCAGCAAACCGTCTTTTTATATATTTTTTAGAATATATTTTTGTATTTTTTGTTTTCTTAGACAACATTTTTGATTCCCAATTTTTTAAAGCCTTTATTTTTATTCTGTAACAGCCCTTTCTATTTTTTATAGGACCTTTTTTTTTTTTATTTACACACATTTTCAAGCATTTTTATTGGCTTAAACACCTATTAGAAGAATAGCAAAGCGTTCCTTTTTTTTCGCAGTTCAGCTGCGTCTGGCAGTCAGTATGGCGGCATTTGGTGGTCCATGCGGTGGTCTTTGGCGACTCCATGTTCGGTGCACTTCTCCGCAGGGTTTGTGAAATGGAAACACCAAAGCACGCCGAAGTGCACAGAACCAAAAGCCATTGAAATTTCACTTAAATTTTCGGTGTTTCTTAACGCCCTATTATGATGATGTGAGGGGGTATCAGTAGGTACATAATAGGGAAAGTTTGTTACTTAGACTGACACCTCTTACCTACGCCTTATTTTTATACAATGCTCGTTTGGCTGTTTACTGCACATAAAGTTGTATGAAAGGTACATATATAGATATAAATATAGATGACTATGACATGATTGTGAATGTATTTTCAGCTTTACACTGCGTATTTTAATTGATGGAGGAATATTATATCTGACTAATAAAACTACAATGTATGCATAAGTGCTAAATAAGAATTAATCTAACACAGAAGTAAAAGGTATTTTAATTATTTTGAAGGACCTCTAATGGTTATCGTGGAATTCTGTAAATATGGAAACCTTTCAAACTACCTGAGAACCAAACGAGATGGGTTTATACCATATCGGGTACGTTGATGGTCCTTCTTCATTTACAGCCCATTTTTACTTCATCTGTCATCATTTAACTTTTTTCCGTTTTCTTTCATGGATAGAGTCTAACATCTGCTCTTAATTATGGAGGAGGGACATAATCTTCAAAAGAGTAAAGGAAGTGTAATTGAAAAGTATAATAATGATTTCCTTTAACTTAATTATATGGACAGCGTGATTTTGGATGAGCTGTATAATGCCGTTCCTATCTAGTCTCTAGCAAACATTTAATGTTACTATATTAAGAATGGATACATAGATTTACAACATATGGGAAATGTTATTTTGGTCACAATAGTTTCTTAGTTAAACCTTATAAAATGTGAACACTTTATTCCATTACATTAGTGCTCTGTTGGGCAACGTGAGCTTTTTGAGGTAGCTCATATTTTTATCAACACATAATAAAATTTCCATTAATGGTCCCCTAAAGAGATTGAGTTTGCCATTTCAAAAGAGCTTTTTGGAAATTTGGTTCAGAATCCTAACTTCCATGAGCCAGAAAAATTACTATGAATGTAGACTAGTACTGCTGTGTGGCGTGCATGGAACTGACATTTTAAGTATAGCAAGCACAATATTTCTATTTCACATGTTTTAATGTTGATGATTAAAGGAATAAACTGGCAATTCTTATTTTTCAAACCACTCATAGGAGAGATCCCCTCGTACGCAAAGTCAGGCCCGGTCCCTGGTGGAGGCGGTAATATCAGACAGAAGGAGCCATGAAGGATTGGATGAAGGATTGGATGAAGGAGTCGTGTTCAACAGACTACTTATAACCAAGAACCAGAGAACACCAGAGTGTAAATATATACTTATATATAGTACTACTTTGTAAAATTATCATGCCTGCATATGTGCGGAAAATATTGTATTCACCACTAGGTTTTGTAGACATTACCTAAAGCAATGCATAAATGGAGGGGTATCCCATGTCAATACCGGCTGGGTGGAGTAGAGGTAATGTCACTGCTCTGCATGGAGAGAGCCTGTGGAGTCATGGGTTTGATCCCAGCGAGCAACCTCTCCAGTAAAATGTCCTTGGCAAGACACCTAACGGTACATACTCGCCACCCAGGACATACTTGAAAACAAGATAAATCTTAATGTATCCTTCCTGGTAAAATCCTTTCTCAAAAAAAATAAAAAATATTACCAACAACAAAACAGTGCTGGCAGCTCACTTGTGTTCTGGCACAACTTACAGGAGCAGTGACACTTACATTTCCTCATGAATTCCTCATTGCCGGTGCTAGACCAACATCTTAGAGACTTTGGCAACTCATAGGGATAAACATGCCCTCTCAACTCCATATTGTATCCATTGGCAATTATTGACTATGATACTCACATATTATTATATTGCTACAAGCATAACATTAAAGGCGTCAAATAGGCTTACATGTGATTTAATGACATTACCGCACATCTCTATGTTATGTGAGCAAGTATGGATTAGTGTTTTTAGTAGACATCTATTTCATGCGAGCAATGAGAGAATAAATCCTTTAGTAGAAGCATTATATGCTGCCACACATGTACAATATACACTCTTTCATTAAATTCAAATTTTTCTTCCCAAGAATAGACATTGTTCATGAAAACCATGCCGCGACAAGCTAGACACTGTAATGTAGATGTATTTCCAGGGTCACTTAATTCCAGACAATTTTCCTCCACATATTCATAATTACAAATTAATGCGCCACATCATCCTGAAATTGCTGGGTCAAGATATGGCCACTAACGAAGCAATAAGGGTAAAACAAAAGCATCGTAATGCCTGTGGAAACATCTTTACATTCTTTAAGACAGACTGGAAAATAGAAAAATAGAATGCACAAAAAGATGCTGTCCAGTTCTCATTTAGCAGGCCAAACTTTACAAGAAAGCACTATATACACTAAAGCATTATTATATACCACCATTACCTTTGTGTACTTTGGACACAAGGGTCTATCACTTAAACACAATTCTGTACACCAAAGTATGACAATAACTTCTGCCTTTTCCAGCAGAAATTAAGATTTGTAACATTTTCCAGTATTTAATCATTTAGCTAAAGATCACTTTTACAAAAAAAATAAGAGTCAGCTGTTACTGGAATGTTGGAACCTATATATATATATATATATATATATATATGGCAATAGCAGTCTTGTTATGGTCAGCAATCAAGATTTATACCTGGTGTGCCACCCCTTTTAGGGCCATAGTGTGGTGTCACAAGGGGGGCGGCCCGCACCGGGTGACACCATCCCCTAGGGTGACACCCTTAAAAAATATATATATATATATATGTATTTTACCAGGAAGGATACATTGAGATTTCACTAATTTTCAAGTATGTCCTGCGTAGGCAAGGCCTAGGCTGGCACTTTCCAGGGGGCGGCAAAAAAATCCACCACTAAAGGGGTTACTTACAGAGCACCGAAATGACGCCAATATTTTGGTGTTCTGCTGTTCCCTGCACTTTGGGGAATCAAATTTCCCTACCCTGCAGTGAATTCACCATTTACCGCAGGGTCCCCGGAGTGCAGGGAGTCGGCCGCCGAATGCCGCCGCTGCAAACCGCGAGCCCTCTTTTTCACATAATGAGCAGAATTTTTATAGTTACTAACAACAAAATAATCCATTGGTTTGCCGAATATTCACTCCATCCTCTGTAATTATGTATTTTTTGCAGTGAAAGATTTATGGCAGAGTCCTTTAACTATGGAGGATCTCATATGTTACAGCTTCCAGGTGGCTCGTGGAATGGAATTTCTGTCATCCAGGAAGGTAAAAAAAATCCACTTTTTATTAAGACAAATATATTATCTCAGAGATTCCTCCCCAGAGTCCAGATGAACCACGAATATGAAATGTTTTTAGGATATCCTTAAATGAGTTACAGGTGGAGTGAGAAAAGAATGCCAAAATCTTGTCACATGTATTTTTAATAATCATTAATGGTTTGAACAACACTTTGGCATTCTGAAAAGATTTGGATTATGAAGTATTTGGATTGGATGCCTTTTGGGACTTTTCAGTTACAAAAATGCTATATATTTCAGCAAAGGTTGCATGTTATTTGTATTAAAAGTGCCAGTCTGGTCTCATCTAGATGATGACGAGTACATTAAGTAAATTCAGAAATATTAAAAGTTCTTATGATTGTTTCTGCTCATCAGGACACCCAGTCAGGAGTGTAGAAGCAGGTGTACTCATAGGGTATGGGTAGTGTTTTTACCTCGGGGGATTTAACTTTCATTAGTTCTGCCACATGACAGCCAGGTACCTACGGCAGCAATGGGTTAACATTGCGGAGTAAAATGGGAAGTTATAACAGGATCCAGAAGTTATGAAGAGACTCATTACACAGTATTCAATTGATAGGCTGTAATTTATTTATTTTTATTTATTTATTTATAAATTATTTTACCAGGAAGGATACATTGAGATTTCTCTCGTTTTCAAGTATGTCCTGGGTAATGGTAGCAAACTCTGCATCAGACTGGAGGATACTGGTCTTTGGCATGACTGACACAATCACAGGGAATGGTACCAAACTGAAGACACACGATCACTTATATGACATAAAGGGAAACAGTGCACCTGGTAGTTTCAGAATACTGGCATAAATTAAACAGGTTATTCAGAAAGGTGAGCATTGGCACCAGAAATTGCGCCAAACGATGAATTTCCCCGTACGGTGATATTTCGTGACCATTTTTGAAAAAGCAGACAGTTTGTCAAATTTTGGCGAATTCCTAGTGAAATGCAGTGCTGTTTGGTGGCAGTGAAATCCCCCACAGAGAAGCAATGGATAACCTATTCAGAGAACCTTTTCAGAGAACACCGAACAGCAGTGAAATGTCAGTGAAATGCCCTGCTGTTCGGTGATTTCATTTGGCAGGTTTATTCAGGCAAATCCCATAGGCTTCAATGTTAAAAATATTAAAAATTTTATTAAATATCTACTAAACCGTTTATTATTTTAATCTGCATCAAAAAGTCTCGTTATATTTTTTTTTTAAAAATGTTTTAGGCTCTTTTCCTTTTTTTTATAGCTTTTTTTTTCTGTAACAGACCTTTTTATTATTATTCATAGCACCTTATATGTTAATTCCAGACATTTTAGTCCAGTATTTTTTTTTTTAAAACAGCGTTTCAAATTTTAAAAGTTTCAATTATTTTGTTTTGGTTTTTTCTTTTCCCCGTTCATCAACTTGTCGGCTTTTTCCAGCAGCTGGTCAGCGCTGTGTTTGGCGGATCTTCGACTTTTTTCAGATGCGTTCGGCTTTTTCTCTGAGTTTTCTCGGGTCGCTCCAATTTTTTTACAGCTTTTTTTGTGATTTTTTTTACAGCAGTTTGTGGCGGTATTTCAGATTGTTGTGGAGGCTTTTCCCTGCACTTCAGGGACCCTGCGGTGAATGCTGAATTCACCGCAGGGTCGGAATTCAATTCTCTGAAGTACGGGGAACTAATGAATAACCCCTATAATATTTAGGATGCACTAGGATGTGTTGATAACACATAGAACTACTGTAAACATATACAGATAATGGTACAACATGGTGGTTATTAAAGAAATTGGATATTGTCAAAACTAATAAACACACAATGGTTTTGTGTCGATGAGGCTGAAACTAAGGCAACAGGCTATACTGGCAGAAGCAAATATTAAAATACATATAAAACAAATCTAATATAAATATATAAATAAGAAACTGAGAGATACAAACAGATATGATACTCCTCTGTATATTGATAATGTTCCAAACTGTCTGAGCACTGAAAAACTGTTAGTATCAATAACTGAAAAAACGTTAGTATCAATCCTTCTCGCGAGGAAGGAACCAGGAAGTATAAGGTCGCGGTCGCCGGAGTAGGCAGCTGGGGACATCAAGGGAGCACAGGGAGAGGTGATGTATCCAGCGGCATACCGAGTGTTGCTCGGGGTTACCGCTTCCAACATAGGAATTTAACCCCGAGCCACACTCGGGATACCGCTTGGGGGGGGGGAATAAAAAATGACCGCTTTCAGAAAATAAATTTCACAATAAATAGACCGTCAGGGAGGTTAAGGTTTCATTCTCCGTCAAAATTATAATTATCTTCTGATTTAGTAATTTAAAATAAACATTCTATATTATCTTTAAAGTGTCATACATTTTGAAACAAAACAGTTTACAATTAGGTTGCGATTTCAATATAATAGAAAAAAAGTCCTGGACATTATACTGGTTTTAATTAAAGTGCTTATTTTTACCTTGTCGTTCCGGTGAGAGGTTTAGTGAATTTTTTTCCCCTAAAAAATTCACATGCTGATATTCCAAGAGCCTGGAGGCTCCACACAGAGTAAGTGCAAAATCGACACTCTCTGATATTGTAAAGGTATTCACAGAATTACTTTTTACTATATGCATGAGGATCCTGAAAGAAGAAGACCAGACAGGTTAATGGGTCCCTGTGAATAAGAAGTGAACACCCATAAGGCAGATAACACCAGAGCCGGTTGGGGCTCACTGTATGTGAGTGTGCAGTTGTCATTTATATAATTAGAAATATAGAGACAATCTGCAGTATTGTTTTTTTCTATGTTTATCTTTTTCATGATCTATGGAGACACAAAGAACACCTGCATAAGCACACTAAAGTGTATGTGGCATTCTGTGACTTTATTGAGTGCACTGTATCTATTTTATAACATTGTCGGACTTTTTTGTCTACTGTTGGTTTTTGGGGAAACCACCACTAAGGTACACAGCGACTGGATTCGTGTTGGATTGAGGATATCGGTTTTTGGTGTGGCGCTCTACTTCTCTTCGATACATTATGTAAATTACTACCAAAAATCTGATATTTTTGTGTGTATTTAGTGCACCCTCTTTTGGTCACATTATGAAGCTATATTTCCCGCACTGCGAAATGCTTATATTATAAGTACAGAGCCTTTAATAATCATGGAAAATTCATGGAAAAGCATTGTGTCAATCGACGTGAGTAGGAAGTCCATAGAGATTACCAAATGAATACATTAATTCAGACTGTCTGAGCCTATATGTTACGGTTTCTCTGTCCTCAGTTGACTTTGCAGTACATCGTGCAGCTGAGTATGTTGAGGAATGGCAATCTAGATTGATAATGATAATCCCTTTTTCTAGAGCTTAATTATGAAGATATTTGAGAAACTCTGTTTTTCTGAAATAACAAAGATAAGGATCTTTTATTTCCTTGCTTCATATTTAATTGAAGAAAATCTTGCTCATAGCTCCCGGCAGAGAAATCTATACTGGCATCTTGTGGCCAAACTGCAAACACTTATGTTGTGACCAATACCATTCCGAAAGTTATCTTGATGTTGGAACTGTTCACATAAGAATTCCAATAATACTTTAGTATGATAGAAATCATTGGGCTATTAGCAGTATAACATGTTTTTTGATGGCAAAAGGAGCAGAATGACTTAACAAAGTATAGTTTCTGCTAAAAAAGGGCATTTTTGGAAAGTATCGGTAAAACCCCACAGCACCAAGTACTGTTTGATTAATAATATTACTATAACATTTAAATAACTAGCACTTACATTTAAATAAAGCAGCATTTCTTTGGAAAAGTTAAACATTTCAACTTATACAAATTAATTTTTTAATCCATTCATTCAATGTTGGAAAATATTAACAGAAGGAAAGGTTTGATACCATGCTTTTAATTGAAATACGGAACTGCCTGCATGCAGAAAATTTGCAAAGAAACTAACAGCTCTTTGGCAGGATTCAAAATTAATTGTTGCAATATGTGACAGATTCCATTTAATCAGCCTACTGAATTTTACTAAAAAGAGTCCCTTCCACGCTATTTGCTAATGAAGTGAAGGGTCCATAGCAGTAGACGTCTAGATTCCCTATGTACATGTGCATGTATGTCAACCATGAGCCCTATATTTCACCTTGCTGTGAGATCTGAAGTAATCACAAAACAATTTAGAAAATGCCTGGGGCAATGCAATGGTACTATTGCAAGCATTTGCAGAATTTTATTATCCTGCAAAAGCAACATGGTTTAAGTTCATTCTAAGTGAACACAAACCGTAAATATACTGGTGTTGCGGTACATGCGATTTAAACCTTACACAGCTCAGAATGACAAAAAAAAACCAAAAAGAAAATTAAGAAAGCATTAAAAAGTGAAAACAAGTTTCAAATTATAATTACAGTATTTTCTGGTGTATAAGACTACTTTTTATACTTAAAAACATCCCAAAAAAATTGGGGGTCGTCTTATACACGGGATATACAATACAATATGACGAGTATAGCCCAAAACCTATATTTTAACTGGAAAATTAGGGGGTCGTCTTATACACCCGGTCGTCTTATACTCCAGAAAATACGGTACTTTCTTACTTGATCTTAAATTGATCAGTTGAGTCCTTCTTGCTGGTCCTAATTGGACTTGCTGTGGATCGACCTGTGAGTTTTTCGATGTGAATATTGAAAATGTGTTGAATTGATATACACAAGACATTAAAAGTGTTTGCGACTGGATCTTGCTTGCATTTTAGACCCAGCAGGTCTGCATTAATGATTTCTCAGTGGACAGTCATTTCTTGTGATTTAATTTATGTTTACTTTAAACGCTGCTGGAATAAAGAATGCTCAGTCATAATTCTCCTTCAAAGATGGCTGTCTCTTGTTTATTTCACTTTCCTGTTTTTCTTTCAACTGTCCTAACTTTATTAAGATATCACATGTACTGTATACTATATTCCCAGAAGTTGCTGTAACAAGTACATGAAAATCCTATAATATCAGTTTTCCATAGTATTATTGTCCTGTGTGAAAATAGATTTTGGCTTTGCACAAAGTCTATGTACAGGCCAGCTCTAACCCTTCAGTTGATATTACCTATAATGACAGTGAAGCCTAACTGAACATCTTGAAAATGAATGTTTGTCTAACATCAGAAGTAATATTTATTGATTGATTTTTAAAAGGTACATGTCGTAATTAAAACAGGTTTGTCTTATAGTGTATCCACAGAGATCTGGCTGCCAGGAATATCCTATTGTCGGAGAACAACGTTGTGAAGATATGCGACTTTGGTCTGGCCAGAGACATTTACAAAGACCCAGATTATGTCAGAAAAGGCAGTGTGAGTAACAACATTTGCTTCTTATGCACATGATAAAAGGCATAATTGTTATGGATATGAATTTCCGTGAAGTGATATACTGAAATAGACTATGTTAAGTGAATAATCCCCCAAATCACCATGTAACAGTCATGATCACCAATAAAGAGAATTCGATAGGCCGTGTTAGTCCAGTTTGCCAAAATCACGAGTATAGCAGTACGTAGTGATACCTTTTTTATTGGACTAACATAACATTTAAAAGACAAGTGTCACGTGGCGTGCGGTTCAGGTATGAGCCCAGCAGGCGGCGACACAGAGGGGAGGCCAGACAGGAATCAAGCAACGAAATAACTTTAATGGAACATAAATAGGCCTTGGCAGCAGGCACTTGAAAGAACAGAGGATTGCAATAAAGTCCAGGGAGTAGTCTTGACTGGAGAGCCAGAGGATTATGGGCTATGCAGTCCCAGACTGCAGACAGGGCCCACCAAGAATAATCAGGCTGGCTGTGGTACCTTATTCACTGGTCAGAAAAGGTGAGGAAAGGCTGTAATCCACAGGTAGGTCTCCAGACACTGGGGATAGAGAGCTATGCGATAAAGTCTTTAACAAGGACCGAGGAACAGCCCAGGTGAAGATTGCTTGGAGACACTTGGATACCTTGGAGAAGCTTGGATCAGGTTCAGCAGATACACACACCACCTAGTTGCCTAGGACAGGGAACAATAATGCAGAACCATCGCTAGCTGGGTCTCTCTGCCATTTAAAGAGGCTTAATCACGAATGGGCCTCAGCTGGAACTCCAGGGCTGGAAAAGGAAGACCCAGGCTGGATCTCCAGGAGCCTGGTCATGGTACGGAGCTTAGGCAAAACCCAGATGGGAACCCAAGGAAAAGTGATCCAGGGCAAAGTTCTTAGAGCCAGGCTGTGCATTACAGGCACATCAGCAGGTACCCCGGGTGGACCGTGACAACAAGCTTTCGAGAGTATTACTCTCTTCCTCAGGTCTGTCAGTAAAGAGCAAAACTATTTTGTCTACCAAGGAGACAAGATGGCAATGTCTGACCATGTGCTTTATGTGACATAAGCCAGCTAGCCCCCTCCCAGGCGGGTCAATTTCCATTCAATTAGCTACTAGGACCCACTCTGATTGGTGGAGAGTGGAGACAAGACTCACATCCAACTTTCTTTTGGATTCAACCAGGAAACACAGGAAATGATCTCTCTTTCTGCTTTGACTGTTGACCTCAACACATATTTGGCTCTGCCTCTGCTGCTCTTTTATCCCTTTTGCATTCAATCATTTAAACTGAGTCTTTGTTTTCTTGCAGTGTCCAGGATTTAGTTTAACATTGTTTCTATTTATCTTTCTGTTAACCTTTTATCTTTAAGGTAAAGTCATTCTAACCATCTCTGTATGTGTGTGTCCTCACTCACTATTCTACGTCCCACGGCTGCTATACCTTTTATAAATAGTACTTCACAACAAATGGTGTAGACAGAGTTATGAATATTTAAAAGTTATTAACCAAATATCATTGCTGCAGAGGCTTATCAACTAAACAGCGATTTATTGTCATGCCGGCTGGTGCTGCAGTGAGGTTTCCTGGACAGAGATGGTGCCACTCTGGTAATCTAGCATCTGGCACTGCCGCACCTGGTCAGAATCCTAGGACGGCTTTAAATAGAAGCAACTGAATGAGCTCTGTGCCATGCCATAGTTTCTAGTGACCCCTCAGTGTGTTCCTGATTATTAGTGTTCTTGTTCCCCTGGTTTGACTGTTGGCTAAGTATTCTCGGTTCTGAGTTCTTGTCACGTGGCGTGTGTGGTTCAGGTGAGAGCCCAGCAGGCGGCGACACAGAGGGGAGGCCAGACAGTAATCACGCAATGAATAAGTTTAATGAAACTTAAATAGGCCTTGGCAGCAGGCACTTGAAAGAATAAAGAAATGCAATACTGGACAGCACAGGCAATGACAGGGTTACTGTCCATATGCAAGAGTTCAGCACATAGTATTTACAGTCCAGGAAGTGGTCTTGGATGGAGAGTCAGGATAGTGGACTATGCAGTCCCAGACTGCAGACAGGGTCCACTAGGAATAAATCCAGATAGCTGACAGTGGTACCTTGAGATCAAAAGGTCAGAGACGGTGGTAAACACTTGTAACCCACAGGCAGGTCTCCATACACAGGGGATAGTGGGCTACACGGTTGGGAGTACCCACTTGAGCAGTGTCCTGGAGGGTTTTGACCACAGACTGTGGATAAAGCGCTGGATACACTGGATAAGCTGGAGCAGGAGCAGGTTTGCACACGTCCAGATGACCTCAGTCAGGGAGCACAATGCAGAACCACTGCTGGCTGGCTCTCTCTGCCTTTTATGGAGGCTTAATCATGGATGGACCTCAGCTGGAAGTCCAGGGGTAGAAAAGGAAGACCCAGGCTGGATCTCCATGAGCCTGGTCAAGGTGCTGAGCCTGGGCAAAACCTGGACAGGAATCCAAGAAAGAAGAGATCCAGGGCAAAGTTCTTAGATCCAGGTGTGCAAGACAGGTACCCAGGGTGGACCGTGACAGTTCTGCTCTCATCCTTCTTTGGTTTTTATTCTGTGTACTGACCTGGGCTATGGTATTTTGAATTTGACTTTACTCTATATTCCCTGTATTGTTATTTATTCTACTGATTTCATATACCGACCTCTGGATTTGTGTGTGTTCTGCGATATCTCTCTTGTTACTTTTGGGGACAGTACTTATATATATTTTTCATATACTCTATTCAGCTTATTACTGGCCATTCTTGGGACCAGTCTGTCAGATTATGGGTTTCCTTGCTTACCTGGGCTTTATCTATGTGCTGGGTGACTCTCGATCCTGACATCTTGTATGTTAACAAATGATGTTTCCTTTTTCTTGGTTATGTTAATTTTCTGGAGAGAGTCATATTATTAAGCTCTGGTCCAAAAGATTATTACATTAGACAAGAGACAGATTCATCTGTGGACGTGGCCTGAATGTTTTAGAACAGCAACTCCCTCATATTTCCCACTAGTATCAGCATCATCATCATCTTAAAATAAGCTGGAAGCAGATAAGTATTATTAAATGTAACAATATAGTTGGTTAGTCTTCTGGGGAGAGTATGACCTCCGGTCTATCATATTTGTTACATTTTGTGATACCTTAGTAAACCTTTTTATTTTCTATAGTCCCTGAGTGAGCTGACAATAGGGGAATTAACTGTTTGGATATAACTCTGCCAGAATACCAGAAATTGGTTTGCTTTTGGATGCTATTAAGTGGATTCGGGTACCAGCAATTTTGCTTGTGAATGAAGTAACACAGCAGTAATTGTACTACCCTTTGCGCCTATTAAGTGCAAATATTTCATCCAAAGTGACGAACCGCAAAAATAATATAGTCTGATTATAGTAATTAGGTTGTAGCATGAAAGGGATGTTCTAGTCACATTGGCCCCTTAACCCCTTAAGGACCTCTGACGTACCCTGTACGTCCTGAACTCGGGTCTCCCTTAGACCCTCGGACGTACAGGGTACGTCAGCGGCGCCTAATCCCCCTCCCGCCCGATACTCACCTCCCTCGCCGGATCCCACGGCGATCTGGCAGGGAGGAAGCCTGCCCATGTGATTTACATGGGCAGGCGAGGCTGATTACGTCGCCACGCTGCGTGGTGACGTCATCAGCAGGCGTCCCCATGCTTTTCAATAGAGGGGGGGCTCCTTCGGAGCCCTCTATCTCCCCAACCATTGAAGCTAGGGAGATGCCGTTTGCACCGCTGGAGAGGGGAGAGCCTCCCCTTTCCAGCGGTGTATGGCATTAACCATTTCGCCGCCGGATCACGTTGCGGCGCCAATTGGCGCCAAAACGCGATTCAAACCTGGAGGGGGGCTGACATCTTGGATGTCAGCCAAGCCTCCAGGTCCCCCCCACCCACTGAAAACCTCATATGTGTGAGGATGTCAGTGGGCCAGTTAACCCTCTAGCTGCCATGTAGAGATAAGGGGATCCTAAGGATCCCTTTATCTCCCGATCCATGGCAGCTAGATGGTCATATTTGCCATCATTTGAAAGGCCTGATTATGGCCTTTCAAATGATACCAAACATGACCAGATTTGGTTTTAAATTTTTTTTTTAAAAAAAAATTAAATAAAAAAAAATAATAAAAAAATTAAATAAAATAAAAAAATGTTTTTTTTTAAAAAAAAAATTGTCTGGGAGGAGTTTAATTAAATAGGACCTAGGCTGTCATCTAAAAATAAATAGCACAAAATGGTCAGAATGAGCGCAGCGCACATAGGTGAACTGTCTCAGCAGTGAAGGGGTTAAAAAGCAAACGCATGTAAAAATTGGGTATTTCTAGTCTCGGGACAAAATTTTAAACCTATTTAGCTGGGGTCGTTTTGAGTGGTTGTAGATTTTGGGGATTAAATTACAAAAAAAGTGTATTTTTACCATTTTTTTCCTCATATTTCATATTTTTTTTATAGTAAATTATTCGATATGATGGAAATAATGGTATTTCTAGAAAGTCCATTTAATGGCGGGAAAAAGGGTGTATAATATGTGTGGGTTGAATAAACGAGTAAGAGGAAAATTTGACCTAAACACTAACAGCGCAGAAACGTAAAAACAGCAGCGGTCACTAAAAGACGGATTTGTGTAAAACCGCCCGGTCACTAAGGGGTTAAAGTTATTTAAATAGTCACAAGGGCTGGGGACTGCCTCTCCACCTCACATCCCCTCCAGCTGTCCCTGGCTGCTGTGTCAATGGCATTGATATATTTTCAGGCATTGGGTCAAAGCAATGACAAAAATTGTGTCAGCAGGACAATGCAGTTTCTGAAGTTTAACCCTTTCGCTGCTGAGGCATTTCCTGCCTCTGTGCTGAGCTAATTTTTACCGATTTTGCTCATCATGTTTAAACGTGTTTTGAAGGCTTATTTTAGTATATGACCCAGACATATTATATATCGTTCTTTCCGTCAGACTCGGCAGATTCATAATATGTCATTATTATATGTATACGTCATGACCTCTCTGTATATTATAACAAAAATTGCAATAAAATATGAATTTTCAATAATTTACAACGTGTAAAGTGTTTTTTTTCACATTTTAACATGCAAGCAATTGCGGTTATATTTTGTATGGGGTGCGCTTGTTAAAAAAATTAGAGATGGGGTCTCGTTACATTTTTTTTTGGGGAAAATTACGCGATTTTTAACAAACGCACCGCATACAAAAATCTTTAGTGCAGCATCATTGTTCACATTATAATTGAAATGGGAACAATATTGCTGCATTAACGAACCAAAAAAAAGGAAAAAAAACTTGTTTATTTTTTTTTATTATTTTATTTTTATTTTTAATTTTTTTTAAAAAACTTTTTTCATAGTCACGTTTGGTATTGTTGGAACGGCCATGCTCTGGCCGATCCAACAATACCAAACATTAACCCCTAACTGCCACGGATCGGGAGATAGGGGGTTCATTGGTGGCAGTTAGGGGTTAACTAACGCCAGTCCTCAGGGGGCATTCCCGGAAGCTTGGCCGACATCCAAGATGTCGGCCAGCTCCGGGAAAGGATCACGAACCCATGGGGTTAATTCCAGGTACCGTTAGGAAGGGCAGGCTGTGCCCTTCCCAACGGTGCCTGGATTAACCCCCGTAATGCCGGCGATCGGTAGGGAGAGAGGTCCAAAGGACCTCCCCCCCTCCCTTTCAGTCGCCTCCTCCGCACATGCGGGGGGGTGCCTGAATTAGGTGTCATCGCGCCGCCGCGATGACACCTAATTAGGCTGGCAGCGGTTCCGGGTGCTGGGCTGACATCAAGGAACGTTACCTGCGGGTGGACGCGCTGAGCGCGTCCATAGCAGCGAAGGGGTTAAAAAAGCATTCAACCACCTGACTCGTAAATCAAAATGCCAACTGGCTGCATATAAAGCAACCAATTGGATATCATGCTTGGCAGGCATTTAGGTACCTTGTAGCTGGATTACAGTAGAGGTCAAAAAAGTAGATTGATACCGTTTTTTTTAATAAATAGTATTGGGGAAAGCGGGGGTTAACATTAATCCACTGTATGGGCACTATGCACTATTAATGCTAACTGTAGCATTCGGTTGAGTAAGCGTTAACTACAGGAAAAGTAACTTTAACGCATGCCACGCATATTACCTTCTTGACGCTAAACAGTTAAAAAAATCCATCACCGCTTCGTTGATTGCTCCAGTTTACGCAAGCTTACTGTACTTTGCGCATCCTTTACTTAATGGGCCCTATTACATCCTTCACCCTAAAACTGGGATGCTAGGGAGAAAAACTGGGGAGTTTTTCCCCCAGTCTCTCCTGCTCCCGGCAGACAGAGGAGGCGGTTGGAGCCGCGGTCCTCGCCATGGGGTTAGAGGTATTTGATCAATCTGGGCGGGGGGTTTCTACTGGCACTGACGGATTCTGCAGCAGCGGAATTCGTTAGCACCAGGTCCTGGCTGTGGTTAACTGTCGGGTTAACCACAGCCAACCGGTAATTAGCGCTAGTATATTGTAATACTAACGTTAATTAACTGTTTGCGATCCCCATGTTAAGTATAGGGAGCACAAAGTACAGTAACCTCACGCTGAAAAGTTTTTAAACCCGTTAGCTTTTGGATTGTAATATGGTGCGCCCGCGCTAGGGCCACCAGGGCTAACGTTAACGCTCACACAGGTGAGCGCTAACGTTAGCGTGAAGAATGTAATAGGGCCCAACATGGGGAGTGCAAGCAGTAATTAGCATTAGGATATGTAAGGTATTAACCCCTCCACTGCTGAGCCATTTCATGTTTTTAAAAAAACTCATTTTTCTTTTTTTTATTATTATTTTCCTTTACTTTAAACATGGTCATGTTTTGATATCATTGGAAAGGCCATGCTCTGGCCTTTCTAATGATACCAAACATGACCCTGCTAGCTGAAAACAGTCGGGAGATAACGGGGTTCAAACAAACCCCATCTCCACCCCTATCTTTCCTTAGGAGTCAATAAGGACGTTCCCCACACGTCCTCAGCAGTGAAAGGGTTAAAGTCCTAACACTAACTATCGCACCATTGGGTTAAACCGATTTTTTTACCGTTACCCAAAGGCTGGGGCTAACTGATTCCACTTTTGCAGAATTATTTTGCACCAGCTAAACTCCCCCCCCCCAATAAATTAGATACTCACATCTCATCCCGTGGTGAGAACAGTGGCCCGTTCAGCAGCTTCCTGTTGTTGGAAGAAGAGTGAGACTGGGGACAAATAGTCCCTAGTCGTCCTGTGCGATCAGTCTGTGGTGTTGCGCTATCTTGCGAGAGAGTGACATCGCGTAGGCTTGCGGCCTGGTAGTGCAACCCTCCATGGAGTCCTATGACTCAAGGAGGTGATACTCACGGCGGCGCGGAAGTGCTACTGTGAGTATCACTGCGAGTAGCGCATGGTTTTGGGGCAAGGTGCTGAATTAGCGCCTGTCCCGGATTCGTCCTTTAAAATGGGGATGCTACGGGGAAACCTGAAGGGCGCAGGTTTTACCCTTAGCATCCCCATTTTAGTGGTAGGTTTTTGTTTTTTCTTTCATCAAGTGTCTCTAACCGGAACATGTATATATCAGAGCTGTATTTAAGTAATCTACATCCATTCCTAAATCTGCTCAATCTGCCTTTTACCATCTGTCCTGGCAAAACTCTGCTTTCTGTCGCCATGGGAAAAAGTGCTAGGAATGATTAACTTTCAGTTTTACTTTTTTTAATGAAATAAACACTTTTGAAATGTGAAAACAAAGCACTGTAACCTCATACCGTTATCTCTGGAAACATGTTACATAACTGGATACATCAGAACCTCTGAGATACAAGAAAAATAATGTAAGGGTTCATTAGAAAGGCACTGTCAAGACTGTGATTGTACTTTATTCTCAAAGGAAATAAATTAATTAGTATCACATTTCAAGCCATAATTGAACACTTTGTAAAACTGTTCAAATTCTGGGATTGTTTTCTTTCATTCTTTTACCCTTTTTTTTTTCTTTGAAGCTTTAAGAACTAGCGAGGACTTCACTAATATATCTATGCCAAGATTAAAGTAATCAGAGCTATGATTATCCATAATTATTTGATTGTGGAGACAGATTAGCTTCATATGTCACCGTCTGCTTAAGGTTGTAGATATTGAGTCTTAAGGCAGAAACGTACTTTGGCAAACTTGTACAGGACGAAAAAACGAATATGTTGCAGATGTATGCACATTTTAGATAGTTAGATTGCAAACGCTTTGTACTGGAAAAGAGTGGGAAGAAAAAAGGGTCATTAATCAAGATGCTAAACTTAATCTGCAGGGACTAATCAGTGCAGTAAGCGTCCCTAATATTTAAGTCAGCACTTGATGTTCTGGTAGGAATTGACCGGCAAGGGTGACTTAATTAATGAAGAAAAGGAGCAGTGTCTGCTAAACTTTGGCAGATGTCATGCAGAAATGGAGGTTGGAAGCATTATGTCTGTTCTGGCCAGCAGCCACTGAAAAAGCATGGCTCATGTGGGAGCCAGTGTGAGTGATAAAGGATAAAAAAGATGAAAGCAGTCTCCTTGTAACTCAGCCGCCCCAGGACCAATCCCATTGTTAATCTATCCATGTTCAGTATTTTAAATCATATCTAACATTTATGATGATGATAAAACTTTTGGACTCACAGCATTTATGCTGGAATGTTATAGCCCCACTAGTGAATTTCTCCAATGGTGGGAAAATAGCATGCAAGCACCAAAAATGATTAATGACCAGAATTGTATAGCTGTTTTCTGTTTTGTTTTAAACCTGTTTTTTCTGCCCTTTTAAACTCTTGACAGCAAAAATACAATTTTGCATAGCAGTAGATTGACAGTATCTGGCACCCAAATATTATGGTACTGTTATCCAGCCAATTGATACCTCATAGTATGGGGTGATAATAGGGGCCCCAAGAATCAGCTTACATGTCATGCTGGTTTGTATCAGACTGTTACTCAATGAGCTATCCAGTAATGCCCCATATGTGTTATGGTGCAGATCTACATGGCAAACATCAGAATTAATCTTGTTTGATGGTTCATAAATATTGCAGTGCAACATCATTTGGCTGTCGGAAATCACTGTGAAAGATAATGCCTGTTTACCTTTTTCTGAAATCATGGGCTAGGGTGAGGTTTAGAAATAGAATTAGGAGTGAAATCAGTGGAACTCTGCACAAAAATATTCTTATAAAGCCTTTAATACAATATTGTGAAAAGCAATACCCCCCTTTCAATCAATTAGAAAAATAGTTTTAAGCCTACATTTATTCATCTGCAAAACCAGCATGGTCTTCCAAGCTGATCCACATATTGTTATGTCATCAATCATTAAAGGCAGGTCACCAGGCGCTCCTTGTGGGTTAATGGCACTTTAATTAGAAAACCAGTGATATTCACCTGATGCTACAGCCTTCTTCAAGCAAGACTTGGAGAAGACTATAGCATCAGCCAAAATGTTGCTGGTTTTCTCATTAAAGTTGCATTAAACCTCTAGGTGTGTCTGATTTCCTATGTTATGGATTGGCTGTGTAGGTGACTGCTGTGGAAAACATACCGATTCATTCACTACCCTTGTAATCTCCTGATTTATTTTTTTTTAAATTCTTTATTTAAAGCGTCTTGTATCCAACAGCTTATAAATCACAGCAGATAAAGATACATAGCAATGAAAGGACACAGTAACACTTATTTTATCAATTAAACTTCAAATAATAAGCCCCCGAAGTAAGGGAGAAATCCCTATTCGCAGGGGAAAAAAGAACCAAAAACGCACAGAAGTAAAATAACACATGTAAATGAAAAAACAAGTTAGAAATAAAATACAAAACATAAAAAGAAAATAAGGGGGTAAGGGGGGACCTTCCACGCATCCGCTGTAGACATGTCGTGAGGAGGGACCACCGGGGCACCAGTCTATGTAGGGGCTAAGCAAATCGGCTGATTCACAGATGGAGTTATCTCAGATTAGATTAAATTAAGTCAGGGGCATGCGATGTATTCCTCCCAAAGGGACCATGTCTTGGCAAAGGATCTAACATTGTCCCTGACCTTGGCCGTCAACTCATCCATTAGGCAGGCGTCACTAATCTTCGTCGTCACTACGGTCCAAGAAGAGAGAATGCTCTGGCGCCAAGAAGCTGCTAAGGCCCGTCTGACCGCAAGGGCCAGTCTATTAAATAAAAGTTGCTCAGGTCGAGACAGAGCTGACAGGGGACGAGAGAGCAGGTATGCCCAGGGATGCAGAGGTAGTTGTCGGTGGAATATTTTCTGAAATTCAGCATGGACTATAGACCAGAAGCAGCGTACCACCGGGCAGTCCCACCACATATGAATATAAGTGCCCTTTTCCCCGCAGTCTCGCCAACAGAAATCACTAGATGTGACTCCCATACGATAAAGGGAGACCGGGGTGACGTACCAGCGGAGTAGTGTTTTGTAAGATTGTTCCTGGTGGGTGACACATATGGAGGACCTGGCAGTTTGTTCCCATATATCCTCCCACTCGTCACCTGGTAAAGGGTCGCCTAGGTCAACCTCCCATTTATCACAGTACGTAAGGGGCCCCCACTGACCTGGGCTGGAGCTAAGGAGTAGATATAACTGAGATATAAGCCCTTTCAGAGGACCATCTGCTAAACATACGCGCTTTAGAGTTGATAGGGGGACAGTCGAAATCTTTTCTAACGTCTGGGTCGTAGCAAAATGTCTGATCTGTAAGAACCAAAAAAATGAAGAGGGAGTCAGATGGCCACGCTCCTGGAGCTCTGAAAAAGTAATAATCCGTCCATTCTGATATAGATCACGATACCTCAGGAGCCCCACCCCCACCAGACCCCCAAAATCTGAGGTACTCAGGCCCGGCGGAAAATCTCTGTTACGGAGTAGAGGGGTGAGGGGAGAAGGAACCACCACCAGCGCAAATGTCGTCCTGGCTAAGTCAAAGAGGCGAAGAGATGTCAATATCGAGGGGCACGCCGTGCGCAAAATAGGTCTGGAGGTTCTGGGAAGCCATATGTAGAGGTCAGGGTGGTCGTAATCTCCTGATTTGACCATTGTGATAATCTTCTAGTTGGCCTCCCTCTTTCCTACCTCTCCCCCTACAATCCTGAATGCCTCTGCCAGGCTCATCCACCTCACCCGCCGCTCTGTGCCTGCCGCTCCTCTCTACAAGTCCCTTCACTGGCTCCCCATCCACTGCAGAATTAAATTCAAAATCCTTACCCTAATCTACAAAACCCTCACTAACTCAGCTCCCCATTACATGTCCTCGCTAATCACCAAATACACCCCAGCCTGCTCCCTAAGGTCAAACAGTGACCTGCACCTAGCTTCTCCCCGTATCACCTCTTCCATGATAGACTGCTCCCTTAACTCTTTCACTGCTGAGGCATTTCACCGCTGTGTGCTGAGCTAATTTTTACCGCTTTCGCTCATCATGTTTAAACGCGATTTGAAGCCACATTTTATTATACGACCCAGACATATTATAGATCGTTCTTTCCGGCAGACTCGGCAGATTCATAATATATCATTTTTATATGTATACGTCATGTCCTGCCTGTATATTATAACAAACAATGCAATAAAATTAGAATTTTTAATCATCTGCAGCATGTAAAGTGTTTTTTTTCACCTTTTATCACATGAACATTTGTGGTTATATTTTCTATGGGGTGCGCTTGTACAAAAATTAGAAATGGGGACTCGTTACATTTTTTGGGGGGGAATTACGTGATTTTTAGCAAACGCACCCCATAGAAAAAAATCATTAGTGCAGCATCATTGTTCACATTATAATTGAAATGTGAACAATATTGCTGCATTAATAAAAACAACACACCCAAAAATTGTTTTATTATTATTTTGTTTTTATTTTATTTTTACTTTATACCTGGTCATGTTGTGTATCATTCGAAAGACCATGATCAGGCCTTTCAAATGGCACCCTCCATGACCCCCTAGCTGCCACGATTCTGGAGATATCAGGGTACAAAGGAAATCCCCAGGCAGCTAGGGGTTCCCCGGCTATCTGACGTTATCACACTATGCGCTTTTCTTCGTGGGACCTCCCGATCGGGAGGGAGAGGGATCCGAACGGATCGCCCCCTCCCTTCCAGGCGATCTCCGGCATTGCCGGGGGGGTCGCCTGGAAATGACATCATCGCGCATGGCGCGATGACGTCATTGACGTCGGGAGGGTCTTAACTTCAGCGTCTGAGGATGCTGAAGTCAGACCGCCACGGGACCCCGGACAGAGAGGTGAGTATCTCCGCCGGGGGTCCCGCAAAGCTGATAACGTGTGGGACATGTCCTCAGCATATAGCGGGAGTAACTAAGGACATGTCCCACACGTTGTCAGCAGTGAAGGAGTTAAGACATTCCTATTTAGGGAAGCCTACCACCCGACTGACTAATACAGCTCACTGCCCCAACCAGTCCATCACTCTCACCTTGCAGTCCTCTACTCCTGTTTCCACCCCCAACCCTTCTAGGTTGTAAGTTCCCACAGGAATAGGGCCCTTGTTTCCTCCTGTACTGGTTTGTTAAAATGTTGATCAGTCTCAATGTATTGTAACCCTGTCCATATTGTGCCCATTGTTCAGCACTGCGGAACGTGTTGGCACTATATAAATAAAGAATAATTATAATAATTCACATGCCTGTTTATTGCAGTCCCAGTGGGTAAAGCAATGTCTAATGTGTCAGTACAGGTAGACAAGCAGTTATTCTAAAGGTTTAGGACTATCAGCATTTTGATTATTGATAATTTTAAATTTTTGAACTCCTGCAAGGATTCCATTCAGTGGAAAGGGAATCAAAAGGATGCAGCAGAAGCGACTTGAGGGGAACACTGCACAGCGCCAGTAAACAACACACTGGCACACTGGGATATGCTAGACAGTGCCAGTATAGAACACATTGAGCAGGGCCAGCATTTTCCTCAAGGTAATTGTGCAGAATGTCCCTTGCTGATGCTGCACTGCATGTCCCTTGCTGGCAGTAGGAACATGCTGGTACACTGGGAGGAACATGGAATGGATGCCGCAGGGGATGAAGTACAGTATGGGAACTACAGGATAATAACCGTAAGGGTCCAAAAACATTGGATTTTGAAGCCTTTCTGTTTTTAGAATTCTGAGCGAGGGGTTCTCATGTTCTCATGTTTTGTGTAATCATAATTTTTATTTAAAAACTAAGACTATGAATTATACTTTTATACTATTAATTTCTTTCTAGTTGGTGCTTTAAAAAAATATTGGGAGGTTTTCTATGGTTGGTCGTATTGGGTCAGGGTTGTGCCAAGGATGAGATGTGATATGGATGGGCGTGCTGGACAAATGTATTGCACGGGGTGTCTAAAGGTCTAAGGCTGGCCCTCCATGTATCTCATTATACAGAGGAGAGCAGTCCTACAGGAAAGGTGTGTAGATATAATTTTCCTAACCAAAGCCATTCATTAACTGATTTGCTACCAGCAAAGTAAAGATTCTACATGCCACATTATATCTTCACGGCTGTCTAGGTCGATTTCTGGATTCTAAGTATTTTCACTAACTGCTTGTATTTTAGCTGATATTGTAAAAATATTAATAATTTGACCATAATTTCTGCAGGTGTAATTATAGATTGGTAATTTATAGTTATGTCTATTGGACCTCTATCACAAAGTATGTGCATAACAGTAACATACTTGGTCCATTTGCATATACACTCACCCGCCACTTTATTAGGTACACCTTGATATTACCCGGTTGGACCCTTCTCTGCCTTCAGAACTACATTAATTCTTCATGGCATAGATTTCACAAGGTGTTGGAAACATTCCTCAGAAATATTGGTCCCTAGTTACTTGAGAGTATCATGCAGTTGCTGCAAAATTATTGGCTCCACATCCATGATGAGAATCTCCCGTTGCACCACATCCCAAAAGGTGCTCTATTAGATTGAGATCTGGTGACTGTGGAGGCCATTGGAGTACAGTGAACTCAATGTCATGTTCAAGAAACAAGTTTGAGAGGGGCGTGGCCGGCTGCTCACGGGAGAGGACATGTTTCGGTGGAGCTCCACATGTCCTCTCTGAAAAGGGACCCATAGCCGTCTATTTCTGCAGTGATTATCTCCCGTGTGATTCCTGAGCGGCTGGCCGTCGGTGTTGTGCAGTCCGGAGCCTGCTTGGTTCCCCCCTCCGGACCAGAGACTTTCTTGAGGGTTTCTGCCTCATGGCGGCGGTGGTCATCTTGCGGTCTATAACCAGGCACCAGACAGATTCCGGCCTTGCCGGCCGTACAACCCCGCCCCGGACTACGACTATGCAGAGGGCTGTGGAGACGATGGGCCCACGTCTCCTGGTTGATCCAGATGACTGTTCGGCGGATGGGGATGTCGGACCGTCGGGGAGCCGGGCCCCCCCTCCTGGGAGGTGAGGGTGCTTTGGCTTATGGCCTTGACGCCTTCCTGAAAATGATGGAAGGAGAGGATGCTGATGCCCCGCTCACCAGGGGGTTCTGGCGCCGGATGATGGCAGTATTGCGAGGTACCCGGGAGATGGTGTTACCGGGGACGGAGAGGCCGGAGGTCGACTTGAGCTCGGGAAGCACGTTAGCCTGCTCGCCCCCGCGGCTGCGTTGGGGAGCAGTGCCAGGGGAGGTGAACAACCTGGGAAGCTGGTCACACGTTCTCAGCCGCCGGGGGCGACCCTGACCCCCGTGACTTTGGTGACCCGGAGACTCGGGAATTCCGAGGGGTGGCGGACCTTGCGGGGTTGAAGACTGCTGATCCCTGTCATAGGCCTGTGGTGGAGGGCCGCTCTCCCTCAATTCCTAAGATGGCGCGGCTGCATCCCTCGGCGCAGTGGCCGGCTCTGCTCCGGGCTCGTGAAGTTGGGATGACACAGGCCTTGGCGTTGTGTGGAGTTCATCCTTTCGACGAAAGATTTGCTACAGCTGGACACTCTGGCATAACCTGCGGTGTACTGCCTGTCTGCTGGGTTTTACCATTCCGAGACACTGGATGAACGACCCACGGAGACAGTACCATTTCTAACAGCTATTTTCCTCTTCGTGTTTGGCCCCTGTTGCTACCTGATGGAGACTTTTTTGTTTTGTTTTTATTCCCTTGCTGTGTTATGGATGTCCCTGGCCGGGGACGGTGAAGCAGTGTTTTTTGTGAGAGTCTCTCCCCCCCTTTCCCCCCTTTTTTTTGTTTAGGTCTGATGCGTACTTTTGATTTTACCTATTAATATGCTGACATTTTTGTTGCTTTTGGTTTGAGTATTTTTCTTTACATATTTGTTTACCCCCCCTTTCCCCTCTACCATGTGAGATATTGAAGACTACCTATGAGAACCCCCCCCCCCGTTTGTTGTATTTTCGATGTCTATATGGCCCTGCGAGGCCAATTTGCCAGTCAGTTTGTGACTTTTTTTGATTGCAAAATAAAACTTTGAAATATTAAAAAAAAAAAAAAATAAAAAAAAAATAAACCAGTTTGAGATGATTTGAGCTTTGTGACATAGTGCATTATCCTGCTGGAAGTAGCCATCAGAAGATGGGTACACTGTGGTCATAAAGGAATGGACATGGTCAGCAACAACACTCAGGTAAGGCTAGGGTCAGACGAACGCATTTTTCATGTCTACCGTCAATAAGTGCGTTGATGCGTCCAAACGCACTTTTTCACGGAAGACGCGATAGCGGTCATAGGGTGCGCAATTTCGGCTGTGATTTTTGATGGAGCTATTAAAAACAAATGGACGTGATGTTGACCGGACATGTGCAGCGTCTGACGTCTCCTAATCACGCACACACACCGCTATGCGGACGCAGCGCACTCTGTACGTCAGTACTAGCGGTTCTACGTTCTCGAAAAAATGCGTTCCTTTGCCGCTTGCATTGCGCGGCCAAACTTTATTGCGGCCGTTCTTCGTATATTGGCCGTCATTGGACGCCATTTGCTGCTACTTCGGCCGTAATAAAGTGCGGCTGCACGCGCATTCGCACTGCGTTCATCTGACCCCAGCCTTAGCTGTGGCATTTAAACAATGCTCAATTTTTATTAAGGGGCCCAAAAGGTGGCAAGATAATATCCCCCACACCATTACACCACCACCACCAGCCTGAACGGTTCATACAAGGCAGGATGGATCCATGCTTTCATTGTGGTTTATGCCAAATTCTGACCCTACCATCTGAACGTTGCAGCTGAAATCAAGACTCATCAGACCAGGCAACATTTTTCCAGTCTTCTATTGTCCAATTTTGGTGAGCCTGTGCGAATTGTGTCTACAGTTTCCTGTCCTTAGCTGACAGGAGTGGCATCCGGTGTGGTCTTCTGCTGCTATAGACCGTCCACTTCAATGTTCAACTTGTTGTGCATTCACAGATGGTATTCTGCATACCTTGGTTGTATTGAGTGGTTATTTGAGTTACCATTGCTTTTCTATCATCTCGAACCAATCTGGCCTTTCTCTTCTGAACTCTGACCTTAACAAGGCATTTTCATCGGCACAACTGCGGCTCACTGGATATTTTCTCTTTTTCGGATTTTTCTCTGTAAACCCTAGAGCTAGTTGTGCGCGAAAATCCCAGTAGATCAGCAGTTTTTTAAATACTGACCAGCCAACAACCATGCCACGTTCAAAGTCACTTAAATCCCCTTTCTTTCCCATTCTGATGCTCGGTTTGAACTTCAGCAAGTCGTTTTCAGCATTGAGCATTTAAATGCATTGAGTTGCTGCCATGTGATTGACTGATTAGCAATTTGTGTTAACAAGCAATTGAGCAGGTGTACCTAATAAAGTGGCCGTTGAGTTTATAATGCTCAGACTTCCTAAGAATTCAGAGTGCGATGACTTTGCCACTTAAGTGCTGTTACCCACAGAGACATGTCACAGAGTAATTAGGTAGAAAACAATGAAAAGGAAAAGCAATGATAAAAGAAAGGACCTTTTGGGATGCATGAAGGAGCATTGTAAATGATTGGGGTATTTCCCCAGGATATATTATTTAATTTATGTGGTTTCACAGTTGATTTATTTTTAATTACAATGAAATTAATTTAGAATTTTTGACAAATCGTTCAATTCCTCATAGGCACGCCTGCCACTGAAATGGATGGCACCAGAAAGCATCTTTGACAAAGTCTATACCACCCAGAGTGATGTCTGGTCGTTTGGAGTATTGCTATGGGAGATCTTTTCACTTGGTGAGTTTCATAGAAGAATTTGCCCATCTATTTAGAATTAAATAACCTATGTTTCTCTATTATGGCCCTTTCAGATAATAGAGTATGTGGTTTTCAATTAGAGAAAAAAGCTGTTTTAACTATTGGGTAATTTTTCATGTTTCAAACCCTCAGGTTTCAACTTACAAAAACATAATTTTATCCTGAAGAACAGTTGATTCTTTAGACACACATGCCAAAATACAGTGATGATGAACCTTGGACCCGAGATCATTTGTAATTACTTGTCCCATAATGCTTAGATACACTTTTAAAAGATTGCCATTTGTTCATGATCTACTAAAAGACTCTACAAAGTTTGAAAGCCTTGGTTGTCCAACTAATTCCTTAACCTTAAGATTTTTTACTTAAGGGGTTATTCAAAGAGCACCAAAATGTCGCCGACACTTCGGGGGAATCACATTCCCCGACCCTGAATTCAGCATTCACCGCAGGGTCCCCGAATTGCAGGGAAAAGTCACTGCAAAACAGCGGTTTTAAAGAAAAAAAAATGTCGCAAAACCAACAAAATTATCAGATCCAATAATTTTGGCGAGTCCAGGCGGCTTATCGGATCCGATCCGATTAGATAAGCCGCCCGGAACCCACAGAAATTTTCAGATCCCATCCGATAAATTATCGGATCGGATCCCATCTGATAGCAGCCGCAAACCCACCGAACGTGTCATGGCTGTTATATTACTTATATGTTATTAAAAATAGCACTTTTCTGTTTAGCTAACTCACAAGATTTATTTGACATGTAGATTTAAATGTTTTCAACATAGTAATCCTACACAAATAGTAATTCTGCATTATTCCCATAGGAGCCTCACCTTACCCTGGTGTTCAGATTAACGAGGAATTTTGCCAGCGCTTGAAAGACGGGACACGTATGAGAGCACCAGAGTATGCAACAACAGAGATGTAAGCAAAAAGAGAACAATTTTTTTTAAGCTACTGCGAAAAAGTGCTTTTGGGCTGCAGATCTGCAGCTCGAGATATCTTGATATCGGGGCATTGGATGGTGCCGCTAAAGCCCATGATATCTCGATCTCGGGAGTGAAGGGGTTAATTCTGAATGCACACATTTTTAGTTCAGGATTCACCCATTTCATTTAAAGTGTTCATATTTCATTTCAGTGTGTCCCCATTTCCTGACCACATTTCATTACTATGCCCGCATTTCATTTCAGTCTGCCCTCACTTCATTTCAGTTTCCCCTATTTACCTTATTCTTTCCTGAGCTACAGATAAGCTCCTGCTGCTTGAGTTTGTGTGTAAGGGAGGTCAGATCTACGTTAGTATGTAAAGGCGGGTGCTCCACTGGAGTGCATGTAGCTTGCCTACTATAGGCCTGGAGCTGCAGCTTCATCAGTCCCTATCTTAATATGGACCTGAATAGTCACTATATGATATTGAAATCAGCTGTGCAAACCTATAAAAAGTTGGGGACAATTTTCTAAATAACATAGTATTGAAGAGATACTCTAAACTGAATATATGGTGAAAAGAAAAACTGAGGGGTTAAATATTAATCCTCCTGACCAACCCAGCCCCCCCTTATATATTTTTCTGAAAGTCTTTCTTTTAATATACAGTATTTCCGATGCCAAGGTCTCCTTGGCACTGTTTCACAATGATGGGTCTGCTGATTCCTGAAGGAGACACTGTCAATGGCAAACAAAAACACAAAGATACTGCACCACGGTTCAATGAGTGCACTAACACCATTTGGGCCATGGATACACCTCAGGGGGGCACGTGCCTGAGTTGCTGCAGCCACCTAATTCCTGGCAGCAACTTCATTCAACACTACTCCAGATCAGGTTTTCACAATCTACCTCTGGTCTTCCTTACCGTCACCCAGTTCAATTGCAGAAAACCAGAGGGCCATAATTGACTTCTAATGAATTCCCATTAATAGGCAGATGCACTCTTTCTTTTGGGCTTCTGCATTTTATTGTCTTCTAGAGTGCACACCTTGGGAGTTGCTCCCTGAAGCCTCTTTTCCTTCCTTCCTTGTTGAGTAGCCCCCTACCGAGATCCTGGTACCACAGACCCTGCTACAGATCCTGCTGCCACAGACCCTGCTACCAGAAATCTTGGCGCCCCTTACTGATCCACTAGCCAGGGGCCCCCTACACACCCCAAAATGTTTTTTAAAACACCTTATACACAAAGCGACACCCCAACACACTCTGACAGATACATATTCACCCCACATTCACTCAGACCCCTCACTGATGCACGTTGACTCCCACACTCACTCTGAGCCCCCACAGATACATATTCTTTGTCTCCTAACAGATATACTTTGACCCACACACACGCTGCCCCCCATGGATACACAATGAGCCACACATATATTGACCCCCCAGGATACTATTGTCCCTTTCACACATTCTGACCCCCCACATATACATGTTGACCCCACAGATACACATGGACCCACCACAGCCACACATTGACCCACACAAATACTGACTCACTTCAACACCAACACGCTCATTAAGCCCCCTTCCCCCCCCACACACACACACTGAGTGTACTGTTACACAGTACATACACACCTTGTATAGAGTACAGGCTCTTGTACACAGTGTAGGCAGAGGGCAGGTGTCCAAGGAGAGTCCTTGGCCTGGAAGTGGATGCCATGCTAGAAGGCTTCCTCATTGTGCACTGGGACCCTGGAATCATAGTTATAATGCACCAGGTTGTACCTGATGGGCAGCTTCCCTGCCCTGAGGGGGAGGGGCAGTTGGGGTATCAATTTTCCTGTAGAGATTGAAGGGGTGTAGAAGAGTTTGAGGATATAGGTAGGATCAGAAGGTCCGCGAGCTCTGCGTAGCCGGGACATGTCTGAGTGTTTGCAATGGCTCTGGCACACCCTGCTGGTCAATCCCATTTCTTCAGCGCCTTCTCTTCCCTGACTCACCCTGTACAATCCATCAGACCAAGCTGCAGCGATTATAATGAGAAAAGTCCTCTCTGCTGCTTCTTGATCATGAGACTGGTAACAGAGGAAGGAGCACAGTGTATTTGTGGGCGAGCTCTTGGACTCCTCCCTTCCTGCACCAGCTACATGCTTTTAGGGGCAGGGCCACGGACAGCTTCCTGTGGCAGGACAGCCAACACTGTTTGCTTGTCTAACTTTGCGGGGTCTGAATCATGTAATGACCCAAACACAAATCCTTGGTCTTCCAGTCAATCCATCCGTGACAGGGGCCCACCTGCTAGGGGTCCTAGAGGAAGTTAAATGCCAGCTGGTGTGGCAGGGACCCGGCACAAGCCCAGTGGAGCCAATGGGGCCCATACACCATTATTGCCTGTACCCCCTGATGGCGGCCCTGGCTGCTACAGATCCTGCTACCACAGACTCTGCTACAGATCCTGCCTTACTACCCACCATTATCCCACCTTCCTACCCTTCATGTCTCCACTGCCCCTGCATCTCTGGTTATCAGCCCTGCCATGTCCCACAATGCCTTCAGACAGCCAGTTTCCTGTCTCACCAGTCTCGTGTCTCCCATGAGTCTCCTGTTGTGTTGCCCTCAGTGTCTCTCCATGTATTATTTTTCCTTTTCTTTGTCTCTCTTCCCTACCTCTTCCCTTAGGCAGCCCTTTTCTAGCCTTGCCCCTCATCAGTGTTTACCCATTATTTGCCTGTTTATTATCATAAACCCCATTGCACTACCATTCTGGTCTCCTTGCCGTTTCTATCGCTGCATCCTGAGCCGAAATCCCCCGCGTACTGTGACAATACTTTGTTTATAACAATCAAGAACACCAAAGACAAAAGTTTAGTGACATCTGTCTTTCTCAACGGAAAACGAACAGACACCATAGTTGAGGAACCACCGTCCCCTATGCCTAAGGTATGCAGGACTGCAACCAAGAACAAAAAGGAAAAGGTGGGACATGATAGAAGGCAATTGTTGCTGGGTGATTCTATCATAAGAGGTGTTGAGCTGGAGAGTAGTGGTTTAGTGAGATGTCTTCCTGGGGCTACTGCTCGTAGAGACAAGAGACGTATTCTCAATATTGTCAAACAAGCAAAGCAGCAAGGGGAAGTGGACGTTCTAGTCCATCTAGGGACAAATGACTTGGCTAGCAATGAGGTTTCTGAGATTAATGAAGATTTTTGTGTTCTTGGAGGTGAAATACAGCAGATTGCGTCCACTGTGTCATTCTCTGAAGTTTTGCCTGTGCATAACATTCAGGATAGGCAGATGCGCAATAGGGAATTTAATTTGTGGCTTCGGGAATGGTGTCGGGAGCAAGGATTTGGCTTTGTGTCCCATGATAGCTCTAATTGGAGCAGAAAGGAACTGTATAAAAAAGATTGTTTGCATCTTACTCATAGGGGAACATATGCTCTCAGTGAGAAGTTCAAAGGTTTCACAAAGAAATATTTAAACTAGGAGGGGGGACAAAAGGGTAAAAAACAATCTGCCTGATTGTCCCCAAAACAAAATCGGAGGGTGCAAGCAACATGCGGGGAAAAAAATGACAAGCTCAGAGTCGTGTCTATAAATGCTCGCAGTTTAGTCATTAAAATCAATGAACTGGAGGCAATGATGGCAGCTGAAAAAGTAGATTTAGTGGCGGTTACTGAGACATGGTTCAGTGAGAAAAATAACTGGGACATAACAATACCGGGGTACTCTTTATATAGAAAAGACAGAGAAGGTAGGAAAGGAGGAGGAGTGGCCCTGTATGTGAAAAACAACATAAAAACGAACCAAATAAAAGTGAGCGAGGTGAACATAGAGTCAGTTTGGGTTACGCTAACATTTGGCAATCATACAGTAGCTCGTGTAGGTGTGATCTATAGACCCCCTGGACAAGTAGAAGAGCTAGATAATCTGCTGTTTGAGGAAATAGCCAAAATGGCAATGAAGGGGGAAGTTATTATCATGGGGGACTTTAATCTTCCTGATGTGAACTGGAAAACCAAAACAGCTGGGTGCACCAGGAGTACAAATATTCTAAACTCCCTACTGGCATTATCTCTAACACAAGTAGTTGAGGAGCCGACCCGTAAAGAGGCCATATTGGATTTAATACTCACAAATGGAGGTTTGGTATCGGACGTTGTTGTAGGTGAAAATTTGGGATCTAGTGATCACCAGTCAGTATGGTTTAATATAAGAACAGGGATGGAGCCGCACCACACAAAAACAAAAGTTTTAGACTTTAAAAAAACAGATTTTTCTAAAATGAGATTTTGTGTGAAGGAGTCATTATCAGACTGGAGGAGTTTAAAGGGAGTCCAGGAGAAATGGGATTATTTAAAGGAAGCATTATTGAAGGCCACATGCAATTGCATTCGGCTTGTTAGCAAAAACAAAAAAGGGAAGAAACCACTGTGGTACTCTGCAGAAGTGGCCAAAATAGTGAAGAACAAAAAGACAGCATTCAATAATTATAAAAAAAACTCAGTGTGAAGAAGATAGGCAAACCTATAAGATTAGGCAGAAAGAGGCAAAGCAATTTATAAACTTCCAAAGCACACGCAGAAGAGAAAATAGCTCAGTCAGTAAAAAAGGGGGACAAAACATTTTTTAGATACATAAACGAGAAAAGAAAAGTAAAACAAGGATTAGTTAGATTAAAAACAAAGGAAGGAAGGTATGTAGAAGAGGATAAAAGTCTCGCTGACTGCCTCAATGAATATTTTTGTTCAGTTTTTGCAGAAGAAAAGGAAGGAAAGGGACCTCAGTTAGGAGGAAACACTAATGAGACATTTACATATCAGTTTACAGAGGAGGAGGTTCTACAGCAGCTATCTAAAGTAAAGACAAATAAGTCAATGGGGCCTGATGGGATCCACCCTAAATTATTAAAAGAGCTCAGTGATGTAATAGCAAAACCGTTAACAGATTTATTTAACCAATCCTTGCTAACGGGAGTCGTCCCAGAATACTGGAAATTAGCAAATGTTGTGCCCATTTACAAGAAGGGTAGTAGGGAGGAATCGGGGAACTATAGGCCAGTTAGTCTTACGTCAGTAGTGGGGAAATTAATGGAAACCATGTTAAAGGAAAGGATTGTTGAACATCTAAAAACACATAGATTACAGGATCAGAAACAACATGGGTTTACCTCAGGGAGATCACGCCAAACTAATTTTATTGATTTTTTTGATTGGGTAACAGAAATAATAGACACAGGTGGTACAGTAGACATTGCTTATTTAGATTTCAGTAAGGCTTTTGATACTGTTCTGCATAGAAGGCTTATCAATAAATTGCAATCTTTGAGCTTGGATTCCAATATTGTTGAATGGATTAGGCAGTGGCTGAGTGACAGGCAACAGAGGGTTGTGGTAAATGGAGTTTATTCGGCGCAAGGTCTTGTTACCAGTGGGGTACCTCAGGGGTCAGTACTTGGACCCATTCTATTTAATATTTTTATTAGTGATATTGCAGAAAGTATTAATGGAAAAGTATGTATTTTTGCTGATGACACAAAGATTTGCAACAGGGTTGACGTTCCTGGAGGGATCAGCCAAATGACAAATGATTTAGGTAAACAAAAAAAATGGTCGGAGCTGTGGCAATTGAGTTTTAATGTGGATAAGTGCAAGATAATGCACCTGGGACGTAAAAATCCAAGGGCTGAATATAGAATATTTGATACAGTCCTAACCTCAACATCTGAGGAAAGGGATTTAGGGGTTATTATTTCAGAGGATCTAAGGATAAGTAGTCAATGTAATAGAGCAGCAGGAAATGCTAGCAGAATGCTTGGTTGTGTAGGGAGAGGTATTAGCAGTAGGAAAAGGGAAGTGCTCATGCCACTGTACAGAGCACTGGTGAGACCTCACTTGGAGTACTGTGTGCAGTACTGGAGGCCGTATCTCCAGAAGGATATAGACATCTTAGAGAGAGTTCAGAGAAGGGCTACTAAAATGGTGTACGGCTTAGAGAAAAGTTACCAGGAAAGGCTTAATGATCTTAACATGTACAGCGTGGAAAAAAGACGAGACATAGGAGATATGATAGAAACATTTAAATACGTAAAGGGAATCCACAAGGTAGAGGAAGGGAGTATATTTAAACGGAAACAAAGTAGCAAAACAAGAGGACATAGTCTTAGATTAGAGGGGCAAAGGTTTAAAAGTAACATCAGGAACCATTATTTTACTGAGAGGGTGGTGGACACATGGAACAGCCTTCCAATTGAAGTGGTAGAGGCCAAAACAGTAATTGAATTTAAGCAAGCATGGGATAGGCATAAGGCTATCCTAAACAAAAGATAAATCCAGGTAAAGTATCCATGTAATTGGGCAGACTAGATGGGCCGAAAGGTTCTTATCTGCCGACATTTTTCTATGTTTCTATGTTTCTATAATACCAGAGACATTTGTCTTCAGGGGTCATGTTTGTAAACTAATAAAGGGTGACACTAGTAGAGTCACTGAATCACACACAGCCTCTCAACTTTTTATTTGTGTTTATCTATGATATGCCATTAGTCCAAGGCATTTGTGGGCCATACTAAAAACAATTGGCTGTAGAACTGAATGGATCTGCATTCACAGCTTCTATTTTACATACGGGATAATGACTTCATTTAGCTTTGTATCTATCTATGCTTTCCCAATATTTCACATTTAGTTCATTGGAGCAACCAAAAGGTAGTTTCTAGTGTAGCCATATCTCGTGAACATCTTTCTGTAACAGTTCAGTTAGATTAACCAGTAATGCTTAACATGTCTGTTTTTCAGATGCATAGCAACTCTCAATGTATGCTCTTACCTATATCCTTTGGATATTAATAATGTTTCTTCTGCAGTTACCATATCATGCTGAGCTGTTGGCATGGGGATCCCAAGGAAAGGCCCACTTTTAGTGACCTGGTGGAGATCCTTGGAGACCTTCTACAAGAGAATGTGCAACAGGTTAAACAATTTAGCTTATTCAGAAGTAGTATTTGTTTTATTAAACTACTCTGCCAACTGACTAAAAATGTTTTACTCTTCTATACTCTTACCGTCCATGCTCTTTTTATAGGAAGGAAAAGACTACATCCCACTTAATGACTCTCAAAGTTCAGAGGAAATGGATTTCTCCCAAGGTCCCCTTTGCCCGCAGCATAATTCAGATGATGAGGAATGTGACATGAAGCTACATTGCCACAATATGGCTGTAAGGTATGTATTGTTTTACCATTGTTTTCATTGTTTCTGTCAGAGTTCAACGAAGATCACCACTTTAAAATCTCAGAAGTATCTTCATTGTTATTTCAAACAGTAGATCAATGCTAAATGGAGAATAGCCGCTGATTACAAATTTTCTGGAAGAATAAGAATGGTATCTTTGTTCACTGCTCTCCAGCGTTGTATACATCAGCTTCACTTGCCATGATTGATTCTTGCTTCTCAAGGTTGCTGAAGTTCAACAAGAGTTTTACTGATGCACGGCAGTTCAGAGAAAGGTGAAAACCAGGAGAACTGGCAGGAGAAGAGAACAATCTAGACCAAATAGCCGATTTGGAAAGTGAAATAAATAGGAGAATTTTTCTGGTTTGGCTATTTTGACCTAGAATTTTCACTTCTCCAGTCATTCTCCTGAGTTTCACCTTTCTTTGAATAGACCTGTTAGTAACTATGTGGATATCCCGGTCACAACAGTGGTTAGTGAATAACCTCTTTATTTATTTTTTCTATATCATAGTAGGTTTTACCAATTTGAAAAACTTAAATATTTTTCTACTTAGAAAAATTCATTATTCTGGGTAAAACAGAAATATTAGATCGTGTAAATTGATCATCTGAAACAAAAGGTAGGAATCCTTTTTCTCATTGGTCCATCCTTAGGTTTTGGAGACGAGGGCTCTTTTTACTTAAAAAGCGGTAGGCAATGACATAAATTTTGAATATTGGAACACTTTGGGATCCAACAATATGTAATACTATGATTTTACCTTTGAGGTGACTAACACTATGGATTTAATTAATTTATGCAGATACTACAACTGTGTGTCATTTCCCGGCTGCTTTACTGGAGGCAATCAGATCCGTTGCCCATCAAGATTGAAAACCTTTGAAGAGTTTTCCATGGCTCAAGTGCCTTATAAAAATCACCCGGTAAGAATATGCTCTTAGGAAGTTAATCTCTGACAATTCATGTTAAAATACTTTATAAATAAATGTTACAACATACCTCTCAACTGGGAGCTATGGATATAAAATATGAAATTGAAGGCATTACTTAAGAGGTTATTCTCTAACCTCCAAATTGGCCCCTAATTGTACCGGATTAGTGTATTAGTGCAATTTCAGGCCAATTCTTCCATCTACTAAACTGTCAATTCGCCAAATACTGGCGAATTTACAGCAAAATACAGTGCGATTTGCTGCAGCTCACTGCAGTTTGGCGGTCTACAGCGGCACCGAACTTATCCCATGGAAGACTATCGTGTCACCTATTCACAGAGCGCCATGTTGCACCGAAATTCCAGCGAAATTCCCTGATTTTTAGTTCGAGAGGTTTAAACAGGCAATTTCCATAGAATTCAATGTAAAATTGTAATATCTTTATTTACTCTTTATTTTAATTTATTCTTTTCATTTTCAGCAAAACCCCTTTTTATTTTATTTTTTAGAACATCTTTTTGTATTTTTTTGACAACATTTTTGTCTTTCTTATTATATAAAAGATGTTCTTTATTTTGTAACAAACCTTTTTAAGGAATTTTCCTATTATTTGGACACATTTTTACTACATGATTACTGATTTATATTAGTATTAATATTATATTAGGAGACTAGGTGGCTTCTTTTTTTTTTTGCAATTTGGCTGAATTCGCCAATGCTAATTCGGTGGCTATCTGTGCAATTCGGCGCTTTTTGCTAACGTCCGATAACTGTATCGCTGACTCCAATTTTGTCAGCAAAATACGGTGACCATTCGCTAAATAGTGAATTCACCATATTTTCGGCTAAATTGAATTCCCAGAATGCGGCAAATTGGGTCGAAACACAAAGCACCGAAATTGTACAAGTAGACCCTCTAATCCTGTGTCTAAATTTTCACATCACTGAGGATAAAGTTACTTATCCTTACATTATTAGTGTGGGTTAAAACATACCCCCTTTTACACACAGCTCACAATATACAACTGTCTGTTATAGTGAATCGTAATATGTCCCAAAACAATACATTTTCAGTATTCCTACAAGAGCAACTGGATGCAAAGCATGTTCTAAAATTAAGAGATTAACTAAAAGTAGACTGATGCCGAATAGGCATTTATTATACGCCCTTGAGATGTAAAGTGGAAATCAATAGTTATCTATGTATTTGCAGCATGTTAATGGGGTTGTTTATATTCATATCGCTCTGCTCTAACTAATAAACTTAATTTAATTCTATTTTTTGCAATAGGATAACCAGACAGACAGTGGAATGGTACTGGCTTCAGAGGAACTGGAAAGGATAGAGAACCGACACAGAACAGAGGAAAGTTTCAGGTACTGATGGATATGCATTTGAATATCAGGTCTAATTGATTTGTATTTAAAGCTAAATGTATCGCTAAAGATACTGTAATGTGCTTAAGATATGAAAGTACAAATTTATACCTTATTTGTAAACCACATTTCAAAATGTACAGGTCTATACTACACTAAAAGTAGATTGTTCTCTTCTCCTGACAATTCTCCTGAGTTTCACCTTTAGGGAATAGACCTGTACATTTTGAAATGTGGTTTACAAATGAGGCCCAAATTTGTACTTACTGTATTGTGCTTAAGATATGCATCTTTAGTGGTATATGCAACTTTGAATACAAATCAAAAAGGGGTAGAGATAAAAACTCACACCAGGAAAGCGGCTAAAGAAATACAACAGAGTAAAATTTTCAAAACTAAATAAAACCAGAAAAATCTGGACTTGATCATCAGATTAAAGTTTGCATTTGACAAACATAAAATAAGAACTTGGGAACAGATGAGTTTGAAGTTGACTGAAAGAAAATGTAGGTCCTGTTCCTCCGAACTAGTTATAAGGAACCATGAATACAAAAAGTTCTCACGAGGTGTAAAGTACTATTGACTCCTTATCATCTCCGTTACAAGACCACCATTGAATTCCATGGAAAGTTATGTAAGCCCTGTGTGTGATTACCTGTACATGATCTCAAGGTATTGCACTGGTCCACCAGATGGATAACCGATAATTATTTGTATCTGTAATCCATGACCATCTATCTATAAAGAAAAGAGGAGGCAGACTCTTTAGCAGGGCTAGGAGTTGAGTTTTGTGTCTTATAGTGATTTTGTATCTGTAAATTCCCTTAACACCAGCTGTTGGCAGCCAGTATTTTGTGCCAGTACCGGCTACAGATGAGAATAACTAGTGATATTGGCTACATCAGGTGCTTCAAAACAGGAACCATTAAGATTAACAAAAGGGGACTTTGTACTTAATGGCTTACTTGTTAATGTTTATGGATGAAGTAGATAGGGCCCTTAAGAAGGGTAGTTCCTTAACCAAAGTAGACACAAGTATACCTGAAACATGGGAAAGAACGAGTTGGTTTCAATCACGTATGCATATAATATAAGTACTATACTGCCAAATGTATACAACACAAAAAATATATTAACAAATAAAGATCTAATAGCCGTGCGTGCCTCCTCCAATATTGTCAGTGTTAAGATAATTAATAAAGGGATCACGCTGTTACATTTCACGAATGTATGCAACTGTATATAGCGTTTACACTCTAATCCATTTGAATTTTGACTTTTCTTTAATAATACAGTAATACAGAATCCTGTAGAAGTAAGGATCTGATGGCAGGATGTTCCTCAACACACCACAGGAGTCGCCCATCATATCCATCACGTACTGGAGGCCAGACATTTTACAACAGTGAATATGGAGAGCTGTCAGAACACTCAGAGGGGGCCAGCTACACACCCCCTGGAGGATCCACCTTCCCAGGCCTCAACCATGCTTCCTTCTTCTCAGATGAAAACTGAGGACTAAGCAGGGATGCTTTACTCTTCCATGACTCTTGGAGGGAGGCCATACTCTTCCATGGCAGTTTATAATTGCCCACTTTAACCTCTCTTGAAAATAAGTACTGCACAATATATACCAAAGAGATGGGGTAAAGAGCTCCAATCCAAACATATTGGCTGACAAAAAAAGCTATTCTGAACTTTTCTGCTTACACTGCCTAAAGGCTCATACTGGAGAACATTAAAAACTGTGGACATATTTTCAGTCACAATGGTAGACATGTGTGCCACAAAATCAGAGTACAATTAGATTATGTTGTGAGAAACCAAACCATAATCGTATGGAGAAACTAAATTGATTTTATATATGCATTTAAGATTCTTAGAAACTGCTCTATTGAAAAGTATTCCCTTTGCCCAATCAAATGAGATAATACCAATCTCTAGTTCAATTTAGTCTTAGTTCAAACCATGTAGAGTTTAACCATTCCATGCACGGATGTAGAGCTCTAAAGCTTTGACTTCAGCTGAAATCTGAAATTCTTCATGGCAACACTTGACTGAGCATGGTTGAAGTAAAGAATAACACTCAATCCGCTGATTAGTCAGCCTCACCCCCCCCCCCACCCACCCCGAAATTATCTCTTTTACGGAAAAACACTTACAATTCCATAAAGCAGCATCATTGCCTGTGACATCAAAGCTCTTTTCTTGACATTGCCCTTCTTGTGATATTGTCTAAGCACTTCTTGATATTAACGTAAAGTTGATTATGTTTATTCTTTACACCAGAGACCCTTTATTATGTAATTTTATGTTAATCAAGAACATAAGTATGTGACTCTAATCGGTAAAGGATTAGACTGAGTGTTCTTTTCTATAAAGCTGACATTATTAATTGTTTTTGCTGCAGGAAAAATAAAAGACGTGAGCAAGCACCTCAACCTACATGAATAAGTGATCTATGGAGATTAAATTCCCAGCAAGGTTAGAAATTTTCAGTAGTTGAAAGATGAGTTAGTCATGCTATTAGTAAAAATGTAGGTACTTTTAATTTGAGATCATTTGTGGGGAGAAAATTGATGGTATGCAGTTAATCCGTTTCCACAGCTTTCAATTCCCATTATATACATCATGGAAATTATTTTCCACAGCAGAAGATAATAGCCATTCACATAGAGGGGTCAGACCACTAAATAACAGCGAAGAGACAGAAATCAATGAAAAGCTGAAGTGATGTTAGTATGTCCGCATCGGGTGAACACGCTGTCTATCCTTATCTCAGGGTTATTTTGTCATAGCTTGGGAGGAAGACATGGGTTTATTTAATAAACAGAAATATACAGTGAACAGATACAAGATATTGGATAACCAAAATCTTAAAATATCTTGAACTCATAAAATTAATACCATTTTGGTCTAAAATTACAAAACATACAGGGTTATTCAGAGAGCGGTGAAAAGCAGGACTATGACTGGAGAATGGAAAATTCTAGGTCAAAATAGCCGATTTGGAAAGTGAGATAAATTGGAGAATTTTTCTGGTTTGGCTATTTTGACCTAGAATTTTCCATTCTCCAGTCATTCTCCTGCTTTTCACCGCTCTCTTAATAACCCTGTAAGTTCTTGATTCAGCACATTATGAACTTCATAAGTAAGCCATATATTACATGATATAATATTGCTATTAGGCATACGATTCATCATTCTATAATGGAAAGAATACATTTTCCAATCGACACCAATAACGACAGACTACTAAAAACACGACGATCATTAAAACATACTATATCCTGTATCGACACCACACTACATTGTCCCATTTATCTGATTACTCATACAGTGTTTCCTATTATGGTATATTTTCTAATTTAGCCACGCATTTCTTTTGTCAGAATGTCTCTGTATAACCTAAACCAGTGTTTCCCAAACCTGTCTCCAGGACCTGCTGACACGCCAGGTTTGCAGGATACCTGAAGCACAGCAGAGGAGATCTGATTTGCTGCTCAGTGATTGCAGGGTTCAGTCTGCATTTCCCCAATGTGATCTGCAAACTCTGGCCTGGTTGAGGGTCCCGAGGACAGGTTTGGGAAACACTGACCTAATCAAATGCCTGCTTGAGCACAGGTGGGACAACTAATCATTCCTGTATAATCAAATACAAGTAAAAGTGTAAGGATTTCTAAATGAAAACTTATTTTAAACGATATTTGAAGGATTCTATCCCACACTTCAAGTATGCAGAAAAGGTACCCCAAATATTTCTTTATTGTTCTTCGGAATTTTAGCATCGAGCCGGGGGTCGAGCAGGAAAGCATGGGAGCGCAGTTCCTCCACTATTTACGCAGAGGGACGTGAGTTCCCTTTTGGCCCATACATTGAGAATCTTATATGAAGTTCCAATCATATGCTTCTGTATTAAGTCACCAGAAATATATGATGTTTATTACCATTATCATAATGATTCACTAAAACCCAGCCTATCTTCATGTTTAAACCTTGATATCAAATCTGCATGTGGAGTGATGGGTTACACACGACATGTCAATGGTTATTTGAGGAGTAGAAGTCTTGGAGAGTTCCTGCACTTATTTTTGTAGGACTAGACCCTTGCATTGAGATATTAATGTATTATGTTTTAAATAGGCAAGGCTATCCATGTGGATAATCAGTGGACCAAATTAAGATTACAGCAAGCAATATCAGTGTTTGTACCATCCTAATAGTGCAGCATGATCATTCTATCCAAGCTATGTATCAAGGCTTGCAAGCCCTATTTATCATCACAAGTTCAATGAGATTGATTGCAAGCTCTATGCTAGCTCCTTTCAAAGCTGTTTTGAGCAGTCTATGACCATTTCACTTTCTCAATGCCATCTCAACAGTCAAACGGTTTTGGGACTGTCTCTACTGGAAAGACAGATCATTTTTCTTGCAGTATCTGAGCCCATTCTACATGCAAAAACCAAACTCCTAAAGCAAGAGAAGCAACTGTATCCGTCCTGCTATGAAAGAGGGATGTACCAGCCTGATGGAAGAAAGTTGCAAACCAGCAAACTCTTTAGGCCAACAGTTGCTCAGCCATAAACTAAAATGATTCAGCATGTATTTTGTTAAAGTGACACTGTTTGTTTACCTAATGTTTTATTTTTCAATATGTCTATGTATAAATATATTATCAGCACACACATTTATTTTTGTATTATTTTTTTTCAATTTGTTTCTGTATACACAAATCACTTTTGATCCAATAAGCTGCGAGCAAATTTTTTTTAGTCTCTGTATTTCCTTGGGCTCACCTAAGGTAAGTTTATACAAGTCTATTTATTTATTCAAAACGTATTAAAGTGATTGTTAGCTAACCAGCTCATCCCTAATGTGCTATAGGTTTTAAGGGGTTAAAAGTGCTGTCTCATTAGGATTATGGACGTATTTATTTATTAAGCAGATTGTGCTGTTATTTTTCCTTTTTTCAGCTTTTGTTTTGATGTTATGGAGGAATATTCTGCATTATTGACATAACAATGGTGAACATTATTAAAAAATATAAAGCCTAATATCAAATAAACCTTGCATTAAAGCCAGAAGTGGTGTTGATATGTGTTATATTTGAAATATAAATTTTATTACGTTTTTCAGGAAAAAACACAAAATAATTAGGGATACAAAAAAGAAGGGGGGCAACAAAAAACATATGCAGCAGAAACAATATTTGCAACCATGTCACAAACAATAATTATTGTCAGGGTATATAAAGAGCAAAAAGGCATAGAAACCAGAGTAACAGGAACATCAAATCTTCACAGTATAAATGTCCCATATAGACCAATGATCTTTCCCAACCCCAGGCAAACCCATTAGAGACCTGGCCATTGCATCTAAAGATCGTAGTGCCCCCAGCCTAGTTTTAACAGCACCACGGTCGGCACCACAGCTGATTTCCAGTTAGCGGCTAGAAGAGTGGTGGCAACGGTCAGCTAATGGGACAGAAGTTGTTTCTGGAAGTTAGTGAGAGAGTCGGGAAACAGTTGAAGGAGGAACAGGGCAGGGGACGGGACAATCTCCGAGCCCAAGATTTCCGAACTAAGGATGGCCATCTGATCCCAAAAGGAGGTAAGGTGTGAACACGACCACCAAATGTGAAAAAAGTGCCGTCTACCTCCCCGCACCTCCAGCAGCTAGTAAGAACCCTCGGGTTATAATGGTGTTCTGTATCCGGGGTGATATACCATCGATATAAAACTTTTTTCCGAGCCTCCTTGAGAGACACACATCTGAATTTCCCACAATCAAGCAGAAAGGAATCCGTCCACTGCTCTTGCGTAATTGGGTGCCCTAAATCACGCTACCAGTTCAGCTGGAATCTCCAAGTGCCAGTCGGGGGTCTGGTTAGTAGCAGGTGATAAATTAGAGATAGTAGGCGAGTATTAGGCATAGGGGACACACAGTATCGCTCAAACAAAGTCATCGGGTCAGAGTTTGAAGGGACGTGCAGTAAATCATATTGAGAGAGGCAGGATCGCAGCTGTAGGAAGTGAAAGCAGAATGTGTGGCTCCGAGAATATTTCAACTGTAGTTGCGAGAAGGGGAGGAGGTCGTGAGTAGAAGCACATCAATCTATTGAGCGTCTTCCGATACCATGGTCGGGGGTCAAAGTCGGGGATCAGATAGGAAAACAGAGAGATTGGGGAGGCCAAAGAGAGGGGGTGGGTCGCAGTCAAGATTGAGTGAGATGCGTCCCAGAGACAAAAATTGTTTGGGGAGGTCAGGGAGGTTATCAAGCTTCGGTCGTAGGAATTTAGGTGTCCACAGTATCCCCACAAAGTCATAGGGTAACAAACACGGCAGGATAAAGGAGGCCCACTGAGGGGGAGTAATAGTTGTCACAAGGCGACCAAGATTCGCCAGCAGTGTAGCCCTAAAGTACAGTAGCAGATTAGGCAAACCCAGACCTCCCCTCGCAATAGGTTGGTTAGGATATTCAGCTTAATACGAGGTTTCCTCCCTAGCCAAATAAATTTTGAGACGATCGAGAGCAGGGCTGTAAAGAAGGATAAGAGGGCTGGTAATGGTAGAGCCCTAAAGACATATAGCATTTTAGGTAGGAGCATCATCTTAATCGCATGTGTTCTCCCTGCCCAAGATGTCTCCACTTTAGTCCATTGTCGGCAAAGGGTAGAGGAAAGAGAGAGCAATGGTTTATAATTGAGGTCAAAAGGGCGAGGCGTGGTGAATGTCAACTTAACCCCTAGATAAGTCAGGGAGTGGGAGTGCCAGTCATAAAAAAAGCGACGTTTGAGAGTAGATAGGTCCGAGCCTGGGATAGCATATGGTAGGGCCTGAGTTTTATGCACATTAATCTTGTGATAGGAGAGCCATCCGTATTTGTCCAGGATAGAGTGTAGGGCGGTAGAGAGGTGAGGGGATTGGTCAGCGTCAGAAGAATCATCGGCAAATGAACTAAGCTTACAGGTAGAGGGACCAGTCAAAAACCCTTCAATCGCATCAGTCTGTCATATTGCTTGGGCAAGCGGTTAAAGCACTAGCGCGTACAGAAGAGGGTAGAGAGGGCATCCCTGTCTAGTGCCATTCGTGATAGGTAGGGTAATAAGCAACCGTGAAGCCATCAGGGCCGGGAGCTTTGTTAGCCTTAAGGGAGGACAGGGCTGAGGTGAGTTCAGCAAGGGAGGGTGGAGAGAGCAGTTGTAGACTTTGTGTCTCAGACAAGGCAGGAAGGTTAAGGTGTTGTAGGAATGGGAGGATCTCACTGAGAGAGGACTGATGAAGTGAGGTGTCGTCGCGCAAATTGTAAAGGCCAGAGTAGTATGATGCAAAACCATCTGCTGGTTTTATATACTGTATGTGTTATATTTGGATATCACTTATAGTTTCTCGTTTATAGACTGAAAATTTACAAACGTGGGGAAAATCAACAACATAGAAATTCTGGATGTGTGTGTGATAATGTAAGCTACCTTTATTGAACAACAGGTTTCATCTTCGGTGTATACAGTTTGCTAACTCGAAACTGATGAACTGCTAGGGAAGTGCAGGGGAAATGTATGAGAGCAGCAGATGCAGCAGGAGAACTGAATCGAGTTAAAGAATTACATTAAATTGACCCTGGGCTTACTTTAGCTCAATTGGCAGAGCTTTATCTATTGTCAATTCAGGGTTAGCAAATGTTTCTATAAATACCTCTGAAAATGTACAGGCTCCTTGAGAAATCCTTCAGATTGGACAAAGACACACATAACTTATATATACTTATGGAAAGTATGTGAAAGTGCTTCCCTGCAGTATGCAGAACTCAATGCTACAAGAACAACAATTCACGGATTACGACGGTGTGATTTTCTGTAGCATATGAAATCTGTATACTGCAGGGAAGCACTTTTCTGCATGATGCAAAAATTAGTTCATTGATTATCATACTTCATGTATGTGCTTACCTGCTGTTTGCCAAATCCACATGCTGACGTTAATCACAATGTAGCATATGAATTCAGCATAATGTCGGGAAGCACTTTCCTGCAATTTATAGAAATCAATTTAAGTAACAACTATTTTGCACGTTTATACAGATTCTCTGGCTCTCTATGAGCCTACTGATTGACATTCTGAGATGTTAAGATTATATACACTCCCTGACCGGTACAGACTGAGCGCCCACAGCCTGGAAATTTAATCAGGGCGGCATAGACAGACCTACAAGCCCAGGGAGAGTAGACTGTGCCAGCTGCCAATAAAGCTTATTTGAATTTGACTGTACGTACATGACAGGTTCAAGAATTCTTTTCAATGTGAGCACTTTACATTTGTAGCAAGATCCTGGCAAACTATTGTAAACAACTTTGAGACAACAACAGAAGTTCTCTATCAGGGTTATTCAGAGAGCGTGAAAAGCAGGCGAATGACTGGAGAATGAAAAATTCTAGGTCAAAATAGCCAAACCAGAAAAATTCTCCCTTTCTTCTCACTTTCCAAATCGGCTATTTTGACCTAGAATTTTTCATTCTCCAGTCATTCTCCAGTCATTCTCCTGCTTTTCACGTTCTCTGAATAACCCTGTATGGCTCACTTCAGTGAAACATCTCTGGATAGAGAATTTGCCTTAGTTCACTGTTTCTGCTGTTGATGAACTGAAACTAACAGGGTTATTCAAAGAGATCCGAATTGGTGCCGAAATTCAGCGTACGATTACCTTTCCTGGCCATTCGGCTATTCAGAGAGCAGGCAGTTCGCCAACATTTGGCGAATTGCCTGCACTTACGGTGCCTGTTCGAGGGCAGAGAAATCCCCCATAGAGAAGCAATGCTTCATCTATTCAGAGAACACAAACCAGCAGTGAAAAGTTGCCGAAATGCCCTGCTATTCGGTTGTTTCATTCGACTGGTTTATTCAGGAGAATCCCATAGGCTTCAATGTTAAAAATATTCCCGTTTTAATTCAATATCTAATAAACCATTGATTATAATATTCTGCAGTAAAAAGTCACTTTATTTTTAGATTTTTTAGGATCTTTTAAGCATTTTTCGGGTTTTTTTTGCGAAAAAAAATCCGTATTTTTTTTTAAATCGTTTTTTCGTTTTTCTGTAACAGCCCTTTTTATTATCATTCATTGGATCTTATATTTAAAATCCAGACATTTCGTTCAGTAGTTTCTTTGCAAACAGCGTTTCACTTTTCAAACATTCAAGTGTACTGTTTTCCTTTTTTTTTCACTCCCTTCGTCTGCGGTGTCGGCTTTTTCCGGCGGCTGCTCTGCACTGTGATCGGCGGCTGCTCGGGTTTCTCCGGCGTGTTCGGCAGGGTTAATCCAGATGTTTTTGCGGCTTTCGGTGTGCCTTCGCCGGGTTTTGCGGTGAGTGTTCGTCGGGTTTGCGGCGGCTTTTCCCTGCACTACGACAGCCCTCTGGTGCTTGCTGAATACACCGCAGGGTCGCCGAAATGGGATTCCCAAATCGCCCCGAATTGATGAGAACGAAAAGTCACCGAACGTGCGGTGACTTTTCGATTCTCTTTGAATAACCCTGAATGTTTTTTAGTGAATAGCCCCTATCATTTTTTGCCTCCAAATTTATATACAATTGCTGAATCTAATACCAAATCCATCAAAGTAGATTTGTCTTGGAGAATGTGCTAAATACATGGATAAAACATAACAAGGAAAAAAAGTTTGTCATTGAAAAAAGTTGTCATGTAGCTCCATGTGTAACAAAACACAGAGGTTTTGGTTTATTTGAATGGCTATTGAAGTGTAAGTCCACCCGCTACGTCACGACAACTCTGAGTCAGGTGGGTTCTAACCTAAAGAAACCAAGAGCTGCTGGTTTCATTAAGTAGGACCCACCTGACACAGAGGTGCCTTGACGTGGCGGGTGGGCTTACACTTCAATGGCCATTCAAGTAAACCAAAACCTCTGATTGTGTTTTGTTTCACATGGAGCTTGTCACGTTCGCTGTATCGCTCAATAACCGTGGTGTGGATTCTTTTGGACAACCCTTTAAACCCTCTGATCCTTGAGTGGTCGGGACCGCTAATCCTATAGCTCCCAGCCAGGGAGAACAGACACACCAGAAACACAGAGTACAACCTTGGTATATTAGCAGCAGGTTTCAGAACAGAACATGCACTCAGGCAGCAAGGGTTAATCTTAACAGCAGCTAAGGAGTAACCTGGATCAGGTTTATGCAAGTCGTTCATGCACAAGGATTCAGAAATGGCGTGGTCAGGTAAACAATCCGAGTTGGCAACAGACAGGGTCCTCATACAATCAGGGTCAGCGTTATGCAGGGTCAGTATACTCTTTGAGTCAGCGTTATACAGGGTCAGTATACTCTTCGAGTCTGTTCCGGGTAAAGCATACATACAAGCTTGGTCAGAGAGAGAGTAGTCAAGAAGACAGTCCGAGGCAGCAACAATCAGGTTCCTCATACAGTCCAGGTCAGCAACGTAGCAATGAAACAATGAATCAATGACTCGATTGAACGGTACACCAGCGATGCGGGAAAACAAACTCCACGTCAACGCGATGAGTCAATTTGCGTGCCCTGTCTATAAAGGCCGGTGGCTCCGCGTCTGCGCCCTGCCCCCTCATTAGGCGCAGAAACGGCAGGATCAGCATGGACACTGGGCACCCGGGCCAGCCAGCGATGCCGCCGGGTGCCTGGACCCCTCCTGAGACACCCCAGGCGCCGAGGGTGTGACAGAGCTAAAGTGGTGAGCAGAATTGACAAAAAATTTTCTTGTTATGTTTTATACATGAAGCAGGCTGGATACTTCTGGTCAACACAGCCGCCCTGATAGGGTATAGGTACGTAACAATTTCTTCCACTAAATACAAGGGGCATATATTGCGCTCGCTAAAACAAATCGTACTGCTATGGATCTTACTTGCCGCACAAGTGCTCGTCCCGCTCCATTGGAAGTCTCCCACAGTCCCGATCTGACGAGAGCTGGTGGGAAAAGTTGAAGAAATTTGCTCATTCGAAACGATTGTGCCCCTCTCCCCCTGGGGATACCCGGGAGCCTCTTACTTGTTTTTATTGGTATAGATTTCTATCCTTTGATTGGGTGGGGACCAGACACCAAAGTCTCTCCCAGACTCTTCTTCCTGACTCGGGTCCGAACGTGTAACAACCATAACGGCCCCTTATGGCGCACTCTGATCCGTTGACTCCTGCTTAGAGCCTTTAGGTGAATAGTTTTCCTTGGGCTAATCTATATTACAATCTTCGCTCGCGCAAATCGTGAATTTTTGCGCCAAGCGTTAAACTTTTGCGCGCGCAAATCACCGCTGGAATTACAATCCTCGCGCGTCTTTTCATCCGGCGTTCAATAACGCGCGCAAACAGGACTCCAAATGCTCGCGCAGTACCGTCGCGCGCAAAAATCAGTCTGCACACTGTTTTTTTCTCGCGATTCAGACAATCAGAATTAAGAACCACAATTATCGCACGTTAAAAAATTGCGTCTGCCACAGTCAATCTGAGCATACAGTTGTGTTCAAAATTATTCAACCCCCACTGAAATTGAGTGTTTTGGCCAGTTTGACATTGATTTTGATCATTCAGTCATCTTGCTTACAATTAAATCAAAGAGGCACGTGTAGGTCAGACAAATATAACATAACATTTATAATGAAATAACCACAAATGTCTTTTCTGTGCTCACATCATTATCAGTTTTATTCAACCCCCAAGTGACATTCAATCTTAGTACTTAGTACAACATCCTTTTACAGTTATAACAGCTTTTAAACGTGAAGCATAGCTTGACACAAGTGTCTTGCAGCGATTTACGGGTATCTTCGCCCATTCGTCATGGGCAAAAGCCTCCAGTTCAGTCACATTCCTTAGGCTTGCGCACTGCAACTGCTTTCTTTAAGTCCCACCAGAGGTTCTCAATCGGATTTAAGTCAGGTGACTGCGATGGCCACTCCAAAATGTTCCAGGCTTTAATCTGCAACCATGCTCTAGTGGACTTGGAGGTATGCTTGGGATCATTGTCCTGTTGAAAGGTCCAACGTCTCCCAAGCCTCAGGTTTGTGACGGACTGCATCACATTGTCATCCAATATCTCCTGGTACTGAAGAGAATTCATGGTACCTTGCACACGCTGAAACTTCCCTGTACCTGCAGAAGCAAAACAGCCCCAAAGCATGATTGACCCCCCACCATGTTTCACAGTAGGCAAGGTGTTCTTTTCTTCATAGGCCTTGTTCTTCCTCCTCCAAACATAGCGTTGATCCATGGGCCCAAACAGTTCTAATTTTGTTTCATCAGTCCACAGAACACTATTCCAAAACTTTTGTGGTTTGTCCACATGACTTTTGGCATACTGCAGTCGACTCTTCTTATTCTTTGGAGACAGCAAGGGGGTGCGCCTTGGAGTTCTGGCATGGAGGCCTTCATTACGCAGTGTGCGCCGTATTGTCTGAGCTGAAACTTCAGTACCCACATCTGACAAATCTTTTCTCAGTTCCTCAGCAGTCACACGGGGACTTTTCTCCACTCTACGCTTCAGGTAGCGCACAGCAGTCGAAGTCAGCATCTTCTTTCTGCCATGACCAGGTAGCGTTTCAACAGTGCCCTTTGCCTTGAATTTGTGAATGATGCTTCCTATGGTCTCTCTTGGTATGTTTAACATCTTTGCAATCTTCTTATAGCCATTGCCCTTCCTGTGAAGAGTAATCACCTCTTGTCTTCCTGGACCATTCTCTTGACTTCACCATGTTTGTAACACACCAGTAAATGTCTAGAAGGAGCTGAGTATCACAGTCATTTTAAAGCTGCCTAATTGGTGCTTATTATGCTTTATTGCTGCTCCGTGACATCCACAGGTGTTTTCAATACCTGATTGAAAACACTTGAATGAACCTCTGTTCTTCAGAGTGGTAGTCTTTAAGGGGTTGAATAATTGTGTCAATGAAGAATTCACAAAAGAAACATTTACTACTGTATTACAAAACCAATTGATGTCATTTTAGTTGCATATGGTTCTTTAAAAAGTCCTTGTAGGATTTCATTCTGAATACAATTACAAATGTACACTAAATTCCCTAAAACCCTTTACAGCATTGGGGGTTGAATAATTTTGAACACAACTGTATATGCTGCAGCAATAATACATGCACACACAACTTCTCCATTTTATTGGTTTGGTATGTGTAGAATGTGTAACTATACTTTGCTACTTTTTTTTTTGGGCTGGTGTATTTGGGTTCGGCCAGGTTGTTCAGATTTTCCATTAACACCAGCTTTTGAGAGTTGCTAAAATGATGCGCGCAAAGGCTATGCGGTAATTACCGCAAATAGATTGTAATACCATCCTCGTACCAGCGCACATTCGCCAACAATTTGATGTCTGTATTTAAAAGAGAGATTAGCCAATAGTTGTCAATTCCCTCCCGATTCTTCCCAGGTTTAGGGAGAAGGACAACAGAGGCTAACAACGACTCTGCAGGAAACGTAGCACCCTCCCTAGTCCCATTAAAAAGACGAAACAGGAAGGGCTTCAAAGTGGGAAGAAAAGATTTCTAATATTGGTAAGTTAGGCCATCCAGACCCAGGTCCTTAAGGGGCTTTATCAGACCCAGGGCCCCCACAATCTCCTCCTCCGTAATGGGAGACGCCAAAGCCCTGAAGGGAGCGAAAGGCCACGTAAAAAGGAATCTATTTTATCCCGTAAGGAGGCATTATTTAAAGTGTGCGCTGGAGAGTGCCTGTAGATGTCTGTAAAACACAACGTAAAAGCATCCCTGATGGTCTCTGGGGTATTATGTACCCTGCCCTGTTTATCCTTAATCAATGGGATCAAAATAGCATTACACTTGGGTTGCAAGGCCCTAGCTAGGGGAGTATCAATTTTATTAACTCGTTCATAGTATTGCCTCCGAGACCACAGCAGCGAATGACCCACATCATCCAAACATAGCTGATTAAGCTCAGAGCGGGTACGATTGAGCCGCGAAAAAGTATCTTCCGTCGTAGCATGCTTATGCAAAAGCTCCAGACATCGCAAAGTGGCTTGAATTGTGACAATAGAATTGAGCTTCAGACGTTTATGATAAGAGGCTCAGCAGTACACCCCTGATCACTGCCTTATGGGCATTCCATAGAGTATGAATGGAGGTATCAGGAAGATCATTAATTGTAAAATTGGAACCAACGGCATCCTGCGCAGCATCTCTCACGCCCGGCTTTGAAAGGAGGAGGGGATCCAAGCAACACTGTCCACCACCACCCTGAGTCTCCGGCCAGACCTGCAGAAGCACGTCTGCATGGTCTCACCGTGACCATGTAATAGAGCCAATAGAGGAGCTGGTGACAGTAGGGACACGATTAGGAGATATAAGGATATAATCAATTCGAGAATAAGTAGAGAGTGGACTGGGAGTTAAAGGAGTAATCCTTAACAGTAGGATGTTATTTATTTATTTATAAAGGATGTTGCACTATATCTCTCAGGCCATGGGAGTGTACAAATGCATGGAATCATCTATCTTGGGAAGACACGTGGGCAGTGAAGCAGGGTGTAGGAAGCTAGTGGAGCGGTCTAAAGGGAGGCAGAGGGTCGCATTCAAATCCCCTCCCAGCACAATCCAGCTCCTAGCATGGAGGGTGAGGAAGGCAGAGAGGTCAGCCCAGAACACAGAATCGAGGTGATGAGGTGCGTATACAGACACCAAAGTATACCGCTGTGAATAACAGACACCCAGATCCAGAACATAGTGGCCCACAGAATCAGTATGAACATCCATAACCTGTAAGGGGCAGGAGTCGTGAATGAGGAATGAGGATAGTGGTACCGTTCCTTTTAGGGAGTGCACAGGAGGCGAAAACCCTCGAGTAGGACGGATCTGCAAGATGGAAATCTGCCAAAAAGGAGGTTCTAGTCTCCTGCAAAAGGGCAATAGCCGCCGACTTTCTCTTTATGTCTTGAAAGAATAAACTCTGTTTTCGAGGGGAGTTTAAGACTTTCACATTTAATAAAAAAGATTTTAATGTCAAGGATCATTATGAGACACGGCATATTTGCTATAGATCCATCCCCCCAGGCCTCCACCCACTGATTGTGGGTTAAAGGAGGAAAAGAAGAGATGAAAGGAAAAGACTGTCAGGTTACACGTCGCCGCCGTGGCAAGAAGCCTCCTAAGGCGATTATTCCAACCTGACAGCCCTTTGCCTATTTGCCTGCAGTACCTCAGTCAGCCACTGCAGCAGCCACAGGTGTCTTGATTGCCTCCCTGTGCTTCCCTATTTAAGGGACAATCTCCCATGATGCATTGCTGCTGCATTAACATTGCCTTCCACTGCCAAGCTGTGTCCCTCTCAAGATCCTGTGTCTCCAGTGCCAAGTGTATCCTGTGTCTCCAGTGCCAAGTGTATCCTGTGTCTCCAGTGCCAAGTGGATCCTGTGTCTCCAGTGCCAAGTGGATCCTGTGTCTCCAGTGCCAAGTGGATCCTGTGTCTCCAGTGCCAAGTGGATCCTGTGTCTCCAGTGCCAAGTAATACCCTGTGTCTACATTGCCAAGTGTCTACATTGCCAAGTGTATCCTGTGTCTACATTGCCAAGTAATACCCTGTGTCTACATTGCCAAGTGTCTACATTGCCAAGTGTATCCTGTGTCTACATTGCCAAGTGTATCCTGTGTCTACATTGCCAAGTGTATCCTGTGTCTACATTGCCAAGTGTATCCTGTGTCTACATTGCCAAGTGTATCCTGTGTCTACATTGCCAAGTGTATCCTGTGTCTACATTGCCAAGTGTATCCTGTGTCTACATTGCCAAGTAATACCCTGTGTCTACATTGCCAAGTGTCTACATTGCCAAGTAATACCCTGTGTCTACATTGCCAAGTGTCTGCACTGCCAAGTGTATCCAGCACCAATAAACCCCCCTTGTACCGTGGAACCTGTCTGTGTGTCTCTTTATCACTGCATCCTGGGCTCATCTCCTCCTCTACCACTCCTGATTCCTGACAGAATGCAGCAGCCATTAACCTATGAGCCCGCAGTGATAAAAGACCTGAGGGGGTTAATCCAAACATCATTCCATGAACTGGTTCATCACCTGCTTGGCCTAATGAACAAGTTGCTGAAGAGGCTATGGGACCTATCCCCTAAGGTATGCGTTTCCAACCTTAAGAAAAACCATGGCCCTCTCTCACTGGAGGAGCAAAGCAGAAGGCGGCAAATGAATCTCTGTTTTTACTGCGGAGCAATATGGCACCGAGTTGCCCAATGCCCGGAAAAACCCACTAAGAGACCTATGTACTATGAGCACAACAACCCTCTAAAGACTGTTCTGCCTGAATATCCCTGCTTTCCAGTGTTACAGGGAGGAACATTTGTCTCTGTGGCTAAACCAGCTGATCTCCCCAATACCCAGCATCTACCAAAGACCTCTCTGGTTAATTCTGGAACTATGGAGGTTAACCCTTGCCTGGCTGATATGGAGAAAGATCAAGTCCAAGATCCAGTAACCCCATACACCATTGCCAGGAATGCCATATATGCATTGGTGACCATCCAGCTTCCTCAAGGTCCTGTGGGCCCCTGTGTTGCTCCCTCCATGGTTACTGAGGAGGTTGAGCCTGAAGCCCATGCCGAAGGGCCTGCTGCTGAGGTGTCAGCTGAAGAATCCAAGTGTGCATCCCCGCAGCTTGAAGAATCCAAGTGTGCATCCCCGCAGCTTGAAGAATCCAAGTGTGCATCCCCGCAGCTTGAAGAATCCAAGTGTGCATCCCCGCAGCTTGAAGAATCCAAGTGTGCATCCCCGCAGCTTGAAGAATCCAAGTGTGCATCCCCGCAGCTTGAAGAATCCAAGTGTGCATCCCCGCAGCTTGAAGAATCCAAGTGTGCATCCCCGCAGCTTGAAGAATCCAAGTGTGCATCCCCGCAGCTTGAAGAATCCATGTGTGCTTCCCCGCAGCCTGATGAATCCATGTGTGCTTCCCCGCAGCCTGATGAATCCATGTGCGCTTCCCCGCAGCTTGAAGAATCCAAGTGTGCATCCCCGCAGCTTGAAGAATCCAAGTGTGCATCCCCGCAGCTTGAAGAATCCAAGTGTGCATCCCCGCAGCTTGAGGAATCCAAGTGTGCTTCCCCGCAGCCTGATGAATCCATGTGTGCTTCCCCGCAGCCTGATGAATCCATGTGTGCTTCCCCGCAGCCTGATGAATCCATGTGCGCTTCCCCGCAGCCTGATGAATCCATGTGCGCTTCCCCGCAGCCTGATGAATCCATGTGCGCTTCCCCGCAGCCTGATGAATCCATGTGCGCTTCCCCGCAGCCTGATGAATCCATGTGCGCTTCCCCGCAGCCTGATGAATCCATGTGCGCTTCCCCGCAGCCTGATGAATCCAAGTGTGCTTCCCTACCGCTAGACGAATCCAAGTGCGCTGCCCAGCCGCTTGAGGAATCCAAAGCCATGCCTGCTTTGCTGAATGAAGAGGTACATGTCAAACCCACTTCAATGCCAGCTTGTGTGGTTATTGACAAGGCCCCAGAAATATCAGTGCTTACTTCTACTGTTGTAACCCTGGCAAGCCAGGTTGATTCCCTCGCCGATATCCTGCAGAATCTCCAGAAAAATCCTGCTTTCCTACTGAAACAACTGGCTAAAATAAGTGCCACTGCAGAAATACCACCATCTGCTGCAGTTACACCACCTAACTTTGATTCATCCTCAGAGATTGGTTTGGACTTTGTAGATTCCAATGGTGAGCCACCGCTACAACCAGCACAGGGCAACCTAAGTGCTACCACCTTTATGCCAGCTGCCATCCCAGCTACTTACCTTTGTGGATCTGGCACCCCTAGAAGAATTACAGGAGTAAGTAAGATGGACTGTCCAATTCCCCACAGCCGCCAAATCAAGTTTCCCTCCTGCTCTCGGGCTCCTTGTCAGTCGTCTGTGGTGACCCCTCTCACTGACCCATATCTGGACTCTGTGCCCTCTGCCTGCATGTCACTGTACACCGTGACTGATGGCGAGCCACTCCCAGACCTTCGAGTTCAAAGTCCCTCCTGTGTTTACACCCAGACTGAGCCACGCATTGCAGCGGAGATCAAAGAACCATCCAGCCAAGAAATCCAGTGTACTGATGTACTTGGCACAGAATTGATTGAACCCTTGCCACTGGACTGTACTACCTCCAATGGAACCGTGGTGGGTCTTACCGTTACGGCGACGTATCAGACCTCCTTAGCTGCCCGGTGTTCAGCCTTCGGTGGGGGGTATTGTCAGGTTACACGTCGCCGCCGTGGCAAGAAGCCTCCTAAGGTGATTATTCCAACCTGACAGCCCTTTGCCTATTTGCCTGCAGTACCTCAGTCAGCCACTGCAGCAGCCACAGGTGTCTTGATTGCCTCCCTGTGCTTCCCTATTTAAGGGACAATCTCCCATGATGCATTGCTGCTGCATTAACATTGCCTTCCACTGCCAAGCTGTGTCCCTCTCAAGATCCTGTGTCTCCAGTGCCAAGTGTATCCTGTGTCTCCAGTGCCAAGTGTATCCTGTGTCTCCAGTGCCAAGTGGATCCTGTGTCTCCAGTGCCAAGTGGATCCTGTGTCTCCAGTGCCAAGTGGATCCTGTGTCTCCAGTGCCAAGTGGATCCTGTGTCTCCAGTGCCAAGTGGATCCTGTGTCTCCAGTGCCAAGTAATACCCTGTGTCTCCAGTGCCAAGTAATACCCTGTGTCTACATTGCCAAGTGTCTACATTGCCAAGTGTCTACATTGCCAAGTGTCTACATTGCCAAGTGTCTACATTGCCAAGTGTATCCTGTGTCTACATTGCCAAGTAATACCCTGTGTCTACATTGCCAAGTGTCTACATTGCCAAGTGTATCCTGTGTCTACATTGCCAAGTAATACCCTGTGTCTACATTGCCAAGTGTCTACATTGCCAAGTGTATCCTGTGTCTACATTGCCAAGTGTCTGCACTGCCAAGTGTATCCAGCACCAATAAACCCCCTTGTACCGTGGAACCTGTCTGTGTGTCTCTTTATCACTGCATCCTGGGCTCATCTCCTCCTCTACCACTCCTGATTCCTGACAAAGACAAAAGAAAAAGAAGAAAACCCGAAGGTTATAGTGTGAGGGCGCTATAGAGTTAGATCAAGTAGCAAAGCAGTATACTTTTAAGCAGCTCACTAGTTGAGTGTATCCTTCACTCCAAAACTAGAATGTAGAAAGAAATCACTATACAGTGAAATAGGAGCGCTAAAGGTTAAACAAAGATCACATGTATCTCAATATATATAAAATGAGAAGACAAGACAAAAAGGTCTATTTTTCTTTCTTTCCCTTGTTCTTATTTCTTTCAGTGGAATAGTAAATCTGTTAAATGTCATCGACTTCTAAAAGAGACAAAAAGAGAATCTCATTGCATAGTATCAGTATACACCAAAAGATCAGAAAAAAATGAGATTTTCCACTCACAAACAGGGAGTCTGCGAGACTCCAAATGTATGCCTTTAAGCCTCTTCTGGGGGGCTCCACCCATCAACAGGAAAAGAAATTCACAATCCTTATTCTTACAGGCTTGATAGTAGCTTTAGACCGGAAGTATACTTATGATCTCGAGAAAGAAATCAATAATAGTGTAATACTGTAGATTAATTGAGAATAAAAAATCCAGAGAGGATTACACTCACGTGTTACAGAGCCTCTATTGAAAGTGGCTCTGTATAAGCGCCTGGGACCGCTAATCAGAGGGGGTCCATCCTCGATACTGGATTTCCGCTGGAACACAGCTCCGCCATAGAACAGTGCAACCCAATGCACAGAGATGTAGCAAGTAGAGAGGTAATTGCAAAAGGAAAAAATGAAAAATAAATAATAATAATAAATAAAAATGGCCAAAATAAAGAGCAATAAAAATTTATTAAATAACAAAACACCAAAATAGGTGTATAAAGTGCGATATTTTTTTTTTTTTTTTTTTTTTTTTTGTGTTTTGTTATTTAATAAATTTTTATTGCTCTTTATTTTGGCCATTTTTATTTATTATTTATTTTTCATTTTTTCCTTTTGCAATTACCTCTCTACTTGCTACATCTCTGTGCATTGGGTTGCACTGTTCTATGGCGGAGCTGTGTTCCAGCGGAAATCCAGTATCGAGGATGGACCCCCTCTGATTAGCGGTCCCAGGCGCTTATACAGAGCCACTTTCAATAGAGGCTCTGTAACACGTGAGTGTAATCCTCTCTGGATTTTTTATTCTCAATTAATCTACAGTATTACACTATTATTGATTTCTTTCTCGATCATAAGTATACTTCCGGTCTAAAGCTACTATCAAGCCTGTAAGAATAAGGATTGTGAATTTCTTTTCCTGTTGATGGGTGGAGCCCCCCAGAAGAGGCTTAAAGGCATACATTTGGAGTCTCGCAGACTCCCTGTTTGTGAGTGGAAAATCTCAGTTTTTTCTGATCTTTTGGTGTATACTGATACTATGCAATGAGATTCTCTTTTTGTCTCTTTTAGAAGTCGATGACATTTAACAGATTTACTATTCCACTGAAAGAAATAAGAACAAGGGAAAGAAAGAAAAATAGACCTTCTTTTTGTCTTGTCTTCTCATTTTATATATATTGAGATACATGTGATCTTTGTTTAACCTTTAGCGCTCCTATTTCAAAGACAAAAGAAAAGGCAGGGCAGAAGGAAAAGATACAAGAACTGGAAAGGCCGGGGTAAAAGGGACAAAAGAAAGAAGGGGAAGGGAAGGGGGAGAGAAAAGAGGGAGTCCCGAATGGATGGGTATTACAAAGGCACTGAACCGTGGGGCAGGAGAAAGACAGGGAAACCAGCAGGCAACATATGAAAATCCCACCACCAGCTCCCCGATTGGCTGGCAGCCGAATAGAAATAATGAAAGTTAACCACCAAACATTATGATATATTTCAGTCCACACAGGCAAGTGATTTTATATACCACTTGCCCGTGTGGACTGAGATATATCGGTAAATCCATTAATGGATTACGCACACGGATGGCTAATCATCGCTCTGCCATCAGGGCTACGCTTGCTGGCAACGAACATTCTCAAACAGTTGCTCGACATTTCCAAGTAATAGGACACCCCTTACCCTCACTTAGGGTTATGGGAATCGATCAAGTCCCACCCAGGCGGAGGGGGGGGGGTTGATTGAGCCAATGAATTGCTGAAACGTGAGGCCTTTTGGATCTTCACTTTAAACACCTTGGCACCAATGGGGTTAAATGAAAAAAACTCATACATACCTTTCTTGGCAACCAGGTGAATTTACTGCTTTGGGATATTTTTCTTGATATTTATCTGTTCACATTTGCTTTACTTTTGTAACTGTTTAAAACATACTTAGATCCTCCTCCATATACGTGTATACACACCAATTTTTTGATACTGGCGTTTATACATAGTTATTGACGCATGGTCTCTTACTGTACAGTGGCAAGAAAAGGTATGTGAACCCTTTGGGATTACGTGGCGTTTTGCATGAATTGGTCATAAAATGTGCTCTGATCTTCATCTAAGTCACGACAATTTGAAAAACACACAGGGTTATCCAAAGAGATCCGAATTGCTTGAGAAAGGTAACCGAACGCTGAAAATCAGTGTTCGGTTACCTTTCCTGATCATTCGGCTATCCAGAGAGCAGGCAATTCGCCAAATCCTGGCGAATTGCCTGAACATATGGTGCCTGTTCGGTGCCTGTTCGAGGGCAGTGAATCCCCATAGAGAAACAATGCTTCGACTATTCAGAGAACACAAACCAGCAGTGAAAGGTTCCCCTAATGCCCTGCCATTCGGTGGTTTAATTCGGCAAGTTTATTCAGGAGAATCCCATAGGCTTCAATGTTAAAAATATTCCCGTTTTAATTCAATATCTAATAAACCGTTCATTATAAAATTCTGCAGCAAAAAGTCTCTTTATTTATAGACTTTTTAGGATACTTTAAGCATTTTTCTTTTTTTTTTCTTTTTTTTTTAAAAGTCCGATTTTTTTTAATTTATTTTTTTCAGTTTACTTATTTTTTTTGTAACAGCCCTCTTTATTATCATTCCCTGGACCTCCTGTGAAAATTTCAGACATTTTCGCTCAGTAGTTTCTTTGCAAACAGCATTTCATTTTCCCAGATTCATACAAATGGTTTTGCTAATTTATTCACTGCCTCCTCTACGTCACAGCTGCTTCGGCTCTGTGTGATTCGGGGACCCTGTGCTGTTTGCTGAATACACCGCAGGGTCACCGAAATGCAATCGGCAAAAGGAACCGAATTGAAGAGAACGAAAAGCCACCGAACGTGCGGTGACTTTTCGAATCTCTTTGGATAACCCTGACAGTCTGCTTAAAATAATACACCACAAACAGTATCAGGGTTATCCAAAGAGATTCGAAAAGTCACCGCACGTTCGGTGACTTTTCATTCTCTTCAATTCGGTTCCTTTTGCCGATCCCATTTCGGTGACCCTGCGGTGTATTCAGCAAACACCACAGGGTCCCCGAATTGCAGGGAAAGACTGCCGAAAACCTGACGAAAACTAACCGAATGCACGCTGAAAACAAACAAAAACATCTGGATTAACCTTCGAAGGAGCCGAACAGGAGCCGAATCACACAGAGCCGAAGCAGCTGTGATGTAGAGGAGGCAGTGAATAAATTAGCAAAACCATTTGTATGAATCTGGGAAAATGAAACGCTGTTTGCAAAGAAACTACTGAGCGAAAATGTCTGAAATTTTCACAGGAGGTCCAGGGAATGATAATAAAGAGGGCTGTTACAAAAAAAATAAGTAAACTGAAAAAAAAAAAAAAAAAAATCGGACTTTTTAAAAAAAAAAAAAAAATCTGAAAAATGCTTAAAGAGACTTTTTGCTGCAGAATTTTATAATGAACGGTTTATTAGATATTGAATTAAAACGGGAATATTTTTAACATTGAAGCCTATGGGATTCTCCTGAATAAATCTGCCGAATTAAACCACCGAATGGCAGGGCATTAGGGGAACCTTTCACTGCTGGTTTGTGTTCTCTGAATAGCCGAAGCAGTGCTTCTCTATGGGAATTTCACTGCCCTCGAACAGACACTGTATGTGCAGGCAATTCGCCAGGATTTGGCGAATTGCCTGCTCTCTGGATAGCCGAATGGTCAGGAAAGGTAACCGAACACTGATTTTCAGCGTTCGGTTACCTATCTCAAGCAATTCGGATCTCTTTGGATAACCCTGTATATGTTTTCATGTTTTTATTGAACAGAACATGTAAACATTCACAGAGCAGGGTGGAAAAAGTATGTGAACCTTTGGACTTAATAACTGGTTGACCCTCCTTTGGCAGCAATAACCTCAACCAAACGTTTCCTGTAGTTGCAGATCAGACCTGCACAACGATCTGGAGTAATTTTGGACCGCTCCTCTTCACAAAACTGTTTCAGTGTAGCAATATTCTTGGGATGTCTGGTATGATTCGCTCTCTTAAGGTCATGCCACAGCATTTCAATCGGGTTGAGGTCAGGACTCTGACTGGGCCACTCCAGAAGGCGTATTTTGATTTGTTGAAGCCATTCTTTTGTTGAATTACTTGTATGCTTTGGGTCATTGTCCTGTTGCATCACCCATCCTCTTCGGAGCTTCAGTTGGCGGACAGATGGTCTTACGTTTTCCTGAAAAATGTCTTGATAAACTCTGGAATTCATCTTTCCATCAATGACAACAATCCATCCAGGCCCTGAGGCAGCAAAGCAGCCCCAAACCATGATGCTCCCTCTGCCATGTTTTACAGTGGGGATGAGGTTTTGATGTTGGTGTGCTGTGCCTTTTTTTCTCCACACATAGTGTTGTGTGTTTTTTCCAAACAACTCAATTTTGGTTTCATCTGTCCACAGAATATTTTGCCAGTAGTGATGTGGAGCATGCAGGTACTCTTTTGCAAACTTCAAACGTGCTGCAATATTCTTTTTTGACAGCAATGGCTTCCTCCGTGGTGTCCTCCAATGTACTCCATTCTTGTTTAATGTTTTCCTTATTGTAGATGTGTCAACAAAAATGTTAGCATGTGCCAGAGATTTCTGTAAGTCTTTAGTTGACACTCTAGGATTCTTCTTTACCTCATTAAGCATTCTGCGCTGTGCTCTTGCAGTCATCTTTACAGGACGACCACGCCTAGGTCAGAGTAGCAACAGTGCTGAACTTTCTCCATTTGTAGACAGTCTGTCTTACCGTGGACACATGAACATCTAGGCTTTTGGAGATACTTTTGTAACCCTTTCCAGCTTCTTGCAAGTCAACAATTCTTGATCGTAGGTCTTCTGAGAGCTCTTTTCTGTGAGGCATGGTTCACATCAGGCAGTGCTTCTTGAAACCAGTAAACCCAAAACTGGTGTGTGTTTTTAAAGGGCAGGACAGCTTTCAGCAACACATCCAATAATATCACACTGATTGGACTCAAAGTTGGCTCACTCCTGGCTCCAATTAGCTCTTGGAGAAGTCATTAGGCTAGGGGTTCACATACTTTTTCCACCCTGCACTGTGAATGTTTACATATTATGTTCAATAAAAACATGAAAACATATAATGTTTGTGTTGTATTATTTTAAGCAGACTGTGTTTTTCAAATTGTTGTGACTTAGATGAAGATCAGAGCACATTTTATGACCAATTCATGCAAAACTCCACATAATCTCAAAGGGTTCACATACTTTTTCTTGCCACTGTATATATGTTTTTCTGTTAAAATTAGATAGCACTTGTGCTACTATGTAGGATTTCCTTCCGTTTTTATTTTTTCATTATATATATGAGACCATTGCTTGTTTTTTAGTCTAAATTTTTTATTCTTGTTTATAATTTTAATTTCATTCATTGTTTGGTGTCTCCTGGTTCACAGGTGTAATGGTACCTTTGGGACGTACTCCTGCTGCCGGGGCATTTGCCTCAAACCTCGTTTTGAATTAATTGATGGGTGCATATATAAGTCTTGTGTTTTATTTTGTATCATCTTGAGAAAAGTCCTGTATGGGACTGAAACGTTGATCTAAATAAAGAGACATATTTTTGCAGTCTTCGTGTGCATCTGGATATTTTTTATAAATTTTATATATATATATAACAAAACCAGGGAGAGAGCACTCCAGTCAAACACATTCAAAAAACCTGCAACAACAGCTTCATGCATGGGTACATAATACCAGCTTTTACCTCATGTTGAAAAATTCTTAAATATAAGCTTTGTTGAATAAAATGGTGGAAATTTAGTTCTCAATGAACGGCTGTGAATTGCTTAAGCCTACCAACAGCGTCAATGTAATCCACCCTCTGGCAGGTCCTACTCTGCAAACCTAACGACTGCCCATCATGGGATAAACTCACGGAGGATCAGGTCCTTTCTGGAGCTCCCGCAGATCAAGGTTAAATAGAACCTGGAGGAGGAGTACCTGTGGCAGGGAGGTGTGCATACCCAGGAAATACATACAAAAAACATGGGGGGGGGGTAGCACTCAACCTAAACTAAGAATTCAGTGCGGATGCATCTCAAAAATAAAATACAAACAAAACCAGGGAGACAGGTACACAGGTACTCCTCCTCCAGGTTCTATTTAACCTTAATCTGCGGGAGCTCCATGAAGGGACCTGTTCCTCAGTAAGTGAGTTTATCCCATGATGGGCAGTCATTAGGTTTGCAGAGTAGGACCTGCCAGAGGGTGGATTACATTGACGCTGTTCACAGCCGTTCATTGCGAACTAAATTTCCACCATTTTATTCAACAAAGCTTATATTTAAGAATTTTTCAACATGTGGTAAAATCTAGTATAATGTACCCATGCATGGAGCTGTTGTTGTTGGTTTTTTTGAATGTGTTTGACTGGAGTGCTCTCTCCCTGGTTTTGTTTGTATTTTATTTTTGAGACGCACCCGCACTGAATGCTTAGTTTGAGTGCTACCCCCCCATGTGTTTTCTATATATATATATACGAATCAAAAATAGGACGCACTCCAGGGTTTAGGTGAAAACAATAAAATCGATGATTTATTCAAAGTACATATAAAAAAGAGATGTGCCCATAGGCACTCGAGTGCCTATGGGCACATCTCTTTTTTATATGTACTTTGAATAAATCATCGATTTTATTGTTTTCACCTAAACCCTGGAGTGCGTCCTATTTTTGATTCGTATACCATATTACTGGATTTTTTGCACCCAGGTAATACTATTATCTACGTGGTATATGCAGGTTGCCACCGGTTTTTGTGTATGTATGTATATATATATATATATATATATATATATATCCAGCAACGTAGGGGCTGCACATGTGTATTTAAGACAACAATTTTTTTTAAAATATGGACCTACGTTTCGGCTCACTGCCGCGCCATTATTAACCTTTTTATTTTGTTAAATGTTAATAATAGACTCTTTCTCATTGTCATTGTGTGTATATCTTTATATATTGTGTAATGTATATATTTATATATTGAATGATCCCATTAAAAAGAAGTACATAATAATGCAATATTTAATCTGAACAGGAGTAGAAATATTTTAATGAAAAGGACGTCCATAGTTCTGTTCATTTTTTAACCACAAGGGGGTACTGCATATTTACTTGTGTAATTTCAAAGCATAAAGGAAAATGAATAACCGTAGCACTGTGCAAGGTGAATTTGGTCATATTTGTGCTGTGTTTCATAATTTCTAGTTCCGTGGTACTTAGGGTAGTAAAGGGTTGTTGTTCTTGTATCCTGGCCAACCCCATTAACGTATGACCCACCTTCTAGTGTCTTGTACTCATGAGAACTGGCAAGGAATCCTTATCAGAATTAATAAATATTCAGCTCTTAGCCTCTTTATAATCGAATTGACTTGTAACAATATACTTTCAAATACCCATGACCACTGCCTTAAGTATCTTAAAATAATTTAATTTACTAATTTGTTGTACTTGATGGCCTGTTCAATCAGGAAAGAAAGAGCCAAGGGCCTATTATAAGACTTGAAAACAAGCATAAGCCTATACAAAGCAAGTACACTTATAAATTCTATGTAATAGCAACTACAATTTCAATTAGCCTTGCATTCTGAGTGTAGCCACTGACAAGGCAAATCCCAGATATTTAAGAGGTTACCGGCTGGGTGGAGTAGAGGTAACATCACTGCTCTGCATGGAGAGAGCCTGTGGAGTCATGGGTTCGATCCCAACGAGCACCTCTCCAGTAAGTGTCCTTGGGCAAGACACCTAACGGTACATACTCGCCACCCAGGACATACTTGAAAATGAGAGAAATCTCAATGTATCCTTCCTGGTAAAATTCTTTCTCAAAAAAAAAATAATTTGCCAAATACTGGTGAAATACGGTGCAGATCAGCGATTTTCAACAGCAGCGAAATTGTCCCATACAGAAGTAATTGTTAATTTATTCAGCGAACACTGTATTGTGAAATGACCTAATTTTCGTGATTCAGTTCAACAGCTTGAAACAGGCAAATCCCATAGGATTCAATGTAAAAAAATATTATTATTTTTTTCATTTTCAGGAAACTGTCTTTTTATTTATTTTTTAAAACATATTTTTGTATTTTTTAGGTGAAATTTTTGTTTCCCAATCTTTTTAAAAAGCGTTTTTTTTCTGTAACAGACCTTTTTAATATTTTCTAAAGGGACTTTTTTATTATTTAAACACATTTTAATGCATTTTTATTTGTCTAAACACCTATTAGAAGAATAGCAGAGTTTGGTTTTTTTTCTGTAGTTCGGCGGCGTTCGATGGTCAGTTTAGCAGGATGCTCGGGGCTTGGTGGCAGTCTTCGGCAGCTCCATGTTTGGTGCACTTCGGGGACCCTGCAGTGAATAGTGAATTCACCGCAGGGTCAGTGAAATGGAATCACCGAACTCATCGAACTGCGCTGTACCAAAAAGCACAGAAATTTCACAGAAACTCTGGTGTTTCTGAATAACACCTTTAGGTTAAAGTAATTTTATTATGGAATAGAAAAACAAATATTACAGATCTAGCAAAAATATACTTTTTTGGACAGTAAAGCGTTTAATGCCTCTAGCCACAGAAGAGAAAGTAGGGTCTGATTCTCATGTTTGATAGGTGCATGGTTGGTTATTTAACAGCATACAGCTGTCATGTCTGATGGTGGATCGATGAGGACCCTTGTCATTTTGATGTGCTAGCAATCAGGGCTGCCCTCAGAGCATTACACCCAATGTTGCAGTAAGAGGCCCAGTGGCAGGTGGGCCCGGCCCGCCAGGGCCCAGTCGGCGGCGGCACCATAACAGTTTCTCAGCTCCGATATCAGACTCAAGGAGTCCGAATCCGGAGCTGTACTGGCCGGCAGCTTCCTGGGTGGGCGGGCCAAGCAACATGCTTGTGCCTCCCACGCACGTTGCTTTAGTGCCGCCCTCCAATCACGTGTGTGTGTGTGACTCTCACACAAAGGAGAAGCTGGCTGCGACGGCTGGGAGGAGAAGAAAGAAGAGGAAAAGAAGAGAAGAAGATAGAAGAGAAGAAGAAGGAGCAGAGGACCAGGACAGAATATTCTCAATATTTGAGAATATTCCTAATGTATTTCGTACTGTAATAATGTATTTGGCAGGCAGATGCCATCTACTGGCCAAATGGAATTACAGCAGTTAGAGCTGCAGCTCGTGGTTCCCTGCATCGGATGCTGAAAGCCCGATATGTCAGGGCATTCTTCGACTGATTAAAATTCAGCTGATTTTAAACAGTTTTAGCACCTTGGGCATTATGTCGACAGTACTAAAACTTGGGGGGCAGTTTCTGCAGCCCAAAAGAAAACAAAAATGAATTTGTAGCAAACTAATTTCATTTGCTTTTGTCCATTAGAGCTGCAAATCGAGATAACTCGATATCGAGACCTGATGGTGCCTTTGAAGACCCGAGTTATGTCGATCTCGGGTGTGAAGGGGTTAACAAAAATTTAGCAATGCTCTTGTAAAAAAGAAAATCCCTGACTCGGATAAACTCCCCTGCAACTACAACAGCTGGTGATATACAATGTATCCCAAATACAACACTAATCATTCCATAAATTCAAAACTTTATTGTTTCTCTAATAAAATCTATACTTGGATGCTAATTCCAAAGATCCTTGTGAAAATCTTTCCACACAACTGGACACAACTAGCCCCCCATGATGGCCAAATAAAAACCCACAATTACACACACTCCACAAATATCTTAAAACAGACATTTCAGTGCTTTGTACTTCGATGCATTTCGGTGATTCAATTTCTGCGACCCGTCTGTAAATTCACAATTTACTGCAGGGTCACCACAGTGCACCGAAGATGTAATATGCCAAAGACCGCCATACACCACTGAAAACGAGAGAAATCTCAATGTATCCATCCTGGTAAAATCCTTTCTAAAAAAAAAGTGACTGCCGAACAACGCAGAACTGCAGGAAAAAAAATCGGAACTCTGCTGTTCTTCTAATAGGTGTTTAAGCCAATACAAATGCTAAATATCTAAATAAATGCTAAATATTATAAATGTCTAAATAATAAAAAAGGACCTTTAAAAATAATGAAAAGGTCTGTTACAGAATGAAAAAAAATGTACTGTAATTGCCCCATAGAACAATGGTTCCCAACTCCAGTCCTCAAGTACCCCTAAAACCCCGTTCACACCTGGGCGTTTTACAGCGCGTTCCTGTGCCCTGTAAAACACCTAAACATGGAAATCCCATGTTTTCCTATGGGGCCCGTTTACACCTTGGCGTTTTTACAGCGTGTAGGAACGTGCTGTATAACGTCCTACGCCCAAAGAAGTACAGGAGCTTCTTTGGGGCATATTGCAGAACGTTCGTAGCCATAGACTGTAGCAGGAACACTCTGCAATGTTCATTTGCGCATTTTTTACGTTTGCGCGATATGCTCGTTAAAAAACGCGCGTATTACACGCGTCAAAGAACCGCTTAGGTATGAACCCAGCCTAACAGGTCAGGTTTTAAGGATTACCTTGGGGAAATGCAGACTGAATCCTGCAATCCCTGAGCAGCAAATCATATCACCTGGGATGTGGTTCAGATATCTGGAAAACCTGGCCTGTTAGGACCGCGGTTGGGAACCACTGCCATAGAAGATTATCACGTCTTTGTCACTTACCTCCAGCGCCCAGCAGCCTCCTCCACGCTGCTCACTTGCTGAGCGCCGGATAAAATGCACGCCGGCGCTGATCACGTGATGCCTGGAGGGGTGGGGCACATTAGGAAAGCGAGCGATCTGGTATATAAGCCCTTCAGTTAGCCCAGACCAGCGCGCTGTTGTGTTCTCACATTCCACAGTGCTCCCAAGTGTTTCTGATTGAATTTATTGATTTGTGCTTTGACCTCTGGCTTTGGGAAAGATTACTCTTTTGTATAGACCTCTGGCTTTGGAAAACGATTACTCTTGTGTATAGACCTCTGGCTTTGGAAATCAACTACTCTTGTGTTTTGACCCCTGGCTTTGGCAATCGATTACTCTTGTGTTTAGACCTCTGGCTCTGGCATTCTACTACTCCAGTGGTTTTATCTGCATGACTGCTTAGGCATGGTACCTACCAACCAGAGGCCTTGCCCCCCGACCTCATAAATGACACAGACACATTATATCCGATGGAAAGGCATAGGCCACAGCTTTATTGAATTTTATTCAATCGTTATGTACATTGGCACTGGATCCAGCTGGTTTCCACATATTCTGACCCAACTGCTTAACGCGGAAGGCAGTTTGTATAAATTCTGACCCAACCACTTTCTTGCTGTTGATCTCAGGATGTCCAGGAGCAAAGAGGTCTGCCCCTCCCCTCTCTGACCTTTAAATACCATTAGGTGCCATAAAGTTATCCTTGGCCCCAATCGTCACACAGGTTTCATTTGTTACATACCTGAACGTCCGGCCCCTGCCATCAGTCACGTTCCCCTTCCTGATTGGTCCAGGGGGGGCCTTTATTGTGTATACATATATCTGACATCTGATTGCAACAATACATACGATTTATTCTTGCCTCAGACTGTTCTTTTACTTAGTCGCTATAAACTGACCACTATAAGGATCGGAATATTAGGGCAACCCTGCGTACAGGGATCATATACTTATATCTGTGGGGAATCCGTGACAGTCTTCAATTCACAGAGCGCCAAACTGCACCGAAATGCCCTGATTTCCGGTGTTTCAGTTTGACAGGTTTAAACAGGTGAGTCCCATAGGATTCAATGTAAAAACGTAATATCTTTTATATTTTTTTTAGAGACCGTTTATTCTTTTCATTTTCAGCAAAATAGCCTCTTTTTTTTAACACCTTTTTAGATTTTTTGCATTTTTTAGATGACATTTTTGTTTTTATTTTTTAAAAGGTATAATAAAATATTATTTTGTAGCAGACCTTTTTATTATTTTTTTAAAGGACGTTTAGAATATTTGGACACGTTTTTACTGATTTATACTCTCATTGGGAGAATAGGAGATTTAATTATTTTTTTTGCAGTTAGGCGGAATTCGTCGATGCAGTTTGGCGCAATTCGGTGGATAAAGGTGCAATTTGACGGTTTTCGCCGACGTCCAATAACTGCTTTGGCGACTCCAATTTCGGCAAAATACGTTGACCATTCGCTAAATAGTGAATTCAGCATATTTCTAGCGAAATGGAATCGTGAAATAGCCCAAAACGCAAGGCAACATATGTAAAGGCATTTGAATTTCCCAGCTACTGGTCAATAAATTGGTCACCATTGGTCACCATTGCCAACATCACTTTCTCTGAGATCACTGTAACAAATGTGTGCGCATATCAGGATGCGCTGCATAATTTTCGTAAGAGCGCAAATTGCGTTGTAAAGCTTCAGGGACTTCTGGGTTCAGGATTCCCTGAACTGAAGATGAGGAGCTGCACGTGCAGAGAGACAAAAGGTGGGTAAATTGACCCCAGAATAAAAAAATATTTGGTCAGAGGCTGTCAGCTGTCAGTTGAATGACAAGCAACTGGGATTAGGTTTAATACACTTTGTATTACTGTTACATTTAGATGTTTTATCTGATGCTTTGTAAACTTTATTTATCATTGGAAAAATAAGAAATATTGTATTGTTGCAAAATACATTTTACTATTCTAATTTTATATTTTTTATGCATTAGAATATATAATTTATTACTGAGGTTTTTTTAATTTATTAAATTGTTATTTGAAAATAGTTTACACAAAAGATGCAGTGTGTCTTGGGAAGTGCTAGGTGGTTATACATTTATACTAATTGTATCATAAACTGTGGAAAAGTTACATCAGAATTCTTAGCATTCCACATAGCAATTTCCAATTTTAGTTAATGTTTTATTATTTTTTTTACCTAATAAATTGGTTTTCAGAAACACAGGTTTATTGCATTTTTTTAAAGTATCAATTCATTATTTATATTATAAATGCATAAAAAGCCAGTGACAGAATTCCAGGATAGAAGGATTAGTAGAATGCAAAAAGGCAGAAGGTGTCTGCTATGCATGAAGTCATGTCTCCTGAAATGGCGCATATGATTTTTCCATGGGGAGATGTTGGATGTATGTCAGGCTATTTTAAGAACATTTCATCTTATATCCCACTAATGTGACTTGCCAGCTTTTAACAACAGTATCAAACAGCAATTACTTTTACACGCTTCCCGTGGTTCAAAACAATCCAAATAAGCGTGATACATTCTGTAGATGAGATCATTTTCCCCCAATTAAAAAGTCAGATAAGTATCCATAGAGATGTAATAAATTACTAGTAGTTGGATTTACTATTTTTTTATCTTTATAGTTTTCTAATGTTCACATAAGCTATTTAATACATACAGATCCACAGAAGAATACATGCATCGCTATATCCAAACAACCAATACTTCAGTTCTACAGTTTTTTTATTAAGCAACATAATGGCAAGATTATTATACTATTCATAATATTACAAAAGTATTGTTGACTCGAGAAAGTCAAAGTAATGTAAAAAGTAAAAATGTAAATTAAAATTGAATTCTGATGTAGAAACAGTAATGTTTGCACGAACACCTCTACTTCATCTATTAAAGGAACACTCTAGGCTAAAAATCCCCCCCTTTTTTTTACATTAAATATACCTATTCCCTACCTAGTTATTGTGTGTATATATATATATATTTTTTTAAATGTAATACTTACCCTAAAAACCACTTGTTTCCAATGGCGTCTTTTTTTTTTATACTCACCTCCCTCCTCTTCCGCTCCCGTCCAGAAAATGATGAACTTGGCTAATGGTTTACGTGAGAAGCGCGCATGCGCGCCTCTCACGTAAGCCAGCCAATCAGCAGGCTTCATCTTCTTCTTGGATTAGTGTTATGCGCAAGAGGATGCGGGCAACACTAATCCCAGCCGCAGACTATGGTGGCGGCTCGCTCCCTCCAGCTACTGCGGCGAGTTGGAGACGTCATCGCGCTGAAGGTGCGATGACGTCTCCTACTTGGCAATAGTCAGCAGAAGCGGGAAATATGAATCCCGCTCTGCTGACTGACAGCTGGGAGGGCGGAGTAAAGTCCTCCTCCTCTCTCAGCTGTTTTCAGCTGTTTCAGCCGATCGGCTGAGCGGAGGGAGGGGGGGACAGACAAGGGCATACTCAGGGCATCATGACCACCTAAAAAAGCTTAGGTGATCATGTTGCCTAGTGTATCCCTTGAACTCTTATAACATGTAAGAAATATTAAAAGACCATTCATTAGGAAATGCTTTTGGACTCCAGACATTATTTTCTGTCTTAGATATATGTTGTTTAGTCAGGAACACTGTGCACCTTTTTTACTGGGTCCTATTCCGATGGAATCGTCAGTAGTTAATAAATTATGCACAAGCCTTTTCCATTTGCAGTTAACTATTAACAGCTCTATTTAGACCAAAATCGCTGCATTTGCGGCTCAAGCAGTAATAATACATACAATAACGCAGGATGTTACACACTCAACTCCCATCAGGTTAAAGTGGGAATATAACACTAGCAGTGAGCGCCGACTCTCTCTAAAGGATACTAAAGCAGCATATCAGGCTCCCATGAACCACAGGTTCACCAGCAATCCAAGAATACCAGGCTATATAAGGCCAGATTACACTGTTTACGCTAAAATGAGGATGTTAACGGTGAAAATCTGCACCTCTTTTTTTTCTTTTTACCCCACCGTCGGCTTTAATCAGTGGCTGGTCGGCGCTGTGTTCAGCAGATCGTCGGATGCGTTTTTGGGTGCGTTTGGCAGCTGTTCAGCGTTTTATCGGATCCAATGTTTGCCGGTGGGTTTCCAGCAGCTTATCAGATCGGATCTGATGTTTGTTGGTGGGTTCCCGGCTGCTTATCGGATATGATAATTTCGGTGGTTTTGTGACAGGTTTTATTTTTTGATCCACTGAGCTTAGAGATGGCGGAGAGCAGAAAGCCGTCCACCCGGGAGACAATGCCAGAGAGTCGAATACCCAGACAGCGGACACAGAGAGGAGGACCTAATTGACTTTTCCATCAAGGAGAAGCAGCTACATGGGACTGCCAAGCGCTGCTAGATTATGGTCAGCAACTTGGCTCAGAGTTCATGTCCCTGGAGCAGCATATTATCCCAGCAGAAGAGCTGGCATCGGGGCAGAGGGTCATTGACCTCTGACTGCAGCCTGCAGTTCCAGGGATACGGAGAGAGGAGAGGGGCCACCTCTTGGGGATTGCCGTGGGGTGGACTCCTTTTGAATGTTTGGGAGGGTGCATCAGCAGAAGGAGAGACTGGGGACTCTAAATGCTGACTGGGTTCTGGTTTTCTTTTTGCCTCTGTGGACTGTAATGCCCTGTTACCTGGCCCACATTACTGCACTGAAACTTCGAACTCACTGGAAAAGAGAAGTGGCTTGACTCTTGCCCCGGGAGTATGGGCCAGCGACCAGGGAAGACGTGCTGCAGGCCGTCAAACATGACCGACTGTGCTTTTGGCCAGCACCCTAGAAATGGATCAGCAAAGGGACAGAGTGCGACGTCTTGTCAGTGGCAAGCGATCCATTTGGAATCTAAGCTTGCCCTGCCGATCTGGGAGGGGGTAGTAATGTGACGAGATGCCCTATTCCCTGATGTACAGTATGTGTTATATTATGATTCCCTGATGTGTTTCTTGTAGTGTCATGTTGTATATACTGTGTACATTCCCTCTGTATTACTATCCTCTCTCTGTATAGTATACACCCTCTGCATTATCTATCCTCTTTCTGTATAGTGTACATCCTCTGTAAGCAAATGATTCCTTTGTTTTCACATGCTTCCATCAAACCGCCCTCCAGGAATTGGCTTTAACCAGATCCCTTACCCAATTCATGTACCTTTGTTTACTAGACCCGGCTGTGTGTGTGAGGATGGAGGGAGGCTTTGCCTGGGAAACGCTGGGAATGTTTAACCTTTGTGAATGTATCCTCCTTCCCCTGTGATTGAATCTCATCTGTGTTTTGTTCATGAAGGGGGAATGTCCCTTAAGATAAATATCTGTATGTCTGTTTATATAAAGGCAAGTCTCTCTGCTGTGACTCTAAAACACTGGTGCTGCCTGGTGATTTTTAGAGAAATATGGGCTGAGAATCCTGGATTTCGGGTTCCATCCTGGAGAAAGTCAGAGACTGACAGAGGCACAGAGTCGGGGTGCCAAGCGGACCGTCACACGCGCACAGTCAACTGTACTCTGTATCTTAGTGTCCTTATGCAAGCGAAAACAGGATGCCGTGGATTGTGCCGTCCTCTGCAACTGTGCGGCAAGGAGGGAGTGTAGATTAGTTTAGAATTATTTTTTTAAGTGAATTTGCAAATTCACTCCATATCAGGAGAGCACGTGGAGAGAGAAAGCCTACATACCCTTGCTATATACTCTCTAGCCTACCCACACTAACTGTACAGCCCTCCCCCACTTATATACTGTAGCTGGTGTCTGGTGGGAGGCTGGCAGGTGCTGGGAGATCCATGCAGATACTGGGCTTAGGACTCTGCACTTCCCCAGCAGCATTCCATAAAAGGGGCTGCTGCCCCCCATTCCTAGCTCACAGAGAGAAATGTGTATATGGGACCACATGGATTTGTTTAGGAATGTGACTTCTGGACATGCAGAGCAGAGGAGCTGCTGGTCTCCCCGAGACAGGGATGGGACCTGCAGCTCACACTGGGGAAGTGCAGAGCACACATTCTGGGCTGAATCATGTATGAAATAGAAGGATATACAGTGGAGGCGCTAGTAATTAGTTAGATAGTATGTTTGTGTTGTGCGGCCAACTGGGATTAAAACACAAAACCTCGACAGAAATGTGTTGATATACAACAAAGAATGAGATCCCCCCTTTTTCACTAACAGACCCGTATATGGACTGAGGAGGGCACAGAGAGTGCCGAAACGCATATCCATAACTGCATTATTTCCCTCTCCCCTCTGCTTTTATCTACCAATATGTTTTAACTGTTTATATTTTTAATTTATTCAATAAATTCCCCATTTTCTTACCTTTGCACTGTATATGACCATTTTTATTGTCATTGAATTGCACCAGGTGCAAATCAACTTTGTGGGCTCCATTTACTGTCTGCACCAACTAAGGAGACCGTTTGGCAGATAAAGAGGTGAAGGTACCTACCGAACAAAGAGGACCACACGCTAAGGAGTTGAGCCTGGAACAACAAGGCTCCACCATTGGTGAGTTTGACTAATTCTGTCTTATACTCATTTTTTGGTGTCAAGTTACGCTATGAGAGCGCTGTCTCTTTCCACTTCTTTATATTTGAGGTAACCAAGAAGTCATAACGAAGGGTAGAGGGCGGCCACCCTCTATTTGGCCCAGGGCACTCCAAACCAGAGCCGGGACCTATTAGGCTCTAAAAAGCGTAAGTGTTCCTTTTTCTACGGACACTTGCTATTTTTTAAGACAATATTGCATATCACCTCTTCTTCTCCTTTCTTTCCCCTCCACGGATTGGGAGTCTGCTTGAAATATAGGTGAAGACATCGTATCAAGATCCCGCACATATGTCTGGACTGTTTACATAAAGGTTGAAACGGACCCTTTTTTAATATTCACAGCACTCTGTGTATGTTTTGCTGCTGCAGCTATACAGACTTTGAGAAATTGGACTTTAGTTAGCAGCATTCTTTTTGACACACAGGGAACACTGTATGATTAGATTGCACAGTTCTTTTAAGACGTGTCTCTATATATGCACTTTTTTTGCTTGCATTAGCACTTTAGTTGGTTTTGCAATATATGCACATTTCCATTGCTTATTTGCACAGCGGTAATATTACACATAGTTTACTCACGGTTGCAATTTATTTGGTCATTTCAACCATGCACATATCCCAGAACGTTGGGATTCACCGTACATTTAAGCTTGTCTTTTTGGTACTGTATGCTTATTATTTTGCACTTATATGTCACCAGCACTTTATCTAAAGGGTTGCAATATTGATACGGCAATAGAGCCCATATAGCACTTCCAAGGTTGTTTATATTATACCAATATTATACGCTACCTGGACCTAGAATAACCCTGGTTCCATTATACCCTTATCCTGACAATTGATTGCGCCACTAGGACCCTTTCTTCATTCCCTGGGCTGAATCATGTGTCTGATTGGCAGTGGATCTGAAACCTGAATAGATGACTCAAAACTCGGCTTGGTGGAGTAGAGGTAACATCACTGCTCTATAACCGTGGAGAGAGACTGTGGAGACACAGGTTTGATCCCGGCAAGAGCACTTCTCCAGTAAGTGTCCTTGGGCAAGACACCTAACGGTACATACTCGCCACCCAGGACATACTCGCCACCCAGGACATACTTGAAAACGAGAGAAATCTCAATGTATCCTTTCTAGTAAAATACTTTTTCAAAAAAAAAAACCACGGACAGGTGGCACTTATAATTGTAGGAACAACTCTAACTATTTATGAAGTACTTTCTAAGATATATAAAACGGGGTTAACTTGCTTCCTCTCTTATCTGTGTTGGATGTGTACAGAGAACTTGGCAGAAATTTAAAGTTTAAAAATTTAGAAATTTAGAAATTAACTATGCACACCTGTATGCAAAGATGAGCCCAGCTCAAAGATGTGTGTGTTGAACTCTAGTGGCTGGTAAACAGCCCTCCGTTCACTCTGGAGAGGCGACTGATGGCTGAAATGTGTGCTCATTAGGCCCCGTTCACACTGTGCGATTTATCGTGCGGTTTTTGCCGCGATATTGTGCATATTTCCACGTGATATCGCTCTATGTAGCTTCTCCAATGCATTTCAATGGAGCTGGTCACATCTTGTCGCTCAATGTCGCATGTAGCTCATCGCTGTTACATGACCCTTTTTCGCGATTTGCAATGGTGGTGTTTTGCAATATCGTGCATAACTACGGTATCGCGCGAAATTATCGCGCAATATCGCTCAATGTCGTGAATATGAAAATTGTGCGGAAAAACTCGTGATTTTCATGTCGCTCAGTGTGAACGGGCCTTAGTCGGCGCGTCAGTGTCCCTGCATTGAACCAATCACACAGTTGCGCATTTTCCATCATTCAGTTATGGCCACGAATCAAAAACCATAACAAGTGTTGGAGTGAGGAAAGTAGCGGTCTGGGGTATCTCATCATGGAATACGATGAACTTCATGATCCCACATATCCATCATTTGGAAAGTGTAGCAGGCCAGTGCAGGATCACTTTTAGTATTCCTAAAGAATTTGTTGCAGCCTGTGCTACTGCTCCTGCAGAGCCATCACTCCTCTCCGCACACTGTGCTGGGGATCATGGGAGTTTCTCTGGTCAGATAAGATGCATTTAACGAGTATCGCCACCCAACCCTTTATAATCACATTCCACAGACAGTTTCCCTCACTGTTGTTGTTATTATTATTATTTTCTGTAACTGCGTGTTGCACGTCCCATCACATGACAGATTTAGTATCACTGCGCATGCGCTGAAGCGGTGACAGGTGCAGACGGGGTCCTTTCTAGGAAGGCCAATCACGCGTAGAGGGCGGGATCCGGGCGGCTCGCCCCTTCCTCTGTGTTTGTCACTGTGCGCTCAGCCCTCAGTCTGCTTGCGCCGGTGGCGGCAGCGGTACCTCTGCGATACAAGGTTGTTGATTTTGCGTCTGCTTGGTGCGGCGGCCGCGCCACCTCTGCGTCTGACTTCGCTTTTTGTCTCCTGGACGGACGCTGTAGCCTGCGACCACTTGCCTTGACAGAGGACCGGGAAAGTTCCTGCAGCACCTTGTATTGCAGTCACAGCCGGCTGGCTTACAGGGACCTGGGCACACAGCCTCCTGGCCAGCTGCCAGCTGGTGGGGGATCACTTCAGCCCCTCACATCCGCATTGTTGTGACCTCATACAGACTGGCAGCATGCCCCAGGTGCCTTGTGTGTGCCAATCCCCTGCGAGACACACTTAGACAATGAGGATTGCCCACCCCCTGCTGCACTGTGTACAAGGGGGTCATCCACAGAGCCTGCCTGCCCTGTGCAATCTATGGAGGGGGTAGAGAGCCACAGATAAACAAGGGGGGATGAGAGCAAAGCCTGGCTGCCCTGTGCCAATCGGTAGCATCAGGACTGGCAGCATGTGTGAGCAGAGATCAGAGCTCTTTATTTAATTCACACCTTTTTATTTTTTCGCCAACATTTTTTGTTGTGGGATTTATTTTGACATTTCCCTATTCTGTGACTGCAAAAAAAAAAAAAATCCAATTGGCCCTGCAACATTTTTATTCCCTGAACTGTGTCTTTTCAAAGTGAGCACTTAAAATCATTTTTATTGGTTGTCCTTTTATTTTATATATACACCTTTTTTTTATTTTGTAGAAAAGGATAGTTCTGTAGTGCCTGGATTGGTTGAAGATGATTCCAAAGCATTATTTGTACCTGAACTGTTTGCCCATACTGGTCTTGTTGCACAGCACTTTAGTCCACAGCGCCTCGGATACCACCAATATGGAATTTTTTAACGCTGTGGTCAACATCACTATTCAGGATCCAAGCACCAATTTACTACTTCAGCGGATTGATGGCGGGCGCTATGGCCTGGATTCCCCCAAAACAGAAGTCAAAGGGGTCCTCATTACACCGATGCCAAACCACGGAGGTATTTATTAATCTGCTGAAATACAAATACATTCACCTGTCCTGTACCTCAATCCTGGATGTTCCGTGATGCAAACCATGTCCTTCACGTTGGGGGGTGTCTCAACTACCATAATAATGTGTTTGAGTTGTGGTAAAAGGTGGTTGCACTGTCGTGATCTCCTTGTACACTGGCTTATAATTTCAGTATTTTATGAAGTCAGTGTCATTCTAAGCCCTGCCCCTCTTTCTGTTTGGGCTGGTGGAGAGAAGATACTTCCTCCTTTTTCATACAAACTGTACAGTGTGTGCGTAGCTCATGCTGGAAAAAGCTGGCGTTTCTGTGCAGGCCAGAGCCATGGTCGTGCATGGGCTCAGCTAATAATTGTGACTTGGTCTGTTAGTAAAGTGACAGCAGAATCATGGTGTCTGTAAGCGGACATAGCCATCCCAGTGAGCTCCTGTAATAGATGGAACTGCAGCAAAGGGACAGACTGACATATCCCATAACCCCCAGCTGGACTGGGGTTTATGGATGGAGACGTGCCCTACTGGTAGCTTCTTCCTGTTGTGGGAAGGGATTGAGCTATTGCTGCCCCTTCTGCAAGTAGGAACTTTAAGTGATCATTATAGATTTATACATTGTATTTTTATTCATTTGTACATCTTGAATATGTTACTTAAAACATACATTGGGAAAAAACAGTATTCGCCGGTCTGTTTTGTGCCAGTTTTAAACTATTGGAAGATTCCCATTATGTGATTCTCTAATTTATAGAAATATTATAGCTAAATGATGATAAATTGGCTTGAGAAAACCAGGAGGCAGGTAGCCATTGGCTTCTCACATTTTACCTCTAGTTCTTCGGGTTTATTCTAACCAATACTCTAACATGTATGACACCTATAAGTGCCTGTTTTGGTGTGTCAGCAGCTTGTATATGACATGCTATTTTAGCTCTACCAACTGCAGTTATTATGACAGACACACTGTTAAGATTTATGACATTGTGGCTTTCAATATTTAAATGGTGTATCATTGTCTAAAATACCTTGTGTACATGCAGTAACATAAAAGCATATGTTCGTTTATGCGGTGCTAATCTCTGTCTCGATTGTTCTTGCAGCTTCACGGCTCATGCGATTACATTAATATAGACCGTGTATGCAGCGTCGGTGCTAATCCTCTGTTAGCGCTGATATCCTCATCACTGTTATTTTGTGCATCAGGAAAGGCTTTACTCCTATACATCCACCTTCTGATTCTTTTTCTTCTATAGTCATTATGAGCACATTCTTGCCTTTCCTATTTGTACCTCTTCTAATGTATCACCGCTATTATGTCTGGCTCGTCTTGTGCCAGACTGTTAAGGACTCTTATGCTCACCCATGACTGTCTCCAATCCATATATAAGCACGGTTTAATGCTGATTCCACCCCCCCCCCCAACCTTCTGTTTTTATTGGAACTCGATTTTAAACTGAATCTGTTGTGGCTCAAATGAGATTGAATTTAAACCCCATCAAAAGAAGCCAGTCTATACATTATTTTGCCCAAATAACCGTTTAAATTTATAAAGCAAATTGTATCCCCATTCACCTATCAAGTAGTTTGCATAGAGGCCTGTGTAGTTGGCTGTGCCAATGGGTGGTGATGGGTGAGTGCAGGGGAGTTGGCATATTAAGGTATCTATTATATGCAACCTATTGGATTGCCCATTTTAAACCTGTCGAACTGAAATATCGAACCAGGTAATTTTGCAAAATTTCATTGCAATTTGGCGGTCTGTGTTTCGCAAATCAATAGCTTTCAATGGGACAATTTTGGTGCTGCCGTATTGTGGCGAATCTCACCGTATTTGTTGAATTGACAGCTTTGAATAGACAAATTGCCCCGACATTGCAACTACAGTGAAATTCACCGTTCAGTGCAACTTGGTGGCAATTTCAGAGGTTAGTGAATCTTTTATGTGTTCTAGAAGGTGAAGCTTGATTAGTTATCGCAACTCAAAAAAAAAAACTCTTTATGTGACGTGTCACTTTTGACTTGGGGTACTTTGGCCTAGAAATGTATTTGTGAGGTGCAGGCAGGTCTCATGTTCTATATTCTTTCCCTGCCCTCTCTTGTGTTTAAGTCACCCTGTGCTTGTGATTGCACAGGGTGTTTGTGTAATGTTATCTGCTGATAGGAATTTGTTTTATTTGTATATATTTGAGTAGTTTGGTCAGACAAACACTGCCCCTTTTATCTGCTGTTTTAGACTGTAATCTTGGTTACCATCCACAGTTGTCATTGTCCTATCTTGTCTGAGTGTTGAGCAAATGTTTATCCCATTATCTGTCCTAGTCTAATTGTGTCCTAGGTGCCTTGAAGCAGAAAGAGCGGTAGCATCAGAACGTGGAAAACTCTCAACATTTTCTGGGGGGGGGGGGCGGGTTTGTATATGTGAATGACCCATGTTTGACTGCAGAAATATCTGTGCCTGTCCCCAATAAAACCAGTTCCATTTTTTTTGACCCTGAAAGCCTCCAGATCTACAGCCTTTTCTTATTTCTGGGGGATGCTAGCAGGCTCTTTACGTGTCCCGGTCTTTTAAGCTTAGTCTAAGTACTGGAGAAAGGCCCGAGAGTCTGCTGGGTAGAACAAAAGTGTCCGGCAAGGAAGCGGTTTCGACAGATGTGATCCAGTCGGTGTACGGAGATCTATTACACTTTTATATTTTCAATTATGTCAGATCAGTGCGGGATCGTTATAGCTAGTAATGTGTGACAATGTGTTACTGCAAGAAGTACAACTGAATGCCTTGTATTGTAGTGTTAAGGGAACTATAGACAGCGGTTGGTGAGGTGCTTTGTTGGTAGTTGCAGCCCACAGGGATAATAGAAATGAACATAAGTTGTTTTTCAAATGTATTTAATAAAGGTGATCGTCGAATTGGAGGGCCCTGAGGGAATTTACAATCTAAGGCCGGGGTCAGACGAGCGCAGTGCGAACGTGCATTTAGCTGCACTTTATTACGGCTGTGGTAGCAGCAAATGACGTCCAACGCAGGCCCACACACGAAGTACGGCCACGCAACGCAAACTGCAAACAAAAGCATTTTTGCAAGAACGTTGAACCGCTAGTGCTGACATACAGAGTGCGCTGCGTCCGCATAGCGGCGTGTGTGCGTGATTAGAAGACGTCAGACGCTGCTCTTGTCCGGCCAACATAACATCCAGACACCCAAAGTTTCCTGGTTTGGATCCGTAAAATCACAGCCGAAATTACGCAGCGTATGACTGGTATCGCGTCTTCTGTGAAAAATTACGTTCGGACGCATCAACGCACTTTTTGACGGTAGATGTGAAAAATGCGTTCGTCTGACCCTAGCCTATTAAAAATGCATAGTTGACACCTAGTTTTGATATTCAGCTTTCCAGTTATGGTCTTTGCTCGACCCATTGACTCCTAAAGAGACCTTTACCTTCTCTTCTGGTAAAACATATGACTATTGGCACATTGAAAGTTAAACCGCAGGCCTCCCTAGGTGTGATAAAGTGTGGTGGGGTTGTACTATGGCTGTTGCACGGCATGGAAGTAAACGCAACTAACACATCCTGCGATATTATCTATTCTGGTGTTTTTAGAAGCTATCACAATGAGATTGCGATATTGTTGCCTTACGAAAAGAAAACCCAAAGTTTCATCACAAGAACACTGCGGAACTACACTGTTGTAATGACAAGATGTGGCATCAGATCCCAAACCTCTTCTATTTTGCGACTGTTTTTTTATGTTTTGAGCTGCCTTTTGTTTATTTTTCTTGAGGCTAGAAGTAGTAAATAGCATTTCATGTTTGCTTATCTGTAGCAAATGGATGATCTGAACTTGAGGGGTTATTCACTAACCTCTGAATTGGTCACTGAATGGTGCATTTCACCGTTCGGTGCAATTTTGGGCAATTCGCCAAACACAAGCAAATTGACGGTAAAATACAGTGCGGTTCACTGCAGTTTCTCGCTTTTCGGCAGCAGCGAAACTGTCCCATAGAGAAGTAATGGTTTGGCTATTCACAGAAAGCAGAAATGCCCTGATTTTCGGTGTTTCATTTCGACAGGTTTAAACAGGCGACTCCCACAGAATTCAATGTTTTGTTTTTTTTTAACACCTTTTTGTAGCTGAAATTTTTATTTCCAAATCTTTTTAAAAGTTTTTTACACAGTTTAATGCATTTTTATTGGTTTACCTTAACTCTCCTAATAGGTGTTTTTAAATTTTTCTTTCTAATTCTGTCAATTTAGCTAAAGACCAGTTCGGCGATCTTCAGTGCTCTTTGGTGACATTCACTAAATTTTTCATGATGCTTCGGTGACTTACAGGGTCATTCAGAGAGGTGAAAAGCAGGAGAATGACTGGAGAATGAAAAATTCTAGGTCAAAATAGCCGATTTGGAAAGTGAGGTGAAAGGGAGAATTTTTCTGGTTTGGCTATTTTGACCTAGAATTTTTCATTCTCCAGTCATTCTCCAGTCATTCTCCTGCTTTTCACGCTCTCTGAATAACCCTGTCAGTCTGTGGCACACAACGGTGGACCTATAGTGAATTCACCGTAGTTTTGGCGAAATGGCGATGAAATTACAAAGCTTTGTGAATAACTCCTTAAATTTACTAGCAAAAGCACAATACTAGACAGTTTTATTTAGATTTAAGCCAGTCCGTATTCACCTCAAACGTTTAGGGATGGGGGGAGGGGGATGCTGTTAAAATATGCACTTCTGGTATCATACAAGGGCAGATTGGGATAACCCTATTGTACGTCATCGCTAGCTTAGGATTCTAGGAGTCAAATCGCCTCATACTCATGGAATCTAGGAAAAGCCAGAATGTGGTTAGGAAGGACTAGTGTGACTTCTGTGGATAAACAATATTCTCATTGAGATCTCACACTTGTCACCCTGTATTACTGTAAAGAAGCTACAAACGGCAGCCGCCACCCTCTCTAACAAAAATCTCTAGAAACTTTATTGCTTTATTACAATAGCTAGGTAGAACTGTTCAAGGATACAAGGGGCTGTAATTGAAAATGCCTGTACAGTACAGACACAAGGTGTTACTGTAATTTCCATACACGGGCATTATGTCACATACAGATACTATTTTTATATTATATTGGTATTTTTCTGGTAACTGCGTTGATGATCGCTACAAATCCCCATAACCCGGACATGTCACTTTTTTTTAACACGTTACTGTATTTGACACCTGAGCCATGTCTTCCTGTATGATAATGCAGACCCAGTGTGAAACTGCAACATAAATGACACCATCTTTAGTTTTAAAACTTTTTGCACAGCAATATTTTTTCAATGAATAGCTATTACTGTATATAAAAAATAATGTAAATATGCTATTTTTTATTTATTTTTTTTATATTGTAGCCATTTTTGGAGTAACAATCTTTTATGCTAAATTATTTTACCCGGTTTTTAATTACAAATCCCATCGTTCAAATTAATGTTAGAATTTATTTTTAATTTCTACAAAAAGCTTGGTAATGAAGAGGTTAGTTCAGCACAGGACGTGTGACTTACCCTGTTCTCTGAAAATTACGCAGGGTGCCAACTCTTAAACTTTCCCATTTTCCTATATTTAAAGTCAGGCAGTAAGAATGAAGCTGGGTACTTGACACTCTGAATTTCTCAATCCCTTTTTTTTTATGTGGGTGTTTATTACAGTATTTCTGTATGCATAGATAATGTTTATTGGTGCAAAATTCAGTGTTCTTAAATACAGATTTAAATTTTGTTTTGCCCAAGGTGATTTTTTTTTTTTAAAAAATTTTAAATGGGGCTTTAGTTACAAAATAATATTAAACCGCTGTAAAATGGAAAATACATTCTGCAACTGAAACATGTACTATAATATATTAATATGTTCTTTTCTTGCTTTAACCTCCCTGGCGGTCTAATTTTTTAAAAAAATTTGTGTCTAAAAGAATTTCAATTTTTTTTGGAAAGGAAATGTTTTTTTTTTGTTTTTTTTTATATAGTAAGCCTGTATTCTGTAGGAATAACTCACTGAAATCCGTGCAAGCAAGAGTCTAGTAAACACACGAAGTCAGAGAAGGTTTGAAACACAAAATAATTTATTATCCCAAAAATAATTATCCAAAATAATGGAAATAAATTGTATTCAATAATGTAATCCAACCAAAAACATGCCTCTTTTCTCTGGGTGCTGGGATTCCTGTCCAAATGATGTACACTCCTTTGCCAAAGAAATATACAGGACACGGGGGTACCAAAAAAAGACTATTCTCAAAGCAGCTTTACAGAAATAAACGGCAAATAAAAATAATTTCTAAGATGTAATAAGGCTTTGCAATACAAGTTTCGCTGTTGGATCTGGGCAAGCACCAGCTAAACTTGTATTGCAAAGCCTTATTACATTTTAGAAATTATTTTTATTTTCCCTTTATTTCTGTAAAGCTGCTTTGAGAATAAACTTTTTTAGGTACCCCCGTGTCCTGTATATTTCATTGGCAAAGGAGTGTACATCTGAACAAGAATCCCAGCACCCAAAAAGTTTATTTTACAGTATTTTGACAGTAATTTTTTTTAGTTTTTCAAAATTTGCCGCCTGGCAAAGTGGATCGCAGATGATAACAAACTTTTTCTAAATACTGACAAAACTGTAACAATGCTCTTTGGAACAGCACCTAAACTACATAAAGTGCAAAATCCCCATCTACATGTCAGGACAAAATCAAATGTCACGCTGACCAGTCACTTCTCTCAAATATTTAGGTATGTGGTTAGACCCAAATCTATCATTTGGCCCCCACATCGAAAAACTCATCTAAACTCTACCCCAAACTAGGTGCCCTGTACAGAAACAAATCCTGCCTGAGCCCCGCGGTAAGAAAGCTGATTGTACAACAAATGCTTATGCCGGCTATTGAATACGGAGATGTAGTGTATGCAGCGGCCCCACAAACACACCTTCAGAAACTTACTACATTGTATAACTTATTCTGCTGCTTTGTGCTACAATGTAACTACATGACCCACCATTGTGACATGTTAAAAGAACTAAACTGGGCTGGCCGTCGCTGGAATCTAAACGCACCCTTCACCTTTCCAACCTGGTGTTTAAGAGCTTCTCTGGGAAGCTGCCACCCTACCTGAATAGTCTGTTTCCCCTAGCAGTTCCCTCATCCTATAACCTCCGATCCAGGACCAGCACCTTACTTGCAATACCACAATAGAAAAAGAGTGGCTCGATCCTCATTTTCCTACAGAGCACCGCATTTATGGAATAACCTTCCAGACGCCATCAAATCTTCCCCCAGTCTTAAGTCACTCGAGCTCCTTACTAGCATACCTCGGTACAGAATGCACCTGTAAACATGTAACATAGTAACTATATTACTTACATATTTATTTTCCGTGTTAATCTGTATATTTGTGTTTTTGTTTTTAATATCTTACAGTGGTTACAGAAATACAAAGTAATAAATGTAACAATTCAATGCTCTTGAACCCAGGACATACTTGAAAACGAGAGAAATCTCAATGTATCCTTCCTGGTAAAATCCTTTATAAATAAATGGTGACAAAAACCTCAGAGTTCAGTGTAGAGTGGTAAAAGAACAGTTAATCTTTATTATTGTTTGTGATTTTGATCAGTTTTAATATCCTGATTCTGTGTGGGCTTTTATGCTAGAGATTGTTGTAATCGTCCTTCACTGCCCCTTTAATAAGCCTATTGTCACAGAGGCTGTTGTACATCAAAAAGTGATGTAGAGAGAATTAAGAATTAAATCTCCTGCATGCCACAATTTTTTTTTCTTGCTAAAATAGCTGCAGTTACTGTGGGGATCTGGTTTCTAGGATTACATTTCCAAATGCTGTCATAATGTGTTATGAGCGAGCATCTTTCCAGTGGCTCTGACATGGTGACACTGTTCAGGAGAGCTTGGCTACATTGAGTTGTATTTTTTTTTTTTCCTAATGTAACTTACTGCCTTGTACTCTCTAGTACCTGTGTATTGAGCATTCTACCCTATGGTACCTATTGGCACAGTCTATGATGGACAACACCATCACTATGGAGTTTAAGACTGTTTTGTCCTACTCCATCCCTTCCTCCCCCCCCCCTTCTTTCCTGAACACGTTCTTGGTTCGCTTACCGTTGAATCGAATGCTTCTAGGCTGAGCTCTCCCTGTACTGAGGCTTTGGTATCCAGCAACACTGAGCTCATTACTGTGTGACCACACTATACCTGACAAACCTGTACTGAGCTCCGTACAGAGTCTAGCGACATTGGCTTCCCAAATGCAGTCACATGACTAGATGATTAGTTGCAGCTATTTTAAGAAGTGGGGACGTTTCCCTAAGCTATAGCGATACTTTAACTTGGAGTAACAATTTAAGGGTGGTCAGGCATCATGGGAAATGTAGTCCGGAAACTTGTTGGGTTCTGTAGTTAGCTGGCACTGCTGTAAGCTATTCTTATTGAACATGTCACTTAAAGCTTGTGCGTTTTTATGCTGTTGGACGCTACCTTGCAAAATCATGGAATGGAAATTGGCATACATCTTTAATGCAAGATTAGTATTTTTCCTGGGTAGAACTTTACGTTAGAGATTGATCCTGTATTACTGAAAGAAAAAATACAAGGATCCAGCCTCCGTCTTCCCTGGAAGAAAAGCAAATGGAAAACACTTTACTACTGCGTTACAGCTGCCGGGGGGGGGGGGGGGAATCTATGGAGAGCTCTGGGGTCACTCACTACTGTGCAGAGGTTGGTTTCAGGTAATCATTACTGAAAATCCATCTGCAGTACAGATACAAGGTGATACAGAAAAATCCATATGAAGGATTTATGCCACATACAGGTATTTCTACATTTCTGTTGGCATTTTTCAGCAGTTTTATTACTAATTTCATTATGATCACTATAAATACCTATATGCAGGATGTCTGACTTTATTTTTATCACACGAAGGCCCGTGTCAGATGAACACAATGATCATGTCTGTGTCGCCGCACAGTTTAACGTCCGTCGTAGCATAGAATCATGATAGACCCACACACAAAGTGCGTCCGCACCGAACTGCGCACGTGGAAAATGGATGCAAGTTAGGCAAGAACGGATGCGAAGAGTGTGCCACGTCCACGTAGCGTGTGTGTGATGGAACGATGTCAGACAGCGCATTTGCGACGTCCAGCACCTTGATGCACACTGGCTTTTGATATCATGTATCAATTTTTATCATTTTTCATATTTTGTTTCCCATAATTCCCTTTTTATTCCTACGTCCGTCAAGAAAAACTGATCGTGTGGTGTCTGCAGTATCTTCCATCAGGATGTCTGTCCGTTCTGCACAGTGCGCTCAGAATGCGCTCGTCTGACATTAGCCTAATGGTGTTATTCACTAAGCACCGGAAGGTGAATATCACCGTACGGTGCAATTTCGTGGCAGTTTGTCCATTCACTAAGGTGTCAATTCACCAAATACTGGTGAACTGACAGCGAAATACGATGCAGTTCGCCGCAATTCGGCAATCTTCAGCTGCACCGAAATTGTCCCGTAGATTGTTAATCTATTCAGAGAATGTCGAACTGCACCAAAGTGTGAGGGATATGCCCTGATTATCAGTGATTCAGTTCAACCAGTTTAAACCGGGGAATCGCATTTGATTAAAAAAAATATTATTGGTTTTACTTTTTTTATTAAACCATTTTATTTTCATTTTCAGCAAACAGTCTTTGTAATTTTTTGTATTACCAACTTTATAAAGGAGGTGTTTTTTTTTCTGTAACAGACTATCAAAGCATCTTTTTATTTTCATTCATTCTTATTGTTTTTAACACCTTTTTAAAGAATGGCAGCATTACATTTTTTTTCCCCTGCAGTTTGGCAACCTGATCGGCATTCGGCATACTTTGGGGACCCTGCAGTGAATATAATTCAACAAGGGGTCGGCGAACTGGAATTGCCGAAGTGCACCAAATGAGAAGGCACTGCTTATAATGCAGACCCCATTTCAAACTGTGCAAGATAGGGGACCTCATTTAGAATTTGTCCCAGGAAAATTTCTGTAAAAGACCAATTAAAAAATTAGCAAATTTACATCATTTTACTTATTTTTATTCTTGCTTAAAGTAAAAAAAAATTGTAAATTTGCTGTTTTATCCTCTGTTTGCTAGGAGTTCCACATACCGAATAAATGTTAGTTTCTTTTTCAATAAAATGTGCTGCTTGGTGAAAGTTTAAGGCTAGGGTCAGACTGAGGCAGTGCGAACGCGCGTGCAGCCGCACTTAATCACGGCCGCACTAGCAGCAAATGACGGGCAATGACGGCCAATATACAAAGTACGGTCGCACAAAAGTCCGGCTGCGCAACGCAAGTGGAAAATGAACGCATTTTTTCGAGAACGTGAAACCGCAGGTACTGACGTACAGAGTGCGCTGCGTCCGCTAGCGGCGTGTGTGCGTGATTAGGAGACGTCAGACGCTGCTAATGTCCGGCCAACATAACGTCCAGACACAAAGTGTTTTATTGATGATCCGTACAAAATCACGGACGAAAATGCGCATAGTATGACCACTATCACGTATTCTGTGACAAAATGCGTCCATTCGTTCGAACGCACTTTTTCACAGACAACATAAAAATGCGTTCGTCTGACCCTAGCCTTAAGAGCCGTTGCCACCAAGAATTTAAATGTTCTTATGTGTTTTGGTTTATCTTGGATGTTAAGAAAATATTTTACTGTGTCAATGGGTGCATCCATTTTGTGATCTTTTGTTATAAACTCCCCCCCCCCCCCCTATCTTTACCTCACTTAGTCCTCAGTGTGTGGCAATGGCCATAGAATGGAATCTATCGGTAGATCACGGACTCAAACCATTGTATTGTGTGGGATGTAGTCAAAGGACATCACCAGACTAGAAGTTTTTTATGCTCCCTGTCATCTCATTCAGCTGCCAACGCTTAACTGGTACTGGCTGGATGGAGTAGAGGTAACATCACTGCTCTGTAACTGTGGAGACAGTTACAAGTTTTTATAAAGCACCAACAAGTTCCGTAGCGCTGTACAGTGGGAGACAGAACAACAAATAAACGTACAGGTTAAACACAGTACAGTAAGTGAGAGGACCCTGCTCAAGAGCTTACAATCGAAGAGGATAGGGGCGACACACTAGGTGAGGGTGAATAGAGAATGTGAAATAGCGGAGTGCATGTGGGCTATGTGGGAATAGACAAAAGTTCAAATCCTGGCCAGAGTAATCCATAAGTGTCCTTGTGCAAGACCCATAATGGTACATACTTGCCTACCCAGGACATACTTGAAAACGAGAGAAATCTCAATTGATCCTTCTTGGTAAAATACTTTTGGAAAAAAAAATTCATATAGATTAAATAAACAAGGGCCACAAAGCAAAGCTTTTGGTAAATGTTGCATCATGGGAACAATACACAAAATGCAAACGAGATTGAAAACTTTATTTTTCCTTAGTACATGCAATTGCTCCAAAGAAAAGCAGCATGTGTTTTATAAGGTGGTTTTATTTGTAATGCACAAGTAATAGAGATACAACTTTTATGTAAGTGTTATTGTCCCTTTAAGCAAGCCTTCTTGTTTTGGGGACTATGGATGTCATAATCTTCTTGATATTTCCCATGGTTGGCAAAACATGGTTTCTAATCTTGAAATACGGAAATACCTGTACTTCTAGGGGTCAGCTTTCCTCTTACAGCAGTAAAGCAGTGCAATGTTCGCTTTCTGAGCCAATCTGCATTGCATTGAAAATTGCAGCAGATGGTATTTTTAATTTTTTTCTTTCTCTTCATTTTTGAGAAGTCTCAAAGTCCCTTTACGCTATCAAAAAATCCCTGAAGCATTTGTTTGAGCATCTTTTTCAAGCTAGGAGCTATAATCTTGTTATCACTAGATAATGAAACCTGAGGGACGTATATCCTCATTTGCAAAGGCGAGTCCGTCTGAGAAGGTTATTGTAGCTTCTTGGTACTTGGTATGGAATGGTCTTTCAGATACATCAGGTGAAGCATTTCAGACATCAATTATAGTAGCAAAATATAAAATGAAATTATTAATTCTGCTGGATCTGCTACATCCATGTAATATAGGGGATTGGGTTGTTTTTTTTTTTTGTTAACCCTTTCACGGCTGAGCTATTTTGACTATTTGATGTAAATTCTATTGTAGAATCCAGGCAAATTATAGATCATTCAGAGCTTTGATTTCTATATTCTATGGGGGCACCTGGCATGAGCCGAGGTGGGACCCATATACGGGGTTAAAAGCCCAAAAAGCAGGAGCCACCATTGGCTAAATGCAGACAGAATAACAGGTGGGAGGTGAAGACACCTCTAGGCTGGGCAGGGATTCTCTATAGATATACAGGACTAAGACCGAGCACGTTACTCTTGTAATATCACAGTCTGGAGAGGAGACCCAGCACACAGGCAACCCAAAATAAAGAAAACCCTGATCTAAGAGGCCGGTCCTTGAAGTGGCCGGATCTAAACTAGGAATATATAAACACGTGGTGGTGCAGGGGCCCAGGCAAAAACCGAGGCAAACAGATCAGTATAGTAACACAAGGGTAAAAACGTAAACGTAGTCAAAAGGAGCAGCCAAGGTCAGTACAAGGGGTTAATGCAGCTCAACAGTGGTTAATGCACATAGAATAGGAGGGATGGCCAAAGGTCAATGCACAGAAAAGCCAGTACAACAAGGGTCAAAACTAGGACTGAAACAACAAATCGATTTGGGTATAACACATTGTTTAGAGTCAGACTGAGTTAAACGGTATAACCTCAGACTCTGCTTCGGCGCTGATTGGAGAAGATGTGTTGCTGCTTTATTCGGTATGATTTAGTCCTAGCGTTATGTCAGACATAAGCAGTTTGGTTTTATTCAGTTTACAACTGCAGAAGCGCTGTAGCACAAACCCTAGGATCCTGCCACTTGGTATGGGCACTGTACCACTGGGGTTTTATCCTTACTTGAAGGTGGAGTCCTGTGCCACAACCTTAACCTCCCTTTCACCCCCTCACTGGTCTGTAGCTTCCATTTTCTCTCCCTTTCAGTCCCTTCCCACAAACTCGCTCCCACCCTCCTTTCCAGTCTTTTGCCCGAACCCACTCCCTATTAGGGATGCACCAATACCACTTTTTTAAGACCGAGTACCGATACGTTTTAAAAGTACTCACCGATACCGAGTACCGATACTTTTCTTTAATGTCATGTGACGCTTTCCAATAAGAACAGACCATATAAAAATGCCCCCAGCTCACATGTATATCCCCCCCGAGATAGATATATATATATATATATCTATTCATTTTGCCCCAGCTCACACATGGATATCTGCCCCAGCTCACACATGGATATTGCCCCCCAGCTCATGGATTTGCCCCAGCTCACACATGGATATTGCCCCCCAGCTCATGGATTTGCCCCAGCTCACACATGGATATTGCCCCCCAGCTCATGGGTATGCCCCCCCCCCAGCTCACACATGGGTATACCCCCAGCTCATGGATCCCCCCCCCCCTGCGATGATACTTACCTTCCTGAGCGATGCCGGGAATGTTTCCACGCGTGCGCTCGTTGGAAGGACCCCAGCCGCGACCACGTGGGACCATGTGATCGCGGCTGGGGTCCGTCCAACGAGCGCACGTGGGGAAACTTTCCCGGTGCCGCTCAGGAAGGTAAGTATCATCGCGGAGAGCAGCTGCAGGGCCTGTCCGAATGCTCTGACAGGCCCTGCAGCTGCTCACTGTGTTCATACTTGCCTTCCTGGGCGACGCCGGGAAAGTTTCTGCGCGCGCTCGTTGGAAGGACCCCAGCCGCGATCACATGGTCCCACGTGGTCGCGGCTGGGGTCCTTCCAACGAGCGCATGCGTGGAAACATTCCCGGCAGCGCCCAGGAAGGTAAGTATTGCGGTGAGCAGCTCCAGGGGCGGCTGTCCGAATGCCGATAGAGCATATTCGGACAGCCGCCGCAGCCCCTCGGAAAATGCCGGCTTCCGGTATCGGAAAAAATATCGGGGGTACTGCACGAGTACCAAGTACTCCTGCAGTACCCAGTATCGGCCCCGATATCGATACTAGTATCGGTATCGGTGCAACCCTACTCCCTATCATACCCAAAATCCCTCCCTCCCACCTCCGGACCCTCCTCCCACTCAGTTTGTTCATGAAATTATTGTAAAGGGACACTGATAAGTTAAAGTGGTCAGGCTGTGTGGAGTGCCCCCCTTCTCACTGCTTTCGTGCTGACATCATACTGGATATCTGAGCGCTCGTAGCCGCATGCGTTTTGGGAGAAAGCAGATATGGGCTTAAGCTGCATCAATCCATCACTGTGACCTGGTGCTTGTGTACCTTGTTTGAAAAGTGTGCAATTTGCGTATGTACGTACGAATGTCATGTACACTACGAAAAAAAAAGAGGAAGGCATGGGTTGATTTCTCCCTTTTTTTTTTTAAAGGAAATAAAATTTGGATTTTTATTTTTATCTAATAGATTGAATTGAAAAAATAATCTTCCAACTAAACAGTAGTTGCAGCCCCAGTCAAAACAGTAGCCTATAGGGATAACCAAGGTCGGTACACAGGGGCAGGAAGGGTTAAAGCAAGGGATAGAATAAGTATAAATAAATACAATGGCAACAGGGAACCAAATAAATTCTAAAACAGAAGGCAAGGATAACCGAGAACCACACAGCATAATATTCAAATGAAAGCGCATAGCGCCATAGGAGCAACACACTTAAATAGGGAGCTGGTTAAGTGCTATGATGGGTGGATACTGGGGAGAGCTGATAGTTATAAGAAAACCTGGACTGGATGCAGGAATGGCACGCCAAGAACTACGCACCGGATTGGTCACCTATAAGGCTCAGGACTGGAATTGTGGCTTGGGGTACTCTTTGTAAACCCTATACTTGCTACTGCTGTGGGAAATGCGGCAGCATTATTCACTTAAGGCAGTGGCATTGTCCACTTTTCACTTCTAAAGGGAAACCTTTTTTTTTTTTTTTTTTTTTTTTTAACGCGACATGGACATGTTTATCGTTGAAAAGCGTGCCACTTCCAAGATTTTTGACCTGAAACCAAGTGATTAAAATCGCAGTAATGTACTGTGAGTATATCACAGAGCTCCGCAAATTGCCCCTTAAGGACGGGGTCAATTTTACGAGGTTGGCACTCTTCAAAAAGTAGTGTGCTGAGCTCCTTGACAGTTTTTGCTCATGCTTAAATGCAATTTGAAGTCTCGTTTTACTGTACGACCCGGACATATCCTTTTTTTCGGCAGATTCATAATCTAACACGTGTTTTTTTTTTTTTTCTTGTTAACATGGTCATGCTTGGTATCATTGGAAAAGCTTGGTATCAATGCTCTGGACTTTCCAATAACACCAACTATGACCCTCTAGCTGCCACCATTTGGGGGGATATGGGGGTTCAAAGCAACCCCCTGGGATTTCCTTAGGAAATCCCTGGGCAGCTAGGGGTTCCACAGTTAACTGACGTCATCGTGCCACGCCCAATGATGTCAGTGGATGTGGGGAGACCCAGAGGTGGGGCTGCCATCCAAGATGGCGGCCCCCACCGGAAAAAGGTCTGGTGCCGGATTGCAGCCTTACTAGCAAGGAGTTAAAGCCATACATCCCTGGAAAGGTCAGACTTTGACCTTTCCAGGGATGCCTGTTATTAGCAGCAGGTCCTCGGCGATGGGGAGATAGAGGGATCCAAATGATTCCTCCCCTTCAGGCGATTTATTTATTTTTTATTTATTAATGATTCCCTCCCCCCCCCCCCCCTGCTCTGGCCCGCCTGGCGAGATGAAGTCAGTGCTCCAGGAGGAGATAAAACCACTGATCTGACCTCATGGAAGTCAGATCAGCGAGGGAGCCGCCGGATGAGGGGAGTATCGGCGGGAGGCGGGGTAGAAGACGTTGAGGACGTACTATTACGTCCTGTAGCGTTAAAGCCTGCCTAATGCAGGACGTAATCGTACGTCCGGCGTCTTTAAGGGGATAAGATGGAAGGAAATGCATAACATTAGAGAAGATGATTTTGGTTAAGGCAACACACAAGATAATGAGAAATTGAGAGAGGGCAGGAACATTTTATAAACTGAGGAAAAGGAGATGGAATTCAAGAAATGGTAAGCTGAGGTGATATACCGTAGGTGGAGACCATGTAACTGAAACAAATGGTGCTGCAATTAGTTTATAATGGTGTATTTTTGAAGATTATAATTTAAAAACCAAACATTAGTTCATCATTCATGGCCAAAACAACTCTTGCTGATCTTAAACTTCTCCCAAATCTGGCTATACATTGTGTCAGCGAAACTGCCGATTTTAGATGGATAGTTTTTTCAAAAAAGGTTTGTAAAGAAATCTCCCTTAGCTTCCTGTTTGCTCTCTGTGCTGCGGCATGCCACGTTCAGGCCATACCCCCCGGCTTGTGCCGACTGATGGGCTGGACTAAGGAGGCCCATTAAAGTCAGCAGGACGTACTATGCTGCTCTGCGGCTTCAAGATCCACCTGCCGCGTGACTGCATAATATGCCCCACAGCAGGAAAGCGTTAAAGACTGTTCAATAAAGCTAATTTGTTTAAATTAAAAGGATAATATTTCTGTCCTATTAAAGAACGTTGTGGATGAAATGATTTCCACTTTTTATCCAAAAAAATCTTTTATTGAACAATCTTTTAATTGCCAGATTCCTGTTTCTATATAGTCAATAAACATGGTTGTGGTTTGCTTGGAGTGGGTATGGTGCAGGATTTTCCTGAGTGTTAATACGAAGAATAGTTTTGGTTTTTTAAACTTGCAAATCTATCTCTAGGTCTGGTTTGTTGGATTTTCATATGCACAGAGCAATTTTATTTTTTTCATGCAGACTCTTCAAAGCCCAAAGGACACTTCTGCAGTGCAATTGTTCTTCAGTTGATTTGAGATCTTTTTCCATTCATTTTTATTCGCTCTGTAGGACAAATGGTTTCTCCTGGGGAACACAACTAGGTCTATGGAATACTTAAAGGAAAGCAGCTGTTTTTTTTTTTTCTTCTCTAATGTGTGGTATGTTTTATCGTTTAGAAGTAAAGACAGCGCTGGATTTCATTGGGGGGGAAATTGATGGCAGGAAGTAGTTAAATACCTATGGTTTCTGCCATGTTGATGGCTTCATGACAGAAACACAGATTATTTGTTGTCTTGCAACTTTGCGTTCTTCTTCCTTCCATTCTCCCCCCCCCCCCCCCTACAGAATATGGAGATTACGTTCGTTATTATGAAATCATGGAGAAAAAAATGACAATCTGAAATGTATATGTGTGCTAAGAGACTGTACTTTTATCTTCAAAAATCACACCTTTTGTACCGTGGATTCAATGTTTTGACACCGTGCAATGAGGCATGTAAGGCTTCCAATAGTTTGTAGTGAAACATGAATTTACGATGAAAATGCAGTCTGCAGAGGATACATGTCATTTTATGTGATTTCTTGGAATAGGATGACCTAACCAATGGAATTTCCTAGGGATGCACCGATACTAGTATCGGTGTCGATACTGCCGTTTGCACACGTACTTGGTACTCATGCAAATGGCCCGATACACCCCCCCCCCGATACCGGAGCCAGCGCTGGGCCAGCTTGCCGGTATCCGCGGGGCTGGGGAAGCTGGCCGCGTGCATGAAAAGCACTCGGCCAGCGTTCCCCTCCGGTGGCCGCAATACTCACCATTCCGAAGGTCTGGTCGCACGGCTGTGATGTGTTCACGTGGCCGCCGGGCGCCTCTGACACTGCCTCGCGGCTGGAGCTGGGGGGGGGCAATGTCAGCCATGAGAGCTGGGGGGGGGCAATGTCAGCCATGAGAGCTGGGGGGGGGCAATGTCAGCCATGAGAGCTGGGGGGGGGCAATGTCAGCCATGAGAGCTGGGGGGGGGCAATGTCAGCCATGAGAGCTGGCGGGGGCAATGTCAGCATGAGAGCTGGCGGGGGGGGGATGTCAGCCATGAGAGCTGGCGGGGGGGGGATGTCAGCATGAGGAGGGGGGGGGGATGTCAGCCATGAGAGCTGGGGGGGGGATGTCAGCCATGAGAGCTGGCGGGGGGGTATGTCAGCCATGAGAGCTGGCGGGGGGCGGGTGTCAGCCATGAGAGCTGGCGGGGCTGGATGTCAGCCATGAGAGCTGGCGGGGGGTGATGCCATGGAGAGCTGGCGGGGGGGGAATGTCAGCCATGAGAGCTGGCGCGGGGGAGGATGTCAGCCATGAGAGCTGGCGGGGGGGGAATGTCAGCCATGAGAGCTGGCGGGGGGGGAGATGTCAGCCATGAGAGCTGGCGGGGGGGGGAGATGTCAGCCATGAGAGCTGGCGGGGGGGGGGGAGATGTCAGCCATGAGAGCTGGCGGGGGGGGGGAATGTCAGCCATGAGAGCTGGCGGGGGGGGGGGAGATGTCAGCCATGAGAGCTGGCGGGGGGAGATGTCAGCCATGAGAGCTGGCGGGGGGGGGATGTCAGCCATGAGAGCTGGCGGGGGGGGGGATGTCAGCCATGAGAGCTGGCGGGGGGGGGGGGGTGTCAGCCATGAGACTGGCGGGGGGGGGATGTCAGCCATGAGAGCTGGTGGGGGGGGGATGTCAGCCATGAGAGCTGGCGGCGGGGGGGGGGATGTCAGCCATGAGAAGCTGGCGGGGGGGGGATGTCAGCCATGAGAGCTGGCGGGGGGGGGGATGTCAGCCATGAGAGCTGGCGGGGGGGGAGAGATGGCAGCCATGAGAGCTGCGCGGGGGGGGAGAGATGGCAGCCATGAGAGCTGGCGGGGGGGGGAGAGATGTCAGCCATGAGAGCTGGCGGGGGCAATATGTAAATGTGAGCTGGGGGCATTTTATATATGAGGTCTGTTTTACTGGAAAGCGGTCACATGACACTAAAAGTATCGGTACTCGGTATCGGTGAGTACTTCAAGTATCCGTACTCGGTCTTAAAGTGGTATCGGTACATCCCTAGAATTTACTGTGTTCAAAGTAATATAGGCAGTATAGATGTATTTAAAGCTGTAGCTTCTGTATCTTGCTGTTTGTACAAAGATGAACTATCAGAAATTGGCCCTTAATTATTTTTTTAGTACAAGAATCCTTTATCAGAGTAAAGAAAAACATCTTGCAGTGACAGATAAGTATTATTCTGGAACCCTCAGGGTCATATGCATAAAGTGAATGTCACGTGCAGGATATGATTGAAGTCAAATAGCTTTAACTCATCCCCTTTTGAAAGCACACAAAGTCCTTTGTATTTTCTTCACTTTATTGGACAAGTTACAGCAAATAAAACGTGTCTTGTAGGAAGAGAAGGCTGCTCAGGTGTAGACGATATACAGGTGTAAACAGAAAATAAAGATTGTATAAATGAGAATAGTTAGCATATATGTAAACCCACCAATCTAGTGGTGAGAAAAGGATGATAATCCAGTAGACAAGAGGATCGGGGGTAACCCGTAACAATAACCAATAAAATATATGTTTACCGGATAAAGGGAGGTACGGAATAGATATTAGCAGTACCATAGACTCGGACAACAGTTGATTGAAAAAGAGTTAATTTATTACGCCCTGGGGGGCGTGGCCGACTGTGGAAGGTACCAGTCGTGTTTTGCTGGAGCTCCGCTCCATCTTGTACCATTTAAGGGTATCCTAGCTGACTTTAAAGAGGAACTTTCTATATTTTACGGTCCCTGAACGGTTGGTCACCGGGTTCGAGCTGTCCGGAGCCTGATATTCCCCCCCTCCGGACCAGAGACTTGCCTGACAGTTTCTGTCTCCTGCTGTTGTGTGATACCGGCGGCCATTTTGCGGCCTTCAGCTCGGCTCCAGACGTCTCCTTGCCTGGCGGCCCTGCCTATTCCATCCCCAATTGAGAGGGCATTGAAGGTTGTGGAGATGGTGGGCCCACATCTCCCGGACGCTTATGACGACGGTACTGTGATGCATGGTCGACGGGAGGATAAGTGTCCCCCCTCTGGAGGTATGGATGTGCTGACTGAGGGCTTGGTCGCCTGTCTGCGGCTGCTGTCTGGAGAGGAAGACGGTCCGCTTACCAAAAGTCTTTGGCGCCGGATCATGGCGACGCTACGTGACTGTCGGACAGAGAGAACCCCGGAAACGGGTGTACCCGGTGAAGTAGTTTTGCTAAGCACAAAGGTGACTTACGAGCCTGTTGCCTCTGAGGTCTGTGTGGAGGCTGAAGCTGAGGTGGGAACTACCGAGGCCTATGAGAATACTGCCGCTGATGGGAGAAAAGCTGGAGCGTATGGTGGCCTGGATGAGAAAAGGAACCTGACACCTCAACCTCGGCCCCTGAAGACTGCAGTGTCCTTGGGCGCTGGAGCACCGTTGGCGCCCTGCGGCGTCCGATGTAGGGATGCTGCCTCTGGATCGGTTGGGGCTGCCCCCCTTCGGAGGCCTGCAGAGGTGGGAATACCTAAATCGGTGGCTGCGCCCGTCGGTGCGGGGCTGTGGATGATAGATCTCGATATGGCGGCTGATATGAGCGGCTACGGGCTCTGGCGACAAGATGAGCGGGGTGCCTTTTGCGGGCAGTCTGGGGCCGACGGGGTGCGTGGATTCGCTTTTTGGCGAGATACGGGCTGAAGGGGTCTGATCTTCTTAACGGATTCCTGCCTGCCTAACCCAGTGCATGATCTCACTACACTGTCCTTTGTCCCTGGCTCCGGACGTCCCTTCCTATGCTGTGCACTGGAATATTTTGTTGCTTTGTGGGTTTTTCCCTTTTAATGAAACCTACTGCGGAGATCTTTGTTTTTATTTTATGTCCCTTTATTTAGTTATTCTTTATTTTATTTTTCCCTTAACATGCAGTGATTTTTGATGTCTTTGTTTTCTAGGAGTATGCCGAGTTCCCTCTTCAGCTGACTTCAATTTTCTGAGTCACCTCCCCCTTCCCTGCTTAATGCTGTAGACCCTCTGCTATTTTTGGCAGACTCAGATGACTCTTTGATATTCCCCGGCTGGGGACACAATTTATTTTTATTTTTTTTATATATATTTTTTTATTTACCCCTTCCCCCACATTGTGCTATTTAGATGCTTATTTGCGAGACCTCCATCCCCTTATACTCTGTCTTATGTCTTTATGGCCCTGCGAGGCCAACTATGATGGTCGATCTGTGACCCTTAGTTTGAAAATAAAAACTTTAATTTAATTTTTTTTTTTATTTTATTACGCCCTTTTAAGGGTGGGTTACGCACAGGAATGTGATAAATTCACAGCATAATTTCTAGCACGAACATGCCATAATACACAAAATCAGAAGAAGAAAAAAGGTGAAAACCGAAAACAAATGAATGAATAAAAAAACTGAGATTAAAAAAATAATTGCAAATTTAGAATACATCCACATTGCCCTGCTGGGTGACACATGAGTTCTAAAGCCAATGTAGTTCAACACAGCATCGTGAAGGCTACCTTCTATGATGGAGGTGAACACAGGAGGTTGCACACTAGCAGGATCAAAGGTGCTAGCAGGTGTATCAGAAAAAAAACAATTCAAACATTGACACACTAAATGTATCGGACTATAGTATAGATGGGACCCACATAGGTCTACACATATATAGATGCAGAAGTGGACAAATTCTTCCAAAGTTTGCAGCAGATAACAAAAACACACTCCAAATTGATTGGAAGGGGTTTTCAATGTACATATAATTCAAACTGCATAGGGCTACAGCAGGCAAAAAGAGGGCCTGAATACAAGTGTGTGTGGAGTTCAAAGCCCCACAGCATACCGCTGTATGTTCAAAGCTTGTGGGCCAACCTGCCCCATACCAGTTGATTGAGCAGCACATGTGGAGAAAATTCAAAACAAAATTCATTCATTAGCTCATCAATTCAGCTCAACGCGTTTCCCTGCATGTAGCAGCGTCATTAGGAGCAAAAGAATTGTAATATAGCAGATTATGCTGCTAAGAAAAAAGCCTTACCTGCTAGAAGACATCGTCTGATATTTATGGTGAGTTTCTTAATTGATTGTTAATTGGAATGGAGGTTGCAGCCCCCAGAGAATCGCCCACAGTGGGAGGGGTATGTAATTGCCATATGATCAGCACTGTATACACTTGGCAGCCAAGTGGTTAAGAGGCTCCCTAAGGACGCGATCAGCGTGTCCTGCCAAGTGTTCCTCCTGTGCTACGGACGCGCTGAGCGACACTGGCTGATGCCCCCCTGGTGCGGGCTGACGTCTAGCATGTCAGCCCTGTATTCCGGGACCCCTGGGGGGGAAGATAGATGTCATCGCGGTGGCGGTGCCTCTCTCCCTCCCGATCGCCGGGGGCCAGCGGCTGTAGGCAGGCACGGTTTGGAAGGGCACAGCCTGCCCTTCCAAACCGTGCCTGCCTTTAACCCCTTGGGTGCCGGATCACGATTCGGCGCCGAATCATGATCCTCTCCCGGAGCTGGCCGACATCTTGGATGTCGGCTATGCTTCTGGGAATGCCCCCTGACATAACACGATGACGCCAGTCCTGGAGTTAACCCCTAACTGCCACCAATGGTAGAGATAGGGGGTTCCAATGAACCCCCCCATCTCCTGAGCAGCTAGGGGTTAATATTTGGTACTGTTGGATCGGCCAGAGCATGGCCTTTCCAACGATACCAAACATGACCATGTAAAAATTAAACAAAATTTTTTTTAAAAAAATTTAAACAAATGAACAATTTTAATTGTTTTTGATTTGTTAATGCAGCAATATTGTTCCCATTTCAATTATAATGTGAACAATGATGCTGCACTAACAATTTTTGTATGCGGTGCGTTTGTTCAAAATAGCGAAATTTTCCCCAAAATAATGTAACAAGTCCCCATTTCTAATTTTTTTAACAAGTGCACCCCATAGAAAATATAACCACAAATGCTTGCATGTTAAAATGTGAAAAAAAAAACTCTTTACACATTGTAAATTATTGACAATTCAAATTTTATTGCATTTTTTGTTATATGTATACGTCATGTCCTGTCTGTATATTATAATAATGACATATTATGAATCTGCTGGAAAGAGCGATCTAGAATGTCTGGGTCATATATTAAAATAAGGCTTCAAAACGCAGTTAAACAGAATGAGCGAAACCGGTAAAAATGAGCTCAGCACAGAGGCGGGAAATGGCTCATCAGCGAAAGGGTTAAGCAGTGAGGGAGTACCAAAAATAGCCCACATAACAGGACGTGTGGTGATCACAGAGGGGATCCAGATTTTCTTGTTGGTTAAAAAAAAAACGTTTTTTTTTTAATCTCACTGTTGTTTTTTCATTCATTTTGTTTTTGTTTTTCACCTTTTTTCTTCTGATTTTGTGTATTATGGCCTGTTCATGATATAAATTATGCTGTGAATTTAGCACATTCCTGTGCGTAACTGCCCTTTATAAGGACGTAATAAATTAACTCTTTTTCAATCAACTGTTGTCCGAGTCTATGGTACTGCTAATATCTATTCAGTACCTCCCTTTATCCGGTAAACATATATTTTTTTTATTGCTCAGGTGTACCTTGTTATTGGGACGGTAAAAACCGGCTGTAATCAACCAGTACATCGATGCTTGCTGACTTCCTCTGTGTTAAGACTGTGGCGCAGTCAGTTCCTCAGCTGCTGCAAGTGCTAAGTTAGCAAGGTGGCACTGAACGCAGTACTGCTAATTTAGCACTTGCAGCTAGGTCGAGAGGTGCTGTGGGGTTAGCTGAGTGTGACGTGGGAAAGATGGCCGCCTCCACGGAGCAAATAATCCAATAAGGAAATGTTCAGTTTGAAGGTTTGGTGGACCAAAACACCAAATATTTATTGGAGCATGGTAAACGTTAACACTGAAGTGGTAATAAAATGGATAAAAGTGGATTTTGCAGAAACGGCAACTTTCATTAAGCAATCCTCTGCCCTTTCGCTTCCATATTCACAGCCAAAGCACTCAGTGAGACTGCTGCAGCAAACTGAACTGCTGCACTGAAGCAATTCAGCAGCTGCTGAGGAACTGAACGCGCCTCTGGAATAGAAGCTACAGAAGCACGAACTGCTTGCTCTGTACTCGATTTCCTTCGATTACTCCTGACATAAGGGGTGGTCTTTTGCAAGGTTTCATTTTGCAGACGAGCATTTTGCAGAGCGGAAGGAATGTCTGTGAGAATGGATGTTCCTTCCACTCTGACGCCCATCTGGCCACCTCGCTGAGCGCACTTAGTGCACTCAGCACTGCAAAGCATGATCCTCCTAGGGAGGACCGTGCTTTGCAGTCCCTTCAACATGTCTAGCGTTTTGACGGAGGTTTTGTGCTTGTGCTCAAGCGTGTGACAAGCCCCGTTGCAGCGTCACAACGCTGCAACGAACGCCGGTAGGCACTTCAGTACGGGCGCATCTTGTGCGCTCATCTGACACCGGCCTTAGTCTGAAAAAACAACCTGGCTCCTAACTTTTGCAGCTGGCTCCTAGATTCAAAGCAAATTTGTCAAGCCCTGACCTAAGGTCTTTGCTTTTAAGATATGCTTGTGATATGCACCTGTCCCTGCGCTCCCTCGATGTCTGTGCAGTCTCCTCCGGCGACCGCGACCTCATACTTCCTGGTTCGTGAAAAGAGAATCCAGGATGTATGAGGTCGCGATCGCCGGAGGAGACTGCGAGGAACGAGTGAGCACAGGGAGAGGTGATGTATACAGCCAGAGTGTGGTTCGGGGTTACTGCTCTCAACGGTGAAATTTAACCCTGAGACACACTCGGGATAACCGTCAGGGGGGGTTTACATGACAAAGTAGAGGATAAGGCTAACAACGGCTATCGAACAGACGCGTATGCAAAGGTAAGCATTAATCAATGCCAACTGTATGACAATGACCCTTTCTAAAAATAGGGTGTCTCTCAATACAGTATATGGAAAGTTAAAACTGGCAGTAAGGTGTTGAGTCGAGTAGTCCGCGCTGGAGGAGTATCAAAGAGAATGACCAAACATTTCTTAAGCGTTAGGAATACTAGTACCTTTTGGAAGGATCTCTGTGTGCCAATAATACCAGTGGAGAGTGTTGTTCTTGGTGGCCGTTGTCTGCAACAACTAGTGCTTTGAAAAGTGAGTATTCGCTCCACGTCTGATAACCGATCCCTAATAAGAGTGACCTCCCATCCCCATTATTTGCCTCTTTATTAAGGCTGATGGTGTTTTGCTTTTTAGAAGTATTAATGGCAATGCTGGTATTATGCAAAAGATAAAAATCGGGAGTAAATGTTGGTTCAGGGGCAACATATTTGTGTACAATTCAATGGATATGTTGCCAAAATGTAACCAACTTTGGGCAGGACATCAAATATGAAGAAAATCCGCATCAGCCACTCGCCACCTCCAACGGACCTTGCTCATCCTTGCTTACATCTTATGCAGCCGTCTGATGTGCAGTAGCACCTGGTGAGAACTTTGTATGCAATTTCCTGTGTCCTTGTGGATATGGAACAGGTTTGGACTAGCTGACAAATTTTATCCCGTTGATTATCCCCCAGGGTAGTTAGTAAATCCCTTTCCTAGCGGTCCATGAAAGCTGGTCTAGAGTGTGACATAGATTGTAAATTACCATAAAGGACAGAAATGCAGTGTGCTGGAGTCATGCATTTATCCCACATGTTTTCAAAATAAGTGAGGGGTCCTATGAAAGCTGGCAAGGGAGCTGAGCTCTTTAAATAGGATACAAAGTGATGGTGATGCAAATTGGTCAAACGGTGGGCCATGTCAATGGCAGGTCAGTGATAGTGCGTGCCCTCGTTTCATCCAAAAAGTCCCCCGACCGGAGGTTTTCTCTATTGCCCTGTGAGTCATTTAATTGCAGCTGCTGAGAACACCCTTTCAAACGTTGGCTTGGAAGTAATGGGAAAGGGGCAATGGCAGTGGTCTTCACCAAAGCACACCTGACCTGTATAGATGGACCCACGTGAGATACTTGGGAATTTTTACAATGTATATCCAGGCCAGGTAACCAAGGGAAAGAAGCTAGACAACTCTGAGCACTTTCAGGGGAGGTAGTACCCCATTCCAAAATTCTGTGGGTGGCTTAAGAGAGCGATTCACACAAGACATCCCAAGAATATTGCTACACTGAAACCGTTTTGTGAAGAAGTGGTCCAAAATTACTCCAGATCGTTGTGCAGGTCTGATCTGCAACTACAGGAAACGTTTGAGGTTATTGCTGCCAAAGGAGGGTCAACCAGTTATTAAGTCCAAAGGTTCCTACACTTTTTCCACCCTGCGCTGTGAATGTTTACATGTTATGTTCAATAAACACATGAAAACATATAATGTTTGTGTTGTATTTTAAGCAGACTGTGTTTTTCAAATTGTTGTGACTTAGATGAAGATCAGAGCACATTTCATGACCAATTCATGCAAAACTCCACGTAATCCCAAAGGGTTCACATACTTTTTCTTGCAACTGTATGTAAGGTATTCTAGCGTAATTCTAGGCGTCCGGCAGTTCCATACATAATGCAGGGACCTCGTGTGAACAGCTTGAAAGACGGCGCCAGGGATGAGGATTAGAACTATTCAAAGAAAGGTGAAACTCAGGAGAATGACTGGAGAAATAAATTCATGGTCAAAATAGCCAAACCAGAAAATTTTTCCCATTTATCTCCCTTTCCAAATCAGCTATTTGGTCTAGGTTGTTCTCTTCTCCCAGTTCTCCTGGTTTTCACCTTTCTCTGACTAACCCTGATAGTTTCTAATATGGGTTTGTACAATATTTAAGAGAGATTAATTCCGAAGAACAACCACACACCTGGATTTGTAATGCCCTGTGGAAATGTGTTTTGTATTTCCAGGGACCACCATAAGTTTCCCGATTTATTTTTTTATGTTGTGCCCTGGTGACTTTCACAATCATATGCTAACAGGTTGCATTTATTATTTTATTCGCCAGCAGCTTTATTACACAGGCATCCTTCTTATTTACTTTAAAGATAAATGCTCAGCTTATCCATATGCTTGTTGTTTTTTTTTGTTACAGTAAGCCAAGATTTTAAAAGGGAAATTCCTGCTGGAGTATTATTTAATTTTTTTAATCTTTTTACGGTATTGGCTTTGCGTATATTAGTGGTGCACCGAAATGGAAATTTCCTTCCAATACTGAAAGTTCGGGATCGGTCAAATCTCCTCCAAAAGCAGCGTCTGATATTAACATTCAACTCAGTCTGACTAAACAGTGTGTGCCATACACAAAATCGATTGCAGAAGATATTAATGGTAAAGTGTGTCTTTTTGCTGATGACACAAAGATTTGCAACAGGGTTGATGTTCTTGGAAGGATCAGTCAAATGATTTAAGTAAACTAGGAAAAAAAATGGTCGGAGCTGTGGCAATTGAGTTTTAATGTGGGCAAGCGCGAGATCATGCACCTGGGGCGTAAAAACCCAAGGGCTGAATATAGAATATTTGATACAGTCCGAACCTCAACATCTGAGGGTTGGGATTTAGGGGTTATTATTTCAGAGGATCTAAGGGTATGTAGTCAATGTAATAGAGCAGCAGGAAATGCTGGCAGAATGCTTGGTTGTGTAGGGAGAGGTATTAGCAGTAGGAAAAGGGAAGTGCTCATGCCACTGTACAGAGCACTGGTGAGACCTCACTTGGAGTACTATGTGCAGCACGAGACCGTATCTCCAGAAGGATATACAGGTGAAACTCTAAAAATAAAAATATCGTGCAAAAGTAAATTTTATTTCAGTACTGCAACTTAAAAGGTGAAACCAATATGAGCGTTCAAGCTGTCAAAGACCCCGTCTAAATAGTTTAAAAATACCTAATTTTTACAGGTTTTTGCCCCTTTACTGCTGAGCCATGTAACCTTTGTGTGCCGAGTTCATTTTGACAGTTTTATGCTCATCAAGTCCTATTTTCTTATACACAAATATTTTTTTTTAAACCCACTTTTTCATTGTTACACCAAACCTAGTCGTGTTTGGCATCATTGGAAAGTGGTCCCTCAAGATTTTAGTTACAGGCAAATTTTCCTAGTTTGTGCAGACAAGTCCAGGAAGAAGTGCACTTTGGAAGAGCGTTCAGGCAGCATCTGAGCTGAGCCGTAAAGTGCTATCCGCTCTTTGCTGCAATAAAAATTAATACAGACCAGGACGTCTCATGCAAAATTTGTAGATATTTTATAGTTTACCGAGCCTGTCTGCCCTGTCCAGTTGCAGGGCCTCTGCCGGTATCTGCGGAAGAAGCGTTTGAAACACATCCGTAACATCCCCAATCAAGACCTCCGGTTTCACGGATTCTGGAATGCCTCCAATTCTGACGTTGTTTCTCAGGGACCATTCGAGTCCTGCCGGTTTATTTTGAAGCACATCATTGGAGGTTTTTTAACTCCTATGCATCGACCAGTTAGTTCTGGGCCAGGCAGAGTTCATGGGTTTTAGCTTCCAAGTGATCCGCTCTGTCCCCAGTTTCTTTAGATCTTGAGAAGATCCACTGTGATAGACCTTGAAGTCTGCTTGTAAGGTCACTCTGAGCTCTCTGCATCGCATGCAGTTGTATCTCTGATGCTGAGGTGGACTCAGAGGCTGAAGAGGTGGGAAACCTACTGACCATTGACTGAGGCAAGACCCCTGGGAGCCATGGAAGCGGCCATTTTGTCTGTTCCATATATTTTGACCGGTAGGGCTAAATGCTGGGTCTGCTGGACCTACGGAGGGGCCATAGTGTGTGCCCATCCACTATAAAACGCTGCTGACCTGTGTCAGTACACCAAGTAAATAGGTGCCAGAATTAGGGATGCACCGATACCATTTTTTTATTTTTTTAGACCTAGTACAAGTACCGATACTTTTTAAAGTGCACCGATACCGAGTACCGATACTTCTATTTAAGGTCATGTGACCGCTTTTCAGTAAGAACAGACCTCATACATATATATTGCCCCAGGTCACCTACATATTACCAAAAGTATTCGCTCACCTGCCTTGACTTGCATATGAATTTAAGTGATCTCCCATTCCTAATCCATAGGGTTCAACAAGACGTTGGTCCACCCTTTGCAGCTATAACAGCTTCAACTCTTCTGGGAAGGCTGTCCACAAGGTTTAGGAGTGTGTTTATGGGAATTTTTGACCATTCTTCCAGAAGCGCATTTGTGAAGTCACACACTGATGTTGGACGAGAAGGCCTGGCTCTCAGTCTCCACTCGAATTCATCCCAAAGGTGTTCTATCAGGTTGAAGTCAGGTCTCTGCAGGCCAGTCAAGTTCATCCACACCAGGCTCTGTCATCCATGTCTTTATGGACCTTGCTTTGTGCACTGGTGCACAGTCATGTTGGAGGAGGCCAGCTCCAAACTGTTCCCACAAAGTTGGGAGCATGGAATTGTCAAAAATGTATTTGTATGCTGAAGCATTTAGAGTTCCTTTCACTGGAACTAAGGGGCCAAGCCCAGCTCCTGTAAAACAACTTCACACCATAATCCCCCCTCCAAACTTTACACTTGGCACAATGTAGTTAGACAAGTACCGTTCTCCTGGCAACCGCCAAACCCAGACTCGTCCATCAGATTGCCAGATGGAGAAGCGCGATTCCTCACTCCAGAGAACGCGTCTCCACTGCTCTAGAGTCCAGTGAGGGTGTGCTTTACACAACAGCATCCGACGCTTTGCATTGCACTTGGTGATGTATGGCTTGGATGCAGCTGCTCGGCAATGGAAACCCATTCCATGAAGCTCTCTGCGCACTGTTCTTGAGCTAATCTGAAGGCCACATGAAGTTTGGAGGTCTGTAGCGATTGACTCTGCAGAAAGTTGGCGACCTCCTCGCACTATGTGCCTCAGCATCCGCTGACCCTGCTCCGTCAGTTTACGTGGCCTACCACTTCGCAGCCGAGTTGCTGTCGTTCCCAAACAATTCCACGTTCTTCTAATACAGCTGACTCGAATATTTAGGAGCGAGAAAATTTCACAACTGCATTTGTTGCACAGGCGGCATCCTATCACAGTTCCACGCTGGAATTCACTGAGCTCCTGAGAGCGACCCATTCATTCACAAATGTTTGTAAGAACAGTCTGCATGCCTAGGTGCTTGATTTTATACACCTGTGGCCATGGAAGTGATTGGAACACCTGATTCTGATTATTTGGCTGGGTGAGCGAATACCTTTAGCAATATATAGTATGTTGCCCCCAGCTCACAAAAGATATAATGGCCCCAAGCTCCCAAAGATATATCGGTCCCCAGCTGTCTCTTCCCTGTGCCAAGCGCCTCCGGGTAGTCATCCTTCGAGCGCCCACCGGCAAAGCGTTGTAGCCCGGCTGCTCATTGGGAACGATGCACAAGCCGCGGTCTCCAGATTCCGGAGTTAACGAGATCTAATGAACTCTGCGATCTCACGAGATCGTGGCTGGTGGATCCCAGGCGCGCCGCTGAGCTACAACACTTTCCCGGCGGCTGCTCGAAGGACGAACAGCACTTGGAGGAGCCAGACGGAAACCGGCCAGCAAGCCAGCCCAGTTCCGTATCGGTTTAGGTATCATTGGCATCTGCACGAGTAACAAGTACTCGTGCAGATCCAGGTATCCTCACCGATTAACAATACTAGTATCGGGGCATCCCTAGCCAGAATGGAAAAACTAATTTGGTATGATCACGGAACGAACATTACATGTTACATGTGTCCACTCGTGATGGCATCGAGATACGCCCACCCACTAATTTTATTTATACAGCCGGGGCCCATAAAACTGTTGGTCTGACTTCAAGGAAGTCAGACCAATGTGGGACCCCGGTCAGAGAGGTGCGTATAGGGGGGGTTTAGAGGACCATGACATGCATGGTACATCCTTGGTCCTTAACTCCCCTGACGGTTATCCCGGGTGTGTCTCGGGGTTAAATTTCACCGCTGACCGCAGTAACCCCGAGCCACACTCAGGCTGCATACATTTCCTGTCCCTGCACTCCCTCGCAGTCTCCTCCGGCGTTCGCGAACTCATACTTCCTGATTCCCTTCTCGCGAGGAGTGAACCAGGAAGTATGAGGGTCGCGTTCGCCGGAGGAGACTGTTGGGACATTGAGGGAGCACAGGGACAGGTGATGTATCCAGCGGCATCCTGAGTGTTGCTCAGGGTTACCGCTTCCAGCATAGGAATTTAACCCCGAGCCACACTTGAGATACCGCGGGGGGGGGGGGAATTCACTTTACCAGCAAATTTGAAAAAAAAACAGACAATGGTTAATCCACAATTTTGACAATAGCTACAGGTAGGTATGCAAAGACCAGGAAGCCTTCTGTGCTGGAGCATATTTCACTTCACCATTCATTGCTATCTAAAGGTAAACCTGTTTTGATCTGCTTTGCTTTCCATTCAGGTTATGCATATTAATAAATTAGTATATTTCCCTCTAAAGGTAAATTGCTAACACTGATAGTCATAGCATTGGTCCTTTGTACATCTAAACCTGGGTGGCAGATGTTGTGTAAACACAATCACATTCCGCACTTATTTTTCAGCGTGTTTTTTATTTAGGTGTCTGGCACATCACTGTTCAGAATGTGCATTTCAAGCTCTAGAGAATGTGGGTGCTATATATAGGCCAGCAAGATTATATCCCTGGAGCTGATCTGACTCACCAGTAAAAGTTTGTTCAGGCATGTTTCTTTCCTTTTTTGTTGCACTTTTTTCTGTCTTTATTCCCACTCTACTATGGCATATATACAGTTGTGTTCAAAATTATTCAACCCCCAATGCTGTAAAGGGTTTTAGGGAATTTAGTGTACATTTGTAATTGTATTCAGAATGAAATCCTACAAGGACTTTTTAAAGAACCATATGCAACTAAAATGACATCAATTGGTTTTGTAATACAGTAGTAAATGTTTCTTTTGTGAATTCTTCATTGACACAATTATTCAACCCCTTAAAGACTACCACTCTGAAGAACAGAGGTTCATTCAAGTGTTTTCAATCAGGTATTGAAAACACCTGTGGATGTCACGGAGCAGCAATAAAGCATAATAAGCACCAATTAGGCAGCTTTAAAAATGACTGTGATACTCAGCTCCTTCTAGACATTTACTGGTGTGGTTACAAACCTGGTGAAGTCAAGAGAATGGTCTAGGAAGACAAGAGAAGAGGTGATTACTCTTCACAGGAAGGGCAATGGCTATAAGAAGATTGCAAAGATGTTAAACATACCAAGAGAGATCATAGGAAGCATCATTCGCAAATTCAAGGCGAAGGGCACTGTTGAAACGCTACCTGGTCGTGGCAGAAAGAAGATGCTGACTTCGCCTGCTGTGCGCTACCTGAAGCGTAGAGTGGAGAAAAGTCCCCGTGTGACTGCTGAGGAACTGAGAAAAGGTTTGTCCGATGTGGGTACTGAAGTTCCAGCTCAGACAATACAGCGCACACTGCGTAATGAAGGCCTCCATGCCAGAACGCCCAGGCGCACCCCCTTGCTGTCTCCAAAGAATAAGAGTCGACTGCAGTATGCCAAAAGTCAAGTGGACAAACCACAGACGTTTTGGGATAGTGTTCTGAGGACTGATGAAACAAAATTAGAACTGTTTGGGCCCATGGATAAACGCTATGTTTGGAGGAGGAAGAACAAGGCCTATGAAGAAAAGAACACCTTGCCTACTGTGAAGCATGGCGGGGGGTCAATCATGCTTTGGGGCTGTTTTGCTTCTGCAGGTACAGGGAAGCTTCAGCGTGTGCAAGGTACCATGAATTCTCTTCAGTACCGGGAGATATTGGATGACAATGTGATGCAGTCCGTCACAAACCTGAGGCTTGGAGACGTTGGACCTTTCAACAGGACAATGATCCCAAGCATACCTCCAAGTCCACTAGAGCATGGTTGCAGATTAAAGGCTGGAACATTTTGGAGTGGCCATCGCAGTCACCTGACTTAAATCCGATTGAGAACCTCTGGTGGGACTTAAAGAAAGCAGTTGCAGTGCGCAAGCCTAAGAATGTGACTGAACTGGAGGCTTTTGCCCATGACGAATGGGCAAAGATACCCGTAGATCGCTGCAAGACACTTGTATCAAGCTATGCTTCACGTTTAAAAGCTGTTATAACTGTAAAAGGATGTTGTACTAAGATTGAATGTCACTTGGGGGTTGAATAAAACTGATAATGATGTGAGCACAGAAAAGACATTTGTGGTTATTTCATTATAAATGTTATGTTATATTTGTCTGACCTACACGTGCCTCTTTGATTTAATTGTAAGCAAGATGACTGAATGATCAAAATCAATGTCAAACTGGCCAAAACACTCAATTTCAGTGGGGGTTGAATAATTTTGAACACAACTGTGTGTATATATACAGTGGCAAGAAAAGGTATGTGAACCCTTTGGGATTACGTGGAGTTTTGCATGAATTGGTCATAAAATGTGCTCTGATCTTCATCTAAGTCACAACAATATGAAAAACACAGTTTGCTTAAAATAATACAACACAAACATTATATGTTTTCATGTTTTTATTGAACAGAACATGTAAACATTCACAGTGCAGGGTGGAAAAAGTATGTGAACCTTTGGACTTAATAACTGGTTGACCCTCCTTTGGCAGCAATAACCTCAACCAAACATTTTCTTGTAGTTGCAGATCAGACCTGCCCAACGATCTGGAGTATTTTTTGGACCACTCCTCTTCACAAAACTGTTTCAGTGTAGCAATATTCTTGGGATGTCTCGTGTGAAATGCTCTCTTAAGGTCATGCCACAGCATTTCCATCGGGTTGAGGTCAGGACTCTGACTGGGCCACTCCAGAAGGCGTATTTTGTTTTGTTGAAGCCATTCTTTTGTTGAATTACTTGTATGCTTTGGGTCATTGTCCTGTTGCATCACCCATCCTCTGCAAAGCTTCAGTTGGCGGACCGATGGTCTTACGTTTTCCTGCAAAATGTCTTGATAAACTCGGGAATTCATTTTTCCATCAATGACAACAATCCGTCCAGGCCCTGAGGCAGCAAAGCAGCCCCAAACCATGATGCTCCCTCTGCCATGTTTTACAGTGGGGATGAGGTTTTGATGTTGGTGTGCTGTGCCTTTTTTTCTCCACACATAGTGTTGTGTGTTTTTTCCAAACAACTAAATTTTGGTTTCATCTGTCCACAGAATATTTTGCCAGTAGTGCTGTGGAACATTCAGGTAATCTTTTACAAACTTCAAACGTGCTGCAATATTCTTTTTGGACAGCAATGGCTTCCTCCGTGGTGTCCTCCATGTACTCCATTCTTGTTTAATGTTTTCCTTATTGTAGATGTGTCAACAAAAATGTTAGCATGTGCCAGAGATTTCTGTAAGTCTTTAGCTGGCATTCTAGGATTCTTCTTTACCTCATTAAGCATTCGGTGCTGTGCTCTTGCAGTCATCTTTACAGGACGACCACTCCTAGGGAGAGTAGCAACAGTGCTGAACTTTCTCCATTTGTAGACAGTCTGTCTTACCGTGGACACATGAACATCAAGGCTTTTGGAGATACTTTTGTAACCCTTTCCAGCTTCATGCAAGTCAACAATTCTTGATCGTAAGTCTTCTGAGAGCTCTTTTCTGTGAGGCATGGTTCACATCAGGCAGTGCTTCTTGAAACCAGTAAACCCAAAACTGGTGTGTGTTTTTAAAGGGCAGGACAGCTTTTAGCAACACATCCAATAATATCACACTGATTGGACTCAAGGTTGGCTCACTCCTGGCTCCAATTAGCTCTTGGAGAAGTCATTAGGCTAGGGGTTCACATACTTTTTCCACCCTGCACTGTGAATGTTTACATGTTCTGTTCAATAAACACATGAAAACATATAATGTTTGTGTTGTATTATTTTAAGCATACTATGTTTTTCAAATTGTTGTGACTTAGATGAAGATCAGAGCACATTTTATGACCAATTCATGCAAAACTCCACGTAATCCCAAAGGGTTCACATACTTTTTCTTGCCACTGTATATATATATATATTTATATTTATATTTATATTTTTTTTTTTTTTTTTTTTGGTACCCATTTGCATTACTCTTTGGAACTTGGGCAGTGGACCTGAATAATCCGATACATATTACTTTATCAGCTGGGCTTTATAATCCTCTTGGTGCCTAAAGAAATAGAAATAAAGTAAATACAAGTAACAGTAGCTGCAAACCTGGAGCAGCGCAAGAGGGATCTCCAGTGCTAAATTAACCCCTTCACTACCGATATTGAGATATCCCAGGCTTCAAAGTCACCATCTGGTGTCCTGATATCGAGATATCTCTGTTGCTCTGCAGCCCAAAAGCAAATGAAATTTGTTTGCTACAGAAGGTGCGCCCAAAGTTTTAGCACTGTGGGCATAATGCCCATAGAGCTAAAACTGCATAATCGGCAGCTGAAAGCTCTTAAATATCAGGCTTTCAGCAGCCGATGCAGGGAGAAATAGAAAGAAATAGACCAGCCACTCAAACCTCTAACTCAATTTGACGGTGCCATCTATTGGCCAAAATAGGTTTACAGTAAGAAATACAATAGGTATAAATATTTCTTTATAATTAACCCCTTAGTGACCGGGCGGTTTTATGAAAATCCGTCCTTTAGTGCCTGCTGCTGTTTTTACGTTTTTGCCCTGTTTGTGTTTAGGTCAAATTTTCCTCTTACTCGTTTATGCAACCCACATATAGTATATACAATTTTTTCCACCATTAATGGTATCTTTAGAAAGTCCATTTATTTCCATCATATCATATATAATTTACTATAAATAATGTGAAATATGATGGAAAAAACACTTTTTTAAAATTTAATCCCCAAAATCTACAACCGCCAAAAAAAGACCCCAGCTAAATAGTTTAAAAATGTTGTCCGGAGATTAAAATTACCCAATTTTTACAGGTTTCTGCTTTCTAACCCCCTTCACTGCTGATCCATTTCACCTCATGTGCGTTGAGCTCATGTTTTATGACCTGCTTCGAGGACGGTGGCAGGTGGGGAGTTCAACTGGGGCGGTACACCTGTCAAACCGTAATGCAGGTGTCCTAAGGCAAGCTCAGGGAGGACAGAAACCTCTCACGGAGCAGAAGGGCTAGCATTTTCAGATGCCAACTTAAGTCCTATTTAATTAACCCCCCCCCCGATTATTTTTTTTTATTATTTTTTTTTATTATTTTTTAACCCCCATTTTTTTATTTTATATTACAACAGACCATGATCATGCCTTTTCCAATGATATCAAACACGACCCTCTAGCTGCCACGGATCAGGAGATGCAAAGGATTTTCCTATCTCCACTTGGCAGCTAGGGGGTTAAATGGCCCACTGACGTCCTCACACATATGGTGAGAATGTCAGTGGGTGGGAGTGACCTGGAGGCTTGGCTGACATCCAAGATGTCAGCCACCTCCCGGGTTTGAATCGTGATTCGGCGCCGAATCGTGTTCCGTCAGCGAAATGGTTAAAACTGTGCACCGTTGAAAAGGATTCTTGCACCGCTGCAAAATGCTCCCCTTTCCAGCAGTGTTTTATCCCTGATGAAGTTGGCCTTTAGGGCTGACGAAACGCGTTGGATGTACTGTCTGGTCCAATAAATTTCTTTTTGCACTTTATCCTTGCTGTTTGGCTGAATCCTCCCTGTGAATTTCTTTCAAAGTGGAACCTTCTCGCTGAGTGCAGCCCTGGTATCTATCGAAGGAACAGTGGAGCTATACGGAACCTGGTGAGATCGCCTGTTCGCAGGATAGCATTCCGGGCTCTCTGCTATTAACGCATTTAAAGAAAAGATAACGCTATGGGCATTGAAACCTCCTGAATCTTGTGAGTGAGATTTTAACAGAGGCTGCGTGTTATGACAACTGTGTTTACAGCATTACACTATGTTCCTTTACCATTCCTGTTCCTTATAGATCTCTACCCTTTTTCTGTTTTGCAAAATGAACTCGGCACACAAAGGTGACATGGCTCAGCAGTAAAGGGGCAAAAACCTGTAAAAATTAGGTATTTTTTAACTATTTAGACGGGGTCTTTTTTGACAGCTTGAACTCTCATATTGGTTTCACCTTTTAAGTTGCAGTACTGAAATAAATGTTACTTTTGCACGATATTTTTATTTTTAGAGTTTCACCTGTATATCCTTCTGGAGATACGGTCTCGTGCTGCACATAGTACTCCAAGTGAGGTCTCACCAGTGCTCTGTACAGTGGCATGAGCACTTCCCTTTTCCTACTGCTAATACCTCTTGTCACGGGATGGCCCAGCACCCTCAGCCAGGGGCGGCGCGCAGTGACAATAGTGACATGGACACTTGGGTGTGGTGGCACGCACCCCGTTTTACCAGTATTTTTATTTAGATGTGACATTGTGTGGTGTAATAAAGTGTTCCCCGTTGGTTATGGTGTAATGTATTTTTCCCTTTGTTTGCCTTGCTCGCCGCCATTTTCCGATTCTTGTGGCGCAGTTGGAATTTCGATTCGGAAAATGGCCGATCCGAACCATCCGGTTCGGATCGCAAAATGGCCGATTCGGACCATCCGGTCCGAATTGGCGACTCCCTGAAGGATGGTGGCCAATGGGTCCCGGGAGGGCGGGCAAGGAGTCCCATTGTATTCTAATTATGATAAGAAGTAAAAAGCCTGTACTGTAAACAATAAAGGCAGTTCCTGCAGTGCATTCAGCTGTGTCTGGTGTGGCTTGATTCTCCGCCGTATTTCGGATCTGAGTGTCCCCCGCGGCCTCAGAATACGGTGCCCATCCGATCCGAATCGAGCGCGCTGACCCTGCATCGAGCATCAGGGCAGCGGCGCTACCTAAGAAGATTCGATCGGGGAAATTCAGAGATCCGAACCGAAGGGCGCGGCCGCGTACCGCGCTTCGGTATTGCGAGGGATTGCGGTGCGATCCGAATCCCTCGCCCATCCCGGCAGATCCGAAGATTCCTTCAGCTCTGGTCCGATCCGAAAGGATCTCCATTAGTTCCGAAGAGTTACCCGCACCGCGATCGGAAACGTTTCCCGCAAGATCCGAAACGTTTCCCACATCGAACCGAAGATCCCTCCACGGCTGGCAGATCCGATCTCCACGGACGTCCCACACCCGCAAGGTCAGTGAACCAGCTGCTCGGGACGCTGAGTGCCGCATGGCTCAGTGGTCGGGCTGGTTCTAGGCAGGGGTCCCCTCCACCGCCCGCTAACCCTTCCCCAGGGTCACGCCAGGCCGCACGAGACGCCGAGTGTGCGTCACTCGGTAGTCGGGCCAGCGGTAAGCGAAGGGGTCACGCAGATTGAGCACACCCGCAGGCGGAACAACATCCCATTCCGTCATACTGGTGGCAGCGGTGGGATCGCTCTCTGCAGACCCCTAGGAGACCTACGCCATGGCGGTGTACACCCCCTACAACCGGGACACCCTGCGTGGGATGTTGGAGAACCGGGGAGGAACGCCGGGTAACAAGAAAAGGAAGACCTTGATCAAGGAGCTGACCAGGATGGATCAGGACGAGGCGACGACGCCCGTCCCCAGCCCTGTCCACGCAGAGGTGGAGGAAGGCGCTGACCTCAGAGAGGTGCGGCGTCGGATCGCCCTGCTTGGAGATGCCCCGACGACAGAGGACCGATGTAAAGTGATTCGGGAGTTCTACCAGGAAGTTGAGCTGGAGAAGGAACGCCAGCACCAGCTGCGGTTGGCAGAGCTCCGCGGAGCAGAAACTGAGTACAATGACCCCGAACCATACCCCGTGGAACCCTGGGTCGAGACTCACAGCTCGTCTGGAGCTTCACCCTGGGAATCCACAAACCCCAGTGACGACGCTTGCGGGACTCTCAGCTCGTCTGGAGCCTGTACTGAGGACGTCACTCATCCCAGCGACCCTCAGATGGAGACTCACAGCTCGCCTGGAGCTGCATCTGAGGACGCCATATTCCCCATTGAGGAGCGGTGCTCCTGTGCCGGCACCTTCGCAGACATGAAGGTCGTGCTGGCAAGAAGGCGGCAGGAGGGGTCCACAGAGGAGCTGTGGTACGAGGCCCTGGACCATGAGCGGGACTGCCATGATGTGGACATTCCTTCCGACGCTGACGTCTATCGGGAGCAGTACGCTGTGCGAGCAGCGTTCCTGCAGGGCCGGGCCCCAGAAGAGTGGGAGGACGAGCTCTGGAGACTGGTGCAGGAGGAGGTCGCACTGGACGCCGCGTACCGCGCGCTCCGGTGGCTAACTGCCGCTCCGACAGTACGGCCGTTGGGAGGCAGTTCCGTTGCAGGGCCTCGCTACGGAGGCACAGGACTGCTCCACGCGAGCATGGCCGCCGACCCCGATTTTGGAGAGGAGACCGAGGAACGGATGGAGGACATCCTGGAGCGACGGGAACTGGAGATCCCGTCAGACAGCAGGGACTCAGTGTTTGAGGAGCTGGAGTCCCTAGCTGAGCGAGAGTGGGAGCTCGAGGTGGCTTATCGGAGACTGTTGGACGGCGTTCCGCAGTCGAGCCTGAGCTCCCCGTGGTGGAACGGGTCGACGGAGGAAGTCGACAGTCCCCAGGTTTGGGACCTATGGGAAGCCGAGGCGGACTCATGGGTGCCCGTGGGGGGGTCGTCTGAGGAAGTTACCCCCCTCACCCCGCAAGAGGACAGGGTGGCCGAGGCCACGGGTCCAGCGGGGGAGGAGACGGGTGGTTCCCCCGGGATGGGTTGTGCGCAACCCTTGGTTGTCCCGGGGGGTGAAGCAACCATCCTTCGCCAAGGAGATCTCCCACCAGCAGAAGAGCTGGCTACGGGGCAGAGTGCTGCTGGCCTCTGCCCACTGCCCAAAGTCTGCCAGGAGGGGCAGACAGATGGTTCCCCCGGGATGGGTTGTGTGCAACCCTTGGTTGTCCCGGGGGGTGAAGCAACCATCCTTCGCCAGGGAGATCTCTCACCAGCGGAAGAGCTGGCTACGGGGCAGAGCGCCGCTGGCCTCTGCCCACTACTCAAAGTCTGCCCGGAGGAGCAGACGGATGGTTCCCCCGGGACGGGTTGCGCGCAACCATTGATTGCCCCGGGGGGTGAAGAAACCATCCTCCCGCAGGGAGATCCTCGCCCAGCTGTCGAGCTGGCCACGGGGCAGAGCGCCGCTGGCCTCTGCCCATTCCTCTCAGTTTGCCTCGAGGGGCAGCGCGAGGATGACCCTGTACGACTGCCGCGGCAGCGGTTCAGTCCCCTCGTCGGCGGCCAGGGAGAGCAGCTGGGTTTGACCTCGTTTGTCCTCCCGGTTGCCGTTTCCGTACCCGGTCAACCAGCAGAAGAGCTGACGCCAGGGCAGAGAGCCGCTGGCCTCTGCCCGTTCCGCCCAATTCGCCCCGAGGGGCAGAGCGTGGATGACCCTGGGCGACTGCTGTTGCATTCCGTGATTCTCCCTTCCAGCTGGCTGGAGGAGCAGCCAGGTCTGGCTCTTGTGGTTCCTTCAGTTGCCGTGTCCGTACCTGGCCCTCCAGTGGAAGAGCTGGCAACGGGGCAGAGCGCCGCTGGCCTCTGCCCATTTTTGCAACCTTTGGGCTCGGGAGCCTTACCCCGCCACGGTCCTGTCCCACGGCTGACCTGGGCACCTGGGGCGTGTGCAGTTAGCACCCGGGTTCCCCAGGTGAGTGACAATCCTGGGGGGGGCACCGGTGGCCCTCCGGCCCAGAGGCATGTCTTCTCGCCCAGCCGGGGGCACTTTCAGGACATGGGGTCCCGACCAGGCTGGCACGGCCGCAAGGCCAAATGGAGAGGCCTGGTGACCCGGCCTCCCCAGACTGACTATGGGCCTGGGAGCACCGACTTCCCCGGTATGACCCGGTGGGGTCAGACCAGGTGCGTCGAACTGGGGGAGGGGGAGGAGTGTCACGGGATGGCCCAGCACCCTCAGCCAGGGGCGGCGCGCAGTGACAATAGTGACATGGACACTTGGGTGTGGTGGCACGCACCCCGTTTTACCAGTATTTTTATTTAGATGTGACATTGTGTGGTGTAATAAAGTGTTCCCCGTTGGTTATGGTGTAATGTATTTTTCCCTTTGTTTGCCTTGCTCGCCGCCATTTTCCGATTCTTGTGGCGCAGTTGGAATTTCGATTCGGAAAATGGCCGATCCGAACCATCCGGTTCGGATCGCAAAATGGCCGATTCGGACCATCCGGTCCGAATTGGCGACTCCCTGAAGGATGGTGGCCAATGGGTCCCGGAGGGCGGGCAAGGAGTCCCATTGTATTCTAATTATGATAAGAAGTAAAAAGCCTGTACTGTAAACAATAAAGGCAGTTCCTGCAGTGCATTCAGCTGTGTCTGGTGTGGCTTGATTCTCCGCCGTATTTCGGATCTGAGTGTCCCCCGCGGCCTCAGAATACGGTGCCCATCCGATCCGAATCGAGCGCGCTGACCTGCATCGAGCATCAGGGCAGCGGCGCTACCTAAGAAGATTCGATCGGGGAAATTCAGAGATCCGAACCGAAGGGCGCGGCCGCGTACCGCGCTTCGGTATTGCGAGGGATTGCGGTGCGATCCGAATCCCTCGCCCATCCCGGCAGATCCGAAGATTCCTTCAGCTCTGGTCCGATCCGAAAGGATCTCCATTAGTTCCGAAGAGTTACCCGCACCGCGATCGGAAACGTTTCCCGCAAGATCCGAAACGTTTCCCACATCGAACCGAAGATCCCTCCACGGCTGGCAGATCCGATCTCCACGGACGTCCCACACCCGCAAGGTCAGTGAACCAGCTGCTCGGGACGCTGAGTGCCGCATGGCTCAGTGGTCGGGCTGGTTCTAGGCAGGGGTCCCCTCCACCGCCCGCTAACCCTTCCCCAGGGTCACGCCAGGCCGCACGAGACGCCGAGTGTGCGTCACTCGGTAGTCGGGCCAGCGGTAAGCGAAGGGGTCACGCAGATTGAGCACACCCGCAGGCGGAACAACATCCCATTCCGTCATACCTCTCCCTACACAACCAAGCATTCTGCTAGCATTTCCTGCTGCTCTATTACATTGACTACTTACCCTTAGATCCTCTGAAATAATAACCCCTAAATCCCTTTCCTCAGATGTTGAGGTTAGGACTGTATCAAATATTCTATATTCAGCCCTTGGGTTTTTACGCCCCAGGTGCATTATCTGGCGTTTGACCACATTAAAACTCGATTGCCACAGCTCCGACCATTTTTTTTTCTAGTTTACTTAAATCATTTGACTGATCCTTCCAAGAACATCAACCCTGTTGCAAATCTTTGTGTCATCAGCAAAAAGACACACTTTACCATTAATATCTTCTGTAATCGATTTTGTGTACGGCACACACTGTTTAGTCAGACTGAGTTGAATGTTAATATCAGACGCTGCTTTTGGAGGAGATTGGAGAAGACCGGCCGGCTGTTTTACATGATTTTTAGTTGTAGGGTTAGGTTGGACATAACCAGCTTGTTTTTATTTAGTTTACAACCGTAGTAGAACTAGAGCACACACCCTCAAGTAATGCCATTAGGTGGCAGAGCTGTACCAGTGTTTTATCCTTACTTGGAGCTGGAGTCCTGTGCCACCACTCCACCCGCATTGCCTCCCCTTCTGGTAATGGACCTGCCATCCTTCCTGTCAAGTCCCTTCCCCCAAAATCCCTCGCACACTCAAGCTCCACTCAAGTCTCTTGCCCAAACTCCCTCACACCTCCAGACCCTCCTCCCACACAGTAGAAAATAGAGGTTGATGAGTGTAAATAAATATCTCCCATTTTGATTTTTAGATTTTATATAGATTTTGTGTTGGTGTGCTGCTCTACAGAAGAAGCTGGCAAGTGGTGACCCATCTACCCAAAGGTCACAGAAATGGGGAATTGAAGACAAAACAACTACAACCGCACAAACATGTAAAAGTATAGCGAACGGTATATTTGTGCTATTACATGTATCAAGAATACGTGGATTTAAACCTTAATCAATTTGGGTGATAGAAAATCACATTTGTGCAGTGCAGGTGTGTAATAAACCTTTACTCGCTTACACAAAAGGTGGAAAAGCCAGTATAACTGCACAATAACGACCCCCCCCCCCTGCAACCCCATACACTGGATATGACCGGCACACTGGACGGACTCTTATTAAAGACCATGGGACATTTAAAAGCGCTTCTTTGCTTGAAGCACGGAACAAGTTGCTTTATAGATGGCATATTACCCCATACAGAGAATATCAATCCTACGGTTTCTTCTCAGTGCTAGAGATGTTTGACTGCAACTGGATCTTTTATTCATATTTGTGTTATTGTCCGAACGTTGTCCCTATTGGAAGGACATCGCTCGCTTTTGAATTGAGGTCATGGTTACATAGGCCGAAATAAATAAATAAGCCAAAAAAAATCCAATCTGAAGCACTCGCCAAAATGCAACATACTAGGGGGGAAATTCCTTGTCCCCAAATGGAGGTCAGATTTCTTCTTGGATCAACCCTTTTAGCCACATATTAAATTCTATAACCTTTTGATAATTCTCCACCCAGGTGGCTATTTGGCTGCATGCAGACATTCTCCTTCTCTCGGAGCCTGACCGCACCCTCAGGCACCTGGCAAGAGCCTGAGTCACACACTGAGATGCTGCATGAAGGACACCAGAGGCCCGTTCAATACCTCAGCAGCTGCTGAAATGATGCAGCGCAGCAATTCAGTTTGCTGCAGCAGTGACTCTGAACGCTTTGGATGCAAATTGCAAAACAAAATGGCGATTTCTGTAGTTTCTGCAATTAGGGATGCACCGATACCGATACTAGTATCGGTATCGGGGCCGATATTGCCGTTTGCACGAGTACTTGTTACTCGTGCAAACGGCCCGATACATCCCGCCGATACCGGAAGCCGGCGCTGGGCCGGCTTGCCGGTATCCGCGGGGCTGGGGAAGCTGGCCGCGTGCATGAAAAGCACGCGGCCAGCGTTCCCCTCCGGCGCGCCAAATACTCACCCTTCCTGAAGTTCCGGTCTCTGTGCAGTGATGCGGTCACGTGGCCGCCGGGCGCTCCTGTGACGCGGCCTCTCGGCTGGAGGCAGCGTCACAGATGCGCCCGGCGGCCACGTGACCGCATCACTGCCCAGAGACCGGAACTTCAGGAAGGGTGAGTATTTGGCGCGCCGGAGGGGAACGCTGGCCGCGTGCTTTACATGCACGCGGCCAGCTTCCCCAGCGTTCGAGCGGGGGGTAAATCCATGAGACCTGGGGGCCAAATCCATGAGACCTGGGGGCCAAATCCATGAGACCTGGGGGCCAAATCCATGAGACCTGGGGGCCAAATCCATGAGAGCTGCGGTCAATCTCATATAAATTTTTATGAGGTCTGTTCCTATTGGAAAGCGTCACATGATATTAAATAAAAGTATCGGTACTCGGTATCGGTGAGTACTTTTAAAAAGTATCGGTACTCTTACTCGGTCTTAAAAAAGTGGTATCGGTGCATCCCTATCTGCAATTTTATTAGCAGAAACTGAGGCCAGCTTTGAAATCCCTAAAAGCAGTCGGCACAATTCCATTTTGTATGCACACACCACAAATGATAGTTTTTATTGAATAAACGTTATGTTTACTTCTGAAAAAAATATATAATTGAACCGTAATATGTCTATGTGCATGGGGTAAATAATAAATAAATATTTTGTGCTTTGGTGAACAAAAACCTCAAAATTAACATTGCTGTACGGAATTGTTACTTGCTTCATGGCGGCGGCCATCTTTACTACGTCACACTCGGCTACTCGCAGCATCTCCTAAAGTCGCTGCAAGTGCTACGTTAGCAGTGCTGAGCAGCTGAACGCCGTTCAATGGCAAGTTGCTAACTTAGCACTTGTAACGGCTGAGGTATTGAACGCGCCTCTAGGCTCCACTTGGGGTTTGCCCACAGCAGTGTCTTTATTCTTATATCTTTCAGAGACAAAGCTGTAAAAAACAGTCTACATTACATACTTCCTTACAAATGCTGAATACAGTTTCAACAAAATATTGAAGAAATCCAGCACAACGTGGTATATTCGAAATAGGTATATTCCATCTAGGGCTGAAACCATCGCTTAATCGACAACTAATCGATAATGGAAATAGTTGACAACTATTTTAATCGATAAATCTGTGTCGATTTAATATCTATTTTATCTCTATCTCCTCCCGTTCGGGAGGGTGAGAGGTCCGAAGAGACGCCCCTCCTTTCAAGCGCCCTTCCGGCTTTGCTTGGGGGGGGCCCAGAACTTGACATCATTGCAACTGTTGCAATGGCATCAGTGCGCTGGCAGGGGGGTATAAATTACTGTCTGACTTCCATGAAGTCAGATCGCCGCCAGAACCCAGAGGTGAGCATAATCTGGGAGAGCCCACTTAGCGGAAGACGTGTGGGGAACGTCTTCCTCATATAGCTGGAGAATCCCACGATGTTTCCCCCACATCTTTTGCAGGGAAAGGGGTTAAACCCCTTTTGGTGTAAGCATTATTTTTTTTCCGCTTATGTAGGTTCCTTTTTATTATGTTGGTTTCCCCAATAATCTTTTTACTTTTTGAACACATGCTAAGTTTTACTCTTCTAAACTTTAACTGGAACGTTTATCCTGTTTTAATCCAATATCTAATGAACCGTTTATTTTATTCTGCAGTAAAAATTCACTTATTTTTAGATTTATTTAGGATCTTTTAGGGATCTTTTTGTGAAATTTTATATAGTTTCTTTTTTCTGTAACGGCCCTTTTTATTATCATTCATTGGATCTTCTATGTAAATTTCAGACATTTTCATTCAGTAGTCTCTTTGCAAACAGCGTTTTATTTTCAAACATTCAAGCGTACTGTTTTTTTCTTTATTCACTCCATACGTCTGCGGTGTCGGCTTTTTCCGGTGGCTGCTCTGCACTGTGATCGGCTCCTGCTCGGTTTTCACTGGCTTGTTCGGCAGGGTTAATCCAGATGTTTTTTGCGGCTTTCGGTGTGCGTTCACTGGGTTTTGCGGTGTATGTGTGTGTGTGTGTGTGTGTGTACGTCACTGTGTTTGCAGCGGCTTTTCCCTGCACTACGGCGGCCATGTGGTGCTTGCTGAATACACCGCAGGGTCGTCGAAATGGGATCGCCAAATCGCACCAACTTGAGCACGAAAAGTACCCGAACGTGCAAAATTTATGTTTTCATCCTGAGAATGAATTCTCTTTTTAATGAATGCCAATACCTTGCTGGCCTTCGCGACTGGTGTTTGACATTGGGCATAGTTACTTTGGAGTCTGACTATTCCCAAATCATTCTCCTGCCTTGATTGCCTCTGTACCATTTAAGGTGTAAGTTGCTTTGTATGTTCTTCACTCCAAACTGCATAACCTTGCCTTTATCTACATTAAATTTCATCTGCCATTTGAGTGCCCAATCTAAATTCCTGTGCAGCCAAGTAACCTCCTGATCTCAGTTTACCACCTTACCTAGCTTTGTCTTCTGCAAATAATGACACGTGACTTTCGATGCCCATTTCAAGGTCATTCATAAATAGATTGAAGTGGCCCTATAACACAGTGGTTATCAACCCTGTCCTCAAATAACCCTAACAGGCCAGGTTTGTCATGTATCTTAAGCCCAGCGCTGCGGAATATGCTGGCGCTTTATAAATAAAGAATAATAATAATAAAAGCACAGCACAGGTGATATGATTTGCTGCTCAGTGATTGCAGGATTCTGTCTGCATTTCTCCAAGGGAATCCTTAAAACCTGACCTGTAAGGCCCCGTAAACACTATGCGGTTTATCGCGCAGATTTTGCCGCGCTAAGTAGCTTCTCCAATGCATTTCAGTGGAGCTGTTCACATCTATCCATGCAACGTCGCCGTAGCATGTCACTGGTACATGACCCTTTTTTTGCAATTTGCATTGGTGTTTTGCAAAATCGTGACATCGCGCGTCGACGTTGCAAATATGAAAATCTCGCTGATAAATGCGTGATTTTCAAATTGCTCCGTGTGAACGGGGCCTAACGGGTAATTGAGGGCAGGGTAGAGAACCACTGCTAGAACAGACCCCTGAGGTCCTGGGCTCACAGGTGGCAATGATTCCAGAAATACTCCTTTTACATGTTTTTTTCTATATCTCAAGGAAAAGTTCTCACATTTTGACAAAGGCTTCATCCTATTTGTTGCAAGGGTTAGGAAACGAATTGCAGATATCAGGTGATGGGAGGGCATTATACTTCAAACCCAGTAGGAAAGGCCCGGGAGCGCAATATTTTTAAGTATATACATTTAGCAAGTGTCACCCTTTGTTATATACAGGGAGTGATCATAACGTGCTTTGCATTTCGAAGGGAGCATAAATTTATACTTACATTTTCTGCAGCATCTCGCTCCGTAGTTGAAGACAGCCTGGACTCCTGTATTCACTCCTTGCAGTAGTTGGTCTGTATCTCAGTTGCAACCTCAAAAAACATGCACTTAGTCAATAGAAAACATAAAAAAAATTAAGACATCTAATCCTGTCCTAGGGGTCCGTGGGCCAATTGTTCCAAATAGTAGTGCTTTACTGTTATTTAATATACGTTATTTAATAATTAATGAGGTGGAGAGAATGTATTGGGGATGCACCAATACCAATACCAATACCAACTGAAGTCCAAATTAGCTGAATTAAAAAGAAACTGTCAGGGCTCGGCGGGCGCCGCCGGCTCGGCGTCCCGCCGGGCTGCCGACCCGGCATCCTTCTTCCCGGCTCCGGGGTCGGCGTCCTCTCAGAGTCCTGTAGGCGCGCGCGCCGCCGGCAGTTCCGGATTTAGCCCTCCCGGCGGCGCGACGTCACCAATCAGCAGGCAAGGCACCAAATTTAAACTTGCTTTTCCCATTCCTCAGTGCCCTTTCGTGGTTTTGCCTGTCTGACCCTTAAGTGCTCGTTTATTTCACTCTATTTGACTTACTGTGTATGACCTGGCTATCTCTCTCGACTTGTGTACCGCTATACCCCTTGACCCGGCTTGTTACTCGACTCTGTTTTCGCCTATACCCTATTGCTTTCTGATATACGTTCCTGGCTTACCAGCGTTTACACCAGCCACTCTAAGGACTGGTTCCTGTCCTCGTGTCCCTGCCTTATAGGTTCACCTCCTGTTTGTGCGAAACCCAGCCACTATAAGGACTGGTACCGCATTGTGACTCTATCTTGCTTTACCGGCACAGCCGTTACGTACCCTTGGTTGGTGTTGGCCTGAGTACAGGGCAGCCCTCATTATTTGTGTTAACCCAGCCACTACAAGGACTGGTTTCTCTCCTACGAACTCGAGGCTCCTGTTTTCACTTAGGGCTAACCGTTCGTCCACCCTCAGGTACGTGAGCGTGCCTGACAGAAACACCATATTCTCTACAGTCCAAAATCCGGCACCCACTCTGCACTTGTTTCAGAGACGACATAAAGCTTGTTTGTTGTATGGTCTTACTGTATTCTCCACCCAACTGTGTTTCTCGAAAGAAAGAAAAATACCAAAAAATGAAGGTTGTTTTTTTTTGTAAATTATTTTACAAAGTGTTTCCTCTTTATTGTACATACCTTGTTTCTGTTTTGTCCTTTTTACTTAACGAGTAACAAACAAAAGTTATATATAAAAGATAAAGAGTAGCCTCACGGTTATTAACACTCAGATATGACACAAAGTAACCATCCTGTTTCTCTGTACAGTAATTATATCAACAGTCACATACGACACAAAGTAACCGTCCTGCTACTCTGTACGGTAATTGTCTGAAAATTAATTTCTGAAGATAAAGATATTATATAAAGAGTAACCTAATGGCAATTGTTTTATAAATGATATATAAGCACATATCACCCATAATAAAGATCGTTACTCGTTAACATTCATATAAGAAACCTATCCTGTTACTCTGCACATTCATTATATCCTCAATACATTATTTTTGTTATATTTTTGTTGAAAATATCCATAGATAATGGCATAATTCACTTTTACCCAAGGGAGGTTGGATGCTCTGCAGATTACCCAATTGTAGTTTTGGATAGTCCTCAGATTACCCGGGTAAAACCTCAGACTTTTATCTGAACGATAACAAAATTCAGTTTTAGGCCCGCATCAGACGAACGCAGTGATCACGTCCGTGTCGGCGCACAGTTTAACGTCCGTCGTAGCATAGAATCCTGATCAATCGAGACCCACACACGAAGTACACGCGCACCGAACTGTGCATGTACAACGCACGTGGAAAACTGACCCAAGTTGGGCAAGAACGTAAAACTCCACGTCCGCATAGCATTCTGTGTGTGATGAGATGTCAGGTGGAGCGCATTTGCGATGTCCAGCACCTTGACGCACAAAATGGCTTTTCATATTTTTCATATTAAGTTTGTTTCCCATAATTCCCCCTTTTGTTCTACGTCCGTCCACAAAAATGGACCATGTGGTGTCTACAGTATCTTCTGTCAGTACGTCCATCCATTATGCACGCACGCAGAGTGCGCTCTGACTTCATCTGACATTAGCCTTAACCAAACTGGGTTGGATAGTCTGCAGATCATCCGGGTAAAGTGCGAATTTTTCAGCTATTCCAGACTGTTACCCAAAGGCGGTTGGTTAGTCTGAAGATTACCCGGGCAAAGTCGGAAATTTTTCATATTTTTTTTTTTGCAGCTTTACCCGGAGGTTTTGGGTAATGTCAGGATTACCTGGGTAATCATAAGATTAACTGCACTTTGAACTTTGTAAGTGTATGTATGTATATATATATGTTTCGTTTCCCCTAAGCAAGCAATAGTGAGTACGTCGAAGACAAATAAAACAACATATAGGAAGAGTACTCCACGAATCACCTAACCGAGGAAATATATGACGGGAAATTAGTTCACTAAATATGATCAAATTTTGCTTAAGCCTGTACCGTGACAATGTATCCCATCGTTCACCGGACTGGTCCTATCTAACTATCTCGGGCCTCTAAATTGATCGTTCTTCTGTATAAAATGTTCCTATTTTGCCTCATGCAGCACTAGATATGCATTTCGTTCCTCACCGCATAAGCAATTTATGTAGTGTTAGAAAGGTTGCTAATTTTAGTGTAGTTGCCAGACAGTCTCAAAAAACCAAAAGTGTAATTCTATAAAGCTTGTGCAATTTGGGGAAAAGCAAATATAAAGCCGTTTATGCTTGGATTATTGCATTTGCTGAATTAAAATGTATTCTTTCTAGGGATAGACTGATGTCATTTTTTTCAGGACCAATACTGATTCCGGTTATCAGCAGCCTTTCTAGCTGGTATTCTGTAAATTTAAAGTTGTGAAAAAAAACAACACAAATCTGGCATTATGCCATTTAACGGAATGTGTTTAATAACATTAGAAACATTGCACCATGCCCATTTCATTTATTCAATTTAATACAAAATATTTTGGGTAAGCTTTAATTTTTACAAACTATATGGTCGTGTCTAGACTCCGGCTTTTGGAATGATCTGTCGTATGAATCTGTAAGTTAGGGGTTCTCAGCATTGGCTCTCCAGATGTTTTGGAACTACATCTGCCATGATGGTTAGCAACTCATTAGGTCCTTAGGCCAGGGTCAGATAAGCGCACTATGTGCGTCCGTACTGACGTGACCCCCGGCGTCAATCTCAGTGTTGTGATGCTTTGATTGGGCCGGCCACATGCATGAATTGCGCGCACTACAACAGGCATCCGGACGTTCTGAAAGCCTCACCATTGAAGCACTACGGCGCGCGTTCGACAGGGCAGCAAAGTGTGATCCTCCATAGGAGGATCGATCCTTGCAGCGTGAGCACACTAACTGCGTTCAGCGATGTGGCCAGATGGGCGTCAGAGTGGAAGGAACATACACTCTCTCATGGACGTTCCTTCCGCACTGCAGAACGCTCGTCTGATCCTGGCCTTAGAGCCTCCTGGGTAGTGTAGCTCCAAAAGATGTGGAGGGCCAAGACTGCTGACTCTGCTGTAGGAAATAGGTACCAGAAATACAGGGGACCAATAGACCCCCCCTGCATCTCCTGTATAGGCCATTCCCTGCCAGATGGAAGGGAAGCCCAGTTTCTGTTGTCACACTCCTGTGCAGGGGAGGTCTGACAGCAAGAGTTGACAGCCTGCTGTGTTAGAAGCCCCAGATTGGCACCGGATCGGCAACGTTCTGTGGGACCTCGCGTGTCCCAGCTGCAGTGAGCCAGCTTGTCCAATTATCAATATCAGCAGATAAAAGGCAGATATCAATATCAGTAATTTGCTGCATATCTGCCACCGATAATCTGTCTAACCCTATTCTATACCTACGCCTTCAGAAGGAATTGCGTTTTACAACATTAATAGAAAATTCAGTATTTCCCAAAGTGACCATTTGAAGATGGCTTGCATGTTATTGCTGTTTTTTTATAAATTAGTACTCCTCATGCTTGGCAAAAATGGACATTCAAATGTGCCACCTGGCTATATGATTTATCTTGGTATAGTTTTTACAGAAGGCCTGTAAATCTGACTTGCTGAGGGTTGACGTTCCCATATGCAGGCTTCAGTCTGATGCAGATCTTTAAGTTGAAAACCACCTGCAATTGTGTTTCACTTTGTATTGCTGTTGCAACATTGAAACTCTAATAAAATTAAAAGAGAATACATCAGAAATGGCTCCCCCCTCCTTTTTCTGCTGATCTCCTATGCCCCCCCCCCCATCCATCAAGGTGCACAGGCCCACTTTGAGAACCACTGTCCTAGTGTGTACATGTCTCCCTGAACTAAAACAGCTTTTATTCATGAACTATTACATGAACCTGTCAATTTAATGCTCAAGCTGGCTATTTTGCCACATTTTTCCGTAAATGAGTTGCAGTTGGTAGGAGGGTGCAGAGCTCTGCATGTTTTCAGTACTAGAAGGCCCATATGAGCGTTGTTTCCCAGAAACCCAGCACACCGCAAGTTTCTGTGAAATGTAGAATTAGGTTTATGTTTGTCTCTTTTCATCTTCAATATGATTAACACTGGACTGGGGCATCAATACTTGAATAACGATTTTGTTTCTTGTTCTCTGTTAAACACATACTTATTGAGTGTCAATAGGGTTCAATGTATAATCGTTGACTCGCTTGCATTGTTTTGAAATCCTTGCTCATCATTCTAAAACCAATAATAATATTTCCACAGTAATATGTCAAGGGAGGTTGCATTACAAGATGCCCCTTTTTAACGGGTTTACTTGGCAGTATGGCAACATCTAACCTTGGGTTAGGTTACATACTGAACTCTAGCTGTAATGGATCCACTTTGCACATGGTATCCTCAAACAGGAGCAGACCTCGTAATTCCCCTGCCCTCCACCCAGTAACCAGGATGAGAGAACCACAAAGTGTCAAAACCTCCAAGGAACAAAGGCATCAAATAGATAATCATAATTGGTAACACGAGGGCCGCAACCAATTCTTAAAACTAAGGGGGAGGGTGAAAAGGGGCAAAGCTCCCAAGGAAGGAGAAGAGTGACCAGGCAGGGATGGATGTATATGCAGAGGTCTAATGTGTCTGCCAAAAAACCCAGCTAATTCAGATTGCCAAAGGTTAAACCGTTCCTTAGCCAGTATAATGGGGAGCCTCGAGCTGCAGTCCACGCCAGGTCCAAAAGTCTGAAATGTTGACTCCATCAAAGGCCTCTAAGGCATAGGCAATAAATAAGAGGTGTGCCAGTGTGTAATCAAGACGAAAAGCAACGGACAAGCAAGTACCATAATTCATTTAGCCGAGAAAGAAGCCCAGTCAAGGGCCGTCAGCCCCAAGAAGGGATGGGTGAGACAGAGGAAGCCACAGCGAGTCCAGCGGCAAAAGGTGGAGGACAACATCCTCCATGTGGGCATTTAATGCAAGAGAAGCAAGAAGGGCAAGAACACTAGATCAACAAGGATGACCAACTGTGCACCTCTCTGGAAAGCAGCATAGTCGGTCCTTCTGGCAGTGTAAAATCCTCTGGTGTTAGTATATCCAAGGCATTGAAAAAGTGATGGGGATCGGAGTATGGCAGGAGAGTGTCTTTTTTCAGAAGGTCAGAACTTTAAAGGCGTGCCCTCAGGCAACGTGATTTTATGGGTGCCAAGTTGGCCACTGGTTTCCAAAGCTGTCTGCGACGGAGATTATTGGGGGATATATTTGCAGGGAAATTCCATCGTGCAGAACTGGAACAGTGCAGTTTCGGCGTGGAATTAACTCTTTGATGAAATACAAAAAAATGCACAATTCTATCCCCGTGGGCCATCCTCTACAGAACTGCAGGGGCTCATGGCCCTGTGCACCCGGTCAATCTTCCAAACATGGTCGTTGAGCTCAGGGTTTAATGGATGGAACATAGCAACCAGAAATTCCGCCAGAGACTCCTCTTCAGCATGTTCCAGGAGGCCCAGTATCCAAAAATGATTCCTGCAGGATCTGTTGGCCAAGTCCTTAATTTTTACGTCTTCGATCCTCCACCCAGCAATACAGGGAATTGGAATGTTCCACGACTGTGTTATGTGCCCCCACCATCTCTTCCATGCGATCCTCCAGGTCTGCCTTACAGTGGCCTAGGGCCTGTATATCAGCCTGCACTACCCTGGTGTTATGTTCGATCTCCTGTTCTAAAAATCCGTTAATTGCAGTCATTTGACAGAATTGTGGAGACTTCTGCTGGGCTTATGGTATGGTATGGGCTGTGGCCGCTGCCGCCTCCTCATCTGAGTCCTCTGCGTGTGACTGGGAAATCTTGCAGCCGCCATCTTTGAGGGCAAAGAGCGGCGCAACAAAAGCCTCTTTTTTTTTTGCATTTAGTTTGCCTGGGCGACTTATTTGTTCCCGGAATGGTTCTGGGCAAGGACTCCCTCCAGTAGCGATGGGTGTGTCAGAAGCAACTGACAGGGTGGCTGGTGTGGAGCTCTCTGTTCAAGCACCCATTATGGTTGGCGGTCAGGCCAGGCCCCCAATTATGTCCCTTTTTAACTTTGGGCTTTATTCAAAGTAAAGTGTAATGTGTTTGCGGTGTCGGTGTTCGTTTAGGAGTCAGCTGCATTGTTTTGAAGAGCATGCAAATATCCCTTTACCTGCCAGGTTGGGATTACAAGCCCCCCTTCTTAAACATATGCCATACATACGTTGATTGTACTGAGGAGAGGTCCTTGCTTGTTCTGTTATCTAATGAATAAATTGTAATGGCTAAAGAGATTTTATTGTTAATGTTGTAATTATAATCATCAAAGTGCTTTACTAGGATGAATACATTAAGATGTCTGTCATTTCGAGAACGAAGCTGATTCTATTCAAGGGCCAAGAAACTGCTGTTTTTTTATTTATTAATCTGTATGCAGTTAGTAAGTAGGCAAACATAATTATAATTGCTTCTCATTAGTAGCATCTTCTAACCATTAGTGACTTCATAAAAGCACAAGGTCATCCTAGCTATTGCCTCATCCTCTCTGGTGCTGGATACACAACCTCGATAACACTCTGCTAGCTTCCCAGCCAAAAGTTACAGGAATTAATTTCAGGACAAGAATCCGCACTTCAACATTCCTGTGCTGGTTTGGTTATTGAGGTCAGCTGGGAATTGCAAAAAATGGCCCAAAGAGATGTAAAGTTCCAGGTTCTTACCATACAGATGCAACACGTGTCACCAGTAAAGACTACTCTGACCCTCGACCCTTGATGAATTAAAGGGATACTCTATGGGTAAAGTGGCAGATGGGGTGATGGAGGGGCTAGATGTGAGCCCATTTCAATCTGTGGGTTCAGACATAAATTCACCTTTATTACAGCGACGGGCTCCCTCAGTTATCCTCTGGAAGTGACATGCCAGCTTCCTGTAAGCCACTCCGGTCAGGAGAACATGGGGGCACTGGATGCTTGAATGGATGAGTAGGCAATCCACTGACTCGCAATGCATGCTCATTAAGAGGCATTGGCGACATGGGTCCACTTCCGGGATATCACGCGAGCTCATCGTATGTTGATCGGAGTTCCTGGACAGTATTAAACCCCTACACTTCAAAGCTGGTGTTCTAGTAATCCTAGATTTCCATGCATTTAATGTATTAAGGGACTGTTGCTTTAATTTGGCAGCCATTACTAAAGGAATACATTGCAATTACGTCCTAGTTAGAAGCCATTTGGTGTTCAGCAAGAAGCCGAGCGTCCACTCCACAGGCCTTGAAACTCTAAGTCTAAGTAGAGAATCAATGTTTTTAAGATAAAGTACATGTTTTCAGCAACTCAAATACTGTAGCATGCTTATCACTTGTCTATGTAGATTTGCATTCTTAGTCTAATATATTTTCATAATTCTGTATCTTTTGCCGTTTTACAAAGATTAATGTAAAGTGAACTAAAAATCTAAAACTTAAGGATAAAAGTAAAGGAAAGACTTCATGCAATCCTGCTTCTGGATTTTTATTAACGATTTGTAAGCTGTCTATCAAGCCTTGTACCTCAGACACATCGTGAGGGCAGAACAGCTAGAATTCCTGAGCCCCCGCCCATCTCGCCAATTACATGGAGTGGGCACACTTCAGGAGTATACCTTTTAAGCTGCTTTTTGCTCCTGAATTCTCTCCAGTTTAATTTATAGTTGGATAAATAGAGCCATGTTCTAGTTTTTCCCTTACTATACATGTTTTTTGAAACCTCCCCAGACTGGCACTGTTGCAAGATTCTTTACTCCTATTGTATCATATCTAAAAGTAAACTTTTCTGCCTGTAAACTTCTAAATTTGGTAAGCCCTATAGATGAATGCGTTATATAAATTTGCTAAATATTGTGATGGAAGATTTGCCTAGAATCTTCTATAACTGTGCGGCTAAAATGTGCTCCTTGCTTGTAATACAATGTTGCTCTATAATCATAATTGCTTTTAATAGTCGCTGTTTATCACTTTTAATCAGCGTAATGATAAAAATGACTTTCTGCTGCAATAGCATGAGCTAAAAAAATTTGTAGACTTGAAGGTGTATAAAGCAGCTCCTATCGATATAAACAGCCAAAATAAATCATTTGGTAGTTATGCTATGAAAAATAATTATACTGCTAATAGAAGCAATTTTTATTTTAAATGACAAAATGTCCCTTTTATGGAGTGCCTGTCTTAGCTCTCAGGGGGACATTGATGGTTAAAATTGCCATTTAATTGCAGAGAGAAAATTGAGTGTCCTGATGGCAATGGGAAATGTGGTGATCAGCAGGGAAAGGGTCTATTGTTACTTCACAGTTGTGGTAATTTTCATTCAATATCGAGTTTGAATTAAGGGGGCTTTGGGGCAGTATCTGCTTAAAAGGCCATTTGAAGATCATAAACTATTTTTGTTGCATGCAATTTTGCCTTCAATGCTCTACTTCCTGAATCTGGGACATGACCACCTCAGACCTTGGCAACTGTGATTCCTGACACAACGGCAATTTCTGACACGGTAGAAGAGATGAGTGAATGTTGGCAATATGTTCTAGGAGTGATGAGATATCACATGGCTGTTTTCATGATTCATCCATGATTTAGCAATTTTGCACATGGATTGCAGTCCCCTTGGCGGCTGGGGCTGAACGCCACGGGACGGCATAGCATGCTCTGCTGGTGTCTATGGGCTGCAACCGCCCCGCCCACCAGCTGGCGCATGCGGCATGTCCTTTGTAAGTAAATGTTTCTTTGGTAAACCGAAACTGGGAGATTTGACATTTTCAGTTTTTCTTTTTTTTTTACCTCACCATTTGATAGCAATAACGTGTCCCTCTCAAGTGTAAAACGAGTGGTGTGATTTTTTTTTTTTCTTCCCCTTTTTTTCTTTAAAAATATTTTTATTCAGCAAGGCAGTGGAAGACAAAACCGTATGACAAGTATGTAGCAAAATCAAGATTGTGGTGTCACGTTTTTAACTAGTTCGGTTCCTCCTTAATTCCTTTAAGACCATGTTTTTACTATAGTCCGTCACGTGTACATGGTCCATTGCATCTTAAAGGAATTAACAATCCAGTAAACCTATAAAACTGATCTCTTGGTTCTAGCATTGAAAATCTTTAACAGTGGCTTCAAAAGTATTCACCCCCTTTTGTATTTTTGCTATTGTTGCACTAGCACCAGAATTAAAATGGATTTTTAGGAGGTATTCTTTGATTTAAACCACATGCCTGCCACTTTGAAGATACAAAAATGTTTTATGATATAAAAATGACAAAACAGAAAAATTCAGTGCAAGTAACTGACCCTGACCCCTTCCCGTAGAGTCACCTTTTGTAGCAATTACAGCTGCAAGTCTGTGGTGTGTGTCTCTATAAGATTGTTACGTCTAGCCACTGGGACTTTTCCACATTCTTGAAGGCAAAACTGCTCCAGCTGGGGATCAGAGACTGTTTTCTATGATTGTAGAGCAGCGACCTAGTGGTTAGGTTGAATTTGCTTCCCGTTAAGGCTGGGGTCAGACGAACGCAGTGTTAATGTCTGTGTAGCCGCACTTTAGTACGTCCGTGGTAGCATATAATCATGACCAATGAAGGCCCACACACGAAGTACATCCACACGGAAGTGCAGACGCACTACGGACCCGGCAAACGGACGCAGGTTAGCAAGAAGTCGAACCGCTAGAACGGACGTGCGGAGTGCACAACGTCCGCAACGTCCACATAGCTTTGTGTGTGAGTGATGGAACGTGATCAGATGGACTGCATTTATACGTCCAGCATTTTTGACGGACAAAATGGTTTTTCATTTTAATTTCACGTCAGTCACAAAAACGGACATTGTGGCCACTACTGCGTCTTCTGTCAAAAAGTGCGTCCGTACTGCACAGGTGCACAGTACGTAGAAAACGCTCTCGTCTGACCCTAGCCTTGGTCAAGACTTGCTTCTCCACAGTTGTATTGGAGGGCTGTGCTGCAAGGGATTTGACTTGCTTCGCCATGTTCGAAGTGTAGACTTCACCACTGGACACTCCAGACGTTTATTGTGTGGTAGGCAAGTATGTACCGTTGGGTATCCTGCCCAAGGACACTTACTGGACAGGTGCTCTGGCCAGGTTTCAAATCTGGGTCTCCACGGTTACAGAGCAGTGATGTTACCTCTACTCCATCCTGTCACTCCATTCAATGTCCATTGCCACACAGTAAGGAGCAAGTGAGATAAATATGCGGGGGGGGGGGGCTACAACACAAAATGGATGAATCCAGTGTCGCAAATACAGAAGAGTAAAATATTTTTCTAACTAAACAAGAGAAAAACAAAGCACATGTAAGATATTCGGCAAAATAAAATAAAGACAATAAGGACATTTAATTTCTTGGTGGTAGTGTCCCTTAAAGTCATGCCACAGATTCTCATGTTGATTGAGGTCTGGGCTCTGACTAGGGCATTCCAAGACATTTAAATGTTTCCCCTTAAATCACTCAAGTGTTGCTGTAGCAGTATTCTTGGGGTCATATCTGTTAGAAAGTGAACCTCTGTCCCAATCTGGGATCTTTTGGAAGGCTGAAACAGTTTTCTCCATTTCCCTGTATTTACGCCATCAATCATTACTTCAATTCTGACCACTTTCCCAGTACCTGCTGATGAAAACCAACCCCACAGCATGATGTTGCCACCACTCTGCTTCCATGTGGGGATGGTGTTCACGGGGTGATGACAGGTGTTGTGTTTGTGCGAGACAGCATTTTCCAGATGGCCAAAAAGCTACATTTTGGTCTCCCCTGACAGTACCTTCTTCCACATGTTTGGGGAGTCTCACATGCCTTAGTTTTTTTCTTTTAAGCAGTGAATTTTTCTGGTCACTCTTTCATAAAGGTCAGCTCTGTGGAGTGCATGGCTTAAAGTCTCCCTATGGACAGATACTACAATCTCCGCTGTGGAGCATTGCAGCTCTCTCAGGGTTATCTTCGGTCTGTTTCCTTTCTGATTAATGCTCAAGGTCCTCATACACTCTGATTCGGCAACAAGACCGATCGATGGATGAACTGAGGCAGCGCTATGCTGGGCAGACTTACTCTGTTTTAATGTTATGCAAGATAAACACTCTGGGTCAGCGTGGTTCAAACGCAGTAAGCGCTCGGAGTCTGCTTTAGGCACATCACACATACAGGCTTGGTCAGAAAGGCAGTCTGAGTCAGCAACAATCAAGGTCCTCATTCAATCCGATTCAGCGACAGAGCAAAAAAATCAGTGAATCACTAAGGAAAATACACCATGCAATGCGGGAACTAACTCCACGTCAGGGCGATGAGTCGATTCGCCCGCCCTGCTTATAAGGCCGGCTGCTCCACGTCATCATGCCGCGCCCTGCCCCTCTAGATGCACGAACGGCCGGAACTTCTGGCATCTGCTGTCTTGGCAGGCTTGCCATAGTATTTCCATTTTTATATAATGGTGCTCTGTGGGAAGTTTCGGATATTAATTTTTTTTATATAACCCACCCTTGATCTGTACTTCTCTACAACGTTGTCCCTTACCTGTTTGGAGATCTCCTTGGTCTTCATGATGCCGCTTGTTTGACGGTCCTCCTTGCTCAGTGGTGCAGACTCTGGGGCTTTCCAGAACAGGTGCAGATAAATCAAGATCAAGTGACAAATAGATTGCATACAGGTGGACTTTAAATATGTGACTTCTGAACGTAATTGGTTACACCAGATCTTCTTTAGGTATTTCATAGCCGAGGTGGTGAATACATATACATGTATTCTCTTTTCCACAGCAAACTCCATCACAGACTCGCCTCCATTTCTTCCCTCTGCGGTCCCAACCAACCAACAAACCCACCCACCCAGGGCCGGTCCCTAATTTCAGGCATCCTTTCCAGCTGTCTCCACTTCTCTCACTAATTACTCTTCCTAAGCCCAAAAAATCTGGTCCATTTCATGCAATCCCTATGATATTCTACTGGCCACCAGTTTCACCTTCCCTCTGCTCCCATCTGTTTCAGTTACCCTAGTCCCTTAGAGTGTAAGCTCATGGGATGTCTGCCTGAGCTTTTGGTTTAAAGTGATGTATAACCTGGACAGTTGTTATCCGACGACCAGGGTTTTATTTCCTCTTGTATCATGTAAGTCTGCTGTTTGTGCTTCCCCATTGTAAAGCGCTATGGAATTTGTTGGCGCTGTATAAGTACTTGTAACTGTAACTTTGTATTTCTGTAACAATTCAATGTTCTTGAACCCAGGACATACTTGAACAAGAGAAATCTCAATGTATCCTTCCTGGTAAAATCCTTTATAAATAAATAAAATAAACATGCACCACTTTTCCTTTTTTTTTATTTATTATAATAAAATTGTAAATTTTCAGAATTTAATTTCACCATTTTGGACTATTTTGTGTTTATTAATTACTTGCAATTTAAATAAAAATCTATTTTTAATTCCAGATTGTAAGGCAACAAAATTGGAAAAAATGCCAAGGGGCTGTTTACTTTTGCAAGCCACTGTATCAGAAGATATTTTGAATAGCCTAGCCTAACTTGAACCCAAACCTGGAACAGAATAGAGGTAAACGGAGTGATGAAAGAAAAATATCCATTAATAAAGTTTTTTTAAAAAAGAACTAGGCATTAAAATTCCTCCGTGACAGATTAAAAGGAAACCTCACACAACATGTATCCAGTGCTGTATCTTGGCCTAGGCTGACATTTTCCAGGAGGTGGCAAAAAATGCTGCTCTCCACATGAAAAAAGCTGCCCCCAGCACAAATCCGTCTGCTCTCCGCCCAAAAACCGGGCTTTCTGAGTCAACGAGTGGAGGTCTTGACGTCACACTCTGCCGACATCATCATTGGCTGGGGCGTGACGGCCTTCAAGCTTGAGTTACGTGGTACACAGGCAGAGCCCTGCCACATGCAAGATGGTGTCGCCCATGAGAGCAGTTTTTTTGGGGAGCCGTGCTCTGCTTGAGGGCCAGGGTCCTTTTTCACAGACTACATCAGTGTAACAGCGAGTAGGGGTAAGAAAACTACATGGAAACCTGGATAGAGAAGGGGGTGTTCCTTTCCTGGCTTAGCTGTGCGGGAAGTCATCCTGGTAGGAGCGGTCACACGGTCTGCTCCATCACAGCGTGTGCGCTCAGCTCTGGTGTGTGTGTGTGTGTGTTCTCAGGTGTGTGTGTGAGACCATGTAATAACACATTGCAACCGGTGACTGAGCTGCTGACTGAGCTGCAGGCTGAGTGAGCCCAGACACATCGCCTGCAATCACTGTAATACATAGGAATGGATTCTTTATTAGATCTTCACTATATGGCATAAAATCCAGCATTATTATCTCACAGCAGTTCTAGTTACCTGGACACGATGCTCATCACGGTGTATTTTCTATATAATGTATTTCAGGAAGTATTTGCTCTACTGTATAATATTTGGCAAGGCTTTCTCCGACGGACCAGAAATGGTAATCATTCATCTAATGACAATTCTAATGTTTTGACTTCATCTAATGACAATTCCAATCTATTGATTTATAGACCGTATTAGACCATATTTAGATTTGTTTATGGGGTCTGTTTAGTAATGTTCCTGGCATGTCTGGATTTGCTTATGTAGAGGAACTGTAAACCAAACTCCCTTGTGCTCCTCCTGGTTTCCACTCCAGGCTTCAGAAAGTGGAAGTTCCCAGAATCCTTTTCGTGCAAAGTGCACATGCACCGCTTGCATGCACCAGTCCAATAACTGTCTTAATTAAGGTTCAGTGCTGCATGCAGACAAGGTGCTTGCACAGCATCAACCAATCATTGAAAGAGGATGGCTAGTCTTCTCGAGTGCTCGTTCCAATGAGCCCTTGCATAGACAGATGGATTTATTTATAAAGTATTTTACCAGGAAGGATACATTGAGATTTCTCTAGTTAAGTATGTCCTGGGTTCAAGAAAATTTAAATTTTACAGTCGTTACAGAAATACAAATTAATGCAAGATATTAAAAACCAAACACAAATCTACAGATTAACACAGAAAATAAATATGTAGGAAATCTAGTCACTGTTACATGTTCACAGGTGCATTCTGTATCAAGGTATGTTAATAGGGATCAGTGCTCTGCGCACCCCATCCTCTTACAGCAGAATTAGGCAATCTTTGAAGGGGCTGGTTAGTTTCTACAAGTACCTTCATAGATGAACTTTGTGTGCTGACTACATTGGTTCCTAAAGGTCCTGCAGTGGCAGGATCCAAACCCTGCCAGGTGGTTGGGAATACTGTACGTGGAGGAAATCCCTCTGTTTGTTTTACACAGTGAAGAGGAGGACTTGGTCCTCTCACCGAATTGCCTATTTAAGCAAAGGTGGTGAGGGTGCAGAGTGTCCCTTTTACTAATTCTTTGTGTAATTCTAATGAAAATGTACAGATTTTATTATATTCCATTATAATTGTAAAACTAGTAGGAAAACAAAGTATTCTAAAAAAAAAAAGAAACCATCTGATAAATAGAACAGCCATCCAAAAAAGTCTATGTAGAAAACCATGAGTTGCCTAGTTCGCTTTACTGAAAATATAGTCTAGTATCCTATTTATAGTATAAATATTTTTTTATAGGGCCCTATAGAATGTGAACGCATCATTAATTGGTCTTTGCATGTGTAGCGCTCACTCCCGGAGGAGCCGCTGAAATTGAACCTTGGGTCAGTCTCCCCGCACTAGGGAATAAATATACTCCAGCACCGTCGTGGATTTTATAAATTATATAGTTTACTAGAATAAATGGCATATAATGAATAACACGGTATACGTAGATATATTTACAGTACTTCGTAATACGGGAAACGCGCAGCGGAAAAGAAATACAAGGCTTCGTAATTCGAGAAACGCGCAGCGGAAAAGAAAGGAAAAATATATCTTTAACCCCCTTTGTGGTTGGGGAGTGAGTCCCGCACAGGTTATGTCCCAAGAATGTAGGTGTGTGTGATGGTACCCGGGTACAATATTCAACTGGCCAGTGAATTATTTATGAGGTATCTTCGACTAGTCAAGTTGGGGCGCTGTGGGTTTTGAAACAAACAGCAGCGTGCTTTCTATTTTCACAACGGCCTGGAAGGCCTCTCACCCATCCGCCCGATACTTGGTGCTCTGCTCGACCCAGGACGTCTCTCCGCTCGATTTTGACTGGGATTTTATGGGTTACCGGATCCGCTGTCTTGCTTTTCTGTAGCTGCCGCAAGATGTCCAGCTCACCGCCTGCACTCCCTGTCCGATCGATCTGTGGTGCTCCTAACTCGGGGTCCTCTCGCTCACTTGGTATCAGCGTGGGTTATTCTGGTGAAGCACTGGGTCTTCCTCTTATAAGGTGGAATAACCCGGTCTTTATCTCTGTCAGGCCCCAGCTGCGCTCCGGCCTGGTCACTGTCACGTTCTGCAGCACTGTGTCTTGCTTCTCTCACTCCCTGGCGCGCTCTGCCAGCACTCTCCACGAGGCTCAGGATGTCAGCGTCTGTGTCCCACCCACTTCCTGTGTCCGCTCTCAAAACATGCCGGGAAATGTAGTCCCAATGTTCAGTGTCTCACATCGCACTTGTCTCCCTCCGGTGGCCAAAAGCAAGTACTACACGGCAGGGGATTTAAAACCAGCGCTACACATGTTTAAAAGTTTATTTAAAAAAATACCTTACGTTAGGCGGCTGAAATAGTGTTTGTTTGGGAGGATTGTAAAACAGAAATCCAACCTCAGTGTGTTGAACGCACAGCCCCTATTCAACATTACCTGTTAAACAGGAAGAGGTGTGGCCTTGATAGGAAGGGGTGTGTCAAAATTAAATTAGGTGGTGCACGATTTTATTCAGGCCTAGGGCAGCACAAAACCTAAATACACCACTGCATGTATCCTTAAATGTACATAACTGACAGATAATGAAATGCTAATGGGCAGTAGCAGACCAAAGCCACCGTGCATTCCCTCATGGTGTAAGCACAGTGTGTGCAAAGCCTACTGACGCATATAAATTTCCATATGGGAAGTGAGGAGAGCAGGGTAATGGACAAGGAATAAGTTTGCACAACTGCACTCACGAAGAGACCCAAAACACACGTAGCTTGAAGCGACTGGGAATGTAAGCCTTGGTTATTTCTTATTGTTACCCCTGTGTCTGGTTATGGGCTCTTATAACTAGCAGCACACTGTTGACTGTGTTTCATTGAGCAGAGATGTTGTAGCGATTTGCCCAAGCCCTTGTCTAGGATTCACCACGATTCGGCTTACCGATAGATCTTAGTATGACAACCTAGACCCCCTTTATTGCTAGACCATGCCTGGCATAGATTACGCAGGCCCGTTTTCTGCTTGTACATCTGTATCTATTTTGGATGATGGTGCGGACTTTAAACTAAATCATTTGGATGTGCCCTCGGCTTCAAAAGGACAGAAAAGGGAAAGGGAACTCTGCAGGAAGTGAATGGAAACAGATGACTACTTCACTCAAAAATATATTTCGCTGAATCTGTAGGATCGCACCAATAAATGTGTTGTGATGCAGCCACAACACCGCTGTCAATCTGCACTGGATGTATTTGGGAAGTCTGAATACACATTCAAGAAAACGTCCGTCCTGCTGAGCATGGTTTTCTAATGAGACCATTTTAAAGGGAGCCTACTACTGTTTGGAGAGGGGGTGGTGGCTGTCCAAATGGCATGCCATCTACCTATCCTGTTTCTTCAAACTTGATGCCTTCACAAGAAACATTTACTCAAAGATGAGATGCCCTTTCCTAGCCGTGTGCACATCGCATTGCGTTCTCTTCCTGCTGTTTTGCCGAAAAGCCATTTCACAGAAAAGAATGTAGAGGAAAATGCATTATTTTCTTTACTCCATGCACACGTTCCTTAATACTCCTGTTGATGCTGCAGGTTTAGACGGCAAAAAAGTAGCGTATATTTAGAATTTTTTTTACTTTATGATGCAAGTCCTTGCACTCTAATAATTATGTTCCTGAGTACATGCTCTTTGCTTTCTCCCCTGTGGTCTGTTTTAAGCGCTCAGACCTTTTAGAAAACAGTTCTCATATGATCTGAATGCTAACGGGTTCCACACCGCATTCTGAGGTGTACAATATCGGCAAACTACTGTGATTTAGAGGCTTGTCCTCTTCTATCTCTTCAAAGCCACAGACCCTAGAAGGCCTGTTGATGATGACTTTCAATAGGAATTCTTTATAGGTGTCCCATTAGCCAATACAGGACTCAGAACCCTGCTAACATCTATGCAAGGACACACCGTAGAGGAGCGGGTCCCGGTGACTTCTCTGCGTGCATGAAATATGTGTCTGCGGCTAGCCCCTATCCTATACTGTTAGTTACTGCTCTATACCCTCTGGTTGTAGCACCTGAATTGTTTCTCAAACACCACAGCAGAGTTTAGAGCTCTATTGCGTATCTTTTAGTTTTTTTCCTTTTTTTTTCTTAGGTTATTGTTGGCATTAAAGGTTTTTTTTATTCCTCACTTTTCTTCCTACTGACAACCTCTATGCCTTTTTTTGTTTTCTAACATTTATTTTGGGGTTACCCCTCGTACACTTTATGCCGAGGTTCTCTACAATTTCCTGATATGAATGCTCCTGTGGTTGTTACTCCTTATTTACCCACTCCCCTGTATCCAAATCCAATACATGAAAGATATTACCATACTGCATCCTGTTACAGTGTCCTTTTAGGACTGGATGTGTCAATAGAGATTTATAGTTTTTTAATGGAAAGCTTTCTAAGTCGATGCACTTAGATGAGTGTTAAAGAGCAGTGCCATGCTGTAACTTCTTCAATGCCATGCAGAGTGGTGTGAAGGTGCATATGAAGAGCAGCCCAGTGGTGTTAACCTCCTGTAGTTCATGTGTACGTCTTGTAAAAGGGAACAAAATGTTCGGGCCGCTTACCTTTCCTACACAATACAGTTAAAGGAAGACTCCATATAAAATTAACCTCCATTTTTGCCCTACAATAATCAGGCAGATGCTTTTGGAATCCATCTGCAGTGAATGGGTTACAAGGAAATTATAGTTTGTTGTGCTCTTTACCAAAATCATTCAGCTATAAGCATTTTCATAATTTCCGTTCTTTCTTTCCTACTTTAATAGTCAATGGACTTCTCCCCCATGAACTTAAACACGTGTGCGTTACCTATATCAGATTCCTGCTTCTATTACGTGAGTCCTATTTGCTCCTGTTTTATGTTGTTGTGAAGGTTAGGTGTAGTAGACAAGATCACACCCTTTCAAACTTGTTTGCGTTTATCTGTAGAGGTCACCCTCCCCCTCCGGGCAGAAATGTAAAACACAGTAAATCGTTCTAATCTATTTCACAATCTGTTTATACATGGTTTTCCCAAATCACTTTAAAATACTAAAAAGCAGTTTGTATTGGGGTAGATTTTTCTAGTAATGCAAACTACAGCATCCTTGTCCTGTGCTAGAGGCATCTTCCGACTGAAACATCCGTTACAATACCCCTGCAATATAAAAATATTATCTGTATGTGGCATAATGCCTGTAAATGGAAATTACAGTACCATTGTATCTGGGCGGTACAGGGATATTCAGTCATTATTACCCCCTGAATCTTATCCCCTGCACAGCAGTGAGTGACCCCAGAGTTTTCCTTGTATTCTGCCCTCTACCTGGCTGTTGTGCAACAGTAACGTGTTTGAACTTTTTGTTACAGTGAGAATTGAGGATGCTATTTGCAGCTTGTTGTATTATCTTTCAGCAGTGTGTCTGGGGAGAGATAGGACTGTGGATTCCATTTCTTCACAGGTGCACACTAATCTTGCTTTAACCCCTTAAGGACCACTGAAGGGGAATTTTCCCCAGAACGTACTATGTACGTCATGGTCCTTTATCCCTCCTCCTTATACTAACCTCTCTGGCCGGGGTCCCACGTCAGTCTGGCTGGCATTTTATGGTGATGGCCGTGCACAATGACGTCACTTTCAGGCATCCCCCTGCGCCTGCCAATGTGTTCCTTTTTTATAATTTCATAATTTTTTTTTATAGGAAATTAAACGATATGATGGAAATAATGGTATCTTTTAGAAATTCCATGTAATGGCGAGAAAAAAAACTGTATATAAATAAGTGTGGGTTCTATAAACAAGTAAGAGGGAAAAATTAGACCTAAACACAAACAGTGCAGAAACGTAAAAACAGCAGTGGGCACATTCGGACAATCGTAAAACCGCCTGGTCACTATGGGGTTAAAAAGGTACAAAATTGGGTTTTGATATGCTAATGAGTGCTTTTCTATGTATTACAATGCAAAATACTCGACTTTTGAAGTGAGGGGTTAAAGTTAGCCTGTTCATAAAAGTATTTGATAACCAAACAAATTCTTGTAAATAGAGGGCATAATTCTTATATTTTGAAACCTGTGGATTACAGTATGTATAAAATGTTTAGAGGTGTATTGGAGACAAATTTGAAGATACAGCTTTAACGCAAATATATAAAAAAAAATAAAAAAAAAAATGCTGGAAATGACTACCAAAGTATAAAAAACCCCTTGGTGAATAGTGCCAGGCCCTCACACCATGTACACAGGTGTCAGCGTCCCATTGGCGACTGTGCCACCCTCTGCCATGAACAGTGCCCGACTGATGTAGTTCTGCTGCTGCCAACCCTCTTACAAATCGCAAAATAACCTGCAATGTTTTTGTGTTTTTTCTGTATTTATTAGGGACAATTAGCTGCTGGGTTCTAAAACCTCGACGTCAGACTAAAATGTTTCAATTGTTGTATACAAATCTATGGTTAAGGCTCGGGTCAGACGAGCGCATTCTGTGTGTCTGTGCACAACGGACATACTTTCTGACTGACAACAAGGTAGTGGCCACACAGTCCGTTTTTGTGACTGTTTTTTTGACTGATGTAGAAGAGAAAATAAATTAATATGAAAAACATTTTGTCCGTCAAAATGCTGGACGTCAAAAATGCAGTCTGTCTGACTTCGTTCCATCACTCACACTCAAACCTATGTGGACGTAGCGCACTCTGTGCGTCCGTTCTAGCGGATTTACGTTCTTGCCTAACTTGTGTCCGTACGTACTTTGTGTGTGGGTCTCTATTGATTTTAATTGTATGCTACCACGGACGTTAACCCCTTAGTGACCGGGCGGTTTTACACAAATCCGTCCTTTAGTGACCGCTGCTCTTTTTACGTTTCTGCGCTGTTAGTGTTTAGGTCAAATTTTCCTCTTACTCGTTTATTCTACCCACACATATTATACACCCTTTTTCCCGCCATTAAATGGACTTTCTAGAAATACCATTATTTCCATCATATCCAATAATTTACTATAAAAAAATAAGAAAAAATGATAACACACTTTTTCGTAATTTAATCCCCAAAATCTACAACCACCAATAAAGACCCCGGCTAAATAGTTTCAAAATTTTATCCCGAGAATAGAAATACCCAATTTTTACATGTTTTTGCCTTTTAACCCTTTCACTGCTGAGCCAGTTCACCTATGTGCGCTGCGCTCATTCTGACCATTTTGTGCTAATTCTTTTCAGATGACAGCCTAGGTCCTATTTAATTAAACCCCCCCCCAGACAAAAAAACTTTAAAAACAAAACATTTTTTTATTTTATATAATTTTTTTATTATTTTTTTGTTTTTTTCTTAAACCAAACCTGGTCATGTTTGGTATCATTGGAAAGGCCATGATCAGGCCTTTCAAATGATGTCAAATATGACCATCTAGCTGCCATGGATCGGGAGATAAGGGGATCCTTAGGATCCCCTTATCTCTACATGGCAGCTAGATAGTTAACTGGCCCACTGACATCCTCACACATATGGTGAGGTTGTCAGTGGGTGGGGGGGACCTGGAGGCTTGGCTGACATCCAAGATGTCAGCCCCCCTCCAGGTTCGAATTGCGTTTTGGCGCCAATTAGCGCCGAAACGGTTAATGCCATACGCCGCTGAAAAGGGGAGACTCTCCCCTTTTCAGCGGTGCAAAAAGCATCTCCCTAGCTTCAATGGTTGGGGAGATAGAGGGCTCCGAAGGAGCCCCCCCTCCCCTCCATTGATTTACATGGGGACGCCTGCTGATGACGTCACCACGCAGTGTGGCGACGTCATCAGCCTCGCCTGCCCATGTAAATCACATGGGCAGGCTTCCTCCCTGCCAGATCGCCGAGGGAGGTAAGTATCGGGCGGGAGGGGGGTTAGGCGCCGCTGACGTACCCTGTACGTCTGCGGGTCTAAGGGAGACCCGTGGACAGGATGTACAGGGTACGTCAGCGGTCCTTAAGGGGTTAAGATGGGGTCTGACCCGAGCCTTAAACTTTGACAATCTTTCCCTCTTGAGAATCAGATCGTGACTACACTCTTGCCTGCAGGCATATCCTTGGTGTGGGGTCCTAATGTCATGGCATGCTGATCAAAATGAGTGCCCTTCAAAGGAATGTTGTGTGGTGGCTTGTCAAGGATTCGTGATTTTTAAAGAGATTTTTATCAAATATATTGTACTGTCACACTGTATCACAATTCCCTTTACATCGTGTAAAGGCCTTGCCAGTAATATCGTGCCGGCTGGGTGGAGTAGAGGTAACATCACTGTTCTGCATGGAGAGAGCCTGTGGAGACATGGGTTCGATCCCAGCGAGCAACCTCTCCAGTAAGTGTCCTTGGGCAAGACACCTAACGGTACATACTCGCCACCCAGGACATACTTGAAAACGAGAGAAATCTCAATGTATCCTTCCTGGTAAAATCCTTTCTAAAAAAAAAATAACCTAGCATCTTCTGGTTCTTGTCTGATGACATTTCTGTTACTTTATCCCCCCTCATCTGCTGATTTCACTCCTTCTCCACAACACTGAACAAAATGGTAAAAGCCCCCTGCTTCTGTCTACAAGGCAGATAAGGGTGGTGGAGCTGGATTCAGCAGGCCATGGAAAGCTGTGAATAAATAGGATTAACTACTTTTTAAAATTAAAGGGATACTCTAGGCAACATGACCACCTAAGCTTTTTTAGGTGGTCATGATGCCCTTGTCTGTCCCCCCTCCTGCCGCTCAGCCGATCGGATGAACCAGCTGAAAACAGCTGAGAGACGCAGAGGACTTTACTCCGCCCTCCCAGCTGTCAGTAGAGCGGGATTCAGATTTCCCGCTTCTGCCGACTGTTGCCGAGTAGGAGACGTCAACTCGCCGTGGCAGCGGCTGAGGATTAGTGTTGCGCGCATCCTCTTGCGCGCAACACTAATCCAAGAAGATGGAGCCGGGAGGAAGCCTGCTGATTGGCTGGCTTACGTGAGAGGCGCGCATGCGCGCTTTTCACGTAAACCATTATCAAAGTGAAAGTTAGAAGGGCGGGAGCGGAAGAGGAGGGAGGGGGGGGGAGTATAAAAAAAAAGACGCCGTTGGAAACAAGTGGATTTTAGGGTAAGCGTTACAGAACAAAAAAAAAAAACGACGGAATAGGTATAGTTTAATCAAAAATCCCCCCCCCCCTGTTTTTTTACATCAGAGTGTTCCTTTAAGTGAATAGCTTCAAGTGCAAAAACATTTCTTTTTGCTAGACTGGAATTATTCAGGCTTAATGGGCCACTACCAGGAAAAAATGAAATGTTCTTATTTTGTTTGTTGCTGATATCTAACATGTACTTTATTTTTCTCCATGTATGTTTAGTTAAGAAAATATTTTGCTCTTCAGTGCCCTGGAATGGGAAAGACAAAACTTAATATTTGATGACAAAGACATTTGGCTATTTTGCAGCGAGGCTGGATTCAGACTACATTACACCGTAAAGGAAAGGGGTTTAATTATGCAAAGGCTAAAAAAATGCATTGTAGCAGCATGGGTTGCCAGATGTACAATCCAAGTTAAATAAATTATGTGACTGATACAGCAGCTGTACATGAAGAAGGAATAAGTTTAACGTGGAGGTATGGGTTGTACGATTGACCGTAGGTTGCTGGATACATTACTGCATGAATTAGTATTCATGCAGAGGGGTAGGACTAGAAAGGTACTGCCCCACAGTTTGTAAAAAGCATACAGGGTTATTCAAAGAGAATTGAAAAGGCACCGCATGTTCGGTGACTTTTCGTTCGCTTAATTTCGGTGCGATTTGGCGATCCCATTTCGGCAACCCTGCGGTGTATTCAGCAAGCACCACAGGGCCGTCGTAGTGCAGAGAAAAGCCGCTGAAAACACACCGAACACTCCCTCAAACCCGCAAAACAGCTGGATTAACCCCGCTGAACACACCGGAGGAACCCGAGCAGCCGCCGGAAAAAGCCGACACCGCAGACGAATTGAGGGGAAAAAAAACGTTTGGAAAGTGAAACGCTGTTTGCAAAGAAACTACAGAACGGAAATGTCTGAAATTTACATATCAGGTCCAATGAATGAATGAATGATAATAAAAAGGGCTGTTACAGAAAAAAGAAAACTATTTAAAAAAGAAAACCGAAAAAAAATGTTCGCAAAAAAATCCCGAAAATTGCCTAAAAGATCCTAAAAAATCTAAACCTAAAGATACTTTTTACTGCAGAATATTCTAATCAACAGTTTATTAGATATTGGATTAAAACGGGAATATTTTTAACATTGAAGCCTATGGGATTCGCCTGAATAAACCTGTCAAATGAAAACACCGAACAGCAGGGCAATTCGGCAACTTTTCACTGCTGGTTTTGTGTTCTCGGAATAGACTAAGCATTGCTTCTCTGTGGGGAATTCACTGCCCTCGAAGGAAACGAACAGGCACTGTATGTGCAGGCAACTTGCCAACATTTGGCGAACTGCCTGCTCTCTGAATAGCCGAATGGCCAGGAAAGGTAAACGTACGCTGAATTTCACTGTTCGGTTACCTTTCGGCCACAACAACGGCGTGTTATGACCTGTATGTCCTGTACTCTCTATAGAAAATCTTAATTTGTGGCAGATTCCAAGATCGCTGGTTATTTTCGTCTTAAGGTGATATTTACACACAAACCCCTACCAGCTTAAAATATCACCTCTGATTCCATAGTATGGAGGTTGGTGCGATCCGCTGCCTGATTTGGCAGTAGCATGACACTCTACTTAAATGGTTCCCAGTGTCCCTATGCTGACCCTATGTGATTCCCGCGTGCCTGAGCCCTATACAAGTTGAATTGCTAAAGCAGGGGCTCCTTTATTAATACCGAACGACTAACAGTTAACAATGCACCACCTTCACGCTTTATTGGTTGCTTGTTACTGGCTGAATCAGAATAGGGCTTTCCGCAGGGACATAAAGGATTTGCCAACCCTATGTGGAAGTTGGCCTTTATTGGAATGTAGGTTACAATCATGTATTTGAAAAGACAATGTTGTTCAGAGGTTAATGGCAATGTTGGATATCCTCACTAAGGGTTAACAATCTGTGATAAGCTCCTTGAAGGATAGAGGTAATTATGTGAGGGATTTGTATGGGATTGGGAGAGCTGTGATCTTATGTGTTCTACTGGAATCCTTAGAAAGTCCTCCGGCTGCTGAGCGTCTCTGTGAAATCAAATTATAGGCAGACATCATCTTTCCATTAAGTGGTGATTAGAGACACAAGAGATACTGAAACACTGATTTGCTATGGTAACCAGAGAAATTTGACACTACGATTTCTACTCTTACCAATTACAAAATACAACCAAATATATAAGAATCAGTACAATATAGGGACCTTTTTATTACCATTCCGTTGGATATTATTAGGGCCGGCACGTCCATGGAGCCAGATGGTGCGATTGCTCCAGGCTGCCCTAGGATGCAGAGTATCTCTGGAGCCCACCGTGCAAGTTCCACTGATCGGCTCCATTCCTCTCGCAAGGATGTTGGCTCCACCTGCGGAACCTATCCCCACCCAATGACTTCAACACACATGGGCGTGATGGTGTCAGATGTGGGAGTTCCCCTCCTGTCAGGCAGTGCATGTCCTAGCTTCTATGGAGAAGATACAGGGGTCCCTTGGGCCCCTGTATCTCTGAACCCGTACAAGCTAAAGAGCATGGCCTTTTCCAATGAAAAGGTGGGACTTGATAGAAGGCAATTGTTGCTGGGTGATTCTATCATAAGAGGTGTTGAGCTGGAGAGTAGTGGTTTGGTGAGATGTCTTCCTGGGGCTACTGCTCGTAGAGACAAGAGACGTATTCTCAATATTGTCAAACAAGCAAAGCAACAAGGGGAAGTGGACGTTCTAGTCCATCTAGGGGCAAATGACTTGGCTAGCAATGAGGTTTCTGAGATTAAGGAAGATTTTTGTGTTCTTGGAGGTGAAATACAGCAGATTGCGTCCACTGTGTCATTCTCTGAAGTTTTGCCTGTGCATAACATTCAAGATAGGCAGATGTGCAATAGGGAATTCAATTTGTGGCTTCGGGAATGGTGTCGGGAGCAAGGATTTGGCTTTGTGTCCCATGATAGCTCTAATTGGAGCAGAAAGGAACTGTATAAAAAAGATGGTTTGCATCTTACTCATAGGGGAACATATGTTCTCAGTGAGAAGTTCAAAGGTTTCGCAAAGAAATATTTAAACTAGGAGGGGGGGGACAAAAAAAGGGTAAAAAACAATCTGCCCGATTGTCCCCCAAAACTAAATCGGAGGGTGCAAGCAACATGCGAGGTAAAAAATGACAAGCTCAGAGTCGTGTCTACAATGCTCGCAGTTTAGTCAATAAAATCAATGAACTGAGGCAATGATGGCAGCTGAAAAAGTAGATTTAGTGGCGGTTACTGAGACATGGTTCAGTGAGAAAAATAACTGGGACATAACAATACCGGGGTACTCTTTATATAGAAAAGACAGAGAAGGTAGGAAAGGAGGAGGAGTGGCCCTGTATGTGAAAAACAACATAAAAACGAACCAAATAAAAGTGAGCGAGGTGAACATAGTCAGTTTGGGTTACGCTAACATTTGGCAATCATACAGTAGCTCGTGTAGGTGTGATCTATAGACCCCCTGGACAAGCAGAAGAACTAGATAATCTGCTGGTTGAGGAAATAGCCAAAATGGCAATGAAGGGGGAAGTTATTATCATGGGGGACTTTAATCTTCCTGATGTGAACTGGAAAACCAAAACAGCTGGGTGCACCAGGAGTACAAATATTCTAAACTCCCTACTGGGATTATCTCTAACACAAGTAGTTGAGGAGCCGACCCGTAAAGAGGCCATATTGGATTTAATACTCACAAATGGAGGTTTGGTATCGGACGTTGTTGTAGGTGAAAATTTGGGATCTAGTGATCACCAGTCAGTATGGTTTAATATAACAACAGGGATGGAGCCGCACCACACAAAACGAAAGTTTTAGACTTTAAAAAAACAGATTTTTCTAAAATGAGATTTTGTGTGAAGGAGTCATTATCAGACTGGAGGAGTTTAAAGGGAGTCCAGGAGAAATGGGATTATTTAAAGGAAGCATTATTGAAGGCCACAGGAAATTGCATTCGGCTTGTTAGCAAAAACAAAAAAGGGAAGAAACCACTGTGGTACTCTGCAGAAGTGGCCAAAATAGTGAAGAACAAAAAGACAGCATTCAATAATTATAAAACAACTCAGAGTGAAGAAGATAGGCAAACCTATAAGATTAGGCAGAAAGAGGCAAAGCAATTTATAAGAGCTTCCAAAGCACATGCAGAAGAGAAAATAGCTCAGTCAGTAAAAAAGGGGGACAAAACATTTTTTAGATATATAAACGAGAAAAGAAAAGTAAAACAAGGATTAGTCAGATTAAAAACAAAGGAAGGAAGGTATGTAGAAGAGGATAAAAGTCTCGCTGACTGCCTCAATGAATATTTTTTTTCAGTCTTTGCAGAAGAAAAGGAAGGAAAGGGACCTCAGTTAGGAGAGAACACTAAAGAGACATTTACATATCAGTTTACAGAGGAGGAGGTTCTACAGCAGCTGTCTAAAGTAAAGACAAATAAGTCAATGGGGCTGATGGGATCCACCCTAAATTATTAAAAGAGCTCAGTGATGTAATAGCAAAACCGTTAACAGATTTATTTAACCAATCCTTGTTAACGGGAGTCGTCCCAGAAGACTGGAAATTAGCAAATGTTGTGCCCATTTACAAGAAGGGTAGTAGGGAGGAATCGGGGAACTATAGGCCAGTTAGTCTTACGTCAGTAGTGGGGAAATTAATGGAAACCATGTTAAAGGAAAGGATTGTTGAACATCTAAAAACACATAGATTACAGGATCAGAAACAACATGGGTTTACCTCAGGGAGATCATGCCAACTAATCTTATTGATTTTTTTGATTGGGTAACAAAAATAATAGACACAGGTGGTGCAGTAGACATTGCTTATTTAGATTTCAGTAAGGCTTTTGATACTGTTCCGCATAGAAGGCTTATCAATAAATTGCAATCTTTGAGTTTAGATTCCAATATTGTTGACTGGATTAGGCAGTGGCTGAGTGACAGACAACAGAGGGTTGTGGTAAATGGAGTTTATTCGGCACAAGGTCTTGTTACCAGTGGGGTACCTCAGGGGTCAGTACTTGGACCCATTCTCTTTAATATTTTTATTAGTGATATTGCAGAAGTATTAATGGAAAAGTATGTCTTTTTGCTGATGACACAAAGATTTGCAACAGGGTTGACGTTCCTGGAGGGATCAGCCAAATGACAAATGATTTAGGTAAACTAAAAAAATGGTCGGAGTTGTGGCAATTGAGTTTTAATGTGGATAAGTGCAAGATAATGCACCTGGGACGTAAAAACCCAAGGGCTGAATATAGAATATTTGATACAGTCCTAACCTCAACATCTGAGGAAAGGGATTTAGGGGTCATTATTTCAGAGGATCTAAGGTAAGTAGTCAATGTAATAGAGCAGCAGAAAATGCTAGCAGAATGCTTGGTTGTGTAGGGAGAGGTATTAGCAGTAGGAAAAGGGAAGTGCTCATGCCACTGTACAGAGCACTGGTGAGACCTCACTTGGAGTACTGTGTGCAGTACTGGAGACCGTATCTCCAGAAGGATATAGACCTCTTAGAGAGAGTTCAGAGAAGGGCTACTAAAATGGTGTACGGCTTGAAGGAGAAAAGTTACCAGGAAAGGCTTAATGATCTTAACATGTACAGCTTGGAAAAAAGACGAGACAGAGGAGATATGATAGAAACATTTAAATACGTAAGGGAATCCACAAGGTAGAGGAAGGGAGTATATTTAAAAGGAAACAAAATAGCAAAACAAGAGGACATAGTCTTAGATTAGAGGGGCAAAGGTTTAAAAGTAACATCAGGAAGCATTATTTTACTGAGAGGGTGGTGGATACATGGAACAGTCTTCCAGTAGAAGTGGTAGAGGCCAAAACAGTAATTGAATTTAAGCAAGCATGGGATAGGCATAAGGCTATCCTAAACAAAAGATAAATCCAGGTAAAGTATCCATGTAATTGGGCAGACTAGATGGGCCGAAAGGTTCTTATCTGCCGACATTTTTCTATGTTTCTATGTTTCTATAGCAAACATGACCAGGTTTCATATACAAGTAAATAAATATAAAATGTTTCATGTATAAATATAAATAGAAAAATATAAAAATCCCGTTCCCCCCCCCCCCCCTTAATGCAGCACTATTGTTAACTTTTCAATTTTAAAGTGAACAATGATGCCACACTGTGGAGTTTTGAGATACACCCATACACACTGCACATTATTGTGAATTTTACTGCTGTGGAGCTCTGATACGCTCATACATGCCACCTGTTTTGTTTTTTGATTTTTGTTTTGGGTGGGGGGCAACATTTCATCCACAGCTCCAGGCAGCACAGTGGCTTGGGCTGGCCCTGGATATTATTGACTTTCAAGAGAATGAGAGAGGGCTGGAGTTGCTTTCTTCATGTGGTGTAGGGTAGGGTAGGTTTGGCATGCAAGACTTTATATTGGGTAAGGGGTGTCACAGTTATTATACTATCTTTTATGAAGTCTGGTAAAAGCATTTTTAGCAATTTAATCTGTTTTAAATGTCTTCTGCCTACAAGCAGTTAACAATGCTTCTTCAGTCTAAAAACAATAAATGTCATTATTTGGCAAGACTTTTTAGAGTTTAAATAAATTAAGAATACAATTGAACACTGCCACTAGATTCATTTTTTTTTATGTGCGTTAGATAAAAATAAAGAATTCTAGGTTCAAGCAGAGGGTGGAAAATTGTTCAGGGGAATACAAGAACAGCCGGGGTAAGGTTAAAAAGATAATAACAGAAAATCACTTTGTGCATTTGCCAGGCTTTCCTTTTGGACTCCCCCCATCCTCTCCTATGGACCAGACAGTAAACCTTACCAGCTCTTAATCCCTTCACATCCAAGCAATTTTTATTAAAACATTTGTTTGAACCATGGAATGTGAACTTAACAATTTATAGAGTAAAAAATATATATATTCTACACCTAAATTGTTGTTCTGTGATATGTAAATTTGGTGAAATGTATTTATCCTTTACTGAAATTGTGTAATGAAAGATTCTGAGCTGTAGATACTGTCCCCGATCTCCCACAACTTCAAATGGGAGCAGTAATTGTACATCCCAAGACCTATTTAAATACATAAAATTTAATAAGAGATATAGTGTAAAGGACAAGTTTCGCCTTTGTGGATAAATAATGATACAGATAACAACTTTAGGGATGTGGATAAAAAGTTCAGAATCTGTTTAAGCTTCCAGCATAGTTGATCCATACAATGATGTCAATGCAAATGGGCAGTCTTTTTATTGTAGATTCATATTCACTGTCAGGAATCACAAGGAATTCCTGTTACACTACAGGGTGGATTAAATGGATAAGCACAGTACACATCGGTACTGTCCCGGTTTCCCCCTATGGGGTACTTATAGTATGTAGAGCCCTCAACCTGGCTTTGAGCAAACAGACCTGTAAAGGTCTTTTCATGTTGCCTCCAACCTTTCTTTGTGGTTCTGAGTCCTCCAAATGTGGTTTATTCCTTTTAGCCAGAAAATAAAGCGTAAAATTACAGAACATTTATTAAATGAAATACATAATAAAATCCAGTTTGTTTATATAAAAAGGTCTGACACGCGTTTCGCCACGTCACTGTGGCTTAATCAGTCAGAAATAATATTTACGTCAGATACGTTAAATGTGATCAAGACAGATCTTAAAAATGGTCAGATATTCTGCTTATGGGGTTTTGTAGTGTTATAGTGAGATTACTCGAGATGCACCTTCCAAAAATACCAATGGAATGTAAAAATAATGCCTGTGTATGGAAAATACAATAACTCCTATTCATCAATTTTTTTTTTTTTTTTTTAATTCAAATCTTTTTATTTGGATAAAGCATCAGCAACAAGACAGCTAGTATATAAACATTCGGCAGAAGTACATCAGGGGAGACTCAATAAACATCCCCGACTAGGGGGGGTCTCATCTAAATAGAAATCAAAAATGATCGCGTCATCAAGAAAGATTGCATCATTAAAGCAAGAAAATATAGGTCTACCTCAAAGTAGTACATCTGATAACAGAAAAACAATAAACCGTGGGAAAGGGGAGGTGGACTACACCGACCACCCACCAGCAATGGCACGAGGGGGGAAAGAAAAAGAAACGGGGGGGGGGAGGAAATAAAAATGTAATAGTAGGGTGGGGAGAGGGGCAAAGGGACGGCAAAGGCCAAGACTGTGCCTTTCCCGGCTCACTCACGGAGGAGGCCGTGGAAGGATATTGTCACAAGGCCCAGGGGCCCGAGGGCCAAGTATGGCAACCAGAGCCATGGTAGGTGCCATAGTGGCACATCTCGGGGAAACCTGAAAAATGGCAAAAAAAAAAAAAAAGTGGGGAGGAAGGGTACACCATCACTGGTGGGCTAGTGTCGGTAAAAAAAAAAGTCTCATATGTCATCGGTATCGGGGGGGTCTCCGCCTAATTCAGAGGAAGAGGTGCAAGGGAGACATAACAGGATGGGGGGGGCAGGGAAAACGCAGCAATAAGGGGGCAGCAGTGTGGACTAAAGCGGTTGAGCGAATCCCCATCGGCAGAAAATTGAATATCTACAGTGGGGGGAATGCTCAAAAGATAAAGGGGTGTCCGCAGAGGGGGTGTAAGTCTCAGAGGTAAGACATCGGGGTTCAGATCGGGGGGGGGAATACGCAGCCCCAGGCACGTTCACTTGCCGAGCCCGGAGAACGAAGAGCTCCGGAGAGCATGCTAAAGTGGATAGGGGGCTCAGCCGGCATCTAAAAATATGGAGATGGGTAGAGTCATCCGAGCAGCCAACTTGGGGAGGCTCAGCAGGGGACCTGCTCCATCCTCATGGCGGGTTGTCACAGCGGGGGAAGGCTCCTCTTCGCGTAGTATGGCAGACAAAGGGTCATCCAGACGTGGACCCCTTGCTTGATGTGCCTAGAGGGGTGTCAGCTATACCCTCCTGACGAGGCCCAATAAGGCCGAAACGATCGTCGGGGTTGCTGCACCTCTCGTGCAGGGATGACGTCCTTGGCAATCAGCACTGGCCACCCTTTCTGGGTGAGAGCAGGCTGATTTGCATATGGAAAATTCATCCCTGTAATGGCACAAGCAAGCTAAAACCTTGTTTGTGAGACCTGAGCGGGCACCCACCGTAGAGCAGGCCATTTGTGCTGTTGCTCGTTCTCAGGACCCTCACAAACACCCCCCCTTGTTAGTATGGCAGACAGCATCATCTCAGGGGCCAAGGAAGGATGCAAGACCACCACTGCAGACCATTGTGGGCACGTGAGGACCGCCGCAGTCCCGCCGTCCAGCGACTCAGCCAACAGATCTCCCACTTCAGGCAGGAACTTTGGGTGCACCAGGACATCACCCGCCAGCATCTGAGATCCCCGCAGCACCACGGCACCACGGTCACCGCTCCCAGGGTTCCACTCTCCATCCTCTTCTGCAGCGGAGCGACTAGCCGGCATGGGCAGAGGCAGCACAGCCCCAGCCACACCATCATACCGGCCCACTGCATCAACCGGAGCCTCCTCCACCCGGCACACCCGCTCCTCTTCAGCCTGGTCTGTCGGGACCCGTACCTTCTCCACTACACATCCCATCTCAGCCGCCACGCCTCGCCTCGAAACTCCGCCGTCCAGAGCGCACGGAACTCCATCAGGTGCCTGACGTCACCCCTCGTGAGTGGGCCAGAATCATCCTGTCGCTTTCCGCCTTCAAAAGACGCTGCTCCGATGTCCCACCGGCAGGGGCCCTCCGCCGAGCAGGATTCACCGCCGCCTCTTCTCACCGTCCTACCACTCCACAAAGCAGGTAAGAGTCAGAGCACGCAGGGGAAACGTCTGCAACCTCCGAGCAGGCTCCAAAGATGGCCGCCACCAGCTAGGCCGCAGGAACCAGCACAGTGTCCAAGCACCACCGTAAGCGGCAGAAAACAGATGCCGTGTGCAACTAATACCTCCTCAGCACAGCAGGAACTCAAATCGTCAAGGCAGCAATCGGTTTGGACGGTGGGACACGCAAAACAACATAGAAAAGTCCAGGTCATCAGGGAGCTCTGCAAGAATGTGTCCACACTCGTCGACAGTCAGCTCCGCCCCCCTTTTCAGCAATTTTTAACCACCTGAATCTGACTGTTGTAATGCAGCAGTAAAGTCTTTGAACTTTTTTACAGTGAGATTTGGTGTCTGGTTTTTGCAGCTTGTTTTATCTCTCTCCAGCGTGATGAGAGCGAGAACAAAGAATTGTTTCTCCACAGCAGGCGCACCAATCTTGTTCTATTATCTGTAGCCCAGATGACGGCTCCTGCACTTCAGTCCCAGGGATTCCCTCCTTTGCTGAACTAAGATGTCATCAGTGGGTCTCCTTTCTTTCACTTTCGGACAGCGCGTATAAGTCTTGATACTGTATTTTGGTTCAGGGTTCATCCTCCAGAGACATGCTTGTCCAACAGCACATGAACTCCTAAGAATACTCTGAAAAATCCCGAGGTCCACTTGAGTGCAGATTATGATATCCACCTAACAATTGTTCGCCCTAAGGGTTGCTTATAAACTCCCTTGTTTTTTATTAAGAAAAGCTTATTTTAAAGCGGTTTTATATTATTGTATCCCATTGGCACAATTTCTTTTTTTTGCATGTATGGTGTATTTTTATTGATTTAACCTCCTATTAGGAGAATAGGAGACTTTTTTTTTTTCTCCGGTTCGATGGAATTCTGCGATGCCAGTTCGGTGGTCTGCGTTGTCTCCATTTTCGGCAAAATACGGTGACCACTCACTAATGAATTTATTCATGGCGTAAATGGAATCGCCGAAATAGGCCAGAACGCAAAGCCCCAATATTGCATGCAATTTCGTTACTTTGTGAATAGACCCTTTACTTTTTTTCCCGCTAAAGGTAGTGGAGTTAAGCACTTTTACTTATAAAGCAAACAGTGCCACTGCATTCACGTTCTCATTTCCCACAGGAGCAAGTTCAGTATTTTATACGTGCTTATATTATTCATAAGTGAGTCTACCAAAATAAAAGCAAAACCATTTACATGGTTATTCAAAGAAAGCTGAAATGGCACCAAATATTGAATTTCCCCACTACGGTGCAATTTTGTGGCCATTCAGCTATTCAAAAGCTTACAGTTCGCCAAATATTGGCGAATTGCCAGCAAAATACGGTGATCTTCAGCAGCGGTGAACTCCCCATAGAGAAGCAATGGTTAACATATTCCGAGTAGGGCTGCAACTAATGATTATTTCCATAATCGATTAGTTGGCTGATTAATCGAAAATATAATCATCGGATAAAAAAACTTTCTTTTTTTCTTATGCAATTTGCACAGTGTAAATAACTTTGGTATGTACATAACGCAAATTGTGTATTTATTGTAAGTTGCTTACTTTTCACACATAAGGTACACAAGCGCCTGGTTAAAGTGATGGAGTGATGCATGCGCAGCTCTAGCCAGTGTCTGTTTTCTCCCCGAATCAATGCTGCTACGAGAGCTCAGATAGGATGTCAGCCTGTGAAGCGGGGTGAGGGGGGGGGTGTCACTCCACACTGTCGTACCATATTAATACGCAAATGTGGTCACAGGATGCGTAGAGTGTTTCTTTAAAATAAATTCATGAACAAACGGAGTGGGGGGAGTTAGTGAGTTTAGGCAAGGGACCAAATCAGAGTGTGAGAGGTAGTTTTTGGCAAATTGACCAGACCAGAGAGAGACGGGGAGTGTGTAGTGGTGGCACAGGACTCCAGCTCCAAGTAAGGATAAAACACAGGTGGTACAGCTCCTCCACCCAAACTGGGCTATGTTTGACATAACTCTAGAACGAAATCATACGGAGTAAAGCAGCGGCATGTCTTCTACAATCAACTCCAATGTAGAGCCTGAGCCTGAGGTTATGAACGTTTAACTCCGTCTGATTCTAAACCGACAGCCGATTAATCGATAATGAGGATAGTCGACAACTATTTTCATTATTGATTAGTTGTTTCAGCCCTAATTCCGAGAACACCGAACAGCAGAGAAATCAAGTGTAATGAACATCAGTGAAATGCCCTGATGTTCAGTGGTTTCATTCGGCAGGTTTAATCAGGTGAATCCCATAGGTTTCAAAGTAAAAAATAATCCTGTTTTTATCAATATATTTATTTAACAGTTTATTCGTTTAATCTGCAGCAAAAAGTCAATTTTTGGGGGATTTTTAGGCAATTATTTATTTTTACCTTGTTTGTCGGCTTTTTCCGGCGGTGAGTTGTCATTGGATTGGATGCCGTGTTTTTTTGCATTTTTGCGGCGGCTTATCCTATCTGATGTTTTGCGGCGATTTTTACGTTCGAAACAGTTGTTCGGCAGCTTTTTCCTGCACTTCGGGGGCCATACAGTGAATTTGATTCCCTGAAGTGAGGGGAACGAAAGGGCACCGAAATTCCGGTGTCAGTGCGTATGCGCGTTTAGCTCGGTTCGTTGATCTTAGGCCCCGTTCACACCTGGGCATTTTACAGCGCTTTCCTGTGCGCTGTAAAAAGCCTAAACACGGAAATCCCATGATTTCCTATGGGGCCAGTTCACACCTAGGCGTTTTACAGCACGTAGGAACGCGCTGTGAAACGTCCTACGCCCAAAGAAGTACAGGAGCTTCTTTGGGGCGTATTGCAGCGCGTTCGCAGCCACAGACTGCAGCGCGTTTGCACGTTTTTCACGTTTGCGCGATACGCGTGTCAAAAAACGCTTAGGTGTGAAACCCAGCCTTACAGTCCTTCCTGTAAACACTGTGACGTGTGATTTGAGCCAGGTTGTGATGTCGGTGCGCATGCGCAGTGCAGCCAATTTAACCCTTAACTTAAAATAACTTGTACTGAATATATAGTTTATATGTAGTGTTTTCCCCTTTGGTTTCATTTATGATTTGCTTGTTCTGCAAAGCTCATGGCATGCTTGTTGCATAGTTATGTATTGAACACCACCTTGCATTTTCAGAAGATCGGCATGCCTTGTGTAAATATTTATCTGGTATCTTGCAGAGTTCAGCAAATTCTTGCCATACTAATGTGTAACTTGTGCAATGAAGGCAACACACGGAGAGGCGGGCGTATTCTGTATAATGACACTCCTTGTGGTAAACATTAGCAGTAAATCGGATCAGCTGCTCAGGAGCGCTTTTCCCTCTCCTGGGGCCAAGAACACTTACAGAACCAATTCCTAACCTGAAATCTGTGGGTTATCTAGAAAACTCTGCGTTTCCAGGAAAGGATGCATAAAAAAGTGTTGAAAGCACACTAGTTAGGTAAACACATTTTTCCAAATAAAACACATTGGAAGCCTGCATTTATGTTTAAAAATCCAAGTGGCTAGTCGCCCCCCCCCCAAGGTATTCTTAAAAATCCAAGTGGCTAGTCGCCCCCCCCCCCCCCCCAAGGTAGTATTTTTAATAATCTGCCACTTCCTACTCCTGTCTGTAACTTTAACTTTAATTCTCTGGTTATGGAGCTTATGGTCTACATGTGACACGTGACCTCTGTCATTTCCAGATTTGTTATAAAACGTAGAAATTCTCTTACAGGGAGAAAAAGAACACCTTTTCAGATGTTATTACATTTTTTTAATAAGTTTTGACTAAATGTTTTCCTGCCCTGTGAGGGCCTGCTAATGAGAGGGGGGGGACAAGTCAGTTCTGGAAAAGGTTAATTCTCCTGGCCGCAAAACTTACATGTTTCCAGATGGTATCAGTAGCTTTCAGCTTGTTAGTTCCCTCTTCATCCAAGGAGCATATCACCTCATGCCTGCGAGCAATACTTACTGAGCTGAAAGAGCCCCATGCGCTCTAGGAATACACCACTCTAGCGCAACTCAAACATATGTGACAGTACTGTGTAATACATGTCGAGCAAAGCTCAACTCCTGTCATACTTATCTATATCGCCTAAGAATTGCAGCAGACACGCATCCTGCATGGAATATTATTCACTGATGGAGATTAAGAAGATGTAATGCTTCACACACAAATTCATAAAGGACCAATTCCACCAAAAAAATGAAATGCCCATATTTTATGTTGTTCATATCTTACATGTGCTTTGTTTTTCTCTTGTATGTTCAGTTAAGAAAATATTTTTTATTCTATCAGGGTTATTCAAAGAGAATCGAAAAGTCACCGCATGTTCGGTGACTTTTCGTACGCTTCATTTCGGTGCGATTTGGCGATCCCATTTTGGCGACCCTGCGGTGTAGAAATGAGCTGATTCTACTTGCTCGTGTGCCTATGAATGGAAACATTGCTTGTGTGTACTCTTCTTGCTCGTGCTGCCTGTTAATATAAGTAATATAAGTAAAATGTCATGCATGCTGTGTCCAAGGGATACTTGGGGTGCCATCACATGTCGTATCTGCTCTTTTATATGTTTTGCAGTTCTAAGCCTTTTATTTTTAAGTGGACACATGCTTAAATTTCCTCCTCCACCCATATATACACTTGGATGTCTATGCTTCCTCAACTATCCTTTCAAATATTTGGAGGTTTACACTTCTCCTATTGGCCATCCATGCACTTGACCATTTTGGTGATACATGAAATCAATTCCCCCAGACGTCCAGCATCTTTGTAGCTCATTGAGGACGCTAGAGCGTCTTCTGTCTATAGCGCCCCTCCACAAAAAATGGCAAATTCATCTTTCAGCAGCCATAGAGTATCCATTCTCATTGTACGCCCATGTTGACCTCCTTGGTTAACAGAGTAGACCCCCTTGAGTTGCTCTTGTTCAGTGATGTTTTTATCCTTTTCTATGTGTGGTTACAACATGCTCCTGTCTCGGCAACAACCTGTATCTGCAAGTCCGAATTGAATTGGAGGCAGTGATGCTTCATACATCAAGTCCCACATTCTTCCGAGGTATTTGCATTTCCATTTCGCAGTCTGGCCTAAAGCAAAAACCAAAAATAAAATGATGCAGCCTACTGTGGAAAACTGTGAGAACAAATTGTGCTCAAAACTTGTAGCCGCTCTGCTAATGAAGCACCTCCAATACTCTTATTATAATGAGAATGAAGTGTCATTGAAGAATCCACAAGTAGCTCTGAGATAATTTCAAGACTTGTAATTGGCCTTAGGTTTTGCAGTACTCGACAGCAGGGTAGCAAAATAAAATCTACATGACTTATTAAATAGGGATGCTTTTTGTTCCACGTTTTATCTGTTGTGTATTTGCATATTAAAAATGCTGAGATTCTACAGTGTGTCCCTTACATCTGGACCGATAATATATTTTTATCTTTGTATTATGAAAGTGTATAGTTTTCTCCTATGGACCCTGATCTAGATGACGAGTCCAGATCTATCTAGCAGAGAGTGTCTCTGCTCATCATGGCATGTGAAACGCTAGAATACAGAAACAAAAGCTTGAGAGTGATGTGAAATACACAATTCTGAGTTCTCTCAACACATAGGACTCCCTAAAATGGGTAAAATGTTTGTATGCAATATTTTGGTCTATTAGAGCATAAAAGGGTGTGTCTACTGCACATTAGCCCCTTCTCACCTGCCAAGCTCCTCAGAAATACCTCTGCTGCCTGCTCAAAACACAACCGGCAAGGACACAGAGGTCAAACAGTTTCTCGTGTCCTCCACGTGGAATTTCTGTTCATTTGGAGTTTACATAACTCCTAAAATAACAGTCCAATGGAATTCAGTGTGTATTCGAGCAGTGCTTGTCACGCTTTGTGTTAAAATGCCTTGTGATTCTACTGGTATATGAGCAATAACCCACTAATAGGTTCCAGGAAAGGTAATTCTGTGAGTATATGGCCAAGAGATCTTTCATTGTCATCACTTTGTCAGACGTTCAGTGCATGCTATTTGCCGGTATACAAGATGGCGGCCATTCCTAGCTTTTACCCTTTCAGTAGTGGAAGCCTTTGTAGGAGGTATGGGTGGGTTTTGAATTTCCTAACCATTTGGATACCACAGTGTATACCTAAAATAAAGAATTTCCAATATATTAAAGGTTAAAATACAATTAACAATCATCATAAGTTCCCCATGCTTGGTCTTTATTATATATTATTTATTTTTTTATAAAGGATTTTACCAGGAAGGATACATTGAGATTTCTCTCGTTTTCAAGTATGTCCTGGGTTCAATAACATTGAGTTGTTACAGAAATACAAAGTAGCAAAATGCAAGTTATTAACACAAAACAAATATACAAAATTAACAGAAAATAAATATGTAGGAAATATATTCACTGTTACATGTTTACAGGTGCATTCTGTATTGAGGTATGTTAATTGGGAGCTCTTGAGTGACTTTAGACTGGGGGAAGATTTGATGGCGTCTGGGAGGTTATTCCATTTTTGCGGTGCTCTGTAGGAAAATGAGGATGGAGCCACTTTCTTTTTGTATTGTGGTATTGCAAGTAAAGTGCAGGTCTTGGATCAGAGGTTATAATTTGTTTCCTCAAAATATATATAAAATACCTCTAGATACCTTGCATGTTTTCCCAAAGGTATGTTTAGCTTCTGAAGTTCACTTCCACGTGGAGGTATTAGGCTAGGGTCAGACTAACGCATTTTTCACGTTGTCCGTGAAAAAGTGCGTTGAACGAATGGACGTATTTTTTCACGGAATACGCAATAGCGGTCATACGATGCGCAGTTTCATCCGTGATTTTGTACGGATCATCAATAAAACACTTTTTGGGTCTGGATGTTATGTTGGCCGGACATTAGCAGCGTCTGACGTCTCCTAATCACGCACACACGCCGCTAGCGGACGCAGCGCACTCTGTACGTCAGTACTAGTGGTTTCACGTTCTCGAAAAAATGCGTTTGTTTGCCGCTTGCGTTGCGCGGCTGCACTTTTGTGCGACCGTACTTCGTATATTGGCCGTCATTGCCCGGCATCTGCTGCTAGCACGGCCGTGATTATGTGCGGCTGCACGCGCGTTCGCACTGCCTCAGTCTGACCCTAGCCTTAGAGTTCCTTCCATGTTGATCTGTTTTCCTGTTGAAGCAGTGGTTAGAGATAACAGCACCCCACTCTCTTCTCCATAAAAATAAATGGAAATTTCAAGGATGTTGACTTATTCAAATTTCCCTCAATTACTATCTGCTTTATAAGTTACAGGACGGAAACTGTAAGTGACACTCCAGCTACATCTCTCATGATCACATCTCTGATCCTGTCAGTGTTGCAAAAAACACTGAAATCTTGTAGGTTCCAAATAACCTAGCCAGGTTTGCAAGCAGTCGGTGCCGCATGCCAAACGCCTTGTTTTAATTTGTGTAGCTAAATCTCCCTCCAGTAGGCCCCTGCCTCACCAAAATGAGATGTTTGTGTGCAAGCAGGAATGAGACGGAGATAATTGACCATTTCGCAGTCCAAGAATAATTTGTTTCACAGAGTGTATGAGATGGCTTAAAAAAAAAAAAGAAAAACCAGCAAAATGCTAGTGTTAACTTCAGCATTCATCCTGAAAATTAGAAATTACCTAGTGAGAGGGAACAAGCAGCAGCTGCAGAGTGAACATGATCTGGGTCTTAATGTGCTTCTGTTTTTCTCTGCTTTCCCAGCCCCATCACGCTTCACATGGCAGATCTGGACTTGGAACATATATTTCATGGAAAGCGCAAAAGCTATTAAATAATAGAATTCATATGGAGATTACTAAAGAGTAATATTTATAAAAATATTTAAGAGGGTTATAGGTTATTTATTTCTATTACCTGGTGGTCCAGGTAACGTTGCCGTAACAGAATGTTTTGACGGTCATTGTTTGACCATGCATGTGCTGGAGAAAGCTCCAGGAGACCGTTTGTACATATGTGGGTTACTCCCAGAATTGCAGCCATTAGCATGTTTGGAATAGGGACCCACTGTGATTTAAGTACATTGACACTTTGGGCTTTCTTATTTTCATAATCTATTGGCCGTTTTCTTTTACATTTTTGTTTAATCGGATAAAAAATATATATTTTTTACTTAAAAGAAACCTTTTATTAAAGATAAATCAACCTCTGCCCCCCTTTTTTTATTGTAAGCAATTTACTATTGTACATAACTTTCATACGTACATATGCAAAATGCGGATCTTGCATACTTTTCACACACAAGTTATGCAAGCACCTTCTCAGAGTGGTGGATTGATGTGCAGCTTATCCCCATGTAGACTTTCTCCCCAAAAGAACTCTGCTACTAGTGCGTAGATAGACATGATGTCAGCACAAAGCGGGGTGAGGGGGCACTTTACGGAGTCTGACCACTTTAATACGCTAAAGTGGCCACTATGCATATAGCGTTCCTTTTAAAATAGTTTCACGAATAAGCTGCGCAGGGTGACTGTCCGGAAGTGGAAGGGAGGGAGTTTGGGCAAGGGACTTGATTCGATTGCGAGAGTGAGTGAGTTTGGGCAAAAGACTAGACCAGGGGTCAGCAACTTTGGCTCCCTGATGTTTTGGGAACTACATTTCCCATGTGGCTCAGTCAGCCTAATGGGTGACTAAGCATTGTGGGAGATGTAGTTCCCAAAACATCAGGGAGCCAAGGTTGCTGACCCCTGGACTAGACCAATAAGGGAGGTATGGAGGGTGGGATGGTAGCACAGGACCCCAGCTCCAAGTAAGGCTAAAACACCAGTGGTACAGCGCCCACACCTGACCCAGTGGCAGCACCCCAGGGTCTGTGCTATAGTTCTGCTACTGTTTTAAACTACGTAAAATAAAACTTGTTATGTCTGACATAACCCCACAGCTAAATCATATAGAGTAAAGCAGCGGCTTGTCTTCTGCAACCAGCTCCAAAGCAGAGTCTAAGGTAATTAACGTTTTACTCGGTCTAACGCTAAACCGTGTGTGCTGAACACAAATCGATTAATCGATAATGAAAATTATTGTCAACTATTCTCATTATCAATTAGTTGACCATTGATTAGTTATTTCTGCCCTGATTGTCGCTGTGGCGGACTTAATCATCTCGTGATCACAATTTGTAAACAGATCTCCATCTATCGGTATATTAATGTATCCATGGCTGGTGCTTTTAAAACCCTTTATTATGAGCAGAGTGTGCTGTATGTTATTTATTGAATCCCTTGGTCTATATAGCATCCCTATATAAAATCCATGTAAAGGTTTGAGTGCAGCCTCTCACATTTTGTGTATGCATGTAGAGGTTACACATGGCCAGGAAATACAGCTTCCTGGCAGCTCATGAATGTACAGTATGCAGAATTCTTATGCAGCAAGTAGGGAAATTGGTTAGTTAAGGCTAATTAAGGAATAAGGTTTCCTTTCGGTAGCTTTATGAATTCACACATACTGCAGGAGGCTCTCATGTGCATGAGCCTGCATAAGTGCTAAACATGTGCTCGTAAGCCCACATCTGCCTGTTACAAAGCATGATGTAAATGGGTATAGCAAGTTTAAATCTTGGATTCATTGCTGGACCAAGGAGAAATCTGTTTGCAACTATTGATCCATACTGAAAATTTCTCCCTCCTATTTAGGGAAAAATTGGAAAAAGTGTGTGTGATTTGGGTTTACTATCTTTTTGGAGCAATCACAGCAACTGAAATTTATGGAATGTTGAATTTGTTGGACATTTGTCTATTTTCAACCTAAATTACTATGTAGAAAATGGAAAAACCTGCTCCCTTCACCACCTCGTCTGGAAGTTCTTTTATGGGAGTGCAACACGTTTCCAAAATAGGCCTGACAATTTTTTTTTCTGACTAGCACCACCCATGGAATTTTTTTTTTAATGCAACTGTATGTTTCAATGAACCGAGCCTTAACTGCAGTGTCATTTTCAGGGGAGGACTGATAACTAGTGGGGGCTCCCCATGCAATAGAAGATAATGGGGCACCCATGTGCCCTGCCCATAGTAGGTCACGTCCACCTAAACTCCAACCACAAAATGCTACACTGACATGTACATTGTTGTGTTAAAGACTTTATTTCTTCAAACTTTTTTTAAATTAGAGGTTTTAATAAGATAAAATCCACTTGGACCCACATGCTAATAAACGATCATGCCTTCTCCAGACTCCTACAGATGGCCATCATTCTGCTGTGGCAGCCATCACCCACTCATTGCAGATAAGGCTGTGCTGCAGCACAGAAGGTCTCGGTGGCAAACTTGGTTAGCTGCTGACCACTTTTCAGGTTTATAGGATACTATACATCAGGGCTCAAAATTTCTGCTCGCATTTGGCGAGTGAAAATTGAGGGCGAGTGGAAATGCACACACAAGTAGCACAATAAATTTATTTTGTGCTGCGTATTCCAGCAGGGCCACTGTGCAGCCCTCCCTTTCCCAGACTGCACGGTGGCAGGAAACCGCTGTCTAACCTGATCCAGCTCTGTCACTGGCAAGGGGTGGAGAGGAGCTTCCCTGCCTGCTCGCTCTGCTCTGACTGGGCTCTGACTGGGTATACATGTATCTGGGGGTCTGATATCTGGTTATTAATTTTATTTTTGTAACTTTATGCTGTTAAGGTTTTATTTAGAATAGTTTCCTAAGCTAATTTAAGGTTTGTTTTTTTTTTGGTTTTTTTTTTTAGGGGCAGAGTTAAAGGCTGGGTAGGGGTTAATAAACAGCAAGAAGTCCTACAGACTGGTGGTTAGGAGGTCGGGGGTGTCGTGAAGTGCAGGACATAAAATCAGACCACCAGTACAAAGTTGTGTGGTATTGGTCATATTTATTTTCCAAGGAATAATGCAGCGCCTCCAGTTCACCCACTCAAACACTGAGGGAGGAGAGGTTTGCCTCCAGTAAAGCGGACTCTCCGCACTAGCTGCATTCTGCAAATGGATAGTCAGGGATTTCAGGTAAGTGTTTACATAAAATGGGACTTTGTTTAGTAAGGCAACTGATGGCGGAGGAAGTCAAGATGACCCCCGTAATTTCATTAATGGCAAAGACTGCCTCCGAGTATGACTTTAAAAACCCACAGTCAAACCAGATATGCATAAACGATCCAACCTCCCTAAGACCTCTCCAACAGACATTCAGAGTCATTGGAAAAATCTTGTGGTGCACCACTGGTGTAGCAAATGTAATTGACAATTACAATTAGTTTCTTGTACCTTAAAATCCCTGGAAGAGTGGAATGTAATTTGGAAAAATTTTCTCCAATCTTCCTCCGGAAAGGGCGTTAAGAGGTCTAATTCTCACTGTTACGTATAAGGGGGGTATTCTGCCTCCCTAGCAAAGCTGTGAGGCGTGGGTGCTTGAGACGAAGTCTGTATTGACCAGTACTAACACGATGAAAGTTCAGCAGACAGTGTCAACTCTGCAAAACTGGCACGTGGAAAGATGAATCCAGTTTAAAACTTTAACAATCAGACTGACAATTTTTGTAATAGTGTACAGCAACGCAGGTGAAAAGACATTAGTTCTGTCCAGCATTGAGCAAAGATGCTAGGTGACCAGTAACTACTTCTGAGCCAAAAGGGGTGGAGCTAGCTGGATACAGCAAGGCTAAGGGAACCCAGCAGGATCAAAATGGCTATGAAATAATAGCTGTAAGCAGCAAAAGGCAGAATCGACACATAACATTAAAATATACAAACAAACCCTGAGTCCTAGGGCATGACGGGATGGGGGGGGTACCATTCTTGGCTCCCTGCAGCTGCGAGTAGAATCAGGATAGGAAGTGTGGGGGCTGCAGGTCCGTGATACAAACCCGCTCAAGTATGTCCTGGGTGGCGAGTATGTACCGTTAGGTGTCTTGCCCAAGGACACTTACTGGAGAGGTGCTCTTGCCAGGATTGCCATGGGGCTGGAGAGATTGGGACCACTAAAGCAGGCTTCTCCAAAGGCACCCACAATTTATGGGGGGGGGCCACATGAGCCAGTTGCTAATCCAGACTAACAAGGCAGCCCAATAGTACCTTTCAACATGAGGGAGACTAAGGCCACCAGCCAATTTAAAGCGGGTGAGAAGGGAGTATGGTACTCTCGCCCTCTTACGAGCCCATAGAAAATTAATAAATGCAGCGAAAAATTAGGGTGGGCTAGCTATAGGCAGGGTCTGGAAGAAGTATAAAAGTCTTGGGAGGGAGGCGGAGCTACATGTGGCAGTGAGCAGTCGCATTTTGGAGGGGCTCCTCAGCAGCGGTTGCTTTTTAGCTGTTTTTACCCGCCCGCTCGGCTGGCCAATCACCCGGTTGGCTTCCACAGACCTTGGAGGACTTGTGTTCCTTACCTGACCTCGATCTGCAAGTTCCTCGACGGATTTTGGGTCCTGGAGCGGTTTGGGCCTTGCGGCAGCGGTCATTTTAGAAGCCTACATGCGGCCTGTGACTGTTACACTGGGGCCTTACATCTCTGAGCCAGCCCATACCCAGCCATGCCTAGCAGCCGGACACAGAAGGGGGGATCACGCCAGCGGGACATCCGGGACTCTATGCCAGGTGGGTCTGCTTCCAGGCGTGCGGCACTCTCCCTCTCCCTTCCTCCTGGTTATGATTCGTCTGGGGACGACGACTGCTCCTCGTGGCCTCGGGGTACTGTTGGGATGACATGGATTACACCGGAGTCCCAGGCACTGGACACGTGACACCTCTCAGCAGCTGCGAAAAAACAAGCGCAGAAAAAAACGCAAAGCAGCGCTGGCAGCACCCTCGGGAGCCTCGCTGGCCGCGCTGGAAATTTCGGATGGGGATTCGGCTGAGGATCACCGGCTCTCCGCTGAGAGTAGCCTAACCTCAGACCGACAGCCAGGAAGGAGACTGGAGCCCCGAGCGCTAGTGGAAGGAGTTGGGACTGTCAACCCATGCACTGTCTCTGTTGGGACACGGATCCGAGAAGTGGATGAACACCTCCCCTCCACGAAAGGTGACCTTCGTAAGATCCTGGATGAGCTGCGGGAAATACGGGAGATATGGAGACCTGAAGTGGCAGCGGTCCGAGCAGAGGTTGACGTGGTGCGTGCACAGGTGACGGAGGTACAGGCGAAGACCATTTGAAGTACAGACGGAGCAAACTCACCTGACCGAACGAGTTGTTGCCCTTAGCTCCCAGGTTGAGGTCCTGACCCGCTCCGTGGAGATACCAGAAACACGACATCGTCGCCGTAATATCAGGGTCAGAGGAATCCCAGCTTCGGTCTCGACAGCAGAGTTGTTGCCTTATGTTGCTTGCATGGCCCTACAGGTTTCTGGACTCCCTCCTGATACTCCTGGTGTGGTTGGGGTCGGTATTCCGGGTACGACGACCAGCGGCGACCCCCACGGGGACGCCTGGAGATGTGGTAGTGGCGTTCCGAGATGTTGCCTTTAAAGTGAAGCTTATGAATACTCCTGGCGCACGAGACCCCGTGCATTTTGAGGGCTCTACGCTGGCACTGTATCATGACCTCCCGTTCCAGACCCTACTTTTCTCGCCAACGATTTCGGGACGTGACAACTACCCTTCGTCGCAAAGGGATTCGCTACAGATGGGGCTTGGCGGGCTCACTGGTAGTGACGCATGCCAGCTTATCTTACACGATCACTGATCCCTCGATGGCCTGGTCTGATCTTGCGGCAGCGGGACTGTTGCCGGATCAGCTGGAGTTGCAACCGGATTGAGGCCTATCATTCCCCTCCCCCCGCATTTTTCTGATTTAATATTTGAGTTCTCTGGACTTTTTCTGATTGTTACAGATCTTTTTTGACGGTTTTTGCTGAAAACTGAGCGTTGTTCTCCCCCTCCCACCCCTGTTTTTACCTTATATTTACGAGGCACTGGGCTTACGATTGGCTTGGGAAACGACCTTTCGGGACAATTGTCGCTTTTATGGATGGGTCCCTACAGGCTTTTCATAGCAGTACTACCGCTTTTTCATGACATTGGAACCCCCTGCACCCTTTTTCCCTTTCCCCTTTTTTTTTTTTTTTTTTTGGCTTATGTTACGTTGCGCTGCGCAATTTCGCCTGGTTCCTCTTAAATAGCTTTGCCAGCCCTACGGGGCTGTATTTTTATACATACGTTCTGATTTCGTGAATTTCTTATGTATGATTTATATAAAGAATTTTAAATAAAATAAAAATAAAAAGTCTTGGGAGGATGTTCATTTTTAAAATAGTACCAAGCCCAAACAATGATAAATGCGGTCTATTCTAGTCTTTTGCGTGGTTAAATAAATGTATTAAGTGATTTTGCAAAATCCCTTAACACAAGGGTTTAAAAGCCGGTATTCAGTCACTGCATACCATCTCGTTTAGAGGACGCGCTACAATGGAATAGCTCATTCTCTAGGGAAGTGCAAATTCATGTCTCCGATACAAAACCTAGAATATGTGAATTTACAGTAAGCTCGCGCAAGTAGGGCTTGCATCTTGAAGGCGCGGGCCGATTTTCAGCTAACATCTGTTTCGACTTTTCCACTCACTGCTCCAGAGCTTAGCTTAATGTCTGGTTGGAATCGGGCTCCTTATATTTAGGGAGAATAAAGTCCTTATTATTAGAGTGAATTCTCCTCAAACTCAAAACTTACACCTTGCACATGAAGAGACCCTTAACTTCTCTGCTCCACATACATAAAATATAAATCTAGAAACCCTATAAAAACAATAAACCCTGAAGGTAAATGATATCCGATGCCATCAAACTTCATGTTTACTGTGTCAATTCAAAGAAACACCTATTCATGATCCATGGATTCTGTTAGCTCCTGACAAAGCCAGTTTTTACCGGTAAAACACCTGTTGAGCATTATTTTAAATTTTGATGTCTGTCACTGTGTACTTGTAGCGATCTGGTGAGCTATATTTCTCAACCTAGTATCTGGTGATTCGGCATTTGAGGCAATTAATGAATTGTATGATGTGCAGACTCTGCCACTGCTTTTATATTGACCCTTATGGATTGGATGTAGTACTTGCCGCTGCTCGCTGTACGTCACAAGTTGGCCATTTTTTACTAGGTAGCAATAGGGCAAGATCAGAAATCCTCAGATTTTAGGGTTCAGTTTATGATGCGGTTGTAGCTCCTAGGATTTGCTTGACGTATGTCTCTTGATTTTAAATGCTTCTGGTGTTGTCTGTTATAAATGAATAGATTATGGACCTTTCCCCAGTTTCCCCCTTCCTTTGTGGACTGGCTGTCTAGTCCACTTTTTTTCTGACATTCTTCTTAGTAGAAGAATAAAATCTTTTATAGGCAACAATAAGTTCGATAAATCATACTTGCAGTATGTGGGATTTGTGCTGATATATTGTAGTCGTATTTGTAAATTTTTTATGTCTAGGACCTATAAGGGAAATCAGTCCAGCAAGTATTGGCAGCAATTTATATTGGTCGCCACACTAAGATTTAAATGCATATATTTTTTGTGTCCTTACACGTATTTATTGGATTTTATATATCAAGACTTTCTTTGACATTGCTAAATAAAAAAAAAATGATTCATCCAATGAAAATGGCTACAAAATTGTCAGGGCTGGTTTTTGCCCATCTGAAGCTGAATCTCCTCATTGCTACCTTTTTTTAAAATAATTCAGGAACAAACTTTCCACTTACTGTAACACCAGGCATCTCTAACCTGCTCGATGTTTCTAATCAAGGGATTTTCGTTCGTGAGGTTCTGATATTGAAGTAATTTGTTCTTTGAAGGCAAACTACCCTTTATTTCCTATGTGGCCATGTTGTCATGTGACAGCCTAATTAAATACCTGCACATCAAATCCAGAACAAATCTGCTGCTTGTCATTGTTGCCACCAACATCTAATTCCTTTTAATAACTACTAAAGGACATTCTACAAAAGGAAAAAGACTTTCTTCTGGGTTTTTTCTCATTACCAAATCAGCGTGACATAATTGTAAAGTGATTTTTTTTTTTCTTCCTTCTTGAAGATTTTGTTCCTTTTTTTTTTTCTCTCTCTAAGGTGATAAAGTTCTGGCAGGTTTTTAGAACAAAGGCATTTTATTACATGTGGTGATGTTGTTGGTGTTCATGAGGCCCGCAATAGTTGTTGAAACAAAAAAGTTCTCAACATTCCCTAAAGTGTTGTAGAGAAATTATTGCTTAGGTTTTTTGTTCTCATTCCGTGTGTGTGTGTGTGTGTGTGTGTGTGATACAGTGTCCATAAAGTCTCTTTACAATTTCAAAAATTTATTACAAAGGCAAATGAAAAGACAGTTAAGTGAAAATTATTACAAAATGAGATGTATATATTTACGTTTTTTTGCCTCATTTAATACACCTCTATATGGGCACCATTAGTTGCATGAAGCACATCAAGACGGTACTCGATTTCTTGCCATGTTCGCTGTAGCATTCCTCATCAATGGTGACAATGGCATCAGTGATCCTCTGCTTTAGATTAGTGATGTCTGTGTGTGTCTCTGTGTCTCTATAATAGTATTGGATGGAACACAAGTCTTTAAGAAATTCATATGTTTCTTCATATTCATGTGTATGAAACCTATTCGTATGTTTCTTCTACACCTTATTCACACAGACTGAGGGAATCGTTATACAGGTTTTAACACATTTTGATCCCCCTTCACATTATGACATTGGGTGTGTAACTTTCTACTTTTGGTTTCATGTAAGCACTCAAGAATATTTGGAATATTCTAGATTTTATAATCGTTTCTACTTCAAGAGTTACCATGTTCGTGATTTAGATACCAGCTGTGTAAGGTTTTATTTTTTATGGAACTTCCAAGCACCATGTAAATGTTTTTTTGTGTAGATTAGGGAGAACCTGCCCACTCTACCCTCACATTGAAATTTATAACACCAATTATACACTATATTGCCAAAAGTATTCGCTCACCTGCCTTGACTTGCATATGGATAGGTGAGTGAATACTTGGCAATATAGTGTATGTTCATACAGCTTTAAACCTGTCCTTTGAGATCAAACTGTCAATGGATTATGGACCTTGTGTTGCTCCATTCACAAAACAGGCTGTCTGATCGCTGCCATGACACAGCTACTTATTTATTCAGCAACTCCATTTACCTTATCAGATAACCTAAACTACTGCCATGTGCTAATCTGTATCCAATAAATCCATAAAGATAAATAATGGCACAGAAGAACACAATTGGAACAGATCCGTATTGTCCAAGAACAGCAATGTCTGTGCTTTGTGTTTCATATACATTTTTTTGCAATGGCTCCTCGATTGAGCTACCTTTTTAGATGGGGGAGGAAATAATAGCATGATCCTTTAGGATAACTACTATCAAAATATACCCCCTCTTAAATAACTGGATTGTGTGTGTGTTCGTACCTTTCAATAGATCCACTGGTTATCTCACCCACAACTTGCAGGGCTTAACCCCTAGATAATTTGTATAAAAAACGATTTGACAGCCTGGTCTCAGCGGTATCGGACTAGTAATTTGTTTATATATGGTTCGCTTTCCTGTCTTTAATAAAGAATTTATAGAAAAAAAAAGAAAAACATTTTTTTCCAACTCTTTGACAGCTAATATAATCCTTTTTTTCTTCTTTTATTTCTAGTTGTTGATCGTCAGGGCTGTGATCCTCAGACCCGCTTCCACGTGCCACCAAATACCAAGCACTGGATTGCGTTTCTGCAGAGAGGCAACTGTACCTTCAAGGAGAAGATCCTACGAGCCGCATCTCATAATGCATCAGCTGTTGTGATTTACAACAATATTTCAAAGGAGGAGCATGTCACTATGACCCACGCAGGTATGTCATCTGTAGTCTGATCACTGTTGTCTTGAAGAGTGTTGACTGGCAAAATTTAGGAGCAACACCTCTCCATCCACACATGTGAAAAATAATCAGAACAGAACCTTACGCTTTACACTCACAATCCTCAACCTCTTTACCTGATCATACGTGGCAGAAACAAAACCTTAAATTTCACAAATAGATATAACATAGGTCAGCTCAACAGGAAAATGTATGTTTTCAGTGCTTCACTAAAAGAAGCACAACATTGGACGTTGTGGGGAGGAAACCAGGAAGTGGAGTGCTCAGCGGAAAGAGGTGGAGATTGAGTAACCACAGACAGAAGAAATGCAATTTATTTTTTATTTTTTTTAACTTGATTCTCAGACGATTTTATGAAGATGAATAAAATTCTATGTTTTCTATGCTGAAGTGTCCCTTTAACCTTCCAGTGTTGTAAAAATGCTGGTCCTCTCATGTCATGCCTATAGGCCACACTGTTGAAGATTATGTACCAGCGGAGGCCTTCATGTTCAGCACTGACTACAAAGATATTATATAGCTCTAATGCGCGTGAGCTGCCCACACACTAAAGAGAAAATTGATTATTGAAGTGTATTTACTTGTATGCAGACCAGCAAAGTCAGTAGGACATTTATAAGGATGCTATCAATACATTACCAGTGTTCAGAATACTTTACATGTAAGCCATGCATTTATGTTATTTACCGCTCCATGTTTTGAGCCATAAGCCAACTGTTGTCATTTTCTGGTGCAGGAAGAACCTTACTTTTGCTTACCTTTTGTATGATATTTGTTATTAAATGCTTTCATATCAAAGTATATTTTCTCCCTGAGCAATTATTGAAATGAAAGATACCGTCACTGAGTTCCAGGAGCTTTTAGTAAGAGATTGATGTGATCGAGAGACTATCTCTAATCGTCTCATTTTTTTTTTTTTTTTTGAGAAAGGATTTTACCAGGAAGGATACATTGAGATTTCTCTCGTTTTCAAGTATGTCCTGGGTGGCGAGTATGTACCGTTAGGTGTCTTCCCCAAGGACACTTACTGGAGAGGTGCTCTAGCCGGGATCGAACCGGTGTCTCCAAAGACTCTCTCCACGCAGAGCAGTGATGTTACCGGTACTTCATTGTTATTGGATGCTGAGAAAACAAAGTCAGACCTTTTTTTTATGTATAAATGAAAGGAATAAGTAAATTTAATAAATAACACACATTCTATGAAGTCACAGCCTGTATTTTAACTTTTTAATAGCTGGGTGAGACTGATCAAGATTCATAAAGCCATCTTACATTTGGATTTGGCATCAATAATGTGTTTATATTTTTTTTTTCCTCCTGAAGCTTATTAAAAGATCCTTGCATGTCTCCGCACCAGAGGCAGTTCCAGAGCTCCTCTCATAACTACACAGCATCATAAATAAACCTGCTGGTTGACAAATTTATTAGTTCTGCCAGTACTGTGCATCAAGATGCAGCACAAGGAGCCCTGAGGCTGCTTCTAGTACCAGGTCATTTAAAGACCACCAACTAGTCAATCAGGACAGTGTCCTGCATCTCCTGCTGTGCTTCTTCTAATCCATACTGCACAGATACAATTGTAGGACAGATATGTTAATATTTGAGTGGTGGCTGCTTGGGAACCTGGCAGGCTGGGGTCCTGCATCATTTAAAGGGACACTACCACCAAAATATTAAAGTATTTATTTTAATTTATGTAGCTGGTATCTTACATGTACTTGTTTTTTCTCTTGTGTTTAGTGAAGAAAATATTTTATTCTGTCACTGGGTGCATCCATTGTGTGATATTTTGTGTTGTAAACTGCTCATCCATAGGTATCTTTTAAGAGCACTTGTTGCTCACTAGGGTTTATTCAAATAGCACCGAATTAGCCACGGAATTACACCAAACAGTGAATTTCCCCGTACGTTTCAATTTCGTGGCCATTTGGCTATTCAAAAAGCTGGCGATTCGTCAAATATTGACCCTGGGTCAAAGGCTTTCGTGACGTCATACCGGCGACCGACACAGAGTTGGCACTGGATGCAGGACTGCCATCGCTGGAGGAGCTCAGGGCCGATGTAGGGGAGTATGTGTAGGCAACATCCTCCTACTTCGGCCCTGAGCTCCAGCGATGACCGTCCTCCAGCTGTCGCAGGCTGCTCGGCCGTCCTCCAGGCTCAGGCGAGCCCCCGACTCGGCTGGGTCGGCTGGGCCTGGAGGACGGCCGAGCAGCCTGCGACAGCTGGAGGACGGTCACCGCTGGACCTCAGGGCCGAAGTAGGAGGATGTAGGACTATGTGTAGGCACCGTACTCACCTACATCCTCCTACTTCGGTCCTGAGCTCCAGCGGTGACAGTCTTCCGGCTGTCGCAGGCTGCTCGGCCAGGCTCAGGTTCGCATGGCTGATAGGTGAGTATGGTGCAACCAATCAGCCATGCGAACCTGAGCCTGGAGGCCAGCCGAGCAGTTTGGCCGGCCTTCGGGATCAGGCGAGTCCCCAGCCCTCCAGGCCCAGGTTCTCATGTCTGATTTTCGGTTTTGGTATCGGTTTTTGGCCGAACCGATCCCGAATTTTTGGTATCGGACTGAAATTTTCATTTTGGTGCATCCCTATGCAGTTCCCTAATACAGGTCAATAGCTGACAGCGAACAGTCACCTCTGAACCATGTAATAATTGCTTTGTATCCCACAAGGAGATTTCCTCTGGCCTTATATTCTTATCTCTGTGTTCATGATTCTGTGGCAATTTTGAAAGTTTTTCTTTCTTGCAAAGGAATAGACAGGAAAAAAACAACTAATGTAATCAGGAAATAATGTGTGCAACATGATATATCCTTAAGTGTTTACCTGGATTTGGAAATAATTATTAGATACAGTAATAAATTGATGGGAGATTCAATTCTGACCATCACTAAATTAGTTTTTCTGTCTAGTTCCTCAATAGCTAAATGACACCACTCCACCAGGAAACAACTGTTTATTAACCTCTTCAAGGCTGAGCCAATTTAATTTTGTGCTGATCTTTTTTATTTTCTTTCACTTCCTCATGTGTGAATGCAAATTGAAGTCATGTTTTATTGCGGAACCCACAAAAATTGCATACGTATTTCCATTTTTATAGCGGACTTGGCACATTCAAACTACATCTTTACTATATGTTGTGATATAGCCAATGGACACAAATATCAGTGCTTTGATTTCTGCTTTATTGTGCAGCCATTGCAGGGTATAATATGTACAAATACAAAATAAACACCTACTCCTTGATGCGGAGGCGAACTTTACATTGCAGCATATCTGACATGGTAGACTGCTACTGCTGGAGTCAGACGAGCGTCATTTGAGAGCGTAAGGAACGTCCGTGAGAGTAGACATTCCTTCCACTCGACACCCATCTGGCCACCTCGCTGAGTGCAGTTAGTGCGCTCAGTGCTGCAAGGCTCGACCCTCCTCCTACGGAGGATCGCGATTTGCAGTCCCGTCAACGTGTGCCTAGCATTTTGATGGTGAGGCTTTGTGCACGAACGCTTGTAGCGTGTGCATTTCGTGCGCGCTCAAGTGTGTGTCTGGCCCCATTGCAGCATCACAGCGCTGTGACTGACGCCGATAGGCACGTCAGTACGGGCACACCTAGTGCGCTCATCTGACACCGGCCGAAGTGGTTTACCAACCTATAAAAACAAAAATATTGTTTACCTTCCTCCTGGGCTCAGGATTAGGCTTGCTTTCTTTCTGCACCCTGCACACAAGACTGCCCTCTCAGAGGGAAGCGAATCTCCTATAAAGGGCAGGGCAGACTTAACCCTTTCACTGCTGAGGACGTGTGGGGAACGTCCTCATTGACTCCTAAGGAAAGATGGGGGTTCCTTTGAACCCCGATATCGCCCGACTGTTGGTAGCTAGCAGGGTCTTTCCAATGATGCCAAACATGACCATGTTTAAAGTAAGGGAAAAAATAATTAATATAATAATAAAAAAAGAACGTTTTTTTTTTTTAAGATGTGAAATGGCTCAGCAGTGAAGGGGTTAATTATGCACCGGCTGTTGGTTATCCATTTAGGGGGAAAAGGAGTCCTCCATCCGCCTGCTGATGAAGCTGTGGTCTATCACGCTATCACACTGTCACTGTCATATACATAACTGAAACGGTTCTGTGGGAGAGCCAGAGATGGTGTTTCACTTTGATATCTTTTCCCTCTGATAAATAAGATGTGGTATAGAAATCACAAAGTTGATGAACCATGCAATCCTGCTAGAATAGTTCTCTTCACCTGACTTGCAGGTAGTGTGTCATACTAATACAAAGTTTCCCAAATTTCAAGTCTTTAAGGAAGAATGGGCAGTATGAGATCTAGTTGGTGCACACCAAATGGATAACCCAAGCTGCTAGCCAGCCAATCAGAAGCCAATGCAGGTGTTCTTTCATAAGCCAACATCTATCGTAATAACCAGAATCTGCCAGGAAGGAGTCTTCAGTCTGGACTTTATCACAAGTTGTGCTTTTTTCGTTTTTTGGGTTAAATTCTTTGCTTTGTCATCTTTCAGTTGTCACACTTGTGTCCTCTACGCCCTTCCATTGCATTTCTCTTATGTGCCATGTCTTTAGCTAAGGAATGTCAATCAGTGAGTTGTTCAATCCACAGGATGAATACATGTATGATTACTCTATTGAAGCAAATTGTTGCAGTAACTGGCTATCAGAGAGGAAGCTGTAATCATTTATGCAGGGTCCCTGATTCTGGGTACATGACAGGTATGAAATCTTTAAGCATGCTTTCACAGACTCTCGAACGGATCTGTCTTAATGTCGCCATATCTGCAATGCTGGAGCTTACCGTCCCTCAGACTAGGCTGCGGGCATGAATGTACGTCATTAAAACTATCAATATATATTATATTAGGAGCAGTGCTGGTAAATGCATGGAGCGGAAGAAAATTATTTATACTCTGGGGAGCAATTTATTTAATTATATTGGCAGCTTATGTCACTGCTGCTGCGCGACTCGAGTTCATTTATGTGCTGCCCAAGTAAGTAGTCTTTAATTATCCTCCAGCTATGTGTCACCTTTCCTGATCTTTTCCTTGTTGATGCCAGAGATTGCATTTTTCTAATGTGTACCAAATTGGTGAAAGGGACTTCGTCACGCAGCGATCCTGACGGGCTTTGTAACAAGCTGCGATTGTGATGAGAGCGCTAATAAAATAACCAGCAAAGCAGAAAACCCATTAATGTTGCTACGATCTGTTTATGTTCCAGATTAAATCTATTCTTCTTGCATATATTACCCCGGGATTGGATCGCATTCATCCTAATAGCAGTCATGCTCCTGCATTTCAGAGTGTAAAATAAAGTGGTTGCTACGTTCTTTGCTTTGCCAAATGTTTTCATTATTGTTCTCTAACTGGCATTCAGTAATAACAAGATCGTTCTTATGTTGGTATTTACTTGTCTTTGTGATGGCTGGATTTTAGTGGTCAACAAGACATGATATCATCCACTGGCTTTCATTGCCATGTGCATTGAGGGCATTGGTGTTGGATAGGTCCTGGACTCCCACAACTTGAGCTTGGCGCTCAAGCTCACTCTGGTTGGGACTAAGCCCCCGCTCTCAGAAGTCTGAATCAACCCCCGACCCACTTCTTCCCCAGCAGGATAGATGACATTTTTGAAATTGAAGGTGTTTGTCCCTGTACAGATTAGATTAAAAAAATAAAATAAGACTGTGCACAGGTTTATACCTAGAAGTCTTCTCACGTACTCTTTATTTTTAGTGTATTATTATTTCAGTGCAGATATGGAATGCCGCTCCACCGGCTTTTACAATCCATGACAAATTACCCTCGATTTGTAAGATGGAAGCCACTAATCACTCTCAGAAGATAGAACTATAAGGGAACTGTTTTTTAATTATTGCAAAATATTAAAGGAAAACTATCAATAAAACAATATGCAAATCCTTGTGCATGCCAATACTGAGACCTGTTAGATTTTAATTTCCTGTATAAAATATAAATATTTTATCTTAAAGCCTGTTTTGATAAAATGGGCTGTGAAATTCCCCCCCCTCCCATTTTGTTAGTGTCAATTCTGCATAGGATGTTGGCCTGTGGAATTTAGCCGATTTCCTGTCTGTGCAGGAAAGGGCGTGTGGACAATTTAAGCTAGAGAAAAGCCATCTCTGAATCATATGTAGTAATCTTTGTCTCCCTGTTGGTTAAACTCTGACGTGGAAATGTATCTGTATGCTGATTGGCTATAAGTGTTTTGAAATCTATTAACGCAGTCTGTCTAACAAAAGATATTTTAGACATGACCTGAAGCTGCATTTCTAGTGGCTGATTTTGGTGTCTCTCGCCATGGCATAGCGCAGCATCTTACTTCAATTTTGATATATAAGAAGAAACGTGAAAAAGGTTTATGGCATCCATATATGTAATTATATTAGAATTATAAAATTTATCAAGACCTACTGTATGTAATACCACATCTAAAACCGATGGTTAAACCAGTGTTTGAAATGGGAAAAATAAAGCATACACTTGCTTTATAAAATCTTTAGAAGTCAAGGTGACGTTCCCCCATATATATTTATATATAACCTCTGTGCTTCCAGCTGATGTATAGTCTGCTGTGTCAGGTTATTAAAGTACTATGTATATTCCTATGATGAGCTTAGTTTTATATAAAAAAAAGCATATAGACTACATTGGATTTTGTCCTAAAAAACAAACAAACCTGTATGGACTGAAAAAACCTTGCACAAACACAGATTTTATGGTTGTGTCATAGTTTACCATTATAGATTTTGTGTATTTACTGGTTCACAAAAAGATATTTTCCTGCATGCATTTTAAGGTGCCGAAACATTATCAGGGTTATTCAGAGAGAGGTGAAGAGCAGGAGAATGGTTGGAGAATGGAAAATTCTAGGTCAAAATAGCCAAAACAGAAAAATTCTCCCATTTATCTCACTTTCGAAATCCGCTATTTTGACTTAGAATTTTGCGTTCTCCAGCCATTCTCCTGCTTTTCACCGCTCTCTGAATAACCCTGTATATGCATACAATAGCATAAAATAGCCAATTTGGAAAGTGATATGAATGGAAGAATTTTTCTGGTTTGGCTATTTTGACCTAGAATTTTCCATTCTGCAGTTATTCTCCTGCTTTTCACCGTTCTCTGAATAACTCTGATAGTTTTGCAATACAAAGCCATAAAACCACAACACCTTTTTAGCGGTGAACATGCCTGTATGTGCGTACATGTGCTTTCAATGCATCTTGATTTGTAGTTTATGACCACAGATCGAACATCAACATGTTTTTAGGACTTTCGAAACCTAATGTTTTATCAAGAACTCTAAAGAGGGGCTTTTTTTCTCCATTATTGGAGATCGCTATATTTTTGGTGTCTTGCCACATACAGTTTTTTTTAAATATTCTTTCAGTGCAAAAAAAAACCCCGATATAAACCCCGTTTTGGAATATATAGTTTCTTCACAAATCGCTGTCAGGTTAATAATTTTCAACCCTCCTTCCTTTACATTGAAACCCCTGTTCCAGGTTTCACGCTTGCACAACCCTTACAAACACAGGGTTATTCAGAGAGCGGTGAAAAGCAGGAGAATGACTGGAGAATGAAAAATTCTGCGTCAAAATAGCCAAACCAGAAAAATTCTCCCTTTCATATCACTTTTCAAATCGGCTATTTTGACCTAGAATTTTTCATTCTCCAGTCATTCTCCTGCTTTTCACGCTCTCTGAATAACCCGGAGTGTCCCTTGTCACTGCCACTGCTTTGTGGTTCATGTGCCGTGCGCATTATTCATTTCTATGTAATTAAACTTTGGAAAGCAACATATGCACAAGAATAGATGAAAGATGTAAAACTAATGTCATGGGCTGTAACTTTTATTGTTCATCTGGACATGGACACCCTCTGCTCCCCATCAGTACCATGGACAGCAGATGGGATTCATAGCCATGTCTTGTGAGCGCACAAAGCCATCAATGCATGGCACGCTAATTGCATGAATGCCATAAATAAGACCCATTGATGAGTAGGATGTCTGGCTTTTCTTAAGGAGACAGCTGGTTGATGGTTGGGGTCCCAAAATTATGGCATTTTAAAGGCAGGCTCACATAAAAACACCACGTGACCCTCCGTTGCCATCTGTTCGAAGATATTCCATATTTATATAGCAACAACATATTCCACAGTGCTATACAATTGGGGAAATACAAACATGACCCAGCGGTAGATAAGGAGCACTGGGCTCTGCCTGTAGGATAATTATGTCGATCATCTGCATCAGTCACAATTTGCAATTAAGTGAATGCAAATGCATTCTCTTGTATCGCTTTCAATAAATAGTACCTTGTGATAAGGGTTTTCTAGTTTAAGAGTTGGGAATTGTTTTCTCTTTCGGACACATTTTATGGACAGCAATATGTTAAGGCCCCGTTCACACTGTACGATTTGAAAATCGCGCGACTTTCATATTCTCGACATGGTGCGATAATGTCGCGCGACATCACTGTTTTGTGCGATTTTTTTTTTTTTTTTTTGCAAAGCACCACCAATACAAATCGCAAAATCGCAGATAGCAAATCGCAAAAAAAGGTCATGTACCTGCGACGCCGCGCGGCAAGATGTGAACAGCTCCATTGACATGCATGTTGGAGAAGCTACACAGCGCGACGTCGTGGCAAAATCCGCGCGATAAATCGCACAGTGTGAACAGGGTCTAAAACTGTAATTCGGTTGTCCGAAGTATTGCTGCGAAAAAATGTCATTGTGGTGTATTTTTTCAGAAAGGGTGTCTGTGCGTGTGTTTTTTTTTTTTATTCAATTTCCTTTGTTGATACGTTTTATTTGTTGTCTTATTTACTGTAAGATCTTTGATCACTAGAACGTTAGGATTTCCATTAAGGTTTGACAGATTGCCAGAGCGTTAAGAGTTGTTTTTCTGTGTAATTTAAGGATCCCTCAGGTTTAAGAACTATAAGGATCGCTGGGTCCTCTCATTAATAGATCTTTAGAGTATGTGAGGCGTATACACTGTATTAGTCCTCCGATTTTAACTCCGCCACCTTTTTAATCTGGAGTAGCAGATGCTGAATGAGAAAAACAAATTTCTAAATTGAGCCGTGACCTGCAGATGAGACCATGGAGGGATTGGTTAATCATTACACAAGGCGCTCCAAACCCTGTTAAAATGTATCAAATGAGTATGTTCTGGAAGTGCCTTTTTTACCCATTCCCCAAGAGGGGTATGTGTGCCGCTTGGTGGGGATTAAATTACCTTTAACCTATTGGTCAGTGAAAGCCAGAGTTACTCCCCTGAGGTATGGCATGTATTTTTTAACAGAAAATCCTGCTTTAAACTAAACTTTATGGGCTTTTTACAACACATGTTGTGTATTACAGGTATAGTTAATGATTCTTGCTAAAGTGGAGGAGATTTTGTGGTATTTTAAAAGTCAAGTTATGCTCTCTTGGGCTTGGCAAAAATGTTATCTCTGCCCTTGCGAAATTGCAGGCATTGACAAGAGTCACATCACATCACTGCTTAGGATATTTGACTTGATCTCTTGTATATTCTGCTATCCAGAATGTTTTCGGAAAGTCTAAATGTGTGGTGTCTGAAACAAATCTTTAAATGATGTCTGTTTAAAAGGCAGTAAGTTTTCTTACACATTAATTTACAAAAGTAGATTGGATGGTCTCACACCTGCAAGAAATACTTTTTTTTTTTTTTTCTCAACATTTTTATTACTGAATCCGGTATATGACAGATAATCAATTTCATATGTCAAGGAAAACTGGTCCATCAGTCTTACAAAAGCATTGGTAGGCAGAATGGCAAAGAAAAGTGAAACAATTCCACAACATTCTCACCTATGCCCACAGCACAAAACGAAGGTGATCTAACTGAAGATGAGTCAAAAACAAAAATGTGGCTGACTTCAAAGATAAACCACCGCAAGTCACATAGACTCCAAAAATTGTGAGAGGCGTCAGCCGAGGTAAATGGGATTGGAGGCTTTCCTTTCAATATTTGCATATAGCACGAAGAAAAGAGAGAAAGGTGCCTGACTTTGAACTTGGCATATCGACCTAGAGATGTATTTGGGAGGTGCAGACCTGATGTTCTATACTATTTCCCTGCCTCGTGTTGATTATAGGTGCAGGGCGTTCGTGACGTTTGTGTATGAATACTGTTATGGTTGATTATCATTGTCTGTGTATCTGTTACTATCTGCTAATAGTAACCCAGGACATACTTGAAAACGAGAGAAATCTCAATGTATCCTTCCTGTAAAATTACTTTAGAAATCTCTAAATATAAAACCGTTTACGTCTGTCGCCGCAGGCGGCGGATGCAATGCTCATGCGCGAAGGGGGAGAAACGGCTGGCACGTGCGAGTGGAATTAGAGAAAAAAAAATTGTTTTAGAGGCGCGCACAAAGCGTCTCTCTCTCTCTCTCTCTCCCACCTGCACACAGCTCCGTGTCCACCATTGCCCTTCTCCAGCACCACCTGAGCCCAGACCTCTTTCTGCCCCTGTCTGAGTTCGGGACTCGGGAGCCTCTCATGCTGCTGCAGTTGCTCCTCCCCCATCCTCCTGCACACAGCTTCCAGATGGAGCTGTTGTGCTGCCTCTCTGTCAGACAGACCCTGCCGTTTTAACCAGGGTGAGATTCAGGCATTCCCCCAGGCAGAGTGCTGGGTCCTCAAAGGAGGAGGAGCACAGATAAATGTACTGCAATGCACCTTGGGCAGATGCTGCAGCATGGAGACATGTAAAAAAATAGCACTATTGGCCTTATTAACGGGGGGGGGGGGTATATGGAATTGCGAAGGAAAAAAATAATAAAACCGTAACTTTTATTTATACTGGCAGATCAAATTCAAATTTGTTAAAATTAAAAAACGTGTTATAGCTGCCAAGTGCACTGGAGCTCAGGTGAAAGTCCTGTTAAAAGGCATACGTATTAGTAGCTCTGGATATTAGGCTACTGGAAACACAATATTACATGCAGTCAGCTCCTGATAAATATTTATAAATTATTAAATCAGGAGCTGAATGCATATAATATTGTGTTTCCAGTAGCCTAATATCCAGAGCTACTAATACTTACGCCTTTTAACAGGACTTTCACCTGAGCTCCAGTGCACTTGGCAGCTTTAATACATTTTTAAATTTTAACCAATTTGTAGATGGTTTTTTTTTTCCTTCACTTTGTCTTTCTTTGCAATTCCAGAGAGCCCTGTGCCCTGCACCTCATGCAGCTACTGGCCACCGGGAACAGGCTTTCATTCATATTGTAGAAGTGTGGCAGAAGAGGACTAATAGTGGGATAGAAACTTTTCACATTTAAATTTTTTTGATTATTTAGACACATTTTTATTGATTTAAGCCCTATTAGGAGAATAGGAAATTATTTTTTTTCAGTTCAGAGGAATTTTCTGAAGCCAATTTGGTGTGATTCAGCAGTTATTGGCGCAATTCGGCGGTTTTCGCCAACGGCCGATAACTGTTTTGGCGACTCCATTTTCAGCAAAGCACAGTGAATATTCACTAAATAGCGAAGTCACTGTATTTTCGGCAAAACAGAATCGCCTGAAGAGGGGAAAGAGGAGCCGCTCACGTGAGTTTACAATCTGAGGGAAAAGAGGCACCCACTCACATGAGCTTACTATCGAAGAGAAAAAAGGAGCCGCTCCTGTGCGTTTACAATCGAAGAGAGGAAAGAGGAGCTGCTCACGTGAGCTTACAATCGAAGAGGGAAAACTGGAGGTATTGAGATGCAAGGGGGAGGAAGTGGTGGGGGAAGGGGAGACAGAAGCATAGCACAAAAAAACTTTTGTTTTCCCGCCATCAAAAATGGAGGGAAGGCATTAAAGGGAAAAGTAATCAGCCTGGGGATGATACATAAAATGCAGAAGAGTATGCACACAGCAGGAGTGAAGCAGTGGAATGGATTGAATGACGTCATGGTCGAATCGTGGATACCTTGGGAGTCCTTGAGTGTTGAGCTTGGGTGTCCTTAGGTCTGTCTTGTTTGCCAAATGTTGAGCAAAACTAATCAAATTATCTGTATCTGGTCTAAGTATGTCCCAGACTACGAGATGCAGAGTAGAATTCTATGGGCGGGATTATGATGACGTGCAGTAGAAACCAGAGTGTAATTTCCCATTGGCTATGAGGCTCTGCCTGGCACTGTATATATTATTTCATTAAAGACTCCGTCCATGTAGCTGTCACCTCATTTCTGGGGGATGCTAGCACCGCTTGTTGCATGTACCTGTCCATAAGCTTTGGCTAAGGACTGGAGAAAGGCACGAAAGACTGCTGGTGGTAGAATGGGGGTCAATCAAGGAAGCCACATTAACAGATCTGACCCAGTTAAGGTACAGAGCGCTGTTTCTCTCAACTATGTCCTAATGGTGGGAATCAGGAGGTGTAGAACAAAATGTCCAAACCTCCCAAAAGTTTTTCAAACCGTGCTGAGTAAAGGGGCTGGATCAGAGGTAATTCCATGAATATGATGAGAATTGGAGACATTTAGGGCAACAGTCATCAGGTAGTAATTGAGCACGGGCCATTCTGATGGATGCCATGTATGCTCGGTGAGGAAGCCTATAAAACAATTCCCAATAATTAGATGAGGGAGCAACTTAACATTTTAGAAGGTTCTGGGGAGTAAGAATAGGGAAGGTGGGGAGCCACTTAGAGATTGCTTTCGAGGGAGCAGATGTGGGCAACGTGTCGCATAGAAAGACATAACTGCGAGTGGTGGTGGGCAGCAACAGATTCTTGGTGGTCACTAAAGCGTCAATAAGGTTGACTGGGTCATGATACGTTAGGTTGCATAGTTGAGTTTTGAGGAATTTCCATAAATGTAAATCGTACACGGAGTGTAGAGTTACAGGCATTTAGAATATCTTTAAGGGCAGTGTAGGAAAGATGCAGTTTGGATGTCAGATTAGCAGAGTGACGAAGTTTGGTCTGGCATTTATGAGCCAGTACATGGAAGATGGGTGCAGAAAATGCTTCTTGAAAATTTGTTATTCAAGATTGGAGACCATATAAAGACTGTCCATGATCAACCTAAATGTTTGCATACCTTATTCAAAGCAAGTTTAGTGGTGTACAATAAAGGATTGTTCTGTGCAAATGGCTAATAGAAGGGGAGTGTTGGTGAAGGAGTGCCAAGAGAGCCTGAAGGCAATAACGAAGACTCCACTGTATGATCTGTGTAAAAAGAGGACTCTTGTAGCCTAGCGATAGAGCTTCGCTAAATTATAGTCTAAAAGCTTGGCCATGATGGTAAGAGAATCAGGTCGATATTCAGAGGGGCTATAGGACTGTAACAGGTACCCAGTGTGGGGTCCTTACCTGGTTTTGGGAAGACTATGCGGTAAGCGTCATTAAAGGAGGGATCACAAAGCCTAAAAGTGACTTGTAATATTCTTCCCTAAACACATCAGGACCAGGTGTTTCGTGTATTTGAGACTAGAGATAGTGTTCTGCACTCTAGCAATATATTCAATTATATGGCCTCTAACTATGTGCTTGGATGCAGACCAGAAGCGATTAATATCATCAACATGATCGATATTGTCATCTGGGAAATTATTCCAACATCATTCCAAGTGTGTCTTAAAAAGCACTGAAGAAAATAAATGTGTAAAAGTGAAAATAGATGTGTCATAATAAGGAAGGGCGGCCACATAAGCCAAATTCAGCATGATGGGTGCGTGGTCAGTGAGGGCAATTGAAGCACCTTGCACCCGTTGGGAGAGAGCCTTCGAAAGCAGAAAAAAATTGATTCTAGACAATGTTTTATGAGTGCCTGGATGGAAATTGAAGTCCCTACCCGTCTGGTGCAAAGACCTCCAGACATCACAGAACTGAAAGTGGAAGCTGAAAAAACCTAAAACCAGTAGGGAGCTGCCTACCCCGACCTGTATGGCGACTAGCCGAGTGACCCAAAATGGGATCCAGAACATCATTAAAAACACCTCCCACAATTCTTCGGGTAGCATCATGTAGGTGAAAAAACAGATTTTTGTATAAACTAACATTTGGGGCATTCAGGGGAAAAAGTGATAAAGTTCTTCACTGCTGAGCCATTTCACCTCTGTGTGCTGAGCTCATTTTTACCGGCTTTTCGCATGTTTAAACACAATTTGAAGTCACATTTTATTGTAGGACCCAGACAAATTCTATATCCTTTTTTTAAGGCAGACTCCGCAAACTAATCTATCATTATCGGGGCTCAAAAGTTCTTGAGGGCAAGTGGAAATGCACAACCAGGCAGCACAATAAATGATTTCATGCTGCATATTCCGGAAGTGCCATCGTGCAGCCCCCCTTCCCCAGGCTGCACGGTGGCAGGGATCAGCTGTCTAACCTGACCCAGCTTGTCTCTGTCACTGGCAGGGGGTGGCAAGGAGCTTCCCTGGCTCCTCGCTCTGCTCACACTGGGGTCTGATGACTGGGTATACATGTATCTGGGGTCTGATGTCTGGGTTATTGTTATTTTTGCAACTTTATTCTAAATAAAACCTTTAACAGTGTAATTTCATATTCTAATTTAAGTGTAAGTATGTGTGTGTCGAGTAATTCTTATGGCCTGGCTAGTAGCTTGGGACTTGAAATTTTGAGCCCTGTCATTATTATATGTATATGTCATGTCCTGTCAGGATGCTAATAAGAAATCTTTAATTTCCATTAACCACTTCAATGCGGTGGACGCGCTCAGCGCGTCCAACCGCATTGGTACATCGCTGCGGAGGACGCGCTGAGCGTGTCCTCCCTTTGCAGCCGCGATCAGCCGGTATTCCGGCTGATCGCTCGGCCCCCCGGTGCGGGCTGACATCATCGATGTCAGCCCAGCTTCCGGGACCCCGGCGGGCACGATAGGCGTCATCGCACATGCGCGATGACGTCTATTTCAGGCACCCCCCTGCCATTGCAGGGAAGGTGCCTGAAGGGGAGGGGGGGGGAGGTCCTTTGGACCTCTCCCCCCTCCCCGCGGGCCAGCGATTAAAGACAGGCACCGCCTGGAAGGGCACAGCCTGCCCTTCCAAGCGGCGGCTGTCTTTAACCCCTAGGGGGCTGGATCGCGATATGGCGCCAACATGCGCCTTATCGCGGTCCCCTCCCGGAGCTGGCCGACATCTTGGATGTCGGCCAAGCTTCCGGGATATCCCCCTAATGACTGGCGTCATCGCGCAGAGCGCGATGGCGCCAGTTTTGAAATTAACCCCTTGCTGCCACCTATAGTGGAGATAGGGGGTTCATTGGAACCCCTATCTCCCGATCCGTGACAGCTAGGGGTTAATGTTTGCTATCATTGGAACGGCCAGAGCGTGGCCTTTCCAATGATACCAAACATGACCATGTAAAAAAAATAATTAAAAATAAAATTAAAAAAAAATAATAAAAAAAAAAGTTTTTGGTTTTTTTTTTTAGATTTATTAGTGCAACAATATTGTTCCCATTTCAATTATAATGTGAACAATGATGCTGCACTAACGATTTTTTCTATGGGGGGCGTTTGCTAAAAAACACGTAATTTTCCCCAAAAAAAGTAATGATTCCTCATATCTAATTTTTTTAACAAGCGCAACCCATAGAAAATATAACCGCAAACGATCGCATTTTAAAATGTGAAAAAAAACACTTTACACATTGTAAATTATTGAAAATTCAAATTTTATTGCATTTTTTGTTATAATATACAGACATGACATAACGTATACCTATAATAATGACATATTATGAATCTGCACAGTCTGCCGGAAAGAACGATATATAATATGTCTGGGTCATATATTAAAATAAGGCTTCAAAACGCGGTTAAACATGATGAGCGAAACCGGTAAAAATGAGCTCAGCACAGAGGTGGGAAAAGGCTCAGCAGCGAAAGGGTTAAAATCCTCTACAGCGTGTAAAAAAATTATTTTTTGACATTTTTATCATCCAAGCCTTTGCAGTTATATATTCTATGGGGTGCGCATGTTAAAATTGGGAATCGGTTACTATATTTTTCAGAGAAAATACACGATTTTAGCTAAAAGTGAAAAAAATTAATTTTTCATTAGTGCAGCATCATTGTTCACATTATACTTTCAAAGTAAACCATAGTGCAGCATTAATAAAAAAAAATTTAAAAAAAGGAAATTTCCCCTTCTGGTCTCTCACTATGATGAAATGAGAGTATTCTTATGCATTGAGCTAGCTGTGAAATCTGAGGACATTAAAGGGGGCACTCTAGGCACCATTACCATTCAGGGTTATTTGGGTGGTCATGGTGACCTGTTTGGGGCCTCACACACACAATTACACTTCTAGCAAAGTTGTTCTTTGTTGCAGTTCAACTCCACTAAACACAAAGGGGAAAAGTATCACTGTCACAAGTTTGTGGAATTGTTTTTTTTTTGCCCTTATCTGATCAGGCCAATGCTGTCCTGAAAAACTGCATTCCTGCTTCAAACCGGCTTGTAGTTAACTCTTTCTTGGTGCTTGAAAGAATTGTTCTGTGATGGACGGTCTGCAGTTAAGGACCCACAACTAAGTATTTCTTTCATACGGCTTAAACTGCGCTGTGACTCCTGCAGGAGTGGCAACCAGTGGGTTTATGCGGTTTCCGGGTGTCTCTGCATCCAAGATACAGGCAGTTCATATTGTTACGCTGCACAGTGATCACATGTGCTTAGGACGCCATACTTTGCTGGAGTAAGTGTTTGCGTTGTTAGGCTGCAGTCAGACGAGCACACTGATTGCGCACAGTGCGTCTGTTGAAACTGATGCACTTTTAGGCCGGGTGCACACTAGCGTATTCTTCTGCGCACAGTGTGTGCGTTAAAATGCACTTACTGGCGTCCGTTGCAGCGTTGTGATGCTGCGACAGGGTCACATGCTTGTGCGTGCTCGCGTAGCAGGTGTCCATCTAGAGATCCTCAGCGTCGATGTGCTAGGATGCGCGTCAACAGGGCTGCAAAGCGCTGAGGGGGGGGGCAGGCGGGTGTCGAGTGGAAGGAACGTCAACTCTCACGGACGTTCCTTCCACTCGAAGTGCGCTCGAGTGCACCCGGCTTACGGGTTGTCCGTGCGTGAACAGGTGCGCACGTGCTTCGGGTGTTGTTCTTTGACTTCTTTGAAAAGCTGCGACGGATAGCAAACTCCTGACTTCTCTATCACGGTGGAGGGTATCACCATCTCCCCATCAAACCAAGTTCGCTGTCTTGGAGTTACACTTGACTCTGCTCTTTCCTTCATCCCCCACATCCAGTCTCTTTCCTCCTCCTGCCGATACCAACTGCGTAATATTTCCAGAATTCGGCCATTTCTTACCGCTGTCACCACAAAACAACTCATACACGCCCTGGTAATCTCCCGACTCGACTATTACAATAATCTCTTATCTGGCCTCCCTCTGTCCCGCCTCTCCCCCCTACAATCCATCCTGAACGCCTCCGCCAGGCTAATTCACCTCACCCGCCGCTCTGTCTCTGCCGCTCCCCTCTGCGAGTCCCTTCACTGGCTCCCCATCCACTGCAGAATTAAGTTCAAAATCCTTATCCTTACCTACAAAACCCTCACTAACTCAGCTCCCCACTACCTGTCCTCACTAATCACCAAATACACCCCAGCCCGCTCCCTAAGGTCAAACAGTGACCTGCGCCAAGCTTCTCCCCGCATCACCTCTTCCCATGATAGACTGCAGGACTTCTCACGCGCAGCCCCCACTCTCTGGAACGCTCTCCCTCGTACTGTCAGACTTTCTCCTAACTTCTCTTCCTTCAAACGCTCCCTTAAAACATTCCTATTTAGGGAAGCCAACCACCCAACTCACTGACACAACCATCAATCACTCTCACCTTACAGTCCTCTCCTCCTGTTTCCAACCCCAACCCTCCCAGATTGTGAGTTCCTACTGGAATAGGGCCCTCATCTCCTCCTGTACTGTTTGTCAAATGTTGTTCAATGTATTGTATTGTAACCCTGTCTATACCGTGCCTATTGTACAGCGCTGCGGAATATGCTGGCGCTTTATAAATAAAGAATAATAATAATAATAATAGCAAACAGTGCAGTCAGATGTACGTACGTGTGAAGTGCATTTGTCTGACCGCAGCCAAGGAGAGAACGTGCAGAAAGTTACACTGTGTTCCGTGAAGGGGGAGTTGTTACTTTTTTTTAACTCCCCTACTAAATGAGAATTTCACGTCCATATAAAGCCTGCTCTATTCTTTAGTACAATGGTTCCCAACCGCGATCATCAAGTACCCCCAACAAGTCAGGTTTTCCAGATATGTGAAGCACAGCACAGGTGATATGATTTGCTTCTCAGTGATTGCAGGATTCAGTCTTACTTTCCTCAAGGCAATCCTTAAAACCTGGCTTGTTAGGGGGTACTTGAGGACCGCGGTTGGGAATCACTGCTTTAGTATATAATATGTGTAGGTGCAGGAATTGAGAAAGCGGAAAATAAATTGGTTGACTATGCACATAGGAACAAACAAATGAGGCATTTTTCCTAAGTACCAAACAAGTAAAACGTTGCCCTGCTTCTATGGGTTAATAGACAACTTCCAAATCAGAAAAAGAAAAGTATGCATTACTGTAAAGTGTTTAATAGAGTTTTGATAGGTGAGATTTCCATTTCCTGCAACCTTGGCTTATAATAGGTGAGGGATTGGTATTGGGCTCGGACTGCACAAACAGAGCATTATTTGTATTAACGGCACTGCATTTTTTCTGTTTATTTGTTTTTGGTTTTCGTCGTCACCAGACTGTGGAAATAGGATGCCAAATAATACTGACATAATTAAATATACAAGAACTATAATCTTGGCTGTGAAGATATTGCTTTGTGTTATGCTTCTTATTTGTCTAATATGCAGAGTAAATTGTTAAATATTTAATGTTTTTCTGCCAGCTCCCTGTGCCCGTTTTTACTGACTTCCAATTGTTTCAAAAATTCGAATTCAACCTAACAATGGCACTCGTTCTCAATGCAGAAAGTTGGTCTAGGGACAGGATAGATATTGGGTCCATTACGATGTCACAGCCACAGAGCTGGGTTGCCAGAATCAGTTCATGTTTTATGCAAGCCTATGTGAACTGCCATACTATTCATTAAAGATCTCCGGTTTAACATGCTGTAAATTCTTAATAATTGTTAATCGTAAAGCTACAGAGTTTTGCTTTTGTTTATATTAAAGAAGCACTGAAACCTCTGTTTGGACACGCATATTGCATGAAAATGGAATTTATTCTGATATTGATCATGTACCTGCTCTATAAATGATCAAATTACACCTGCAGAAGCCTCTCTTGTGCAGTGGTTGGTGTGTACTGTTAGGCAAAAGAATGGTGCATAGGAGTTGTGGGCCACGACCCCTGTGTGCTAGTTGTCCAGTGGACAATGTCGGTCACCCCTTGCCAGCCCTGCGTATAAGGGCTGTTTGTGTTTCAGGGGAAAGATGGTGACTAGCTAAGACTGCAGTCACACGAACGTTCTTTGAGTGGAAGGGACGTCTGTGTGAGAGTGGACATTCCTTCCACTCTGACGCCCGTGTGGACACCTCGATGAGAGCAGTTAGTGTGCTCAGCACTGCAAAGCTCGGAAACATGCTGCCAAAATGGAAACGACAAGTTTAAAAACCGATGGACAAATGCACTCATTAAAAACGTAAAACTTTGAGATTGTTCCACTGGTGCAATATAAAAAAATACAAAATAATGGTGATACCCAAACGGTGCACATGCAAGTGCTCATGTGAACAAAAATTATATTATTTTTTATTTATATAGCGGCAGCATATTCCGCAGCGGTGAATAATGGACAGGGTTACAATACGTTTAGACTGAACAACATTTGACAAACCAGTACAGGAGGAAACAAGGGCCCTATTCCCATGGGAAATCTAAAAACAATACTTATATTGTCAATATTCAGACCTCCTTCATGGCGTAGAGGATCTCAAAAATATGAGCACAAGTAAAACAACCAATGGTAAAAAACATTTGTTTTGTTTGTACTAAACATTCACATCCTATACAGCCTTAAAATTGTCAACGACCTCAAAAGATAAAAGGATGGAGACAGCGATGACCAGATGCGCCGTAACTAGAGCCTTCATTTTAAGGTTCTATAGCAGTGGTTCCCAACCGCGGTCCTCCGGTACCCCTAACAGGCTAGGTTTTCTAGATAACAACAACAATGTAATTCCCACAGAGGAACACCCAAAAGATGCCAGGCACCTCAATCCTAGGGCCTAACCCACCAAATAACCTAAATCACAATAAACTTCTAACAATCCAATGTACAGCAGTACAAGGAAAGTTACTAAAGGAATTGAGTCCCCGCAAATTTTATTAAATCAGGAAAACAAACATAAACACACTATCCTTAAAAGAAACAGACAAATTGGAATGGACATGGGTGAGATATAAATAAATCAATATATATAGGAGGATGGTAATTAATGACCATAAAAGTAAGCAGTTGGATACAGCGAATAGTCTTAAGCAATAAGCAGTATATACATTTGAATAGCTCAGTAATAATCTGAAAACCAATCCTCAAAAAACCTCCACCCACACAAAGGAAACCAGCAATTTAAATGGGGATTTAAAGGGCACCCCAGCAGTTAAAAAACACACATAACTGCGTGTTTAAGACCTATTAAACAAACGCCCAAAGCGTATCGACAGCCTCCTGCGGTCTTCATCAGGGGAAATAAAGCTTTTTCCCCTGCTGAAGTGTGGGACATATAAGGACTAGTGGATACGTCATTTAACCTATGCACCTGAGGAAGACTTAACGTCGAAACGCCTAGTGCTATATGGTTTTTTACTGTATGTTATTAAATCGGCCCACCCTGTGGCCTTTATAGCATTTGGGATTGGTTTCCTTTTGGTTCTTTTACACCCACACCGGATTCGACATAGAGGTTGTGGACATCCTCAATGCTTGGACCAGTTGATGACCTGGCGTTGAAGGGTAAGAAACCCAAATCACACATGCTGTAAAAGTTTAGAGCCGACTGATATATGGCTTAGAAATGAGTGAGTAGGTTCTCTCTTATGTACTAGATGTGTACACCTGGAACGTAGACATACTGCGCAATATATGTCTCTGTTTTCATGTTCCCAATATAGGACACAAAAGAAAATAGAGAAATAAGAAACTTTTCGTTGTGGACTTTCTCACTCAGTGCGCGAGGACTACTTTTATTATTTTTCTATACTATTATTGTATATGGAGTGAGTGCCATATATTCTTACCCTTGCAGCAGTTATATATATATTTTATTATCACCAGCGCCGCAACCACCCCCTCCTGCAGGGAGAAAATAAACGGTCTTTAAGCCTCAAAGACAGCCCCCATCCAGCACGGCCGGCTCGTGCTGAAAAAAAGGAACCAAAACTTTATTGTAAAAGTTTTAATTTTACAGGTTGGGTAAATTTGGGTACAGAAGAGGGGAGCGATACAGTACACAAAAAGGGGCAAGCCAGCATGACTACCAAAGATATTAACATGTAGTCGAATCTGACCTTCATTATGTATCCGTTGTGACTTCCGAATAGCTCAAGTACTGTAGTCCATTTCTGGTACTGAAACTGTACACTTAGGGCAATTGTGTTAACTAACATAGTAAGTACAACAGAACCAAAAGTTTAGCCAGAAAAATACCTAAAAAATCCTAAAATATCAATAAATAAAAAAGCTTATTGCTGCAGATTAAAAAAAATAAACGGTTCAATAAATAATATATAAAAACTTTAATATTTTTTCCATTGAATCCTATGGGCTTTGCGAATGGTGGTTTTCCTATACAATCTGTTTTCACGTTTCCCCTGCACTTGCTGGTCATACTATACAATGTACCTCGTAAATGTTTCCCCAAAGCATGGAAGTTTAAGTATACAATGCATCTTTTTCATGTAAACGTGTATCAGATCTGGCCAAATCCCATGAAAATCGTAAGGATCGCACATCTGTTGTAAATGCATAAAATCATCTAAAATCGTCCATCTGTGGTTGGATGCAGTGGAAGAGTGCTGATTCACCTGCTTGTAGGATCGGTCGGACGACTTCAGACGCTATCGGATGATCGCACCATTGCACAAGTACGATGCCAGTGGACAGCCAGCCTTAGAATATAAGCTCCTCAGAAAGCAGGGTTCTTTTCACCTCATGTCTGTCCATCAGTGGTCATGTCCTCATTTTTTAGAACCCCTGTACTGTGCTAAGATCTGTTGCAATAAAGTGTTGTTTTTTTTCTCTGTGGTGCTGCCAGCTTTCCAGCTCTACTGGCAAACACCCAGAATCCTGTTTGGCGAGGAGACAGCAGTACAAAAAAAGGAAAATATGATAATGTTTTACAAAACATCTTAAAAATACTTGCCAAATACCAGTTTGAGATGGAGTATTGCGCTTCCCAGTAGACAAAAACATATATGTGTATTGTACAGGTTTCTAGTACAGCTTTGTTTGTACAAAAGGATGAAAGGGAAAACCTTGATCTTTAAGACTCTCCACAGCCTTCAGTACTTTGTAAGAGTGGTTATGTGTTTTAGATGCACAGTACCTGGCACACATAATGGCTTATTTGATACAAAAAAGGCCCACATTCAGCATGTCCTGGTTACATAACTAGCCATTCATAGCCTGGATAATAGACTCTGAGATGCATCTGAAGGATGATACATCCATACACCGAAACGGGAAAATAGCCCGAGTCTCAAAACCCCAACCAGTCACCAATATAAATCCTTGTGATAAAATAATAAACTACTTCCTGTTACTTTTTATTAATTTTGTTATTTCATTTTAATTTTGCTTATTTAATCTCTTTACCACTTATTCAGGAACTTCAATTGTAAGTATTGCCAAAAATCCACTGACGTAAACAGGATCGAAGGTCTGTTGACCGAGTCTCAGATCCGAGGACAAAGTTCTGTAAATTCGAGAATTTGTAGTCCAGACCTTTACCCCAGAGATCTGTGGCCAGATGTAGACATGTGTTTTAGGGGGTGTCGCTGTAGACTGGGCCAGATACCAGAATATATATCTATATATCTATCAAGGTTTGCACTCACCGTTCACCACGAGTCCTTAGTACCCGGTGCTCAGCAACGGCCTTTGATAAAATACCATGATGTGAATATGCCAGCACTCCAGGATTTTCCAAAAATATTAAAGTTTAAAATATTATGGATGAATAAACGTTAATATTTTAGGAAAATCCTGCAGTGCTGGGATATCTACACCATGGTGTGTGTATGTATGTATGTGTGTGTATATATATATATATATGTAAATACATCTGCAAGTGTTCATTTACATTACATAAATGTTTGAGCAGTTCTGTAAGACCTGTCTAGGGATGTCACAAAATATTTGACTATATTACTCTAGTAGGCCATATCTCTGTAGGGTTTTAAACTGGAGTCATTGATTTATTGTATATATCATTTATTTATTTTTAAAAGCACATTCAGTGGAAGATACATCTTAATGTGATTTGAATCTCGCATTCCTAACCATGGGTTTCTGCTGGGACTATAATAAGATGACATTAATTGAATTTGGTTCTTTTGTTTCCAGATGTAGCGGAGGAGTGTGGGAGGGAGCGTGTTCTGGAAATAGAAAGAGGCCAACATTGGATAGATAAAAATACACTGTACACAAGAGAGATCGCAGCCCTTCCTCTGACTAGAACCCTTTACATATTTCAAAACAGACTGGAAAGCAGAAAAGAATATTAATAAAATCCTGACAGCCTTAATAGTGTTTTAAAGCTTGGTGAAATGAACGTTAAAGGAACACTCTACTCATTCTGACCACTTTGCACTTTTAAAGTTTTTAATCGGTCAGGATGTGTAGAATTGTACCCCCCCCCCCCAGCACCCCTGATCTGGTGACATCGCAGGGTGAATTTCCTCCACCCCACTCAGCAGCAGCAGCTGGGATTTTTGAATTTCCTTGCTGCCAGTCACCAGATTGGTTACTAGTGACATGGATGGCAGAGTGTGTGCCAACGTCATCCTCTGAGACTAAACGTTGTAGCAAACGGTCTGGGAGGCAGCCGATGGATCCGATATGTGCATGTGTGAAGCTCTGATGCATTGTTCTGAGCATATGCTACGCAGAGTGTGTACACAAACTGCACAAGTCCCATATCGCTGTGCAATTTGTGGTTCCTACGCTACCTAAGTATTACGTAGAAAAGGTTCAGGGACTTCCAAGGAGGAGCTGTGTCTGGCGATGGACAAAGGGTAAGGGGCAGGGGGAATAATAATAGGGCAAAGGCTGTCGGCGTCTTCCCTATTATATAATGGCAAAGAAGGGACCGTTATTTTTTTAGTAGTGTTCCTTTAAGTCTACAAATGAATAACTTCAAGCGCTGCGGAAACTGTTGGCGCTATATATTTTTTAATATGTGGGTAAAAGCTTCTTGATCCAAGGAGAAATCTGAGGCCATTCTGGGGTCAAGAAGGAATTTTTTCCCAGTGTGTTGCATATTGGTGAGCGCTGCAGACTGGGTTTTTTGCCTTCTTTTGGATCAACAGCAGTAGGTGATGTGGGAGAGGCTGAACCTGATGGACGCATGTCTTTTTTCAGCCTATGTAACTATATAAATGATAATAAAGGGCATTACACAGTTTGACTACTCAAGGTTTTATGTTTATAAAGGAAACTAAAGGGTTAAAATTGGAGGGGGTCAATGTTTAACCCCTCAATTTTAAACCTTATGCTATCCTTTTAATTAGAAGATGCAATAGGACCGTACTGATTTTGCTCCCCTGCTGAACTGATTTATGCAATCCTTCAAATCCACTAAAATGTCCCCTTAAACATCCCAACGAAAAGAAAGTCATATATAGTTTTTAGTTGACTTCTGTCCTTCCCAATTTAAATTGGTTAATTTCGTCCTGTCAACTTCTGTTTGTATACATACATAAAAAAAATTCCAGCTTTGGGCACCATATATGGTCAATGGTAGGAAGAGGGTCCTTGCTCCACGACCCTGTAACAACATGTTCAATAAAAAAATTCCAGTATATCTATTATTTATTCAAGTGGGTCTATTCCATCACCTGCAAAAAATGACGACTTGACAAAGACCGGTTGGTCGAAACGTCATTTTTTGCTGGTGATGAAATAAATCCACTTGAATGAATTGGTCTACTGGAGTTTTTAATTGAACCTTCTGTTTGTATGATGCGACTTTTGAGGCTGAAATGCTGCTTTTGCACCTTTTTACTGTTTTTTTTTTTATATTGAAAGGTAGTGGTAGTTCCTGCATTATTTAACCATTTTTTAGAGTTTCCAAATAAGGTTAGTTTAATTAATAGAAAAACCTATATTCCATAGATAAAACAAGTGGTCTCTTATGTAGCCAATCATTATCACTCCATCGTGAACACCTGTCTGGCTAAGACGTTTGTTACAAAATATCTCCTACAGCCCAAGGGACCAGAGATGGGTGTCTGCTTCGCTCCAGTGATCCAAGCGATTTTTACATAACAAAATAGGCAAGACTTCATTAGGCATAAATATGGAAGGCAGTGATCAGCAGCTTGGCATCCTCAGAAGACTACATTTAGATGCTGAAACATGCTGTGTTTCTTTTTTACGTTTCAAAGTTTTTATTTTGAAAAAGAGTCAGCTTACCAACATACAAAGCATGGAATGGCCTCGCAGGGCCATGAAATGTCAGAGAAACACATCAGTATAAAACAAAGAAGTCATCTGAGGAAAATCACATTTTAGCAAACATCCCCTAAGAGGGGGGTCTCATCGAGGGTAAACAACAAAAATAAGAAAAGGCGGCCAAAGACATCCTAGTATACAAAAAAAAAAGGTATGGGGAAGGGGACAAAATATTGGCAGAGGCCAGGACTGTACCGCCCCTAGTGTATTCCTGCAGGTCCATAGAACCGCGGGAAGCACGGGGGAGAGATTAGCACTTGGCCCGGGGTCTCGAGAGAGCCAATACGGGCACCAGGCCACGTCGGCGCACCCCAATGAAACCCGTGAACGCCGAAACAAAAAAAACAATAAAAACAAAAAAAGAAAGAAAATCGAAATTCTCAGCGAGGGGGGGGGGGGGGGGGAAGAGAGGAGAGGAGGCAGCAAATAGAGTCCACAGGGGGGGGGTGTTTCACAAAAGGCACAGGTCTGCCACAATCACATAAAAACAACCCCAATTGGGGGTTCTCCCCGGGAAAAAATTATAATATATATATATATATATATATTTCTCAGCATGGGAAATGAGAGATAAAGTACAGCGGCCAAAAGCAAAAATTACACCATGAGGTGGTGTAATACAATACGCGGGGTGAGATACTTCAGCCCGTATCCAGAATTGGAATCGGGACCATAGCAAGCAGTGTCCCGAATGGCAATCCAAGCTTTTCGGTCTCACCAGACTCAGGAGCCTCAGCCAGCAGTGGTGTAAGGGACAAGACAGTCAGTGCAGACCACGGTTTCCTCTCAAACATCACAGGGGGATATTCCATCATCCTCGGTGCTCGGTCGATGTCTGCAGACTCCACTTCCGCACCATCCAGCTCTGTGCAACCCAGCAAGCCATGGGTAACAGACCCACCAGGATCACACAGCGGCAGCAGCCCTGCAGGGGTCAGCGCTCTCTCCCCACACGGAGCAGTAGCCACCTCCGTGGGCAGAGGGACCGTCGACGGCACAGACTCCCACTAGCACTGCAGCCTACGCAGGAACCCCGCGGCTCACCAGTGTCCACCTCTGGACGGACCACCACGTGGGCAGTCTGCGTTTCATCCACCTCCGCTCCTCCAGCAAGTCCACCGACCGAGTCTCCCCGCAGTCCGGCCATCTGGCGCCACATGCCCTGCGTGAGTGGGCTCTCGTCGTCTCCGGGCATCTGCTCCAGGAACGCCTCAAAATAAGCCAGCACAGCCCCCAGTGTCCTGACGGGAGGTGAGAGAACCAGCTGCCCCTGGTCCGCTCCACCTCCCTCCTCTGCTGTGGGAACAGCCGCAACCATCGGAGAATGGGGGCCCTCCATCTCCCCGATCGCAGCCGCCGTAAATCTAGGTAAAGGGGGCCAGGCTGGGCTCAAGTCGTCGATGTGCCGGGGTATAGGCCTCAAGATGGCCGACCGCAGGGTGCGCTTGGAGGCTGCAAATCTCTGCAAACTCCTCTAGACTCCGGAGGGGGTGCCAAGACGAGCTCCGGAGGTTTCCACTCGATGGCCAGCTCGGCGGGGTATCACTGGGGTGTAAATTACGGGGAAAATCCGGGTAGAAATCCCCTGAATCAGCGGGTTCCAGCGGAGCACCTAAAGATCACGTCTGCTTCCCCATGCGGCCGGCCACGCCCCCCACATGCTGTGTTTCTGATGGATTACTACAGTCTTTCTACTCCATCAGTGTACTCTTTAGGTGTGCTGAATCCAGTGACTGTTCCCTCAGATACCCCTTGCCAAATAAGCTTTGCAGACCAGTGGAGAGTGTCGGAACAGTTGTATTGTTTATCTGTGGACGATCCATCTTTCAAAAAGATGTAAGATTCATATTTATTCCATATGACAGTGTCAAAAAGAAGGCTTCTACCCATTTTCTGGAAGACTGCCTCCTTTGTATAAAATTTATTGGACTCTAATGAAGTTCCTTTATACAATACGATGCTATGATGTTTTTGCCCTGGTGTATGGTTTCCATCAAATTGAAAATGATCTTAGGAAAACATTTTCAGAAAATTACTCCCTGATCTAAAAACTGTCAAAGCTGCTCGATCAATTATAAACTGTAAATATATGAAAGAAAAAAAATGAAGTTTAAAAGCAGGGGTCAAGTCATAAAAAAATAAGCGTGGGAATTTGTCAAGAATTCTTAACCAATCAAATTTTATTTGCTTTATTGCAGAAATTATCCTACCGTCACAACAGTAAAGTAAGGGCCTTTTTCCAATCCTGGTGTGAACTTAAGTAGAACTGTTAAACCTACCACCCACCTACCATCTCCATGGACTTTGGCTCTGGGAGTTGTTATACCACCCTATGTGGTTTGCTATACCCTCCATGTAATGTTTACCTGTGGTAAATGTGTAGAAACACTAGGCAAATGTTTTCATCTGTCACAGGATTGTCATTGTCAGGCCAGGTGTGACCACATGCTCTCCTGCTCGCTGTATGTTGGATATCTGTCCATATATTAGTGCCAACAGTGGTTGAGCTTTGTTCCCAAGTGGTTGTGATAGACTTGACCCCCTGCCTGGTTATAACATGCAAGTTTATACCCTTCAATTTTTTTAGGGCAATTTGAACTCTTAGGAACTTTTAGAAGTATAGTGCTAACGTTTAATCTGTCACCACATATTGGGCACTGTTCCCTAGTTTGTGCTAACATGGGGATGCTAACAGGGAAAATCTGCACCTGTAGTTTTCCCTATAGCATCCCCATGCTAATGCGATATTCTGAGGCAAAAGCTACCTCAGCAGCTGCCCCGAAACGCAGCGCTAACCGCTGGGATACACGCGGCAGTGCTTCCACACCGCCGCAAGTATCCCCATCTGGAGTCAATGGGACTCCATGGTGGGTTGTGCTTCCGGACAGTGAGTCTTTGCGATCTTGCTCACTCTAGATGCAGCCAGAAGAAGCAGTGGATTGTGCCACTGTTCTCGACGCGGGATGAGCGGTGAGTATCGGATTTATTAGCGGGTTTAGGGGGTGCTAAATGATTCTACAAATGCAGAAACTTGTCAGCTTTTAGAAGGTGTTAACTTTTGGCTGTCTGCATCTCTGCGGTAATTGGCGTTAGCACTTTGTAATACCTTATTGAAACCCTAATGGACGTTTGCGCTCCCATCTTAAATATAGGATGCGCAAAGTACAGGAAGCTAGCACAAAAAAGATGCGGTAAAGGATTACTAACGGAGGTAGGAATGTAATATGGGTGGCATGCGTTAAACACACTTATCCTGGCGCTAACACTGACATATCGAAGTGCCAACGATAGCACAAACTATGGAATAGTCTTTTATGTTAAATAACGGAAAAAAAAATATTTTTTTTTATATATGCGAAAAGGTTACTTTCTAAATAGGTCACTTTTTCCTTATATCACCATATTTCAAAGTGTAATACAAGAGTAATAAGCTTTCAATATTGAATGGCCTCTTAGACTTTAAAGCACACGAGATTAATTTGCTTTCTGGCATTTTCAGACTTGCATTCGCAGCAAAATAAACCTTTACTTTCACCTTCGTCTTTACCTCAACATATATAAAATACACATCTACACACAACACGGTAAGGGAATGATTTTATTAAATACACCTATTACAGTGTCACTGTGCTAAGTTACAAATGCTATAATATAAAATGATGGGACTTTATAGTTTTGGGAAATCTATTCTTTAAATGTTACTGTATATTGTACAGCTTAATGAAAATAAATTCTATAAATACTTAATGTTGAAAAGAAGTCCGAGTCTAATGTATAAATGAAAGGATTTACAGAAGTAAAATGCAACCCTGTTTTTCATGTCCTGTTAAGTCCCTTATTTGTATTTTTCTCAGGTGTAAAGTGCTTGTGGAATATGGTGGTGCTTTGAGTAATGAGTGATAATGATCTATAAAGAAAAACAGAAAAATATGGGCTTCTGGTATGTTTTTGAAGCAAGAAGTTACCAAAAAAATGTACATTTCAATAGTACTGGGGAAAAAAAAACACTTAGCGTGCTCGTCGGACGCCAGCCTATGTGCGCCCGTAATGACGTGCTTACCGGCGTCCGTCACAGCATTGGGACGCTGCAACGGGGCCAGTCACACGCTTGTTCGCACGCACGTTATGCACACACAACAAGCGTCCGTTATCCAAGCCTCTCCGTCAAAGCGCTAGGACGCGCGTTGACTGAGCTGCAAAGTGCAGTTCTCCATAGGTCGATCGCGCTTTGCAGCGCTGAGCATGCTCAGCAAAGTGGCCAGACTGGCGTCGAGTGGAAGGAACATCCACTCTCACAGAAGTTCCTTCTGCTCTCCAAAGACGCTCGTCTGACTAGCCTTACACTTACATGGATCTTAAAAGCCATACAAATGTGTCAAGCCTTTTTCTAGGCTCCTGTCTATCAAGAAGATAGAAGGTGGCATATAAGGATTCCTTTTCAGAACCTGACGCAGAAAATAAAATGTATTAAGGTGCGCAAATTTCCAAACACCCACGAAGCACTGTAAAAATAAGAAACTAGAGTGTATATGTATGTATAACGTGTGTGTGCATATACCTGTGTGATCAGCTACAAAACGTTTTATTAACCGAATTATAAAAGCATTGAAAGAGAACGTCTGTCAACATGTGCAGAAATCGGCCATAGTGGTCGCCCATGAAATAAGAGTGCCCGTCTTAAAAGTAAAAAGTGGAGAGATGAGTACTGGACATCAAATGCCTTATGATGAAGGAATTGGAGGGAGATCTAGGCCAGGCAAATCCTCTCACAATTTCAAGCTGATGACTTCCAACATATAAACAAACTCGCATACGTCAAATAGCATTTGTTGTTCATGGTGCACCCATTGAACGTTTCACTTTGGCAAGTTGTTGAACTTCAGGCAGTGTATTAGTGAATATAATGTGGAACCTGATGTTCAGCTTTCAAATGGTCATCTTCTCCGATGGTCCAAATTCTTGTTATAGCTAGATTTTTAGCACTAGTGATCTCTGGTATAATTTCACAAGAACTAGGCTTTTGATTTGGTTGGTACTTTCACTGGCATGATTGGCATTCCCAATGTAATAAAAAAAGGCTACTACAGTAAATGCTCACAACCAATTTATTGTATGTTTTTCCTGCTCAGTATAAACTATTTATGACCAGGTCCTTGGGATAAAATAATATTCAGTCTAGTAGATTTAAAAAAAAAAAACATGCTGTGGGCGTCCAATTGGAAACCCAGTCCATCTTTGATTACATGCACCTTGAGGACCAGCAACTTGTGACTGTGCTCAGGAGGTTCTGTTTGCACTGTATTTGGGGTCTCTACGCATTTAGAACCAGAACCTTTTGCTTTACATATGGGCAGGATGTGGCACGCCGTCAAGGTACCATAATATACAAGATGGAACGCCAAATATTTGCCTCTAAGCTTATCAGGAGCAAGCGGCTAGATGAACTTTTTGTTTTATTTATTCCGTTTTGTAGTAGCAGATATGTTCTGCCAGTTTTTTATAACGGAAATCGATAATAATGGAGATGAGCACAGAAGGAATGAATAATTACGCTGCATTTACCTCTATCAGAGAAGCTCTTCCAGAGTGAAACAACTCACAACTGACAGCTTGGATTTCTCTTAACACTTTCAGGTGTTTTTAAAGAAGATGTTTAAGTGCATTGAGTTCCTTACATTTACATTAACAGATCCACTCTATAACCGTTGCTAAAGGAACGTAATTAAAGGTTCTCCAGTGACTTCAGATACTTATCGAAGGCGGCTGAAAATGTTGCTTTCTCTTAAATTGCACAATGTAAACACATTAAAGTACAAGAGCAATATACATAAAATTATAGAATCTTAATATTTGGCAATTCGTAAAGATTAAATTAACTGGTTAGGATCTCTTGAGTAATAAAAGGCTTTAGTTACACTGCACTTTCTCCAAGAGGGATTGAGAACACTTTAAAGAATACAAAATATCTACTTTTAAGGAACAGAACGATGATATGATGTTAAGAGTGCCCCCACCTATCAGCAGAGGTATCGGGGCACTTGCACGAGTACCAAGCACTCGTGCAAATGTCGAAAACCGCACCAATACGATACTAGTATCGGTATCTGTACATCCCTGTTGTGTAATGGTTTCAGACTCCAATTTCCATCTCTATATATAGTTCATGCATCAGCTATCTGACTTTCTTTGGTGCACATGTGTGTTGGGTCAAGGTGTTTGAGTATTTGTCCCTTGATGCCTGTGAATAAGAATTGTTATTTCATGTCCTCCCTGCAACCTTTATTTAATGGATGGAATAAAAGGAATTTTAAGAGATTTATTTTTGAATGAGACATTTAAACACTTAAGATCAAACTTCCTGTAGAACTGCTGTATATTTTCTCACTATAATGAAGAATTCATGGAAATGGAACCACATTTGGCATGGAGATCCTGTGTATAAAAATATTGTAGGACACAGTTCAGCAAACGTTCATTAGCAAGTATAAAAAAAAATGCATGCAAGTGGTTGGAATCTAGACAAAAAAGAAAAGGATTTTTTTTCTTTTTTTTCAATTCTATATTTCATTTTTCTCCAATAGTTATCTTTCCTAAGAAGCCTTGTGCTGGTTGGTGCTGCCATTTGGTATTTGTGGGGTGCCCTTCATAGAATATTTGATGGAATTTGCAAGCAAGAGCTGTAGTTATAATATATATATATATATACAGGGATATTCAGAGAAAGGTGAAAACCAGGAAAACTGGCAGATGAAGAGAATCTAGACCAAGTAGCTGATTTGAAAAGTGAGATAAATGGGAGAATTTTTCTGGTTTTGTTACTTTGACCTAGAATTTTCACTTCTTAAGTCATTCTCCTGAGTTTCACCTTGCATTGAATAGACCCGATAGTCTCTAAGCAAATTTATTAATTCCAAATACCCTTCACAATAGCCAGATTTGATATGTTTGTGATGTCTGCTGCTTCTTCAGATTATTTAGACTTGTATTTATAGTTAAATGTTCTTTCCTTTTAAAATACTTTCTATCAGGGTTATTCAAAGAGATCCGAATGGCTGGAGAAAGGTAACCGAACGCTGAGAATCAGCGTTCGGTTACCTTTCTTGGCCATTCGGCTATCCAGAGAGCAGTCAAAACGCCAAATCCTGGCGAATTGCCTGCACATTCGGTGCCTGTTCGAGGGCAGTGAAATCCCCATAAAAAAGCACTGCTTCGGCTATTCAGAGAACACAAACCAGCAGTGAAAGGTTCCCGAAATGCCCTACCATTCGGTGGTTTCATGGTAGGTGGCAGGTTTCGGTGGCAGGTTTATTCAGGAGAATCCTGTAGGCTTCAATGTTAAAAATATTCCCGTTTTAATTCAATATCTAATCGTTCATTATAAAATTCTGCAGTAAAGAGTCTATAGATTTTGTTGGGATATTTTAAGCATTTTTCTGGATTTTAATATTTTTTTAATAAAGTCCTTTTTTTTTTTTTTTTAACTTATTTTTTCTGTAACAGCCCTTTCTTATTATCATTCCCTGGACCTCATATATAAATTTCAGCCATTGTCGCTCAGTAGTTTCTTTGCAAACAGCGTTTCGGGTTTTTCCGGCGGCTCCGCTCGGGTTAATCCAGATGTTTTTGCGGGTTTTGGCGTGCATTCGCCAGGTTTTTGCGGCGACTTTTCGTCGGGTTTGCGGCAGCTTTTCCCTGCACTTCGGCCCTGTGGTGCTTGCTGAATACACCGCAGGGTCGCTGAAATGGGATTGCTGAATTGGCCCGAATTGAAGAGAACGAAAAGTCACCGAACGTGCGGTGACTTTTCGATTCTCTAACCCTGTATTTATTTTTATCATAGCCCTGTTTTTTGCCCTGATTGTTTCTCAAGAATTTCAATACTTTCACCCTGTATTACTGTAAAGAAGCTACAAGGCACAGCCCCCACCCTCACTGTAACAACAAGTTCAACAGGCTTTGCTGTATTGCATGAGCCATGGTGAGGACAGGATACAGGGAGAGCTCTGGGGTCATGCCCTGCTCTACAGGAATACGATTCACGGGATAAAATGACTGAAAATTAGACCAATATTATTATGTCAGAGCCTATACAGATTATCGGCAGCTTTTCTATATCTGGTGCCGATATTCTGTTAATTTAAAGTTGAGAAAAAACCAACACAAATCTGACATTACACCACTGTTTCATTTTTAAACGTTGCACCATGTCGAAGTACAAAAGATTTTTTCTTTTATTTTTAAGCTTTAGTTTTTTCAAAGTGACCATATCTAGACTCTGGCAATTGCAGTGATACCTCATGTGACCTTGTAGGTAAGGGGTCAACAACCATGGCCCTCCAGTTGTTTTGGAACTATATCTCCCATGATGTTCAGCTATTCATTGGGTTCTTGGAACCTCAGGGGAAATGTAGTTCCAAAACATCTTGAGGGCCAAGATTGCTGACCCCTGCTGTAGGATATAGAGTACCAGACATCCAGGGGCCCAAAAGACTTTTTCATCTTCTGTATAGGGAAGGGAATCTCCACTTCCACTGTCTTCACACACATACACAATACAGTCAGCAGGCAGGGGATGTCCTACAGAGAGAGCTGATAGCCAAGATGTTTTCGACAATTAGAAACGCGCGTCGTACGGGTGTTTTTTGATTGACTACAGAGGCATCCAATGTAAAATACTTCCTGAGATGCACCATTTCCGTTTCCGGTGTCTTTGTTTAAGGCTGGGGTCAGATGAACACAGTGCGAACATGCGTTTATCCGCACTTTATGACGGCCGTGGTAGCTGCAAATGACATCCAACGCAGGCCCACACACACGAAGTACGGCCGCATGAAAGTTCAGCAACGCAAGCGGCAAATGGCTGCATTTTCGCAAGAACGACGAGCCGCTAGTACTGACGTACAGAGTGCGCTGCGTCCGCATAGCGGCGTGTGTGCGTGATTAGGAGACATCAGACGCTGCTCATGTCCGGCCTACATTATGTCCAGACACCCAAAGTTTCCTGGTTTGGATCTGTGAAAAATCACGGCCGTAATTGCGCATCGTATGACCACTATCGTGTATTCCGTGAAAAAGTACGTAGGAACGCGCTGTAAGGCTAGGGTCAGATGAGCGCATTTTGTACGGACTGTGTGTCCGTGCAGTACGGACGTACTTACTGACTGACAACAAGGTAGTGGCCAAACAGTCAGTTTTTTTCACTGACGTATTTTTTGACTGATGTAGCAGGGAAAATAAATTAAAATGAAAAAACATTCTGTCCGTCAAAAATGCTGGACGTATAAATGCAGTCCGTCTGACCACGCTCCATCACTCACAAACAAAGCTACACGGACGTGGCGCACTCCGCACGTCCGTTCTAGTAGTATTACGTTCTTGCCTAACCTTCGTCCATTTGCCGCGTCCGCCATGAATCCACACTTCCGTGCGGACGTACTTCGTGTGTGGGGCTCCATTGGTCAGAATGCTATGCTGCCACGGACGTACAAATGTGCGGCAACACGGACGGGATAACTGCGCTCGTCTGACCCCAGCCTTAAACGCCCAGGTGTGAACCAGGCCTTCTAATCAGCCACTTACATATTATGAATAACCCCTTGCATAAAATGATTAAAAATAGGCAATATATTAGAATTGGCATATATATGGATAAAGGATATATATATCATAATAAAACCTACTGCAACAGCAGCGACATTGCTGACCAGATCCATTACTATGGTGTATGGGGGCCAAGAGAACACCTGTGCTGCATTCCTTTACATTGCCTGTTAAGTGCCTGTTTAATTTGGGGTCGAGGACCTGTCTTTTGTTTATTTTGTTAACACCAGGGTTGAGCAGTAGGTAAAAGTTTTTGATTAACGTCACTCCAGAAATTGGCGCAGGCACCAAGTTATCTGTTACAAAAGCGCTAGAGTTCTCTAGTGCTCCCCATGTTAAGTATAGGACACGGACAGTACAGTGAGAGCGCATCACTATTGGCACGAGAAGTGATTTTTTTTTGCCCCGTTTCTAGTGGGAAGCAAACGATCTGTTGGTTAGGTGTCAGACTGAATTAACCCAGCGTTACCGCAAAAGCATGCCGACGCTAGGGTTAGCTCACACCAGGTGATAGTGCCCTATATCTTGTATGGTCCCCAATTAACTCCCCAAAATGAATAGTTTCCAGCAATATTGTTCCAGCGACATTGTTTTTCTTCATAATAAATACTTCTTTTCAAATGGCTTAAAATAATATTTCAGAATGAGATATTTAACTAAAGGAACCCTATAGTATTAAAATGGGATGGGAGAAATGGAGGAGTTAAGTATTATCCGACACCCACCCCCACTGCACTTCTTGTGTTAAAACAATCTGGGTCTGTGCTCTGTAATTGCAGTTAAAATGCGTTTTTTGCAATCTATTTTGTGCGCATAATGTCCAAGGTGCTAAGACTGGTTAAAATTGGCTAAGGAATGCCCTGACATATCAGCAATCAGCATTCCCCAGCCGACACGGAGACATGAGCGCCGTTTTACCTGCAGTAACTCTAGTGTGCCTGGTTCCTGACATTGCGTCTTTTGAAAATCGCTTGGTAGTGAAAGGGTTAAGTTTGAAAATCGACACATTTCAGAGCTGTCTGCATTTCAGATGTGACATGCTGCAGGGTCACTCTGTGCCCTGTGAGTGACATTGGTCACTGTATGTAATGTCCCTTTAAGCTATTTAGGGATGGACCCTAATTGGATGCTATATACATAACTGGCTTCCATGGTCATGAGGAATGTTAAAATTCCAGTTCGTATGTTGACAAATACACATTTAAGAATTCTGTTTTACCGCATATTTTTTTTTCCATAAGCGCTTGAGGTCAGATCTCTGTTGACTCTAATTTAACCTCCTGGATTTCTATGATTTAGTAAACTTATTTGTCTCAGGACGTAAATTGGCATCTTTATAACCCTGCATCTCTGTATGCTCGACATCCCTGAAAAATGTCTCATTCGAAAATAGCCGCAAATTTAATGTGGCTGTGACTGCTTTGCCCTGGTAGAAAAAAAATTATCTGTATCCTGTTACATTTACAGAAAATAGATCTTAATGAGTTACGGGTAATCAAATGGCTACGGCTTTACCGTAATGGAACATCTAGCCCAACTCTGAAATAAGAATATGATGTCATGCAGGCTTTCTGAAAACTTTGCAAGCTATTAGTGTGTACATATTCAGTATATACTGTATATATACACTACTGTATATCTCTTCGGCGTTGCCCAGGTTTTTGGGGTTTTTTTGCGCATTGGAACGGCCAGAGCATGGCTTTTGCAATGATACCAAACATGACCATCTTAAATGTAAAAAAAAAAAAAAATTTTTTTTTGGTTTTGTTAATGCAGCAATATTGTTCCCATTTCATTTATAATGTGAACAATCAATGATGCTGCACTAACGATTTTTTCTATGAGGGGCGTTTGCTAAAAATTATGTAATTTCCCCCCCAAAAAATGTAATGAGTCCCCATTTCTAACAGGTGCACCCCATAGAAAATATAACCGCAAAGGCTCGCATGATAAAATGTGTGGAAAAAAAAAAACACTTTACACACTGTAGATTATTGAAAATTCCAATTTTATTGCATTTTTTGTTATAATATTCAGGCAGGACATGACGTATACATATAATAATGATATATTATGAATCTGCAGAGTCTGCCAGAAAGAACAATATATAATTTGTATGGGTTACATAATAAAATGTGACTTCAAATTGCGTTTAAACATGATGAGCGAAACCGGTAAAAATTAGCTCCGCACACGGGTGAAATGGCTCAGCAGCGAAAGGGTTCATTAAGTTTTTTTTAAAATTTTAAACTTTTTTCTATATTACAAACTAAATTTAAAAAAATTGTTAAACTCCTAAAAAATAAAACTAAAAAAAAAATTGGAATGGCTACATAACAAAAATCTGAAAAATTTTAGTTTATTTAACTCAATTTTTATATTACTTTTTTAAATTTGTATTTTTTTTTTTATTTTAAACCTTTTTCTTATTACGAACTAAATATGACAATTCTAAAGTACCTGTTCATCGTAAGGCTGGTTGATTTAATTAAAATTTGTGTTTTTCTAGTTGGATTAAATCTAAAGTGGGTTTCTCCATACCAGTTTATAACAGGCAAAATATAATTGGCCATGGGAGAAACCTGGAGATGCCAAGTTGATACCAGTGTACTTGATTGACTGGCCCTGTGCCTTGTTAATCATTATAAAAGAAAGATGTGCTGGAGTTGGCGCTTCTTGTCCTGTTAGTGGTTCCTTCTGCTGCACCCCGTGGCTCAGAAGTGTGGTTTCCTTACCATCCTCAGTGTCCCTCAAAATATAAAATGACTCGCATAGAGCAATCCTAAATAATAAAATCCTTTATCCGTCGCCGTGCATCCGGTTTCTGTTGGCTGCGCGCGCAGCCAACAGAAACCGGATGTGCAGCTTCGGACAAAGGATGCTGCGCAGCCTCTACCCGTCGGCCGCGCCCGCATCCAGGAGAACTGTATGCGCTCGCAGCGGCAAGGTAGCGGCTGCGCACGCATCCAGTAGACCAGGATGCGCATGCAGCAGCCTGCTATAGGCTGCGTGCGTATCCTGCATCTTGCTGGGCAGCGCGAGCGAGGCACACACTTGAGAGCCACGGGGCGCAGCAGAAGGAACCACTAACAGGACAAGAAGCGCCAACTCCAGCACATCTTTCTTTTATACTGACTTACAAGGTGGAAAAGGGATATACCACCAAGTGATCTGGAGAGGCAGCTGACTCCACAAATACAAGATACTGTATGACTTTTATTTGTCCCTGCACTGATTATTAAGACTTTCACAATCCTTAAGACTTTTACAATCTGGAGTATACAGGATAAGACTTTAAATGTCACATTACTTTGTTTTATCCTAGATTGTTTTATCCTATTTGCACCATTTTACTTTTCTAATCCCCTCACCATCTAGATTGTAAATTCCCACGGGAATAGGGTCCTCATATCCTCATGTATCTGCTGGCAGGAATACCGACCTGTCTCCTGTATGTATTGTAGAATTGTCCTGTCTTTACCCATTACACCTTGTACACTGCTGCGGAATGTGTTGGCGCTTAATAGATAATAATAATTGGATTTTATTTGATTTGTATTGAGGTTGTTTATTTGCCATCACCATCGGGTGGCGCCAGTGGCACAGATTATCACCATTGTTAATCATTCTACTGAATGCCAGCCTGACTGGGAAACGTTAGACACTTGAAACTGAATAGCAAGTCTGTCGGAATGCGGAGGATGAATATAGTCTCTACTTTTCCCTTCCCTGTCAAGACTGTTACCTCAATTATGTTGGGCAGCATTTTTTTAATGCACAGTCTTGTCCCATTACAGAGCCTAGATGGGTCTAGATTGTGAAGCCACATGATGGGTGTCCCAATTTTGAGTTGAAGGTGATGTGGCATTCCCGGAGGGTGGAGTGAGCTGAAGAATTCTGTTTGATAATTTATGGCTTCATCCGTATCAACCACCGTATCGATTGAGTTGTTCTCTGTAAATGTGCCTGGAAGCATATCCTGAATTTGATTAATCATTTCATTGAGAGAATAATTTTTTGCAGCAAGAATGGCTCGTTCACACAGCCACTCGTGATTTTTGTAATTATCCGATATTTTTGGGTAAACTTTATATATCAGTTCTGTAACCGATGACACCATTTCGCAAAAATTTTGACGCAAAGACCTTTCACCTGATGCAGAGTGAGGAAAGTCACTTCACCGTTTTTGAAGCTTGTTTAAGAAAACGTGTGCACTTGTCTCTGGGCCGGTGCAAGATTTTTTGTCAACAAAGGCGTAGGGTCATTTTGACGCCCCCCCCCTCCACCTTCTTAATAATCCACATACCTCACTATCCAATTAATTACCGCAATAATAATCCTATACTTCATGATCAAACCTATCTCGTGAGTGTGCCTGTATCCTTATAATATTTGATTAACCTCCTCTGTTAACCCTGTGTCTCCTGCCCCCCACTGTCCCTGCTAAGGCTGGGGTCAGACGAGCGTAGTGTTCACGTCCGTGATTGCGCCTAAAAGTACGTCCGTGATAGCGCCTAAAAGTACGTCCGTGATAGCATGAAAGAAAGTCCATTGGAGCCTGACACATGAAGTACGTCCACACTGAACTGCGGACGCACAACGGCCGCGGCAAATGGACGCAAGGCAGGCAAGAACGTACAACCCCTAGAACGGCCGCACAAAGTGCACTGCATCCGCAACGTCTGCATAGCTTTGTGTGTGAGTGATGGAACGTGGTCAGACGGACTGCATTTATACGTCCAGCATTTTTCACGGACAAAATGGTTTTGCTTTTTAATTTATTTTCCCTCCTACATCCGTCAAAATATATACGTCAGTGAAAAAAACGGAATGTGTGGCCACTACTGTGTCTTCCGTACTGACGTACGTCCGTGTGCACGGACGTACAGTCCGTAGAAATCACGCTCGTCTGACCCTAGCCTAATACTCCCAGACCCTCCTCTGCACTCTGGCACTTTGACCACTGTGATCCCTGCCACTTTCTTCAGCCCTCTAAAATTCCTGTCGAAGGCCAGGGCTGCCAGGGCCTCTGCTAGACAGAGTGGCCACCGGGACCTGGGCTGGGCCCAGCAGCCACTGGGGCCTCGGCGACTGGCCCTGTTCTGGGGGTATGTGATCTGTGTGTGGGTATGTATGACTGTGGATGTGTGGGTATATGGATGTTACTGGGTGGCATGGTATGTGGATGTGTGGGCTCTGTGACACACTCACTGTTGTATTGCTGTGGAGCTCTGTGATATCCTCATACCTGCCACATATTACTGAGTGTGTTATTGCTGTGCCGATCTTTGATACGCTCATACACACTGCACATTACTGTATCACAGACCTCCACAGCAATAAAACTCAAAGCAATGTGTTTGAGTTTTATCGCTGTGGAATTCTGATACACTCGTACACGCCACGTGATGCTTTTTTTGGGGGGGGGCAGCATTGTATCCTTGGACCCAGGCAGCACAGTGTCTCGGGCCATTCCTGGGACCAACAATGTGCTTTATCACTACATTTGTTCTATCGATACACTGGAAGAAACCAGTTAGAATGAGACAAACAATCTTGCCAAACGATTGTTAAATGGAGAACAATATTTTAACCGGGGTTTCAAAGTGGTGCTGCAATTCCATCTATGATATCTCCATTGGGGGAGAGGAAATAAGAATCTCTCATGAATTGTTTTAAAGTTATTTTTGAGATCATTGCATTTTCAGGTAACCAAGCCTATAAAGTACAGCATTACTGTTGTATAGATCATGTGCCATCTCTGCAGTGTAGTCTATACCGTGTAGGCTGCAGACATACACCTATATTAGGCAAATTCTTAACTTTTTTTTTTATCTTTCTATTTATTTTTTTACGGGTTCCCAGATAGCAAGGATAACATGTCACAAGCTTGTGGCTCATTTGAATTGTAGGTTTTGCAAACTTGCTGCAGATTTTCACTGGTAAGGCTGGCGGCACACGGGCATTAACAGAGAGCGGAAGTAACGTCCGTGAGAGTGGGCGTCCTATGGAGGATCGTGCTTTTTTTTTTTTCATCTGTCAGTGTCCGTTTAGCTTTTTGACGGGGAGGGCTTTTTCACGCCCGGTGCTTGGCCCTCCCTGTCAAAACGGCACCGACGCAGGGAAGTGCAGGCGCACACAAGCACCAAATACGCTCGTGTGCCGCCAGCCTAAGTTGTTAATTTGCCGAACACTTGCAGCACAAATTCTAGTTGACACTTTTCCAATTTGTAGCAAATTTTCTCTGCAAGTCTTTAGCAAGAGCCAAGATGCTATGGCAAGTCTATAGCAAGAGCAAAGATGCGATGTCAAGTCTATATCAAGAGTGCTGCAAGCCCACAGCAAGAGCTCTGCAATTGCAGAGCTCTTGCTGTAGACTTGCCATTGCCACTTTGCTCTTGGTAGAGTCTTGCCATCGCATCTTGGCTCTTGCTAGAGACTTTCTGTTGCATCCTGGCTCTTGCTATAGACTTGCCGTTGCATCTTGGCTCTTGCTATAGACTTGCTGTTGCATCCTGGCTCTTGCTATAGACTTGCTGTTGCATCTTGGCTCTTGCTATAGACTTGCTGTTGCATCCTGGCTCTTGCTATAGACTTGCTGTTGCATCCTGGCTCTTGCTATAGACTTGCTGTGGCATCCTGGCTCTTGCTATAGACTTGCTGTGGCATCTTAACTCTTGCTATAGACTTGCTGTTGCATCCTGGCTCTTGCTATAGACTTGCTGTTGCATCCTGGCTCTTGCTATAGACTTGCTGTTGCATCCTGGCTCTTGCTATAGACTTGCTGTGGCATCCTGGCTCTTGCTATAGACTTGCTGTGGCATCTTAACTCTTGCTATAGACTTGCCATCGCATCTTGGCTCTTGCTATAGACTTGCTGTTGCATCTTGGCACTTGCTATAGACTTGCAAAGCAAATTTGCTACAAATTGAAAAAGTGTCAACTTGATTTTGTGCTGCAAGTGTTCTGCAAGTTAACGACTTACCAGTGAAAATATGCAGCAAGTTTGCAAGACTTACAATTCAAATGAGCCACAAGTTTGTCGCACGTTATCCTTGCCATCTGGGTTATTGACAATCTGAAAAGTGAGGGTACAGGAAGGAAGGCTCTACAGGTGCGAGTTGTGTCAATAAAGAATACCAACAATGTAATAACATAAAAAAACAGTTCATTCCCGATTTTCCGAAGTCTAGCGAAAGGAATGGAGATTACATGGATGGCAATAGGAATAGGCAAATTCTGTATACAGTGCTCAGAATATAATCTTTAATCTTGTTCATCATTTTCGATTTTAGTTTAGCTTGTTAAAGTGTGTCAGCTCTTGACAATCACGCCATTTAGATAAGATGGACTATTTTCTTAAACTATCTGCCAGGCAGAGGTTTAGGATTTTAATATTCCATAGACTAGAAAGACTGACTAAGCCACTTTCTGGTTGTGACTGAGCTGGCTGTATGGTTTTTAATGTTTTGATATTTGCAACATCACTAGGAACTCTAAAGAAGAATATATATTGATATATTGTTTGTATCCTACGTTTGAAAATATTGGTAATAACGTATTGACGTGATAAAGTCATGGGGATGTGTCCAGCCAGAAGTGTCTGTTTTAAAAATAGTCAATGACTGACAATGTCTTTTTGTTTGTGTTTGGTTTTTACAAAACCACAGAACGGAATAGCTGCAAAGAGGACCTGGCTGGAAATACAACAAAATATGCATAATACAGAAAAAACTGTGTCGTGCCTGATCCCCACCAGGGCGGCTGCAACTACCAGATGTATCAAGTCCAGTAACCTGTATAAAACATAAGAAAAAAGTGTCATCTGCGCTTATCCCTGTAACACCACATGAAACAAAACACAATTAGAGGTTTTAGTTTACTCAAATGGACATTGAAGTTTTAAGCTCACCTGCCGCTGCAAGGCACCTACAGTATACATGTTACTGGGCTGGATACATCTGGTAGTTGCACCCGCCCCAGTGGGGATCGTGCTCAAAACCGTTTTTTCTGTATTATGCATATTTTGTTGTATTTCCAGCCAGGTCGTCTTTGCAGCTATTCCGTTCTGTGGTTTTGTTATGTAGCCTTTCTAAAAAAAAATAAAACTACTTTAAAGTATTTATTAAAAAAAAAAACGCAATAAAAAAACCTAATGAAAAAATCCCGGGCAACGCCGGGTATGTTAGCTCGTTGAATATGTTTGTTAAATGAAATATGTACAAGCCATCCTTCTCCCGAATGAAGAAAAAAACAATTTTGTTGAATTCAAATGCATAAAAATGCATGTCTGCGTGTAGCAGTGGGGCCTCCCTTGTCACATCCTGTCTCCTCGTTCCTGCAGAGAGGTTACACCATCTGCTAGCAATGATAAGATGCCACCGAGCACAGTCTGGCTTTCTCGTGACATTCAGTGGGGATGTATCTCGAAAATTCAGGATGTTAAACATTGTGACACAATACGGAAAATATTGTTCTAGCTGCGTCAGATTCTGTATCGCTCAACTTCGTTTAGGTTTGGGTTTTGTCATCGCAGTAACACCATATGCAAAGTGGGTATAGAGAAGTTTTCTGCAATATTAATTTCCCTTTTCAACTGTATGCAAAGTTTTTTTTTTTAACAAGTTATACTTCGCACCAATCGGAAAAAAGTGACCAGTTATGATTAGTGATAATACTTTGTGTATTTTTAGTAATGGAAAAACTGGAGTATGCTTTTCCCGTCAGATCTTACTAGAATCTAGAAACTAGAAGGACCATATAAAGACATAATAAAAGAAATATTGTGCCGTATGTTTGGAGGTCCAGTATTCTATATTGAACATAAACAAAAAAATATCACCACTCACATGATACAGAGCCCATTTATAGGTGGCTGTTTAGACAGGGCTGTGTCATCCAAGAAGCTGACGAGACACAATCAGTGTTGTTTTTTTTGGTGGTTTTCATAAGAAAGGAGAACTCGTAGGGCAGGAGGTCTTCAAATAAATATGTAAAAGTGTATGGCTGGCCATTTGTGATTGTGCGATCATCCGATTATTGTCTGCAGTCGATCCCACATCATTCAGGTGAATCTGTCCTCTTCCACTGCATCCGACCACCATCAGACGATTTTTTTGCGACTATAACAGATTAGTGATCCGTCTAATTTTCAGGGGATTCATTCATATGAAATCGGGTGATCTGGTACAATTTACATAAAAAAGATGAATTGTATAGTTAAACCGCAGTGCCGCGGCAGGAAATTTGCCCCATAGAGAAGCGATTCAGTTAGACAGCTCATAGGAGTCAATGTAAGAAATATTTTTGTTTTTATTAAACTTTTTTTGGCGAAATTTTGGGTTCCCATTTATAAAAATAATTAAAAAAGACTAGGCTTTTTTTTCTACCCAAATGCCTTTTTTTTTCCCTTTCAGGGTGGCTGCCCGTCCTTAGTGCTGAAAGCTATATCCGCACCAAGGACAGGGGGTTTATACCCCCCTCCAGCCATCAGCAAGGTCCCCCCACCCTGCTTCGGCTGCACTGGACGGGGCTGTCCTTGGTGCTGAAACTCCCATTTCAGCAAACCAGACAGTTTAGTTTTTTTCTTTCCCCGCAGCAGGTTTTTTAAAAAAAATGTTTTACGTTCGGCGGCCTGTCTGTTGGCCAACCTGGGTTGTCCACAGACGCTTGCAGCAGATGACCCGTATCAGCCGATGGCATTGTCCGTAGGCGGATGACCAAGTCTGGGCAGCCAGCCTAAAAATCTGTTCTGTTTTTTTTTATTTGCCTGACTTGCAATGGTGACCAACAGAAAGGTGGTAGCAGACCGTTAACCTTGTCATAAGCAAAAGTGTGCCCAGACAGTAAAACTGCACCTATGATGAGTGTTGTTTTTTTCTTTCTCACCGAACATAATCCCAAAATATACATACATACAGAAAAAATGGTGTCGCGCCCATACTCACCAGAGCAGCTGCAACAACCAGGAGTATCAACCTAGTTCATGTATAAAATATAGCAAGAAAATTGTCATCTGCGCTCATTTCTAGACAATTCCATGTGAAACAAAATTAGAGGTTTTTGTTTACTAGAATGGCCATTGAAGCGTAAGCTCACTCGCCACATCAAGGCACCTCTTGGTAGAGTGAGTACCTATCCAATGTAGCCAAAATGGTGGGTTTCATTTATACACGCACCAAGCGTGTACTTTAAAAAGAGCCCAAAGATGTTGATTGCTCAGCACATAAGTAAATTAAAAACAATAACAAAAAATAATAAATTCGGGCTGAAACAACTAATAGATGAATCGACAATCGATGAGATAGTTGACAAGTCGTTTCATTATCTATCGGTCTGTGTACAAGACAAAAGACAGCGCAACTTATATTTTCATTCTGCACAAGGAGAGTTGCGCTGTCTTTTCTTGTCTTATATGGTTCCTTGATATGTGAAGGGAAACAGCCGTGTAAGGTGTGGGTCACCCTTGAACAATATAGAAGAAAAAACAACCCAAACGTGCAGTTCCACTTAGAGCCAGTGCTAGGCTCTATGTTTGTGAGTGAAACGTCATCATTCATTGCATTTTATTTATAGTATATATTTGATATACTTCACCATTGTGTACTTTTATATTTTGTTTTATGTACCAAAATATGGTCTGCTGATCTATGAGAGACACCAAGATCCTGATAGCAATTTTTATTGCGCTGATCAAGATACGTATTTTTTTTTCACATCTGGAAAGGGCCCTCACTTCTTCGGCCAAAAGTCAATAACCAAAATAGCAGAATAATTCCAGCATAAAGCGGTATTTCGTCAAATGGATTTATTCCTTCACCACAGCAGCAATAAACGATGTTTCGACCCCAACCAGGTCTTTGTCAAGTCTAATGTCAAGCGTGTGCTTCCCATTAAATAGTATCAAACATATGTTAACCATCAATTAACAATCAAGGAGAGCAACGATCGACATACAGTACTCAAGTGCACACATCCTATATATCACATTAAAACAAACTACTAGGTCTCAACATTTTTTATTATTACACATTGTATCTTATTTTCAACATTACATCATATTTTAAACAATACATATTAATCACAATAAGATTAATACTCCTCTATTATTAACTGATTATCCAAAATTGAGACATATATACACCCACAATATAGCCGATAGTGGAGATTCCTCCTCAGGTTGTTTTCCTTGTATAAGGTGCCACAGAGCCAGGCTACCATGAATAATTTATGGTCATCGGAAGTGTTTGTGGGGATTATTCTTTTATCACTGTTAAGCTATCTGTAGGGATAGGGATATAGGGAAATTCAAACAGGCCGAGTCCTTTGATAAATTTGCCTGACCTTTTATTGAATTTCCCTATATGGATCCCCAAGGTTTCTGGTGTTTGTAGCGACACTAAGGCTGGGGTCAGACGAGCGTAGTGTTCACGTCCGTGATTGCGCCTAAAAGTACGTCCGTGATAGCATGACAGAAAGTCCATTGGAGCCCGACACACGACCGCACTGAACTGCGGACGCACAACGGCCGCGGCCCACGGACGCAAGACAGGCAAGAACGTACAACCCCTAGAACGGCCGCACAAAGTGCGCTGCGTCCGCAACGTCCGCATAGCTTTGTGTGTGAGTGATGGAACGTGGTCAGACGGACTGCATTTATACGTCCAGCATTTTTCACGGACAAAATGGTTTTGCTTTTTAATTTATTTTTCCTCCTACATCCGTCAAAAAATAAACGTCAGTGAAAAAAACGGAATGTGTGGCCACTACTGTGTCTTCCGTACTGACGTACGTCCGTGTGCACGGACGTACAGTCCGTAGAAATCACGCTCGTCTGACCCTAGCCTAAACGTCGGCACTTGGTGAATAACCCCCATTTGTGTAAATCCGTGTGTTTGCAATTACGTGTGTATAGTGTGCAAATCCATGTGTACGAATAGGTAGAAGTCTTTAAAAATATGGGTGTTGCCATATAAGTAGATATGTGTGAATACGTAGATGCAATATACAAGGATATGTAAGCCTATATGCAGTTTTTATACACATGCTCCCGTGTACACAAGCACACACACACAGCGGCTGGAGTTAGATGGACAGATTTTATATTGAATTTTGTGAGATTTTATTGATTTAGGACATGATGATTATTATTATACTAAAGTGTAGGCCAATCAGGCTCTTTCTGTGTTTTCCTCAATATCTGGAGCTCAAAATTAGCTGATGTGAAAATAAATTTATGCCCTCAGATTTTTGTAGTCATTTCACTGCTGATACACATTCAAATGTATCTCTCATTCAACTTCTAGAAGCTCCATTTCACACAGAGAACCCATGGAACAACTTGGTGCGGACACACTATAAAATCAGAGTTGAAAGCTTTATATACAGTGTTTTCAAATATATTAAAATGCACTAATATCTGTGGTGAAATCTGCACGTAGGCCACAGTAAGCTGTATTTTGGTATTTCTGTTAATAAGTTAAAAATTTTAAATTCATGTGATGGCTAGTTTGTGATTTCAAGGCCTTGTAAAAGCAAAATGTATTTTTTTTTAATGTTTATTATGTCTTGAGATGTTCCAGAGATCTATCTTTCACCTGCAGCTTTTTGTTCTGTTCTCTTTCTACAGGAACAGGAGATATAGTTGCCATAATTGTCTCCGAATCAACAGGCCGAGATATATTGAGCTATGTTGAGCGGAATATCTCTGTTCTTATGGCCATAGCTGTTGGGTCCCGCAGTCCTCCTAAAGGCTTTAGCCGAGGCTCTCTGGTCTTTGTTTCTATCTCCTTCATAGTCCTGATGATAATATCCTCAGCCTGGTTGATATTTTACTTCATACAGAAGATCAGATACACAAGTGCTCGTGATCGAAACCAGGTAAGCTAGAGAGTATGGTTTTTACCACACTACACACAATGTAATATAGCAATAAATGGATATATGCATATGCTTTCTGTATTTACTGTATGTACATAGAATCAGTGGTGTATTTAGGTTTTGTGCTGCCCTAGGCCTGACTAAACTCGTGCACCCCCTAATTTAAATTTGAGGCACCCCTTCCTGTCAAAGGCACACCTCTTCCTGGTTAATCCCCACCCTTCCTCTTTAAGCTCCACCTTTTCCTCTTAGAGCTCCGCCTTTTCCTCTCTATATTAAAAGTGGATACCAAGTGCCTACTTGTATATTTTGTATACCATTTCAGGGGGGCGCAGTGGATGTGACTTACTTAGATTTTGCCAAATCTTTCGACACAGTTCCACACAAAAGGTTACTATTTAAATTAAGAAAAATTGGTCTAGATGAAAATACTTGTTCTTGGATAGAAAACTGGCTAAAAGATAGGGTACAGAGAGTGGTCATAAATGGTACATTTTCAAGATGGACACCAGTGGTAAGCGGTGTCCCTCAGGGGTCTGTTATAGGACCAATACTATTCAATTTATTTATAAATGACCTTGAGATAGGCATTGAAAGCCATGTATCAGTGTTTGCAGATGACACAAAACTAGGAAAAGTAATACAATGTGAGCAGGATGTTACTTCGCTGCAGAGGGATTTAGATAGATGAAATTTAATCTAGATAAATGCAAAGTTATGCACTTTGGAGTGAAGAACACACAAGCATCGTATACCCTAAATGGTACGGAGTAAGGAAATCCAAGCAGGAGAAGGATTTGGGAATAATCATAGACTTCAAACTAAGTAACAATGTGCAATGTCAAACAGTAGCCGCCAAGGCCAGCAAAGTATTGGCATGCATTAAAAGGGGAGTTCACTCACAGGATGAAAACATAATTTTGCCTCTGTATAAATCAATGGTCAGGCCGCACCTTGAATATGCCATGCAATTTTGGGCACCTATCTTAAAAAAAGATATTCTAGCGCTAGAAAAAGTGCAGAGACGGGCAACTAAATTAATAAGGGGAATGGAAGGGTTAACGAGCTTAAACCTGTTTAGTTTAGAGAAACGGCGCCTTTAGAGGGGATCTGATAACCTTATATAAATATATACGGGGCCATTATCAACCATTGTCTGATAACCTATTCATTAACAGGACTATACACAGGACAAGGGGTCATCCATTTAGACTGGAAGAAAGAAAATTTAGCTTAAAGCATAGGAAGGGTTATTTTACGGTGAGAACAATAAAGCTGTGGAATTCTCTGCCTGTTGAGGTGGTTGGGTCAGAGTCTGTACAGACTTTTAAAAAGCGACTGGATGACTTCCTGCAGACACAGAATATTAAGGGTTATAATATTTAATATGTGGGTTAAAGCTTCTTGATCCAAGGAGAAATCTGAGGCCATTCTGGGGTCAAGAAGGAATTTTTTCCCAGTGTGTTGCATATTGGCAAGCATTTCAGACTGGGTTTTTTGCCTTCTTTTGTATCAACAGCAGTAGGTTATGTGGGAGAGGCTGAACCCGATGGACGCATGTCTTTTTTTCAGCCTATATAACTATGTATAACTATAACTATGTAACTATTGCGACGTTTGGGGGCCCACAGAGCACGTGCACAATGTCTTTCACAAACAAAACAGTTTTATTCACCCTTTCAGGGCAGTCAAAAAGGCAACATAATAAGTACACGCTTTGGTTCAGCGAAATTAAAGCAAAGTCCTGATCTTCAGCACAAATAAACAGAAAAATAATGATGGCTCACCAACGCTTTAAACAGTCCCAAACCTAGGGAATCCTTTCCCCAGTATGTAGAAGCCTCTCCAGCAAGGCACAGCATGTCTCCTGCTTTTGGAACACACACAGCTTCCACTGATTACTTTCCTTTTTCCTAAAAACTCCCACAATCCTATCTGGGAGTTGCTGGCTTTAAAACTCTTCCTGGACAGGAAGATTAACCCTGTGGTTGCACTTAAAGGGTCCACAACCCAAATAGGGGTGAAACATATTGTCCATTCAGGACCCAGCCCTGCCGACCTCTACACTATGTAAATGTATCTGTTGAGATAAATAAAATTATGAAATGTTTAAATTCAAGCATTTTTACAAAGAACATGCCACGCATGTCAAGTATACTGGATCACAGCCGCTCTAATTGGTTGAACAATAAAATCCACAGAAACATGCACTGCATATGAGTGTATCACAAAGCTGCACAGCAATAAAACCCACAGAAATGGGCACTGTGTATGAGCATATCAGAACTGCACAGCAATAAAACTCACGGTAATGTGCAGTGTGTATGAGCGTATCCCAGAGCTCCAGGGCAATAAAACTCACAGTAATATTCAGTGTGTAACACTGAATCCACAGCAATAAAACTCCCAGCAATGCAATGTGCAGTGTGTGTGTCAGCGTATTAGAATTCACAGCAATAAAACTCCCAGCAATGCAATGTGCGGTGTGTATGAGTGCATCAGATTTTTATTCTATTCGATTTTATTCCGTATGCAAACGCCCTGCTTCGCTGCTCGTTGTTTGAGAACACATCTCAAAGCTGACAGTGACAGTGGCACCTCCTAGTAACCCCTAATGACACCCAAATAATCACTGGTACCTGGGGCGGCCCGCCCTCCGCCACTCCCCTAAGTACACCACTGCTCTGCGATATGCTCACACACAAGTTTGGCGAACTGCCAGCAAGTACAGTGCTGTTTGAAGGCAGTGCAAATCCCCATAGAGAAGTAATAGTTAATCTATTCAGAGAACACCAAACAGCAGTGAAATGCCCTGATGTTCGGTGGTTTCAATCAGCAGGTTTATTCAGGCGAACCCCATAGGTTTTAATGTTAAAAATATTCCCGTTTTTATGCAATATCTAATAAACCATTAGATTTTTTTAGATTTTTTTGTTTAGTACCTTTTACTAATTTTTCAGCAAAATCCCCCCCCCCTTTTTTTTAATAGCGGTTTTTCTTTTTTTTTTGTAACAGAACTTTTTATTATCAATCATAGGATCTTATATGTAAATTCCAGAAATTTTCGTTCAGTAGTTCTTTTGAAAACAGGTTTGCGGTGGCAGCATTCAGCGGCCGACTCCATGGACTTTGGGGACCCTGCGGTGAATGGTGAATTCACTGCAGGGAGGGGAAATTTTATTCCCCGAAGTGCAGGGAACTACAGAACACCAAAATCTTGGCGTCGTTTCAGTGCTCTGTGAGTAACCCATTTAGTGGTGAGGTTTTTTGCTGCCCCCTGGAAAGTGAAAGCCTAGGCCTTGCCTACCCAGGACATGCTTGAAAATTTGTGAAATCTCAATGTATCCTTCCTGGCAAAATACTTTGCAAAAGTAAAAAAATATATATTTTGTTTTTAGGGGTGGGGCCACCAGTGCGGGCTGCCGCCCCCTGGAAAGTGCCGCCCTAGGCCTAGGCCTTGTTGGCCTAGGCCAAAATACACCACTGCATAGAATAACACCTGCAGAACTGTCAGGGTTATTAAGAGAGAGGTGAAACTCAGGAGAATGACTGGAGAAGTGAAAATTCTAGGTCAAAATAGCCGATTTGGAAAGTGAGATAAAAAGGGGAGAATTTTTATGGTTTGCTGTTTTGACCTAGAATTTTCACTTCTCCAGTCAAATAGCAAACCATAAAAATTCTCCCCTTTTTATCTCACTTTCCAAATCGGCTATTTTGACCTAGAATTTTCACTTCTCCAGTCATTCTCCTGGCTTTCACCTCTCTGAATAACCCTGTGTATATTGCATGTGTGCATAAATACATACTGTGTGTGTGTGTGTATTTATATTACACATCACCAGAATAAAGCCGTACATAGTGATACCATTTTTATTTGGATTAATGTTGTTACTCTTGAAAACTTGTCTTTCAAATGTATTACCCTCTTCTGAGCTCATAGGTTCAAGACCTGAAGATGGGTGTAATACTTCTTTTAAATGTATCACTATATACTGCTATACTCTGATTTTGGCATGTGGGCCTGCACAGTAAAGTGTGTGTGTCCGTGTCCTGGTGTTCTGGGTGGATTTTTTTTCCCCGCTCACCCCTTTGAATATGTCCGTTGCCATTCCCTGCTTGCACCTCTGAATGTTCTTCGTCATGGCACTTTTAGGTTCTTCACTACTGATATCTATGCAGAGTTTCTGCTCTGTGATCACTGAGTTTTGATGTTGGATCAGAACAATTTTTGGTTCATTTTAGGCATCTGGCTATAATCTACAGGTATACACCTCCCAAACTGTATATATCACTCCTGTCCAGCCACTCTCTGCGTTTGCCTGGTCACTCATGGCATGTATTGTTGATATCCACAAAATATGCTGGTCTATACAAATGACTCAATGTACACAAATTATATTTTGTTGTGGTTTCTACAAACAACCCCAGAAGACCTTAAATATCACAGATACAAAACAAAATTGAATATTGGAAAAACTTGATAATCTAATTTAATAAAACCCAGTATAATTAGCAGAAAAGTACAAGTATATTCTAAGGTAGAAATACAAATGTAACCTGAGTGCAACAATTTGTAAACCCTCCTACCAAGCCGATAATGTGCAAACCTATAAGTGGTGCAAGTCAGTAACCGGTGACAAAGCTGCACTCCAATAAGCGAGTCCCCCAAGTTTTGGCACTGGTGCCTTTTTCAAGGGAAACCGTTTCTTGCATTTTTAGTTTTGTCTTTTAATGGAATTGTACATTTCTGCTAATCATGTTATGTGGAAAGATGACATAAATTTGATTCGGTTTTAATTATGTTTTTTTTTTCTCTATACATCCCATGAGAACAGCACAACCTTTAGCTCTGGAATAGCCAAGTCGTATAGAAAGTTGCATCATTAATGACGCACAAATAAAATCGCTGGTAAAAAAAATTGTGTTAACCCTTTCACTACAAAAAATTATTTTTTTTTTTATACAATGCAAAACTTTGAATACACAAAGACGTGAATTGGTATAAAAAAAACTCCATTTGCATACTTTTTAATACAGAATTACTTGGCTCCCAAGGGAGATTCTACATTTTTTGTGAGATGTCACTCATGCTACCCTGTAATACTGTAAAAAAAAACGCCACCTCCTCCCTGTAACAAAAAGCTCAACAAAGATTTCTTCAGCATTAAGATAGCCAGAGAGTTGGCAGAATACATGGAGATTTCTGGAATCACACGTGTACATTACAGATACAAGGTGTTACTCTGAGCATATTTTTTCAGATTTTAGACACAGCCTTGATCATACGAGAGAACAGCCCCGACTCCTGGAGTTGCAATATAACATACAAGAGTTTTATTGTTGTGGAGCTCTGTGATATGCTCATACACGCTGCACATTACTGTGAGTTTTATTGCTGTGTAACTGTAACATGCTCATACACACCACACATTACTGGGAGTTTTATTGCTGTGTAACTGTAACATGCTCATACACACCACACATTACTGTGAGTTTTATTGCTGTGTAACTGTAACATGCTCATACACACCACACATTACTGTGAGTTTTATTGCTGTGGAACTTTCAGCTAAATCTTAATTCATTGGAAAGCTGTCACATGACACTTTTATTTAAGGTCCGGAAATTGATATCTGCGACTACCTGAAAAAAAGTATCGGTACCTGTACTGTCTTAAACTATTTTAATAACCATCATTGTGCAAAACTGTCCAACATGTAAATGTTATCTCTGCATTCCATATTCACATAAATGTAATGCTAGTATTTATTTCAACCAAAAGCATTTGAAAGTGAAAGGGTTAAATATAGATTTTGTTGAACCATGTGTAGAGCATACTACGGACACTCACTCTCTTTTCAGAGACTGTTCAACACTCTGCCGAAATGTTCTCTTTCAGTGTCTTTGCACCATCATAGTCGAGCCTTTTTACTCGGTTACGGTTAATATACTACCTGTAAGGGCTTCCCTTCAGCATACAACCCTGCTACTCATTCTACCGTACTCCTCTAAAAATGACACGTTCCTATCATAGCAGCCCACGAAAGGCTAGCTTTCAAGGACTTGTCACCCTTTAATTCCATCCACATTCTTTTCATATTTACAGAGAGGTGAATCCTTATAAATTTACCAACATACAGGAGGTTCATTACCTACACCAGTGTTTCTCAACTCTGGTCCTGAAGTGTCGTAAACTGCCCCCCCCCATAGTATCACTACATCTCTTGGTCCTCACTGTGTGTGTGGCATTGGCCATATAGTGGAGTCTATTGGTCGAACACTGACTCAAATCATTGTATTGTGTGGGATGTATTCAAAGGGCATCACCAGGGAGTAGATTTAAATGCCTTTTAAGCTCCCCTGTCATATCTCTGCCAGCACTTATCTCGGGTAGGCAGGGGAACGCAATTTCCTCCTACGTAAACATTCCCTCCTCCACCTCATTAACTGTTAAATACTGTAGATTATTAAACCACAGCCACAAAGTAAACATTTGCACAGATTATGGTAAATGTTGCATCATAGGAAATATCCACAAAATGGATACAGGAGATAACAAAACTAACTTTTTCCTTGCAATCGGTTCAAAGAACAAAAACCAGGAGCACGTGGTTTTATAAATAATGCACAAGTAATCTAGCTACAGTTTATGTAAGTGGTAGGGACACTTTAAGTGGTATAATACAGTCCGGTTTTTAATGAACGATATTCCTATAGGCACTTTGGACCCGATTTTTTCCTTTTTAATTCAGGTCTGGGTTCATGCCCCTCACTCACTGATTGGCTAAGGGCCTTGGCCAAATAACCTTCAAAGTTAATCCTACAATTAATAGCGACTAAGGTCAGAGTTTCTTCTTCAAATCTCCTAACAGTGACATGGGTTCCTCTGCAATTACAAGCAGGAGTCGTATTATTATATCTGACATTTATTTAAAAAAAAATTATATATATATCCACTTTAAATCTTTTTTTCTGTGGTGCAAATCACGTTAAGAGGCAATTCTTGAAAACGTTGCCATTTGTTTAATATGAAATCTCTTGGGTTGCTGCGTCTATTATATCTTGTGAATGGGTATCAGATGGAATATCTCAAAAGAGCAGCAGGGGAATCACAGCCGCTTAATACCTAGTAGCGCACCATCACACTGCAAAACAAAGCTCTGTGTGCGTGTGTATATATATATATATATATATATATATATTTGTGTGTGTGTTAAATAAGCCTTCCACATTATAGAAGTTAAGATGCAAGAAACGACCTTTCTTTTTTCCTGACTGTTTTCTAAAGGTCATGCGAAACTCAATGAAATTTTTATGCTGTGAAAAAGCTTCAGCTGATGAATGTTTAATGAGGAGGTGGCGGCAATTGAGAATCTCCGTTTGAAATCCTCAGATGTTGTAAGAGAGAAGACTGAGCCATTAGCTACAAGGAGGGGAACAAAAAGACTCCATTTGGCATATTTCAAGGCAGATCCCTGCAATCCTGTTTCTTCCGTTTTTCCGCCATACACTTGTAAATGGAAGCTGTGCTGCCAACCTGCTTTTTTATTTTGCAGGAGGGGAGGGTCGTGGAAACCAGGCAACAAAAAAAAACCATTTTAATGCCCTTTACATAGAAGGAGCTGAATATGACGTGACTTAGCACGCTCTTGTATTGTTAAGAAATGTCTGTTGTAATCAAGGACCCGTTTTAACTACGTGTGTTCTGGCAGTAAAATGAATGTGTTGAGATTTTCAGCATATAGTAAATGCTCCTTGTCCTAAGATGCCACATGAGACTAAAATGCTTCGGGGACAACGTCCCCATTGCTTGAAAAAGGCAATAAAAGCTCTCGTCAGTCATTTGGAAATAGTGTTTACTCCTTTGCTCACCTTTACACATAGGCGACTCTACAGGGGGGCAAGGGGGGGTAATTGCCCCCCCTAGGTTATTCCTTGCCCCCCCATGTGCCCCCCTCCACCAAAAATCAGCATCCAGCTTCTTCCACGTATTCGGACCGCTGTATCTCCGTCCCTGTGCATCGTATATGGACGATCTAGGTGTCATTGGTTAGGGCAGATTCTGGCCTTTCCAATGATACCCATCATGACCATATTCAGTTTGAAGTAAAAGTCATAAAACATTAAATAATAACGGGCACTTAAAGTAAAAATTTTCACAGGGTTGAAATGGCTCAGCAGTGATGAGGTTAATGTTCAGACTATACATTACATTGTGTATTACGTTAGTTTTTGCCTTGGTTTAGTTGTATATTAAGGGTTAATGGGTAGGCTTCATCCCTCACAGTATACATTTTATTTTTTCCTTGATTAATGGCATTGTATGAGGTTAATGGGTAGGCTACATGCCTCACAGTGTATTAATTTCATGTTTTACCTTGATTAATGGCATTTTAGGGGTTAAGGGGTAGGTTAAAAGCCACATTGTTTATTATTTTATTGTATTTCCCTGGGTTTGTGGCATTTTAGGGGTTACTATGGAAGTTAGAATCTAAAGGGTCTAATCATCTTTAGATCCTCTGCTTTTCGTCACATTTCGGGGAATTCCTTTCGCCAAAAATAGTGAATTCCCTATTTAGTGAATGGTCACTGTAATTTGTTAAAAGTGGAGTCGCTGAAGTAGCTATCAGATATTCAGTGAAAACTGCTGAATTGCGTCAAATAAAATATTGAATTTAAGTATCATGTTAGTACTATAAAAAGGTATCTTTGCATCACATTACTCTGGGGTTTTGGAATCTTATTTATATATACTTATTTAGGGCACTATTACCTGGTGTGAGCTAACCCTTGCGTCGGCATTGTTTTGCATTAGCGCCAGGTTAATAATCGAGTCTAGCGCCGGACCAACAGATCGTTTGCCTCCCGCTACAAATGAGAAAAATCACTTAGTGCGTTGCTATTAGCGATTTGTACCGCGAGCTTACTGTACTTTCCGCGTCCTTTACGTAAAACGGGGAGCGCTAGAGATCTCTAGCGCTTTTGCAGCTAACAGATCACTTGGTGCCAGCGCTAATTTTTTGAGGGAAACTAATTGCATCATTTTACCTACTGCTCAACCCTGGTGCTAACTCCAAAAAAACTGAAAAAACAGATCCTCACCCAAAATTAGCAGGTAATTGAACACAGGTGTTCTCTTGGCCCCATACACCATAGCAATGGATCTGGTACACATTGTCGTTGCTGTTGCAGTGATCTCTATTATGATATATATGTATCCTTTAATCACATATATCCGAATTCTAATATATTGCCTAATTTTAAACATTATATGCTGGGGGTTATTCATAGTATGGAAGCGGTTGACTATTAGGGTGACCGTGTGGACCATGTTTAAAGGGACACGTGAATAAGTCTTGCCCTGAAACATGTATTATTTATATGCTGCAGCAGGGAAGTTAATGTAGCTCACCTGGTCTTCCTTTTGGATCTATTAAATGCATTGTAATGATTCTACATGCTGTTGGGAGGCATTTATCATTCAATGCCCTTCAGCCTTAATATATATGTGCATCAAAACATGGATGATACGGCCACCTTGGAGGATTTTAATAATGCAGGGATGTGAGGTTATTCACTGGATGTGGTCATATTCAAGCTTGTGAGGGCGGGGGATAGGTATGGCCCGGCACTCTGCACTGGAAAAAAAACCAGTTCTATCCTGTACACAACCGCATTAGCGCTGGGTCTCAGCCCGGGTCTTAGAGTTTTCCTAGCATGCGCCAAACGACCTTGTTCATGGACTACCGTGGACAAGGTGATCTGTTAGTAGGTTGTCAGGCACGAAGTTTTAGCGACTCGCGCTAAACTTCTCCTTTAGCGATGGTCTTTTAGCTCACACCTGGTGATAGGGCCCTTGAAAATTATTAGTGCCCCCCCAGTTTTGACTGCGGTATCTTCTGTGCCCCCCCTAAATATTGTTCCTAGAGTCGCCACTGCCTTTACATATGCCAATTTAATCTCATTTCAGGTAAGAATAGAGCTCATTTGTCTCTTTAGCATTTGCTTTTCTATGCCTCGTCCCAGTCTGTGGATACATTGAGCACATTGGCTCTCAGGCATTCCTTCAATAACGCGCCATATAACGATTAGTGGAAAAACAATGTTTCGGCTGAACAAGAGTCGGTTATCAAGCCTGGCTTCAAAAAAGCTGCTTTCTCAGCTAAAAAGTTGTCTTCTTCGGAGCATCTCTAAACCTATAACCACCTCAAGAATGGAGTGCTTGGTCTCCATTTTTTATTGATCCATTGCCGAGTTGACACTCTGGATCCCATGAACCCCGTTCTGCTGAATCATCCTTTTTAATTACAGCTAGTACTGTGAGTGCATTGCCTTATTCTGTTATTAAAAGGGGCACTGACAAAATTATCATTTTTTCCATGATGCTCATCCATTGATTACTTTGGATTTGTCTTATCCATTATTTATATATCCTTGTGCTCAGATTTTCTTTCATATTAAATTGTTGTATATAGCTTGGATGAGAATTTTCTAAAGTTAGAGTTTTCCTTTTAAGAACTGTTAAAAAAAAAAAACAACTAGTATTGTCCTTAAAACTGTCTGCCAAATGCTTATAAAGACATTTTTTTTTTACTCTCCAGAATCAGAATCCACTAATGAATCAGACGTTCTGATAGTTTGTTATTCCCATAGGCCCCTTACTGGTAATATCCATTTCTCAACCCAAGTAACTTTCAAGTTACTTCGTGTCTTGTTACAGAGGGATACTGTGCTGCTGCAAAGCAGAAATCTGACCCACTCCTTCCTCTGAGAATCCTCTTTTTCGATCATTAAAGGTGTCTGCCAAGGGGCCTTTTCTTAACCTTCATGATTTGAACACTATTGACAGAAACGGAGGACTCGGAAGAAGGGAATCTTGGTGATATGCCTTTCCAAACATAGCAGCTGGGCTTCGTTTCTTCTTCATTACAACAAAGTGGAATATAAAGATAACTTTTCAACATTCTTTTCCCAAAACCTCACAATCTTTCTATGTTCTGCATAGCTGTATGGCATGCTGAGAAACAAAATAGAAGTGATTTGTTGAATAGCTCCAACCTTGACTTCAAATATACAATATTCTCATATTATAGCGTACAGGAGTAGTGGATATATTATGGCTGACCGCCATCCGCATTGACGGAGTTCATTAGGTTTGACCTTTCTTTACTGTATAGAGAAAAACACCTATGAGAGCCACCAAGAATGGCTCTCTACAGAACAGGTACGTGCGGTGAGGTCAGTGGCTGGGGAGGGAGGTCAGTGGCTGGGGAGGGAGGTCAGTGGCTGGGGAGGGAGGTCAGTGGCTGGTGAGGGAGGTCAGTGGCTGGTGAAGCATCAGCTAGTATCAGAGCCAGATATATAGTGTATGAAACAGAGCCAAATATATACAGAGTCAGATATATATGAAACAGACAAATATATAGTGTATGAAACAGCCAAATATATACTGTATGAAACAGCCAAATATATACTGTATGAAACAGAGCCAAATATATACTGTATGAAACAGAGCCAAATATATTCTGTATGAAACAGAGCTAAATATATACTGTATGAAACAGAGCTAGATATATTAGCACACTATATATAGCCCCATTACTCTGTATTAGCACACACTGTATATAGCCCCATTACTCTGTATTAGCACACTGTTTATAGACCAATTACTCTGTATTAGCACACTGTATATAGCCCATTACTCTGTATTCGCATACTGTCTGTGTATAGCCCAATATTACTCTGTATTAGCATACTGTCTGTATATAGCCATATTACTCTGTATTAGCACACTGTTTGTATATAGCCCCATATTACTCTGTATTAGCACACTGTATATAGCCCCATATTACTCTGTATTAGCATACTGTCTGTATATAGCCCCATTACTCTGTTTTCGCACACTGTCTGTATATAGCCCCATACCTGGTGCCACCTCTGCAACTTTGCTGTCCTGCTGGCCCTCAAACTCCTCCACCAAACCCCACAGTGTCCCGCAGTCCTCAGCCATGATGCCGCTGGAGTGCAGGGGGAGAAGACAGCCCACACCTCGCTGCAAGTAACAAAATCTGTATATGGGCCACCATGGCAACACCTCCATGACTGACCAGGACAGTCACATGACTGTCCTGCGTCAAACAAACCATGAGGAGCTCTGCCTCACATGGTGGGCGTTTTTTGTTTTTTTTTAAAAAAAAAAAAAAGAAAATGCTTGATACCAATGGGAGCTTTCCCATTGGCTGAAGCTTTCATGTGCTCTCCGTGCCTGGAGGCACTGGAGAGCATGCCACCAGCTTGGGCTTCGCAATTAGCGTAGCGTAGAGCTGCGCAAATTCCGTAGCCTAGGCTGGCTCAGTGCTGCCCCTGCTGTCTGTGTAGTGAATCACACACATACAGCAGCCGGCAAACTGAAGTGAAAAAAAGCGGAAGAGAGAGAGGAAGCAAGCACAGCGAGGGAGTGTGGAGAGGTGAGTAGGAGAACTTTTTTCAATATAACCATTTATTTACAGTTTAAACACACACACACACACACACACACACACACACACACACACACACACACACACACACACACACACACACACACACACACACACACACACACACACACACACACACACGGCAGGGGAGGCTCTACCCCTGACTGCACGTCCCTGCTACAGAACCAAGGAGTGCCGGGATACTGATTGTAATAGTCTTTATTAACATAATTAAAACTGTACTCACAGGAGAACACAATTCTTTTTCTATTAAATTGCTACATGTACACAAATTAACATGTAACCTTTTCCGGCAGCATCAGAAGATACCCTATTAGATATTGAGTAGTAAGGGTTCAGAAAAGTGACCTGGTTAAAGAGAATTACCAACTTAATATATTCAGAATTTCTCGCTATTGAGGTGGCACAATCACATCACTCCTAACCAATTGCAAGTGAGTAACCACAGAACAGGAATCATTAATAAGCGCTAGAACAGCCTCAAAACGTATTGTAACCTGTATTACCCAGTGCAATGACCCAAACAACAAATCACCTCTACCTCCCAATTCAGATTTGAAAAGGTTACCGGTGAACAAGTTAATAAGGTTGCAAACAAGCTGACTGTTACTTACTGTATTTTTCGCTCCATAAGACGCACCTAGTTTTTAGAGGGGGAAAACAGGAAAAAAAATATTCTGAATCAAATAGTGTAATAATGGATATGCTCTCATGGATATGCTCCAGCTGCTCTCATGGATATGCCCCAGCTACTCTCATGGATATTGCCCCAGCTCCTCTCATGGATATGCCCCAGCCGCTCTCATGGATAATACCCCAGCTCCTCTCATGGAAAATGCCCCAGCTCTCATGGATATGCCCAAGCTTCTCTCGTGGATATGCCCCAGCTCCTCTCGTGGATAATGCCCCAGCTCCTCTCGTGGATAATGCCCCAGCTCCTCTCGTGGATAATGCCCCAGCTCCTCTCGTGGATAATGCCCCAGCTCCTCTCGTGGATAATGCCCCAGCTCCTCTCGTGGATAATGCCCCAGCTCCTCTCGTGGATAATGCCCCAGCTCCTCTCGTGGATAATGCCCCAGCTCCTCTCGTGGATATGCCCCCAGGCCCCAGCTCACCTCCTGACGCCGCGTGTTCGGCTCCCTCTGAGTGTCCAGCGGCAGGGAGCTTGGGCGCTCGCCTGGGGGAGCCACGTGACCAGCCGTGATCTCGCGAGAACTCGGCTGGTGACGTGGTTCCTCCAGGCGAGCGCCGAAGCTCCATAGCTTCGGACGCTTGCCGGGAGCCGAACACTGCAACGTGCAGTATTCGCTCCATAAGACGCACACACTTTTCCCCCCACTGGGGGAAAAAGTGCGTCTTATGGAGCGAAAAATACGGTAATTGATTTCGGTGCTGTCCTTACCGGATTACTACATAACAAACATGTACTAAAATAACAAGGATTCAACACGGACGCGTGTTTTTCGCCGAGCTTATACCAGCTTCATTGGGAGTCAGAAATACATTAAAGGAACATCGCTCTCCTTCCCGATTATATGAGGCGGTTCAAGTCTTTATCACCTGCCAGTAATAGCTGATCTGTAGTTTAGCTACCGCCCACCCAATCGGGGGGAAAAGGGATCACGTAATTAAATGATCAGTTTGCATTGCTATGTCACATGTCCCAAATGGACCAACCATACCCTTCTTTCATTGGGCCAATCATTTCAATGAGACAACATATGGTCCCTCTCAACCAGTAAACGCATGTACCGGTCTTCACTAATTCCAAGGACAATTCATAATTGGATCCAGAGCAACTACAAAAGAGTAGAGGATCATGCCATACATTATGTACTTAACTAGCAGCCTAAAGTACCACTTTTATTACAATATTACATAATTAGCAAGTTTGTTTTGATGACCCAAGCTGTTATTGATGTCTGTTTTGATACCGCTTATCAGCACAAAACTGAACCAATGTAGCGCTTACCAAGTCTAATGTTGTAGTTGGAAAACTTTTTTTAGAACTATAATTTTTTGTCTCAAAACACCCTAGATGAATGGGGGTTAGATAAAAGGGGAAAAGGCGAAACCCTCATTTAACCCTAAGGGAGCCAGAGACCGCGTTTGATTCCACCAACCTCCAGGGCAGCTTCAAATCAAAGTTGGCCCCTCCTGGGTGAGGGCATCACCTATTCCAGACCACAAAAGGTTTTCTATGTCGATGAATGAGAGGGCGTTTCAAGGCTAATGTTATGTTTTTTTTTTATTTGTATCGCTTTGGTATTTTTAATGTTAGAAAAAGTGATTTAGAAACAAACTGACAATAACCATTAAATGTAAAAAAATAAAAAATTTGAAACTCTGTCATTAGGTGTGTGTCTTTCTTTTAAATCCGTCCATGCAAATTTCTGTTTCTTCTTTTGATGACTAAAACAAATCCTAGTCTTCCACTGTTATATTTTATGTAAACATATTTATTTTAATCCTATTGAACTTTTTTAAAATATTTTTTTTTTTTATTCCTTGCAGCGCCGACTTGGGGATGCGGCGAAGAAAGCCATCGGCAAGCTGACAACTAGAACGGTCAAGAAAGGCGATAAGGTAAGAACAGCGAGCGCTGGAACATCTTCAATGACTATAATTGGCATCCTTGAAAATATCTACCAATGTCAGACATGAGTGCTTAGAAAAAAAAGGTGGTAGATTATAGAATATTCCATAGTATTGAGGGTGGGGGTTGTTTTGGTGTGTTTTTCTTTGTTTGTCTGTGTCAAATTTCAAGCATGTTGTAAGTTCTCATACAATATAACCATTAACAATGTTGACTGTGCATATTCAAACCACCTAGTCAGTTTTAACCCCTAATAGGTAGTTCAAAAGTAGGAAAGGATTTTAAAGACTTTTCTAAGGCTTTTCCTCCTTTTCAGAGCTCAGCGTGAGATGATGGCTCTATCCAATCCCTTGTTGTCATGGGGAATAGAAAGTAAAGTGCTGGAGGGGGTACATTAGGTTACAAGGACTGAGAGCAGAGCTGTTCATGCTACTATTACTTGCTTTGTTCTTCTATTTTTTTTATTCCTTTCTCTTCCTTTTTTTTTCTTCGTTCTTTTCTTTCTCTCTCTTGCACTATACCCTGACATCACTTTTTTCTGAATCGGAACAGAAGGGGCATTTCTTGTGAATGCTTTCCTTTTCACATCTCTTTGGAACAGGAAAATAATTCCAATGCATGTGTATTCACTACGTATTGCAAATGTGTCCAAATTTACTTTGAAATCTGTTCCAAATTGGTTTCTTCCATGGAGATAAAGAAGGCTTGATCCTGGGAAATTTTCATAAACGGGTGAAGTCTGCGTCCTGTCACAGCTTCAACGTACCAGAGGAGTTTGAGAAAAATAAAGTTCACAAAATACGTGCCTGACCCTTGTTTCTAGAGGTTCTGTCGTTTCAAGTCATGACTGTACCTTGTGTGGTTATTTATAAAGTCCGGCATTATAACCGGTTTACAATGCAGCATATTGTCAGCAAATAGGTTAAGATTATATGTATTAATATGGTTTTACATGTTGACTATCTAATGTTATTTCTTGTACTGTAATACCGGCACATCAGTTCTTAAGTGCTGGACCATTAAACTGAGCAATGTACCAATCTGTTTTCTCACCCACAACCAATTTTCGGACTTCTTACTGTATATAGTAAAAAAACAGAGTTGTCATGCTGCTCTACGCTCCCTCTCTCCCCTACAAGGGGGCTCAGCGGGCTGATTCACCACCTTCCCCAGAGCAGGGGCTTAGCCCTGACTGGAGCCTGAGCTCAGGTTCTGGGGCTTCAGGACATTTGGGAACCAAGGCTTTGAGACTCTCTGGATTGGCTGGAGGAGCCTCTGCGTTGGCTGGGGTGTACAGCCCCACTGCAGTCACTTGACATGCTTCAGTCATGCCTTGCAGGGCTTAGGAGATAAACACTGGATAATTAAAGGTAACTTTTTAACGGAGGGGGTGTATGTTTAAAACAAGAAGAGGGATCAGGTGGGGGTGAAAGTTTAACCCCCCCCCCCTATATATCTTCCCTTCCACTGTATATAGGGATCCCTTTTCTTTCTAGATCTGTTTAAAGGCGAGGAAATATCCTACTACTACACCTATGGTGCATCACCAGAATGGCACGGCATCTGCTACATGCAGAAAATGATGGGATTGAGTGGCAAATTTGATGAATAAGTGATCGAACAGGCATAGCAATGAGCAGTGATGGCTGATCATTCCACCCCCTTTGACTACTCAAAGTCTGGCTGACCATCATGGCAGTAGTAGTTCTGAAACTTCCACGTACCCAGGTTAACTACTGGCATTGATCTCAAAAGCTAGACTATTCAGCAGGGGCGGACTGACAACTAATGGGGCCCCTGGGCAATAGGAGACTCGCATCACTGTGCCTCCTTCCAGGTTCCAGTGCTGGAGTTAGTCGCATGGAGTAGCGTTTAGGGGCGGAGCAGCCTTCTGTGTAGTGGACGCTCCTGCACAGCAGCATCGCTTGCAATCTCCCTTTGCTCCGTTTTAGTAAGAGAAGCAGTGGGGCTTGCAGCTGCTGGGCTTCGCCTCCAAATCCTCCTCACTGTTAAGCTGCAGGGGGCTTGCAGCTTTCTCGGGGGATACTGCCTCGTGTGCCTCCTGGTTGAATGAAAACATGATGGGCCCCAATCCGGGCCCATCCCTCACCCGGGCCCTCGAGCACTGCCAGAGTGCCCGGTGGGTCAGTCCGCCCCTGCTATTCAGTGATAATTAAAATGGTCAACTGGTTTCCTAGTAATATTCTTTTGTTAGAAAGTTATCGGCTTTTGAATTCCACCATGACGCAATTATTGCATTAACGTCAGACTAAAATAAGATCCATGGTCAAATACTTCAACTGAGCGACAAGGTCACTACTCAATGTCACAACAAGGTTTAAAATAATTGGTAATTCTTAAATGAAAATAGTCTAGTTCTGCCCTAATAGAATATGTGTTGGTTGCTTTTGCAATTTAAAGGGCCACTACCACCAAAAAATGAAATGCCCTCATTTTGTATTTTTTATGTTACTGATATCCTACATGTACTTTATTTTTCTCTTTTTGTTAAAATATTTTACACTGTCACTGGGTGCATCCATTGTGTGATCTTTTGTGTTGTAAACCACACACTATCAATACCTTACTTGGTCCTCACTGTGTGGCATATGCCATGTAATGGAGCCTAAAGGTCGATCACCGACTCAAATCCTTGTATTGTGTGGGATGTATTCAAAGGACATCACCAGAGGTAGATTAGAATTCTTTTAAGATCCCTGTCCTATCTCCTTGAGCTACCAGATTTTCACCAGGCTACTTGAGATAAGAATAGCCTTATCTAAACATTCCCTCCTCCACCTCATTGATAAATATTGTAGTTTAAATAAACAAGAGACACAAAGCAAAGCTTTTGGTAAATGTTGCATCATGGGGAAAAATCCAGAAACCAGAACCCGGAGATAAAATGCCTAATTTTTCTTTTTGCATGCAATTACTTTAAAGATAAAAAACAGCAGAATGTGTTTGTTTTATAATGTGGTTTAATTTATAATGTACAAGTAATCTAGTTAAGATATTTAAATTTTTTGTGGTCTTGCATAATTTCTAGTAAAGTAGAACAGCCACAGCTACCGTGAGGAATATATACCGTACCTAAACTTGAGGCGTGACGGACATTATTCATGTTTCACCAGCCAATATGAGTGAAATAATAATCATTATTGCATTGGAATAAAGTGAGCAAAATGATGTAATATTATTAAATTCATTCTTGTAAATCATAAGGTTGAACGCAAGAAATACACACATTTGACATCGAGTTTTGTTGGCACAATTGGTTAAAAACTGTAGTCTTGGAGTCCTGTGAAATAAATGTGTAATGGAAATGGTCATTGTGTAGGAATTTTTTTTTTTCCTAGATCAGGAGTCGGCAACCTTGGTCCTACAGAGGTTTTGGAACTACATCTCCCATGATGGTCCTTATCTCATTGGGTCCGCAGAAGATCGTGGCAAGTGTAGTTCCAAAACATCTGGAGGACCAAAGTTGTTGATTCCTGTCTCAGAATTATGAAGATTTGTTTAAAATAATACAATCTAGGTAAAATGTTAAAATCCTTTAGTTTGTGTAGAGGAAATAAAAACCTATGTATAGGAAGCAGGGCCCTCTCTACCTTTTGTCTCTGTCCATCTAGGTCAGGGGTCAGCAACCTTGGAACTACAGTTCCTTTGAGCATCTGTCATTCAAATCAGTAGCTTGGCTTGTGGGAGATGTAGTTCCAAGTCCTCTGAAGATCCAAAGTTGTTTAACACTTATTTAGATCCTGCCCAAATTTATTGTAACCCCCTGTAGTGTGCTGCAGAATATGTTAGTGCAATACAAACAAATCCTAATACAATAACTAGTCGCTTAATTTGACCGTTTGGTCTAGAAATCCATTGGAATTCTGTGTAGAAGGATGGAATTTCTGAGGACTGTAATGTTGGAGATATGGGATGGTTGGCAGGGGTAAGGGTTAAAGTGAAATGTTTTTATTGCCAGAACCATGCAGGCTGGAAACTATTGTGCATTCTGAGTCTTCTAATATTGCTTTCCATGAATTCAGCTAGACGGTGAGCATTTAGGCTGGGGTCAGACCAGCGCACTTTTAACGTGCGTTCTGGCGCACATAATTACGGCCGCACTAGCAGCAAATGACGGGGAATGACGGCCAATATACGAAGTACGGTCGCACGAAAGTCCGGCCGTGCAACGCAAGTGGAGAATGAACGCATTTTTTCGAGAACGCCGAACCGCTAGTACGGACGTACAGAGTGCGCAGCTGCGGCATAGCGGCGTGTTTGCGTGATTAGGAGATGTCAGACACTGCTAATGTCCAGCCTACATAACGTCCAGACGCAAAAAGAGTTTTATTGACGATCCGAAAAAATCACGCACGAAAAATGCGCATCGTATGACCGTTTTCACGCACTCTGTGAAAAAATACGTCCATTCGTTCGGACGCACTTTTTTACGTTCGCGTGTAAAAATGCTTTCTTTTGACCCTAGCCTTACACAACAAATGCTGTTTTCAGGATTATCTACTTATTTTGGATGTTAAACTAGAATATCTAAATCTTTCTGGAATTGAGGACTTCTAATCGATCGTTAAGATCCTAGCTCTGTGGTTTTCTTATGTAATCCCTTTGCCTTCATTTTTCTTGCACATGGTATTGTTGCTCACAACCTCTGCATCTGGTGGACTGAGGAAGGGATATTCCCACTTTGGGCCTAAAAAAATATGTAGACAGTTGCCATTGTAATTTTTTTTTTTTTTTTTATCATTGCAAAAATCAAAAGAGAAACAGATTAATATAAATATTTGTATTTTTTTAAAAAAAAATTTTTAGGTGTAGCCATACGATATAGTTTTTGTCAGAAAATAAAAACAATTCTACATTCGGTTTGTGGATTTTAAAACCCTTCTGTCTTTCTAATATGCATGGTATAATCTACAGTATCTACATATATTGTTAGAACCCGGATCTCTGCTGACTTTCATTTCTCCTCTGGCACAGACTGGCGATGGAGTCTGGCTGCAGTATCATGTAATCAGGCACTCACACAGCATTCAGATGCTGATGCAGAGCATCACTTGCCAACAGCACACTCGTTGAATTTTATATAACAATATAACAACTAATAGAAATGTGGCAGAGAGGAGCCTCTGAAAGTTAAATGGAGTGCATAATATTTTATGTAGAACATGTGTAGTGCACTGATATTCTATGAACCAAGAGGTGGATGATATTATTTAACCCAGTTTACCATAACTTCATATGAAAGAGCTGTTACAGCAGGGACTATGGAAAATATACATCAGTGCATGCAATAAGTGTCAACATTGGTATGTTGGATGTCTCTGGGAATTTAAGCCAGCACAGGAGACTGTGCCGGCAATGCATATATCACATAGACCTGAGACGGTTTATACGCCGAGATGCAGGATAGTGGTGTTAGCTCTGGGAGAGCAGAACTGAGGGCATTTATAAACCAGCTATTATGAGATAGATCTCTTTTTTTTAATTTGCATTTATTGGGCTGTTAATTTGCTTTCCATGGCAATTATTATAGATATAGACTGTAATTTGGCCAACGTTGCAGATAATGGAACCTCATATCAACACTGCATTGAGTTAGGTAGTGAGGAGGGGTAATCGTGCCAATACCCTGTCCCTGCATTCAAAGGTTTTGTCTTCTAAAAGCAGGGTGTCAGGTAGAAGAACAGAGGATTTTGCGAACCAGATGTGTAGAAGTGGACTTTTCAATATGACCACTATCAATATGACCACTATCAAAGAGGCTGGTTTATGGGCACAGCTCTCTCAACACAGTGGGGTCAGGTTCAGGATCTCTGAGTCGGTAGTCTTCTGAGTAATGGTCCCATCCTGGTAATATTGCAATGGAGATAGAATGGTCAAAGAACAAGCGGAGGTCACAAGGGCAGGAAGCAATCGAGTGGAGTCTTAATAACAGGCAATAGGTCACAATGACAGGCAGTGTTCAAGCAGAGTCAGGTTAACAGGCAAGGAGTCACAAAAGTAGGCAGCGTTCAAGCGAGGTGAGAGAACCAGGCAAGGTTGGCAACGGGATGGAAACAATACATGGCAATAGAAGTTCAGGAAAGGTAATAGGAAACAACTTGGATATTATGGAAAAATAAATAAGCAGACTCACCGGTGGTCACCTCCTTTTATGTGAGAGCAGGCCCTTAACTACCGGGTGTCTTCACCAGTGACTTCCTTCCAGGTCGTGTCATCACTCAGCGTTATGGTCCGCTGACGTCGCGTGCGACGTATTAGAAGGGGTGTCTGTTAACTCGCATGTGCGATTCAGTCCTCGGCTGGTCACCAGGAGAGGATATCCTCTGGTTGCTGCTGGCGGTGGGCTGGGTTACAGTCGCGGATCGTACCCATGCGGACCACGAGGTGCTTAAAAGGTGGAGGGGACAGGGGCAGAGTAGGGAGCCTGCCTGGGTGTGCAACACAGTTCATGTTGTACACCTAGAAGCCTGGTTATCAAGGACCCAGTTTATTACTACATCTGCCCTGCAAAGCTATAGGGTTCCCCGTGGCATATTTCCAGGACCTACACTCACTTCATTTAGAGCAAGTCATATCCTATGGAATGGTTTCCCAACCCTGGGTTTTACTATTTCTCTACATACTTTGCTTTTTATAGCATCTAAATACTAGGGTTAAAGCACAGTTTGCGTGTTCCTTGTAATTCAGAGCCTTGTGTGTACCTCTGCATGTATCTCCAAACTCACACGGATCAAAATACAACGCCAATTATCCATGGATATTGGCCATTTTGCTTTTATGTATCAAAAATCTTTTAATTCATCTTCTGGGGGGTTTCGTTCAATCATTGTCAGAGGAAACCAGCCTTAATTATACCAACAAGGCGAATCACATAGGTTTGGCTGTAGTGTTACCTTGATCGGGCGGCAGTGTCGACTTCATTAACAGTGCTGCTAAACCTTGGTTTTAATGATGTCTCATGGAAATCTATCGATCCTGTCAGAGCTCAGCGTTATGTTGTTCAGTGCTACTTTCTTATTAATGTTAAAAGATCGGTCTCTCTTTAGGATGTGTGTGAGGTTTTTTTCTGTTTGTTTTTTTATTTAACCCAATGAATACAATTTGCTGCAATTATCTGCCTGTTATGCCGCGAGCATCCTCCTGCCGGTCATCTAGCAATTTCCCAAAGGGCGGACACCTCGATAAATCTTTAACTAGACATCTCAGAAAACCTAAACCCGCTCAGGAAGCATTGTTTACAGAGCATCGGTGTATGTAATTATATATAATACTAGGTGTCCCCTTTTTAAAGTGTTGCTTGCTGTTGTATTAATCAACAATTTGCGTTGCCATGCCTAGGAATCCCCTGTTGGCTCTAGCTCTATGTTCCCTATGGTGATGTTATTGTTTTCCCATGGATCAAGTGGTTTTCCGTGACGTCACTTCTTCCTTCCCCCGTAGAGAGATTTTGTGTTTTGAGGCTAGGTTCTGTCTCCTATATTTATCTTGTGTTTTTGTCTTTATTTAGTGTCACAGTTGTACGTTTGTGATTTTTGACATGTCGTATATCTGTTTATAATCGGTTTCTTTTATTCAGCTGGAAAAATACATTTCTGCTCATTTTACCAGAGCTATAGCTACAATGCTCTTGTCATTGTTTACTTCTGCTCATTCCAGACAAATTCTCATTGCCCGCCATAAATTCACACACACACACACACACACACACACACACACACACACACACACACACACACACACACACACACACACACACACACACACACACACACACACACACACACACACACACACACACTTCCGCTCTCCCCGATTGCATTATCTCCCTCGCTGTCGATTTGTCCAAATTACCGACCCCATTCTTTCCATTATACCCCTGGCTCTATCCTATCTCATCACCTTCCTTGGTTATATTTTTTATTGAATATTAACAGAATAACAAAAATACAACAAATATTGTGTACGTATAATATACAGTTAGGTCCATATATATTTGGACACCAGCACAATTTTCATATTTTTGGCTCTGTATGCTACCAGAAGAAAATTAAAACAAAACAATCCAAATGAATTTGAAGTGCAGACTTGCAACTTTAATTGAAGGGATTGAAATTAAATATCAAGTACAAATTTTAGGAACTGCAATCCTTTTTATACACAGTCCCCAATTTTCAGGGGCTCAAACGTAATTAGACAAATGACTATAATCCTAAACAAAATGTTCAATTTTAATACAGTGTTGAGAATACTTTACTGGCAATGACTGAAGTCTGGAACCCATGTACATTACCAGAGACTTGGTTTCCTCCTTTCTGATGCTTTACCAGGCTCTAACTGCAGCTGTCTTCAGTTGTTCTTTGTTTGTGGGTCTTTCTGCCTTTCGTTTTGCCTTCAAGAATTGAAATGCATGCTCAATTGGATAGAGATCAGGTGATTGACTTGGCCATTCAAATACCCCATGGTTGCTTTTGCAATGTGTTTTGGATCATTGTCCATTTGTACTGTGAAGTACCGCCTAATCAACTTTGTGGCTTTTGACTGAATCTGGGCTGACCGTATAACTCAACACTGCTGAAATCATCCAGCTGCTTCTGTCTTCTGTCACATCATCATTAAACACCAATGACCGAGTGCCACTGGAAGACATGCATGCTCATGCCATCACACTACCATGTTTTACAGATGAGATTGTGCATTTTGGATCATGAGCTGTTCCAAGCCTTCTCCACACTTTTTTTTCCGGTCATTCTGATACAGATTAATCTTGGTTTCATCTGTCCAAAGAATGCTTTTCCAGAACTGGTCTGACTTAAATGTTTTTTTGCAAAGTCTAATCTGTCTTTTTTTATTCTTCAGGCTTATGAATGGTTTGCACCTTGTGGTGATCCCTCTGTATTTGCTCTTGTGAAGTCTTCTCTTGATTGTAGACTTTGACAATGAGACCCCTCCCGTAGAGTGTCCTGCACTTGTCTGGATGTTGTGACTGTGTTTTTCTTTACCATAGAGAGGATCCTGCACATCATACACCACTGTTGTCTTCCGTTGACCTCCAGGCCTTTTTATGTTGCTGAGCTCACCAGTGCATTCTTCTTTCCTCAGAATGTATCAAACTGTTGATTTGGCCACTCCTAATGTTACTGTTATCTCTCTGATGGATTTGTTTTGGTTTTTCAAGTCTTACAATGGCCTGTTTAACTTTCATGGACAGCTCCTTTTGAACACATGATTTAAGTTCACAGCAATAGATTCCAAATGCAAATACCACACTTAGAATCAACTCCAGACCTTTTACCTGCTTAATTAAGCAATAGTGAAGGAGTAGCCCACACCTGGCCATGAAACAGCTTTTGATTGAATGTTCCAATTACTTTAGGTCCATTGAAAAAAAGGGGGGGTGGCTACTCTTAAAAGCTGTAATTCCTAAACCCTTCCTCCAATCTGGATGTACATACCCTCAAATTAAACCTGAGAGCGTGAACTTTCAGCCCAGGTCCATTATATAACTATAACATAAAATCTAAAGAAACCAGATGATGCGCATCAGATGGATCAATAAAAGGCAACAAAGAAATGAGCAAAACTAATTGTTTCCGACCTGATTTATATCTGATGGAAAACTAATTGCAGAAAAAGCCTATTCGTTATCAGGATGACGCACCTGTCTGGTCGTTTATCTGCACCCTGTGATCTTCCTGATCACCTTACAGTGACATTTCCCCCCCCCCCTAATATCTGGGTTTTTTTTAAGTTTCTTGCTCCACGCACTCACATCTTGGCAGTTTTTTAAAATCTTTTTCACTTGCATTTCTCCATCACAGTCTTTAGCTGCAATAAACCCACTTTTTGTGCTGCGGTCCTGCTGTTACCTGGCCTTGGTTGGGAGCTGAGGTAGTGATAGCAGTGGGTTAGATGCAAAGAGAGAGGTTGTAATGATAGCGCAGTAACTGGACGGCTATCTTTACATCATTTGATAAACTCATAACATGTTTTGGAGACGCCCAACAAGAGTACACAACGTCAAGATGTGTGAACATGGCACTTCCTCTCAAATTCCGGCATGGTCTTTGGGCAGGTAATGAAGCTTCCCGTGAATGTCCAGGAAAAAAAGTTGTCATCTGCCCTAGCTTCTATACAATTACATGTGCAACAAAACACTATTAGAGGTTTTTGTTTGCTAGAATGGCCATTGAAGCGTAAGCTCACTCGCCCCATCACGGCACCTCTTGGTAGAGAGAGTACCTAACCAATGTAACCAAAAGCCGCTCCTCTGAGCAGCTATATGCTCTCTTGCTGCTTTTCAGCGAAGAGGCAAAAAATGGTGGGTTTTATTATACACGCTCCAAACACTTCCCATTTGGGGTTGAAAACAAAAACATGGAAAAAGGAACAGCAGCAAATATGACTTAACTGGTGTTACAACAAAATATACATACATACAGGAAAAATGGCGTCGAGCCCATACTCCTAAAGCAGAGCTTTGTGCATGTATTTAAAATTGTGTTTTGTTGCACATGGAATTGTATAGAAACAAGCGCAGATGACAATTTTTTTTACTGTAAATGTGTCAAAATGACGGCTTCCATGGAGTATAACTAATCAAAATGCTGTATAGTTTATGTGGAGGTAGAGATGGGACATCTCCCCATTAAAAGGGGGTTCAAATGTGAGCTCACCCCTTTCATTGTTACCTGGAGGTCTGACTCCCTGCTTTTCCATGCAGGCCTGCCTTTTTGAGGCATCATCATTTTGATTTATGTTGTATCGTTGGCATGTTTCTGGTAGACCCACCCATCCCTGTTCCGATCTCATGCTTGTTTATGTTTGGCTGTAATCTAGAGCAAAGGTGGTGAACCTTGGCACCTTAGATTTTTTTTAACTACATGTCTCATAATACTCAGTAGTGTGTGATTTAAGCATCATGGGACATGTAGTTCCAAAATGTGTGGAATGTTCACCATTACCATTCTAAGGGGGACTGCAAGGAAAAGGCCGTGGCTTATTTTGCTTGTGGACTTCATCTCGTTGGTATATATTTTTTGGCAGTATTTGGGCTCTTTGTTAGACTTCCATTGAATGTTAAGAATTCAATTCCCCTTTATTAAATTCCCCAGATTTCTGAAAATTCAATGACCTTAGCCTCCTGGGGATGGGCTGTAACTTGCAAATGTGTGAATCTGGGTGATCGTAGTCAATCTCCCAATTACCTGCATCTCATGAAATGGGCATTGTGATAAAACTGGTCTGGCCTTAACCTGAAGGGGAAAAATATGGTTATATTTCTTTTGAAGGGGAAAATCTTTTGGTGCTTAAGTTTATGTGTGTGTGAGTTACTTTCATTTGTGCTAAGCCCAGCTCATTAAAGATTACATCCTTTCCTATTCCAACTTGGTTGTCGGCTGGTTCAGCTGCCTACTGTCTGGTAACTTTTTTTTAATTCACTGTACATTAAGAGCTAATGAGAAGGCAATCGAAGAATAACAAGCGATTTCAAGGTCTTGCTTGCAGACCGTAATGAACTCTACTCTCGTGTGATCCCATAGTGCAGATGAACACAATCCACTGCCTTATCTCACCGCAAGCAGCAGGCCACGGAGAACGAGTCCAGTGGACTCCATTGATGATAATAGCAGCATCTCTGTGGGCAGTATGTCATTAACATACGAACATAGTGGCTCACTCGTTAATGACTCCCTTTTATGATAGACTCTTTAAGGGTTCACATCTTGTGCAGATGTATTCCATTAGATGCTCCCTGTTACCAACTCAGCTACAATAGTAGACCCCACTGCAATGTATGTTCCTAACATAATAAAGTGACTTGCAATATGGAAAGAGCAATCTGCATTTTCTTGCTGAAAAAAATCAGAATTTCTAATTTGAAGGGAAGGGCGGTGACTCCTAATCAACACATTGTGTAGAATGATGTGATGAATTTTATTATAAAATATTTATATTTTATACAGGAAATTAAAATCTAACCTGATGTTCAGATGTGAAAACCTCTAAATAACAGAACTACTCAAATATGCTTTCATAATGATTATAATTAGAGTATGCTGTAAATGCTGCTCATATGGTTATGTTGCCAATTTAAATGTGTTGGAGGGATCAGAAACCTTGACCTGTTCCCGTGTTCATGGGAAATGTAGTTGAAAAACACATGGAGTTTTTCTGCGGATTTGCCCATCAGTGAAGACCCTGTGTGGCTGGCCATTGCGGGGATTGCTTCAGGGCCTTGTTTTAGCCCCCTCGCCGAAGCACAGCTGACTTTTCATTTTGTGGAAACCCTCCTGCATTGCCGGACGGCCGTCGGCCATTTTGAGGCCTACCTTTTGAAGCCTGCCAGCCTCCAGATCCCTTGATGACTTGTTGCGGTGTCCCTCTGCCATCAGAGGCGCACAATATGGGGCTCCATGCACCCACCAGTGGCATGGAAGCTCAGTTTTCGGCCCCTGAGGCATATCTTGAATGGTCACCAAGGGGAGAGGAGCATCCGCTCTTTCCTGATTCATGGCGGTGACTGATGGTGATGCTGGGAGTCGGTTGAGTGACTGAGAGCCCGACGGATGAGGTACCGGGGGACACTTAACCTAGCGGTCGTCTGGTGAACGGTACTGACAGACGGAGTGATGGACCAGGAGGCATGGATTGTGGGCTGCGCCTGCTTTCTCCGTGTTTGATGGGAAGAGTGGTCGACAGTCTGGCACGTGACGATGGAGCTACCCTGAAAGAGGAGGTGATGCCTGCCTGGGAGCCTTCCCCAGAAGCCGTGCTGAGGGCGCCGGCAGAGACTGTTGGACCTAGTGCTGCTGAGAGGCAGCGTTGGCCATGGTCTGGCAGTGCGGCTGGTGCGGTCGCCGGGAAGGCTCAAGGACTGGTCGTCCTTCTTGTCTGCCACGTGGGCTTATATGCCGCGCGGATTTCGTTCTCCATCTCCGGGTGCGCCTATGCTGACCAACCTGGCCTATATGCTGTGACCTTACCTGTGTTGAAGCGAAGACCATTCAGAGACACTGGATGAGAATATTACCCCAGAACCAGTTTCACCCTTTTTGATATTTTTTCTTTTATGCACATCTTTTGTGAGGACTTTTCACTTTATTATTAATTTTTTGTGCCCTTTTTGTGATATGTATGTCCCTGGCTGGGGACATCCTAGCAGAGACTTTATTCTCCCTTTACTCTGAGGAATTTTCTCTTTATTATTGCTACCCCCTCATTTAAATTTTTGATCGTTTGATGCTTTTTTTTTTCTTTTCTGTGAAGACCCCCAATATGTGTTTCATATACCTGTGATATTTGGCCCTGCGAGGCCACTCTTGCTGGTCGATCTGTAACCCTTCGAATTCAAAATAGGGTTGCAGGTCCCTGCTTTAGACTGTAAGCTCCTCGAGGAGCAGAGTCCTCTCGCTCTGTCTGTCACATGTCTCTGTCCATCTATGTCTTGGTGTAATGTATTGTAACCCTTGTAACGCACTCCAAAATCTGTCGGTGCAATACAAATAACTGAATAATAATAACATTCATGGAAAGTAAGGTCACAAACTGTGGAATGAACATCCAGACCCATCTTATACTCTAGAAACCCTCTCCCACAACCATCAATCATGACATCCACATCAGACAAGCTACATGCGGTATTGACTGCTTCCTCATTTAGTTCCTGTTGTGGTTTCTGATGCCCTTGTCTTTGTTCTTCACATTTGTCAATAACGTCACTTAATTTCAGTGGAAAGCACAAAGTGTCTCTTGGATAGTGGCTGTGCTTTCTGATGGCCAGTGGTCAGGCTTGCGCTACAGATCACAGATAAGCCTGATTGAGAACATACACCTTTTCACAATGTAAATTTATTACTTTTTAACATTTTATAGTGGCTTGGAAAAAAGTGGGGCATTTAGGTTCTTTTTATTATCTTGGAGATTTGTTTTGTAAAAGCTTAAGGATGGTCTGTAACCGATTTTGTGTTTGAGATTTTGCCTTCAGAAACGCTAAATGCTTCTGAGAGCTTTATGGGCAATTAGCTATTGCGACAGCTTATGCAACCTGCTTTATAGCGTGACAGCTGTAATAACGTATAGGATTGTAGAAACATCTGCAAGAGATGAGGCAAAGAACTTCCAGATGAACCATTCCATCAATCTCCTCTCGATTACTCCATCAAAGCCTTTACCAGATCATCCCCTCCACCTATTCTTCCATATCAAATGAACTCCCCCACTTGTATCCCCTCTTTTTATATATCACTTTGAACCCCTTATCAAATCTCTCCACTTGTAACATCATACTACTTGAACCCCTTCTTCAATCCATCCACTTATACCTTCATACTCTTTGAAATATTGCAAGTATTCCATGGCACCATTTCTAACCCCAAATTGTTCCTAGATAAGACATGGGATGCAACAGAATGCGCAAATACCCAATGTATCAGAATGTGTGCATATATGTATCACCAGAATGTAGCGGTACGTAGAACTGCCTTTTTTTTATTGGACTACCGTTCCTTTTAAAAGACAATCTTTCGGGAGTATACCTCTCTTCAGGTCTGGAAGGAAGCTATACTAAGCAATATCAGTATAGCTTCCAGAGCTCAAGAGTGTTACACCCTCGAATGCTAGGTGATGTGTGAAAGGCTGAACCTGATAGACGCATGTCTTTTTTCAGCCTATGTAACTAGGCTTGCCTTTTAAATGTTGCGTTAGTCCAATAAAAAAGGTATCACTCCGTACTGCTATTCTCTGGGGATTTTGGCATCTAACATGTCTTATCCAATCTACACACATATATATATATATCTATATATACACACACACACACAGAATTTAAAATAATTTCAATATTGGCAGCACAATACAGTATAGGGAAGCTTATTGTAAAACACATCTATGCTGGCTTGGGGTCTTTTGGGATGTAGTTTTGTTGGCAGCAGGAAACACCATTTTTACACAGGTCTGGAGTACTTCTGCTCAAAATGCTAAGAACCCATGCCATGGCCGCACATTTGCACTCGCATTATTTGATGTACAGATTTGTCTAAAATGCTAGGTGACTATATATAAAGTCACATATTGTCCAATCATGACAAATGCACACAGGTGAAATTATTCTTGGCAACAGATATGCACGTTAAACCTCACCACATCTCTACAACCATGTAAAGCAGCTTTGATCCCATTCAGAACACTCCATCGGCAAGTACCTAACGAGATGTACTTGCCTACCACACAACGCATATATCCCTGGACATTCAAGAAAATGAGAATATCCGCATATCCCTTCCTGGTAAAACATTTCTATATAAATGTACAGAGTTGTGAATACATTTGTAGCTGTCATATCTCTTTTCATGTCCCTCCCAATCAGGTTTGTTTTATATTCTGTATGTGTAGGATAATGCTTTTGTGATATCTGTAAAAGTGTATTTCTGATTTGACTGTATAGTATAATAATTCTATGTTTATTATTGTGATGGAACACATTTGTTTGTTTGCTTTTTCTAGGAAACAGACCCAGACTTTGACCATTGTGCCGTCTGCATTGAGAGCTACAAGCACAATGATATAGTACGTGTCCTACCATGCAAGTAAGTGGTCTCTTGTTTGTTTGGGTTTTTTCACATGCACTGTGCTTTATGTTCAATCTGTTCTGTAACGCAAAAGGGATTCTGTACTTCTACTATCCTGTAGCAAAAGAAATTTAAACTATGAAGCATATCCACAATTAGAGCCAATGTATAGCAAAAAACTAGAGTTTAGACTTGGCATCTGCATAATTAGTCTTGCAATCATGAATTTCACAAAAATACGGTGGAAAAATAGCTTAATGTCCCTGGCATCTGAAAATCTATTTCCATAAATGGCGTTGACACAAAAACACAAATGGGTTGATATTCTGTAACCGTAACAAAGTTATTGGGTTACCTTGATGTGTCCGTGTCTGATCATGGTCATGTTTTAGAACTGTATTAAAATTATAAAATGTTGTTTTTTTTATTTTATTTTTTATTTTAAAATCCCTGAAGATTCCAGAGAACATGTGAGTTTGTCAGCAGACCATTAAATGCTATGACTTTCAGAGAAATTTCCCCATTCGGTCACGTAGGAAATGATAAATTGTCCTTTGAACTTGCTGATGATTTTTTTTAATGCCGTTTGGCAGCACAGAGACCTTTTTGTCGACAGAAACCTTTTAATGCAGGAAAGAAAATGACTTTCAAAACTAGATTATCACATAATCTGCCCTTCCATATGCTGTGTAATGGTTTATATACGTATTTACCCTAAAGAAAGCAGACTGCTAAATGGAAAGTCTCTACATACAGACCTAGAAATCACACATTCTTGGTTTTTGTGATACCCAAGTGATGATGCCTGCAATATTCTGCATCTTGTGTATACTATTTTTTAGCCTTTAATAATAGTGAGAATCGCTACGGTTTTCTTTACAATATTTAGTTTTTTACAAAAAGGGTCAAGCGGGTAATCTGGTTATCCCCACAGGGTTTACGTAATGATGCTCTTCCTCTGCGGTTTGAGTTGTGAAAGACAAATGATTTTGTCATGTAATGCATTTACTTGAGTCATCTGTGTACGTGGGCCGACTCTAAAGCTAACAGGAAGGAAGAATTGCTGGCAGATCCTTTGGGTTTTTGTCCATGGTACTGGCATATCATTTATACACTGTAGCTGGAGGTCTTCAGTGGTAGACAACCCCCAGAAACAGATGGGTAGAAACACATAGAAATGTGCTTCTCCTCCCTCTTATGAGTTTAGATTCCTGGAAAGGGATGTAGAATATGTTCTCCATGAAATTATGTCTATATATTTAAGAATCCCTCTTGAGAGGAGCACTCTCAACCATGCTGCTGAAGGTCTTCACCTCCTACTCCTGGGCAGTCTTTTAATACCTTATAGAGCACCTGTTTTCTGGCTTATAAGTGGATGAAATGACAGTGGACTGTGCCAAGACAGGCTGTTCCCCTGCTATTCGCTAATTGAGCTCAAGGCGTAGCTGGCATGGAGGGAAGCTTCTGTCCATCTAGAACAGGGATCTCAAACACATTTTGTTACGCCGATGATAGTATAGCTATACTTTACACAAATAACATGCTTTTCTTCAATATTGCTATTTATCCCCTGGAAAAAGGAATAATGTTATTATTATAATATTTATAAAGCATCAACGGTATACACAGAACTGTAAAACTATGCTGATTGGAACTCAACTGGTAATGTCAAGTAATTACCCTGGCAAGTACAGTGTGTGACCCGGCAGTAGAAGCTTCCATGGAGTCCTATGGACTCTATGGATTCCATAGAGGGGACGTTCGCGATGGCACTTAAGCACTGCCCCGAGCATCCTAGAGCCTAGCGGACGCTACTGGGTAGGCTGCTACACTCGGCGCTTGCCCTGTAATCTACTGGTAAAACGGGGATGCTAAGGGGAGATTTACAAGCGCAAATTTGTCCCCTTAGCTTCCCCGTTTTAGCTGTGGGCAGCTGATAGTGCCCTGGGTGTTTCTTATAGTTGAGGATATCTTGTCGCTTTCACTGGAATACATCCGTGCAAAACTGACTCCTGAGGCGCATTCAGTTCCTCAGCCGCTGCAAGTGCTAAGTTAGCAAACTTGGCACTGAACCCTGTGCTGCAATTCAGCGCTCAGCACTGCTTACTTTGCACTTGCAGCGGAGTGTGACGTGGGAAAGATGGCCGTCTCTGTGGAGCAAATAATCCAATAAGGAAATGTTCTGTTTGAGGTTTTGGTGGACCAAAACACCAAATATTTATTTTGTCATGGTAAACATTAACACTAAAGTGCTAATAAAATGTACAACAGTGGATATTGCAGAAAGAGCTCCTTTCATTAAAGGAACACTCCAGTCTGAAAATCATCCCCCCCCCTTTTTTACATTATATTAAAGCTATTGCCATAACTAGTCATTCAGTATATATATATATATTTTTAATGTAATACCCTAAAAACGACATTTTTCCTCCTCTTCCGCTCCCGTCGTGGAAACTTGGAACTTGGCTACAGGTTTACGTGCAAAGCGCGCATGCGCGCCTATCACGTAAACCAGCCAATCAGCAAATCCGCAGGCTTCCTCCCGGAATCCTGCTCATTCAACCGCACATGCGTGGAGCAGCGCATGTTCACGAGCGGCGAGGTGAGCTGAAGTTCACCCCGCCTGCTCATCTAAAAACTCTTTGGCGAAGGAGGAGGAGGCAGCAGCTCCGGCTCCTTCTCCTGCTCGTTCCCGCGACTCTGCCGGAGTGGTGGGACGTCATCGCGCTTCTAGCGCGATGACGTCCCAGCTTTGCCGAGAGTTCCAAAACGCAGGGACCTTGAAACCCGATCGGCTGATTGACAGCTGGGAGGGCGGAGTAAAGTCCACCGCTTCTCTCAGCAATATCAGCCAATCGGGAAAAGATAGAAGGCTGGGGAAAAAAATGGGATACTTCAGGCAATATGACCACCTTAAAAAGCTGAGGTGGTCATATTGCCTGGAGTATCCCTTTAAGCAATCCTCCGCCCTTTTACTTCACTATTCACATCCAAAGCGTTCAGTGAGACTGCTGCAGCAAACTGAACTCCTGCAATGGAGCAATTCAGCGGCTGAGGAACTGAACAGGCCTCTTGTTTCTTGTGGTGATAATTCTACAGATCCCTGCATGGCTCATTTGTGCAGCTCTTGCCTGCCTCTATAAAAGCATATACAGATTACCCAAGTATGTCCTGGGTGAGTTTCCCTCTTCTATCCAAGAACTGTGTTTTGAGCATTTAATCCACTCCTTACATTCAGGAATCCAGTCAGAATTAACACATTATTATCGTTGTTTGTATAGTACCAGCAGTTTCCGCAATTCTTTACAATAAGCAATCAGAAATGCGAATAAATTAAAACCAATCATAGGAACAAAAATGCGGTGCAGAGGGCCCTGATCAGTAGACAAATGTGGACCCCTTGCTCAAGGTGCTGAGAGGCACGTCAGCAATACCCTCTTGGTGAGGTTTAACAAGACCAAAACAATAATCGGGGGTCGCTGCAGCTCTTGTTCAATGATCATTTTCTCAGCATTTCAGTACTGGCCCTTTCTGGTGTGATAGCAGTACGGTTTGCATATGGAATCGTCGTCTCTGTAATGGCACAGTCAAGCTAAAACCTTGGGTCCCAACGAAGAGCAGGCCACTAGTGCTGTTGGTCATTCTCAGGGCCCTCACAAACCTTTTATTGCTCCCTGCTCAGAGGAGCTTACAATATAGAGTTCACTTGTCCTGCTGTTCCGTAAGATGACCAGATACATGTTAATATGTATAATAGACTAACATCTTGATAAATCTGTGCAATGAAACGCATGAACATGGTTTGAAAAGACTGCCTCCATATATAATGTATATATTGGTACACAGAATCACCTGGGTCATGAAGTGTATGACTTCTAATGGCATACCATGTGTAGGATTTTGTTTCAAAGCTGCTTTCCTGAAACCGGAAAAATGAGAGACAGGTACGTGAATTTATAAAGTGCCAACAAATTCCTTAGCGCAGTACAATGGGAGAGACAGAATAACAAATATACATACACGTTACACACACACAGAACAGTAGGAGGGAGGACCCTGCTCGAGATCTTACAATCTAAGATAAGATGAGATTTGTGGAACTGTAGGAGATCAAGTAAATACAGTGACATCAAATCTGTTCTTACTGTCCCATTGTATGTGAATGTGCTATGGCGCAAGAACTTTCACAGACCAATATTAACTATTAATCAGATTCTTGGAAATGTGCACAGTTTGTACTATGTTAAATAGGACTGTACTCACGTAGACATGGATACGTAGTTAAAATGTTCTAGTCTACTGAATATTCGAACACATTGAATTCTCAGCAGAACAAGAACAATCAGATGTCTTTTGCATGGCTGAATGTTTATGATCCAGGGCATATGCCACTCCTTGATTATTCTGTTTTAAGCCCATTTCTAATAATGGCCTAGAATTCTAAAAAAAAAATAATAGATAAAATTTGTTTACCTTCATGGTTTTAAGTGATGTAGCGAATCTGACCTTTTTTTGTGTTTTTGGAAAGCATGGGTTGTGGAGTGGCAGAATAAAATGTGCCAAACCCTTTAATTTAGAATAATCAAAGCTCAGTGTTGCGTGTCAAGTCTCAGGACCCTATATTAATGAATGGAATCTGAGCACACGAAATCCAATGATTAACACCTTTATTAATTACAAATAAAAATTCTTAAATACTGGACACATCTACAAAATCACACATGAAATGCTCAAATGACATTGATACATCAAATTTATTGCATACATAGATCCAAATACTAGCCTGCATGTGCAAATTCAATCGCATACAATGCATATACTTTCTTAATGTGCATATAATTATTGATCATCAGCATAAATCTACAATACAAAACCCAGTCAAATAGCAATACTTAACAATTTGGGGCAAACCGGAGACCTGTCTTGTCACAGAAACCCCAAATATCACTATGCATAGCACAGATTGTTACCCTAGATGCATCAAGTCTCTTCATATGCATATAGTTGTATATGTAAAAGGATATTTAACAATGTAATAGATCAAAATAAAATGGTAATACCACACACTTGGGGGCAAACCAGGGATCTGGGGCACAACCCAACGTTTCGGCATTTTCGGCAATGTAGGGAATATGTGTTGTCATATCCTAATCTAGTCCCAGTCACCGTGGCACATCCGCGAATACAATAGCAATCCTCATACAACTGACAAGAGAGATGTATTAGGCTGTGGTCACACGAGCGCACGGAGTGCGTCCGTGTGACCACACTTCCCAGCGTCCATCGCAGCTTTGTGAAGACTGGACGGGGAGGGCCACACAGTGTAGCATGCACACGAATTGCGCGCACTGCCACCGGACGTGATTTCTGCCTCCCCGTCATAAAGCTACAACAGATGCTGACTGGGCTACAAAGTGTGATTCTCCATAGGAGGATTGTGTTTTGTAGCACTGAGTGCACTAACTGCGCTCAACGAGATGGCCACCCAGGCGTCAGAGTGGACGTTCCTTCCGCTCAAAGAACGCTCGTGTGACCGCAGCCTTGGATATACAAATTGGATACTGACTGGGACTAGATCAGGATTAGATTGTTATAGGTGGCCATCTAGTTTAGATATTTTTGAGTGACACAAGGCATCAAGAATATGAAAATGACGTGGCCAAGAAGCCAGCGTTAAAATCACTGGTGGTATGGGCAGAGAGGGTGCAACGACGTTAGAACCCAGAGTAACGGAATAACAGCAGGGTGCAGGTATCGTGATATGTGACACAAACAGTTTCAAGGTTAGTTCATATAGTGCATTTGGAGATAAGAACGTTCAGCATTCTTGATCTAGTTGTTTGTAGACTCCTGCCTACCTTCTGGTTATTTTTGGAAGCGAAAAAACGTTCTCCTCAGTAAGTCTTCTCACATACCCAGTTTTTATCTTGGCTGGCTTCTAAATAAGATGAAACAAATGGATGCCACCATTAGTATTGACTCTCCCAGCCATGCTGATTCTCCTATACGTTAGTTATGCTATTGGTTTTCTTATATTTTGAGGTGACTCCTGAAGATAGAATTCATATCCATGTATCAGTGGTCCATAGATTTAAAATTGAATTTGTGTTCCTCACTCTGGTCTTATCTGCTTTGTGTCAGCAGAAGAGACTCTGTCTCTCCGATACACCTCTGTTTGGGATGAACTCCAAAGGCAGACTATAGAGAACTCATTTGTGCGGTCTTCTGAAGAAAGCCAGTGTATTCCAAAGCCTAACCCTCTCTTTTAGCTTTCAGTAATAGGGCTCCGAGAAGCTGGGCTCTTCACGCTAATGATTTTATGTCTAGTTCTATTAAATTATCTGTGGATACTAAAGCACTAAGACAACAGCTCTGCTGATACGGCTGTCAATGATAAATGCTGTGTCTGTATCTTTGTCATTTGCTGAGCATTTAAAGCATGGCACAAAGTAATTATGAGATCTATGGAGAACGTCCCATCTGTCTTTTATTCCTTTACCTTGTTCAAGAGTAATCCTAACAATCATTCTTTACTCTGCATTGTCGCTCTGCAGGGATCTGCTCTTGGCACAGAATCACAGTGAGCGCATCTCCCCCCCCCCCCCCCCAAATCATTTAATGGGCTATTTTACTGTGCAGGATGTACTGTAAATTTAGCCTGTAACTCTCAAATGTGGTCTTATAGGTGCAACCCATTATGAATCCCATATGGCCTACAGTTTCATCAGCGGCACCACAATGTATCCGATAACCACTTGCTTTGGCCACAGAGTCCTTTAGCTTTGCAGTCCGTGATGAGATTTGTATTCCATTAGCCACAGAACGTATATTATAGAAGATTTGTTTGAGGAATATCAATAAGTATCAGCACTTTGTTTTGATCAATAACTTGCCATGATATCATCGTAATTGTAGGCAAAAAGACTGTTTTGATTAGATATTCAATACCATTTCAAACACATGTACATGAATACAGTGTCCTGCAATTTACAAAGTGCTGGTTCCAAGATGAATGCTTTTGTGAAATGAATGAAATGTTAATTGTTTTCCCTCAGGTTGAGTGCAGGTATCTTCTGCATTCAAAAATAATTCTACCTTTCTTATACGTAGATCAGGGATACACAACTTCCGTAACACTGTGATCAGCTCTTTCATTGTTGCATGTAAAAAAGACACAAACTATTAAACCTTCCTTTATTGGATCAAAAAACAAATATGCATCTAGGTATTTTGTACGTTGGTATGTGACTTTTATATAACAAGAAAAAAAGTTGTCATTTGCACTCACCACTGTAGCTCCATGCGAAAAAAATCAGAGGTTTTGATTTACTTGAATGGCGACTGAAGTGTAAGCCCACCTGCCACATCACCGCACCTCTGGGTCAGGTGAGGCCTACCTAATGAAACCAAGAGCTGGTTTTCTAAGCAACCACATATCCCCATGCTGCTTCTCAGCTAAGAAACAAACTGATGGGTTTATATTTACACCCTCACCAGGAACAATTCCACTTTGGGATAAAAAACAAAACACGGAATGGGGCAGCAGCAATAATGCCCTGGCTGGTGATACAACAAAATATACATATATACAGTAATTAACTGTTTCGTGCCCATTTCCTATCAGGGCGGCTGCGTGGACCAGATTTTTTTTAATGTTTTGTAAATGAAGCAGGCTGGATACGTTTGATACCTCTTTATTTACACCATTGACCTCCTTACAGCATTATTGTTTTACGGCTCATTGCTGGAAGTTTGAATGCTTTTCAGCTCTGTTCTACACCTGCACACCTCAAATATATTGGGATCTCTAATATAAAAGGAACTAGACAAAAAAAGCTGCCCTCCTATCCCAATCTGCTGGCCTAGGTGCCGGCCTCTGCAATGATACAGCCTCAGGTGTAGGAATATATGAATATGCTGAAGTATTTCCGAAAGTTCAGGATTTTGTTTTTGCAGCATACAGAAGAAAAGAATTAATCCTACATCAACCAATACACATCCTCAAAAAGTGACTTAAGCAACAACAATTTTTTTTGTGTACGAAGTATCCAACATATATATATACATATATATATATATATATATATATATATATATATAACAGAACTACTGTAGATACTAGAGTATAGCGCGACCCGAATATAACGCGATGGATAGAGATTTATTATGGAAATGAGAGAATACTCAAGATTCGAATATAACGCGAAGAGCAAAATTCTAAAAGCATACTGTATCGGTAAACAATTAAAATCCTTCAAGCTTCTCTTAAGAGTCATGCTACCCCTCAGGCCAGGGTGCTCTGCTCTACAATGATTGTAGTTGTTACTAAGTATGCGTCGCCGGCCACCCATCTTCTTTACTTCCGATAAAATGGCCTGCGGAGTGCGGTGACCAAAGCAAAGAATCATTCACTCACCAATAGCCAGCACGGTGGGAGGTGTTGTTTTCTGACCTGCTCCAACCGGCAGTCTGCACCGTGTAGTCTGCCGATAGCCAGCCTCCCCCAAATAAGCTCCTAACGTCACTGCAGAGGCACTGGGCGATTCTCCTCACATTCAGAATGTGCAGTGACGTCAGGATGGGGCAACAAAAAGGTGTGGCTGGCTATTGGCAGACGACACACTGGAAGAGCCTGCCTGCTGGAGCCAGAGGTCAGAAAACCTGCAGAGCGAGTGTGCATGCTTGGTTTTAAGCTAATCTTGAATGATTGGCTTAAAGCGAGCGTGCCCTCTGGCCGTGATGGATCCCACCTCTCCCGAATCCAGGAGTTCCTGAAGTGTTTACGGGCGTCAGGGAGACTGTGGATCCCTGAGCAAGTAAAGTTGTTTTTTTTTTTTTTCACACGATGCAGATGTCTTGAATATAACGCAACCAATTTTCAGGTAAATTTTTGTCACCAAAATCTAGCGATATACTCGGGTATCTACAGTACATCCTTGAAAAATAGTCTCTGTGCCGTACAGGAATTTAATAAAAAAAAATAGAGCTAGATGGGTGGCACCTCGATCCAGGAGAGGCAATCTCCAGCAACATATGCTCAGAGAAAGGAACGGACACTCCAGATTTTTGCTCCTAAGGCAGGTTTATCAGAGGTACATAGAAACATAGAAAAATGTCGGCAGATAAGAACCTTTCGGCCCATCTAGTCTGCCCAATTACATGGATACTTAACCTGGATTTATCTTTTGTTTAGGATAGCCTTATGCCTATCCCATGCCTGCTTAAATTCAATTACGGTTTTGGCCTCTACAACTTCAACTGGAAGGCTGTTCCATGTATCCACCACCCTCTCAGTAAAATAATGCTTCCTGATGTTACTTTTAAACCTTTGCCCCTCTAATCTAAGACTATGTCCTCTTGTTTTGCTACTTATTATTATTATTATTCTTTATTTATAAAGCGCCAGCATATTCCGCAGCGCTGTACAATAAGCACAGTATAGACAGGGTTACAATACATTGAACAACATTTGACAAACAGTTCAGGAGGAGATGAGGGCCCTATTCCCGTAGGAACTCACAATCTGGGAGGGTTGGGGTTGGAAACAGGAGGAGAGGACTGTAAGGTGAGAGTGATTGATGGTTGCGTCAGTGAGTTGGGTGGTAGGCTTCCCTAAATAGGAATGTTTTAAGGGAGCGTTTGAAGGAAGAGAAGTTAGGGCAAAGTCTGACAGTACGAGGGAGAGCATTCCAGAGAGTGGGGGCTGCGCGTGAGAAATCCTGCAGTCTATCATGGGAAGAGGTGATGCGGGGAGAAGCTAGGTGCAGGTCACTGTTTGACCTTAGGGAGCGGGCTGGGGTGTATTTGGTGATTAGTGAGGACAGGTAGTGGGGAGCTGAGTTAGTGAGGGTTTTGTAGGTAAGGATAAGGATTTTGAACTTAATTCTGCAGTGTATGGGGAACCAGTGAAGGGACTCGCAGAGGGGAGCGGCAGAGACAGAGCGGCGGGTGAGGTGAATTAGCCTGGCGGAGGCGTTCAGGATGGATTGTAGGGGGGAGAGGCGGGACAGAGGGAGGCCAGATAAGAGATTATTGCAATAGTCGAGTCGGGAGATTACCAGGGCGTGTATGAGTTGATTTGTGGTGACAGCGGTAAGAAATGGCCGAATTCTGGAAATATTACGCAGTTGGTATCGGCAGGAGGTGGAAAGAGACTTGATGTGGGGGATGAAGGAAAGAGCAGAGTCAAGTGTAACTCCAAGGCAGCGAACTTGGTTTGATGGGGAGATGGTGATACCCTCCACCGTGATAGAGAAGTCAGGAGGTGGGGAGGCATTGGAGGAGGAATAAGTAGGAGTTCAGTCTTTGACATGTTGATCTTTAGGTGGTGGGAGGCCATCCAGGAGGAGATGCCAGATAAACAGTCACTGACTTTTGAAAGGACAGGGGGAGAGAGATCAGGGGTAGAGAGGTAGATCTGAGTGTCATCAGCGTAGAGGTGGTAATTAAAGCCAAAGCTGTTGATGATTTTGCCCAGAGAGGAGGTGTAGATGGAAAAGAGCAGAGGACCAAGGACAGAGCCTTGAGGTACACCAACAGATAGAGGCAATGAGGAGGAGGAGTTACCAGCAAAGGACACACAGAAGGACCTGTTGGATAAATAGGAGTCAACCCAAGCAAGTGCAGTGTCACCGAGACCCAGAGAGTTGAGGGTCTGTAGAAGGAAGGGGTGGTCAACAGTGTCAAAAGCAGCCGAGAGGTCAAGCAGGATGAGAATAGAATAGTGGCCGTGTTTTTTAGCAGTTAGGAGGTCTTTGGTGAGGGCAGTTTCAGTTGAGTGTAGGGGACGGAAGCCAGATTGCAGGGGGTCAAGTAGGGAATTGGAGGACAGGAAGAGGGAGAGGCGGTTGAAGACTAGTTTTTTCTAGAGCTTTGATGTGAAGGGAAGCAGGGATACAGGGCGGTAATTGGATGGAGAGTTGGGATCTAGGGATGGTTTCTTTAGTAAAGGGGTAACTAGCGCGTGTTTGAAGGCGGATGGAAAGGAGCCAGTGGAGAGAGATAGGTTGAAGATGTGTGTGAGAGCAGGGGTGAGGGAGGAGAGGGGAGGAATTAGATGTGAGGGAATGGGGACGAGCGGGCACGTGGTGAGATGTGAGGAGGACAATAAGGAATTGACTTCCTCCTCAGTGGCTGGGAGGAAGCGGCAGAGGGTGGCAGAGGGGACCTGTGGGAGTGGAGGTGGCAGATAACTATCTTGTGTTGGGATGTTACTTCTGATAGAGTTTTACTGAGGAAGTAGTCTGCCAGGTCTTGAGCGCTGAAGGCAGCTGTGGGGGGAAGTGCAGGTGGGTAGAGGAGGGTGTTGAAGGTGGACCAGAGCCATTTAGGGTTGGAGGACAGCGTAGATATAAGAGATGAGAAGGATTGTTTGGCCAAGTGGAGGGCAGAGGTGTATGACCGGAGAATAAACTTGAAGTGAACAAAATCAGCTTCAGAGCGGGATTTCCTCCAGGCACGCTCTGCGGTGCGGGAGCATCTTTGCAGGTAGCGAGTCTGGAGGGTGTGCCAGGGCTGAAGCTGGCGGCGTGGGGCCTTACAGAGTCGAAGAGGAGCAAGAGTGTCTAGAGCAGAGATAAGCGTTGTGTTGTAGTGATTAGTGGCAGGTGAAGGATGAGGTATGAGGGAGGTGGTGAAGTAGGTTGGAGAATTGATGGGGGTCCACAGCATGTAGATTTCTGCGAGTGTGTGTGCGGGGTGGGGGAGCAGGGTGTTTAGGAAGTCCAGATAGGTTGAAAGAGAGAAGGTGGTGGTCGGAGATGGGGAAAGGGCGACAGTTGAACTCAGAAATGGAGCAGAGGTTGGAAAAGACAAGGTCAATAGCATGACCATCGCGGTGAGGAGGGAGGATTGTGTGAGTCCAAGGGAGGACGTGAGTGAAAGAAGTTTGGAGGCAGCAGGGGCGGAAGGATCGTCAATGGGAATGTTGAAGTCCCCGAGAATTAGGCATGGAAGATTAGAAGACAGGAAGTGAGAAAGCCAGGTAGCAAAGTGGTCAAAGAACTGGGAGGTTGGTCCCGGTGGGCGGTAGATGACTGCCACCCTGAGAGCCAGAGGAGAGAACAGGCGGATGCAGTGTGTCTCGAAGGAGGAGAAGGAGAGGGATGGGGGTGGAGGGAGATGCTGGTAGGTACAGGTGGGAGAGAGCAGGAGTCCGACCCCACCACCATTTCTCTCATCCGGTCTGGGGGTATGGCTCAAGTGTAGACCACCATGTGAGAGAGCAGCAACGGAGGCCGTGTCAGAGGGGGTTAGCCAGGTTTCAGTTAAAGCTAGGAGGTTGAAGGAGTTTGAAAGGAAGAGGTCATGGATTGCTGTGAGTTTGTTGCACACAGAGCGAGCGTTCCAGAGGGCGCAGGAGAAAGAGGACAGGCGCTGAGGGATTATGGGAATGAGGTTGCTGGGCTTGCAGGGAGGTGATTTATGTGCGATGGAGATAGGATGAGAGAGAAGTATTGGATGTGTTGTGGGGCCAGGGTTAGGGGATATGTCACCTGAATAGAGTAACAGCAGGAGGGTGAGAAAGAGAAGGTGGGAATGGGATTTGTGGGAGTGATTGGCAGCACGAGAGTTAGAGGGAGACCATGTTCTGAGGAAACAGAGGAGCTCATGTGAGGCCATCATGTGGGACGAGAGGAGGGAGGGGGAGATGCAGATAGTGTAGGGGTCGGTGGTAGAGGGGCAGGAGTTCCATTTAAGGAGAAAGGTAGAAGTAAAGATTAGAAGCGTGAGAGAAAGCATGATATAGACGTGTGTTTACCCAGAGTAAAAAGTGGGCCTTGCAGTTCCTTCCTCCAGTCCCGCAACTCCAGGAATCAACTCTGAACGTCCACTTAGGGATGCCACTTGGGGATGTCACAAGAGCCATGGCTCAGTGGAGCCACTCTTAAATGTTATATAGGGCGGACTGCTACTTTGTTTCCTTTTAAATATACTCCCTTCCTCTACCTTGTGGATTCCCTTTACGTATTTAAATGTTTCTATCATATCTCCTCTGTCTCGTCTTTTTTCCAAGCTGTACATGTTAAGATCATTAAGCCTTTCCTGGTAACTTTTTTCTCCTTCAAGCCGTACACCATTTTAGTCGCCCTTTAAGTAGCCACATCTAGAAGAAACCTTTCGACTCCTCAAAAGCTTTTTCTTTTTCACAAGCTGACAGGTTTGTAACTATGCATATAAAGGATTTTTACAATAAATGGTCACATTAAATACTGAAAATGTTTGCTTCAGCTTGTTTGTAGCATTAGGCATAGATTATGGTAATTTTTTTCTTGTATGAAAAATAACCAGGGTTCACCAGTCTGAACGAGCTACTAATCAGACAGAACATTCTGTCCCTTTTGTAATGCATATGAAAACGCAGACTTTGTTACATGTTTACTTGGCTTATCGTTTGTCTTTGTCCTCATTGTCTCGTCCCTGAGGACCTTGTGCCAGCATGGCATTTATTTACAGATAGCCATGCTAATGCTAAATATACAGGACTTTCTGCAAAATTATAGTCTAGATTGCCATTATAATGTAGCCAGTCCCAGGTGATTGATGGGTTAAGGGAATGTATGCAAAGTATACACACATGCATATTTATAATGTGTCTTGATGATTAGTTTCCTGGCCTATTTTCTCATTGTGTTTTTTGTTTTTTGTTTAGGCATGTTTTCCACAAACTTTGTGTGGATCCCTGGCTTAGCGAGCATTGTACCTGTCCAATGTGCAAGCTGAATATTCTGAAGGCCTTGGGAATCGTGGTAAGCCATTTACTCTTAGAATATACGCCTTCCGCTGTCTCCTAAAATAAATTTAATGTGATGAAAATCCGCATCTGATAACGCTACATATATATTAGCGATGTTTACAATACAATTACTATTTCTCAGGTCTCCGATCCATGGCTGGACTGGTTGTTCTCCCAAAAGGGAATCCCAGGGCCTAGGCATTCACTCACAGCATGTTCCATACCTGCTCATGAGTAATGGAGCAGACGGGAGAAACTGTGAGTGAATGCAGAGGCACCTGGACTCCAGCAGGGATGCTTGAAGTGTCTTCCCTGCCTCCTCCATGTCTATTGAACAAGCAGCAAAGACGCTGTGGGACTCCAGCTGGGCGGCTGGAAGTCTCGTTTCCACTTCTCGCCATGTCTCAGACTCCGAAATTTGATTGACTTGTAAAATGCTGAATCCTCAAAAATGCTGAGGTTGGGTCCCATTCCTATGGATTGAATGGAGATATCCCTAATATAGAAGGTTAGCAATGCCCCATGCACGGAGTTCTATGAGCTTTTGTTTTCAACCAAAGTTATACTATAAATAATGCAGTTCTTTGGCCCCTTCCTTTTCCCATTAACTCCTAAAATCTATAACCTTATGCCTAGAATTCCATAGATTGCACTCTTCAATGTCGCTTCATTGTAGTACTATTATGTCTGACCCCATTCAACAGTCAAAACGAAGATGGGTTATATATTTTCTAAAAATCTTCCAAAAGTTATTTCAGTGCCTATCCACATGCATTAATTCAATGGTGCAGGTGAATTTGACTCAAACTGTAGAATTGTGTATTTTAAACACTGTAACGAAGGTAAAAACAACCTTCTACTTGTTTCGTAGTTGGCAAACAATTTACGGCAAAGGTATTACCCAGTCAGACCAACAACCCCCCCCCCCCCCCAACATTTCTGTGCAGTAACATCACAGCCCAGTCATACTCTGGAGACATGGGCCTCTGCAGGCGGAGGGAGGACCCTAAAATAATCTTACACACTCTTCTTTTACGTAAGGTGTGCCTTTTTAGATGAAGGTAGATCAATAATGAGCCATAAGCACTTCTCCCAACCATTCATACCCCCCTAATCAGGATGTTCGTCTTCAGCCATGTGAGACTGTCATGGCAGTGGGAAGTGGCATTTTATCCACAAACTGGATGCCATATTCTTTAACCATTGATTCCATTAAAGAAATCAATATTTATTTCAACAGAGGAGTCGTTCCTTTTAATGTGTGTTTGGCAGCCCACAACAGAACAGATCAAATATAACATTAAAGCAAGAGGGTTGTCTATAAAAGTTATAAAAAGCTAACTTAATCCCTAGGAAAAATAATTGGCAAAAAAACAAAAACAAAATTGATCCTCAGCATGTGAATCTCCAGTGAACAGTTATTAATTTCTTTTCCAATATCTACAGATTCATAATGCCACTAGTTATTAGGATGTAGTGTCTGCCAGCTGCATTAATAAAAGTATTAATAGTGCCTCTTAATATGGTGAGAGCTGTGTCAGTCGACACCATTGAGACTCGGCTGTTTGTAATAGGATTATTTCCAAAATTTGGATTTTTGGGCCGCAGAGCAAATGTTTCACTTTTAGAGCGGTAGACCTGTGATTGCCAGCCTTTGGCACTTTTGCTTGCTTTGACTACAGGAGAATGCGTTTCATGACTGCTCTAGTTTACATTGATGATTTTCAACTTTGCAACACATTGAGGAGCAAAAAAATGTAAAGGCACACCAGCATTTTTTTTAAGGAGATAATTTATGATTTAAAGGCCGGTAATGAGACGCTATAATTCTAGATTTTGCTAATAAATTATGAGAAGTCCTAATTTTATTAAAGACAGAGGCGAGTATTATTATTCCAAAATCTCTTTATTGCCACTCCCAGCAGCAAGAATCAATAAAAAAAAGTAACAGGTTGCAAGTAACCCCCTACAAACATGGTATGGGCCGTAACCCTAACAACCTTATTCTATAAAGTATCTGTAAAGAGCCACCTCTTTTCTTGATACGAAAAGCATATATTATTATCATCCTTTATATAGCGGCAACAGTTTCCGCAGGGCTTTACAATAACCAAAGAGAATGAGATACAGATAAACGGACATATGATGGGAACAAGAGGTGTAGAGGGCCCTGCTCATAGGAGTTTACAATCTAGAGGAATTGGGGTTGAGTAAGACGAGGGGAATTTTACTAGATAGCAGGATCATTAGTGCCAGTGGCTTAAGAATGGTGGAGCCATAGAAGCGGCTTCAATCATGTGTGAGTAGAGGGATGAGTTGCATCAGTGATGTAGTACGCTAATCGGAAGAGATAGATTTTGAAGGATTTCTTGAAGGCCTGAAGATCAGGGGAGTTTCATAGGGCGAGGCAAGTCATTCCACAGCACAGGAGCTGCCCTTGAAAAGTCTTGGAGGCGAGAGTTGGCTGTGCATGTGTAGACAGATAACAGGTGGAGATCGCCTGCCGTCTGGAGTTGTCTAGATGGGACGTGCTTGGGTAGCAACAAAGACATGTAGGGAGGAGTTGAGTTATTGAGCGATTGAACGTGAGCCTCCGTATTTTAAACTGTGTCCTGGAATGTATAGGAAGCCAATGGAGGGACCAGCAGAAGGGGCGGTACGCGTTTCAAGGGGAGGTACGGGAGTGCTCCATTTACTTGTAGAGAGATGGGTGGTATTGGGTTCCTCTTGGAGGGAGGAATAACGAGAATTTCAGTTTTACAAGATTGAGTTTAAGGAAGCAGGAAGACCTCTTAATTCGAGACTGCAGAGAGACCGTCAGTCGATCCAGGAGAGCTGGAGAGCGATCAGGGGAGAGATATATATTTGAGTGTCATCAGCGTATAGGTGGTACTGGAATCCAAAGGAGCTGATCAGTTTTCCTAGAGAGGCAGTGTAGATTGAAAAAAGTAGATGGCCCAGTACTGAACCTTGGGTTTTGCACTGAAACCATTTCATATTTCCACAAACACCGTACAGGGCACAAGCGTGGCGTATGGGGGAAAACCAGATAAAATATAGCCCGTGAAATGGTCATGGTACGCCTGGATAGTTAACATTCCACTCTAACGGGTCGATATATTTTGGCATGGATATCTAACACAAGCACATCAGAAACCCTCCTGCAGGAGCAAGCATAAGCGCATGGTGCTTTTCGCAGACAAATGCTTAAAGGGCCAGGCTGAGGTTGGGGAGGTCTGGACAAATTAACACCACAGACTAATCTGCAGACTAGAGGGTGCCTACCCGCTGCCACTCCACTAAATCCATTATGATTGGACAAAATAGCCGAGTGATACAGTGAGGGTTCTATAAGCCTGGTCGGAGTCACATTCTGCCGAAGGGAACTGCAATATGGCATGGGCAGGTGCCAAAACAGGATGATCCATACCGCATTCCAAGCATCAGTTAGACCATGTTGCCCAGGCATGTCGGTAGATCTGATGGATGTCCGGGGCCCATGATGCCGCAAGGAGGTGATCAGTTGTGCCCAAAAAGGGCACCACAGAGATTTCCTTCATATGGGCCGGCAGGGATGGAATCTGAGAACAGTCAGAGGGGCTATCAGAAATATCCGACACCTGTCTAACCTTTGCAGTATCCCGGGACGCACTGGTGGATCCAGATTGGGGACACAGGGGTCATTTGCCCACCCCCCCAGCTGCAGTTCCATTATTGGTGATACAGGGGATATTCGGTTAGTCGAAACATTGTATTTCCAGTTCTACACCATGACAATTAAGATGTCATTAGAAAGGCCAGAGTCTGACCTTTCCAATGATACAAACATGTGCAATGTACAGTGTAAAACTTAAATGCAAGAGAAAATTTTGTGTTTTTTCTCAGTTTTGTTTAAAATCTTGTATTGCAGGATAGAAAGTGAAATGGCTCAGAAGCAAAAGGGTTAACTGCTATGTATCAAACCTTCTGGAGCTCACTTGACAATACTAGTTCCTGGATACACTCAAAATATATAAACTGTTGTATATGTATGTCTATATACTGTAGCTATGTATGTGTCTATTGAGTGAATGTCTGTATACTACTGGGTATGAGTGTGTACCAAGTTGCCTATCTTCCAAATGTCCCTTTTTTTAAGGGACCGTCCCTATTTTGGGCCAAATCCCCCCTTCCCTCCTTTTTTCAAATGTCCCTCTTTTTACAAACTCCCCGTTATATTTAGGGTGTGCAGGTGTGTAACAGAGCTGCACAATAATAAAATTCCCAGCAATGAGTCTGTAAACTATAATAAATCAGATACTTTGCTTTGATTTTAGTTAACATTTTTATTGACCTAAATGGCCCAATATTTTGTGATACCGCCTATAAAGTTTGGTAATCTTCTGGTTTCTGAACCTGGCTTCAGCGGCTTCCCTAAATGGTAAGTGTGTATAGCTATGTATGTGTTTGTATCTCGGCTATGTATGGGTGTCGGGTGTATGGCCCTGCGGCGTGTTATTGCTGGTTGTGCTTGATACTCAGTAACAGGCAGAGCATGTCCCAGAGTGCAGAGCATTGCTGTGCGAGATCTGTCAGGTGCCACTTGAGCCACATGAGGGCAGACACTGTACGGCAATGTTCTGGGGATCGAGGTGCGACTCTGTCACTGTGAACCGAACACCAGCTCTTAGCCAAAATTGATACAGTGCCCTCTTCGAAACCTGGGCCTGGATCCGCCCCTGCCGGGATGTGGAGTGCAGTGGTCTCGCCATTGTTGAAACACTAGCAAGTATTTAAAATGGCCGCAAGCGATTTCATGGCACTCTGTTGTTGGGCAGAAAAAACGCAATCTGAGGAGATTGCGTTTAAACTGCCCACCGGAAAAAAACAAGATTGCTGCAGATAAGCAGGCTGGATGCGGCTAAAACATGCTGCGGAGCACGTTAAGACGACCGGAGAAGTTGGGGAACCCTGCAGGCACTCAGACCCTCAAAAGGCTGGGAAAATACTAGAGATAGACTGATATATCGGTTTTGCCGATTATCGGCTGCCGATATTCAGAAAATTACTGATATCGGTATCTGCATTTTATTTGCCGATAATTGGACACGTTGGCTCACTGTAGCTGCGACACACAAGATCCCACAGAACTGTGCGAATTCGGGGCTTCTCCCACATCAGGCTGTCAGCCCTCACTGCAGAACGACCCCTGCTCACTGACCGTATTGCACATGAGCGTGATGACAACAGAAATGGGGCTTCCATCCCATCTGGCACAGAATTACCTATACAGGAGATGCAGGGTCTATTTCCTACAGCAGGGGTCAGCAACTTGGGCCCTCCAGATGCTTTGGAACTGCAGTACCCAAATAATGAGAATCTTGAGCATTATGGCAGATGTAATTCCAAAACCTGTGGGGCAATATTACAAAGTCAGTGCTAACTTAACTTAACCAGAGCTGTTGTAAACTTATCAGAGCCATTAGTGTCTATGGGGTTAAGTTTACAAAAGCTCTGGTTACCTTAGCACCAACTTTGTATTCTAGCCCTTGGAGGGCCAAGGTTGCTTGAACCCCTTACATACAGGGTCATATCTTTTTAAGAAAGCCAAAGACACCGTCTTATTGTTTGTAAAAATAAAAGCTTGAATGAAAAAAAAATCTTATTAAATTGAATAAATGAAGTGGACGTGGTGCAATGTTTAAATGTTAAACACCTTGAGTTCATGGCATAATGTCAGATTTGTGCTGTGTTTTTTTCACAACTTTAAATTTACTAAATATCGGCACCAAATATCGGCTATCGGCTAGAATAGCTGCGGATAATCGGTATCGGCCCTGAAAAAATGATTTCAGTCTATCCCTAGAAAATACCCCCTGCGAATGAGTAGAGGCGCACCGAGGAACGTGGCTGCAGGACTCAAAGGACTTTACAGACACTTTATAGGACTCTGTTGTTAGGGGTTACGGCCCATACCGTGTCTGTTGGGGGTTACTTGCTACCTGTTTGTTTTTGGTTCTTTTTCGTTGATTCTTGCTGCTGGGAGTGGCAATAATGAGATTTTGGCGTAATAGAAGCCTCCATGTCTTGTAATAAAACACTGTTTAAAGTTCTGTTTGATAATACATCTCCCCTTTGTGCCTTTGCTCCATGACACTCACGTTTTGTCAGTATCTGGGTACACCCCATTCTGCTGTTGCACAATAAGTTCCTGCAACACACCCAAGTACCTTGGTTGAAAATCGCTGATTTACATCGTCTGAAGTGCCAAAGGTTAAACATCACCATGTTAGGTGCCCTGGTATATTTTTATTTTCTGGCAGCAGGTTTCAATTCTGTTTTGAAAATAAAGATTTTTCAGCTCCCTTGTAATAGCACTAGTTATAGTTACCTGAGAGATGTCTATCTCCGAATACAAAAAGTCTAATCTATAGCAGAGTTAATGCAACCCAGTTGCTATTGCCAAAATGCACATATTTACAATTTGGTTGTTCAGGGACTGAAACCTAGACTTGTACCACAGGCGATATCCATCAAACTATCCTGCTCAAACCAAGACCAGTCCACTGTTACTTGGGTTTAGCTCAGTTTTTGAAAATGTCCCAATGTCCCATGAGTATTTGCTTTTTTGTAGCTTTCTATCGTTGAATTTGTTCAACTAAAATTCTTGCAATTACGGATGGAATTTAGTATTACTTCTGTCCTTCTTTCATCAGGCCAATGTCCCATGTACGGATAATGTAGCTTTTGACATGGAAAGACTTACAAGGGGACAGTCAGCAAACCATCGATCTGCTCCAAATGATCCAACAGAAGAAGGAACCCTGATCTTGGAATCGTTACGCTCCTCTGTAATACCTCAACTCCCTCAGGATGGAGAGGTTACTCCAAGGACAGGGGAGATCAACATTGCCGTGACAAGTGAGTCTAATTACAGAAGGGACCACATGGTTGTATAAAATGTGCGTTTTACAGCTTGCATTCTGTTGCTGCACTTCGTGCACCATTGTAGACACCTAGGACAATGGTTAGGATTCCTGCAATATTTTTTTAATTTTTCTTTTTCCACCACGAACAATTTTTTATAGCTGCAATCTCAATACTTTGGTTAAGTGGGTAATCGCAGGAATCTTCTAACAGACTGACACGACTTTTACGTTTGCCTAAAAAGTAAGGCGGCAAACGCTGTCTCTGCAAATTTTGGTAATAACGCCTCTAGCAGTGGAATCTACAAATCTGATGGCCTCCTTCAGAACACCAGGGAGGTAGAAAAGAGGAGATCCTCATATGTCTACTCTGACTGAAAAGGCAGGACTCTTGGTTAAGCCTCTTGGCATAGCACCATCTTAAACTGCAGTTGTCACTCGAAAATCTTTTGTACTGTGAAATGAGCATTTCTCCTTAGCAAGGAAAAGACATGCATTTTGTTTCCTCAGCCCCACATGGACCCGTAAGAACTTTGCCACAGTTATGTGATTTATTGGAAGTTTGTCATTGATTGCTAATACACTTTACATGCGTTAAATTTTTGCATTAGCGTTTATAAGATGTTCTTAATACATGACGTTTTGACTATGCCAAAGTTTGTAGTTTGTTACATGTGATTCTATGACCATTTGGTACGTTAAAAGGTTAATGATGATTTATGATTTCTGGTGTGTCAAATTATTTTGTAATGCTCACACAGATAAGTGTAAGAGCTGCCACACATTGACAGAATTTTAGATACGCAAAACCACACTTTTGGCTTGGTGAGGTAATCTGTCCCTCGACCTTGATCTTGTGAGTTATCTCTACTGTAACCATGCATCAGGTGTCAAGCACCACAATATCCAGCACAAGACGGTATGCATCAAAACAATCTTTATTGCAGAATGTTAAGTAATTGTATGGCTGATGTATTTAACTCTAGGTTGTGAATTCACCATGTAACCACACATGCCAAATCACAATACTGTCATCAGTGAGGTACAGAGCCAAAGGGTATATTACCTATATTTATTTGCAACTCTGGCAGAAAGTAAAGATCAAGTTTTATGCTCTACTTTCTCATTTGTAATCATTGTCCGTGATGAAGTACTCAGTAGGTCTGGTTGCCCCTCCACTTCACAAGAACATGTGGAATAATGGTCTTGGTTCTGTAAGGGCTTGGAAGCATTTATGTGTATGTGTGAGTAAGCACAAGGCATACTTTTCTTACAGTTTCTGTTTATCATAAGAAACTGCAATAAAAAAAATCAAAAATGGATATATTGTTGTTGTTTTTTATATACTGCATATGGGATATTGTCCACGAACACATTTGCAGTCCTCCCAACCCATTATAAATGAAGTAAATGAATCTGCTCTCCAATCATCATAAAGGTTTTCGTACACTTGACCTCTCCTGTCAGGGTCTCATAGCTCTGATTGCAGACACTGTTTGATTAGAGAGTATATGTATTCGCCACATCATCTTTGACATCATGCGTCGCCCTGCTTTCACACATTTCCTTGTACGCAAACATATTCAATACGACTTCTGATTGATAGTATGGAAGTAAATATGGCTGCTTAACTCTGGTCTCAATCTCAAGACCACGTTCATCCTTACTCTTCTGTTTTATGTTAATGGATTTGAGCAAAAAAGGTTTTCGTAGATCAGCATCAGGCTACTCATACATTTGTACACTCTACATATTTCTACGTTGAGTTCATTAATGCATTACCATGAATTCAGCTAGCTTGTGGAACTGTACTTGGGTTTTTGCAGAAATCCTTCTTTAAGCAGAAATAAACAAAAAGCCATGCTGAGTTCAATGCCGGGTTCATCCCACAGTAAAGCTGCGGAGAGTCTAGATGTATGTTGGAACTTGGTGGAAAATGTAGCTCTTTGTCAATACTGGGTTTAACTGCATTCCACGATTTGTGACAGACGTCTCACCAGTGTAGTGTAATGTATAGGGCCATATTATTAGAGTGTCTACTGGAGGGCCATGTCCAGGCCAAGATCCCAAAATTGGCCCAGTGAAAAGCTTTGTAGTTGGCATTAACTTGGAGAATGACAGAAAAGTGGTATCACGGGAGGGGCAGCGAGGTAGAAGGATGGCCCAGTAGAAAGTGAGTTGGGGATAGAACAAGGCATGAAGGATGATAGGGGTTGTGCAAAAGCAAACTAAAATGCTAAATTCTAGGATGTGTAGTGCCCCCTTTAATCATTTTAAAGTGGTCAGGCTGTGTAGTGTTCCCCCACCCCACCCTTTTGACGCCGAACTGGGGTAAACATTGGGTGATGCAAAGGAGTTTCCCTCGCTTACACCAATCGCCAGCCTGGAGTTTTCATTTTCTGGCTGCCGGTCACCAGATCGGTCACTGGTGACAATAGCATGATCTGTGCGCTGGCGTCATTCTCTCTCAGACCATACACGATTGCAAGTGTTCTGAGAGAGGCAGCTGATGGATCTGTCCTGCGCATACGCGCACTGCTCCAATCCATCGTTCTGCGTAGGCGCTACAGAACCTGTGCACGCAAAGTACACAGGTTTTGAACAATGCGCAGTTTGCGTTTCTTGTGAAATGCAAATTGCATAGGAAAGCTACAGGGACTTCTGCATTCGGAAGTGTTAGTGTAAACCTTGATAAACCATTTAATTCAACAAATTTTTTTTTAAATTGATGCATAAACGGTATCTTTTTGTTTCTATCCTTTTTCTTTGATGTAAAATCAGTGCTTTTCTCACACAGAAAAATGGACTTGTAGCTATTGCACCGATTATTATATATAGAGAAGTGATCAAAACTATGAGCCCTGCACATGTATTGTCTTTGAATTTTGTACTACAAAGACTAGCTATTCAACTAGTTTAAAGTACCACATAAAATGTGCCATTGCAAGGCATCGGATTTATGCTGTCTCAAGCATTTATTACTTTGTATACCTTTTCTAGTGCTACATCTGTCTTTCTGTCTGTCAAGCGATAACGAATGCTATACTATTTTGTAATCAAACTTGACATGTGCATATCTTATGTAATTTTATTTCCTCCTGCCTTGGCGGTTTGAAAATTCTGTATGGTATCACGGAGTAGCTATCTTGTTTTTCATTACTTTTTATTTTAGGTTATTTATCCCATGGGCATCTAAGGCTATGTCGCCAACATTTTTGGCTGTGGAAACTGAAATGTACACTTAATGATTTTATTTTTAAGCATCGTTGAAGGGAAAGAAGTTTAGTCTTATAAGGTCTTCTAGTGGAGTAATGTGTTTCTTTAGTTTTGTTACATTTCATGACCAAGAACATAAAAGTGATTTAACCACACTTACGCTTTTATTGTGACTTGATCTGTAAATGGCTTTTAGCACTTTGAATGTCTTAGCGTATTATCTTATTATTTTTCTGTGCGAATACTGATCTGATCACATTGAAGGGTAAAAAAATTCCAAAATAATGTAACATTTATGCCTTAGACTCCCTTTGAGTCACTCCTACCAAAAATGGAAAGCTGTCCACTTCCAGCAAAAAAGGAGGAAGGTATCTTTAATACAGTAGTATATTCAGAGCTTAGCAACTGGTCTGCAGGCAGGGTCAAGTGAAGCAGGAACATGTGGGAATGCCGTTCCCTCACTATTTTCAGACGGAATGGACTTCCCATTTGTCCCAACACTGAAAAGCTTTTTTTTTTTTTTTTTAGATTTCACTATAATTTTCCCCTTTTAAGTGACCATGATATAATATTTAGAAGTATCATGTCGTTCGTCTATCATTGTTGAAGACCACAACACCCATTAAACTTTCGAGAGACTGAATGTATTTTTGTACGATGATGACCCGTCAGGCCAATTCGAACCTGAAATGTTCTTGCTCATGTTGGGCAAATGTGTAGGTGCTACATCTGTTTTTCTGGTGGCTTTTGACTTGTGTCGTGAAGCACAGCACATTGGTGAAATCACAAGTTTGACAGTCTGTAAATGAGGCTGCTCCAAGTGGAGCAATTGTATGCCAATGTTTCACAGATGGTTGTGTCCATCTTAAATTATATCAAGGAGGCAGATGCTATGACCCGCCCACCTGATAACCGTTACAGCAGCATTTAAATAGCACCAACAGATACTGCAGAGCTTCAAGATAAGGGAGCACAAAAATGAGACCTAATGATACATGAGGAAGAGACGACCCGGCCCGAAGGATAACTGACCTGCAAATTCAGCACTTCATACAAGTGCTCAAGACATCCTGTGAGCTTACAATCTAAGGGACAGAGGTATTTGAAACAAATGGAAGCAGAGGGAAGCTGGAGCTGGTGGCCAGCAAGAATATAGCAGGGATTGCATGTGAATGCCCAGAATCTTTAGCTTGAGGGGAGAGCTGAAATTTAGGACTAGGACTGAATGGGTGGCTGGATGGGACTGCAGAGTGGGAAAAATGGAGTTCCGTGAGGTCTTTTAGTGTGATGCAGCTCTGATTGCTGTATGGAGAAAGAAACACAAAGATTTAGCAAGATTGGGCTGGTTGTATTAGAGATATTTACGACATTGGACTAGGGGGAGGAAGAAGCAAAGGGAAATATTCTAATAACACGAGTGAAAATGAAAACACAACTAATCAGTCAGAAATGATTAAATGCTGACATAAAAAAATATTAGAACAGTCTGTAGTATTGTGGCGGACAACATGTTGAATCCTGGATACCTTGTTACATGCTGACTGGAAAATGGAGTTCAGAGAGGTCTGAGTTTGAGGCAGATCTGGTTGCATGCCTTTGCTCATATCAGCAATGTGCAGACTGATGGTAGACTTTCTCTAGAGAGAAGTTCACAGTCAGGTATTTTGTCTTGGGATCTGAATCCTAATAATCTGATGGAACTGGAATGCATGTTTTGAATATTCAGTCCACATTTCACAGGCCTAGCAGGGTAGTCAGTAACAAGGCTCTCATTCTTCTTGTCTGGTTGACTCCTCGATGTTCCGTGGAATTGGAACACAGCCTTCTAAATCGGGAGATAGTGCTGCCAAGGTAAGTGATCTGGTCCACTGCTCATATATTCTGTCCTTTGATTGTAATTTCTGTCTCAGAGCCAGCATATAGGGTAAAGTCTATTGGCAAACAAAAAGTCTCTCCTTCACTTAGGAGACTTCAGGCTATTACCAAAGGAGGAAGAGCTTCCTGTGACGTACTCTGTACTTTTGTCTAATTCCAGCACCACTGGCCTGGAAGGTATTACTATTGAAATGGTACAGGTAAAAAAGTCGTGTCAAAGAAGCCAGGTCAAAAAACTCTCAGATACATCATTTTCGACCACCTTTTGGGAGCAATTGCAAATATTTTGGGGAGCCTTTTTGGAAACTATCTTTAGGTTACAGGGCTAGGGTTATGGTTTCGTTTACCACTTTTGTTTAGCCTGGGCAAAACCTGTAAAAAAAATAAAAATAATAATCATCATTGTAAATTTTTGACATTTGTCATAACAGAGATGTTAGTTTTAGGGTTAACCCTACCATCCTGCTTCATTTTAAGACCACAAATTCTGCCCCATTTGATGCTTGATGCACTCCCATAAAGAAAAAGTGTCAGAATCTAGCAAAAATGGATCAAAATGTTAGGATTTAAGATTAATTCTTGCTTTAAATGTTTCCCTAACCCCAAAAGTAACCTTGCACCTAAAACATGCACAGACTCTGCCATATCAATACAGGGGTATTCATGTTCTAGAAAGGACAGAGCATAGAGAGGAGGGGGAAATGTTATTTATGTTGAGGAGTCCATAAAGTTCACTCCTCTACAGAATTCTAGCTCCCCAGCCACCTTTGATTCCTTCTCTGGTATAATTGAGATCCCATTCAGTAAATCAATCAATGTTGCTGGATTCTATCGCCCACCGAGCTCTCCAGTGCACTCCCTCTCTGACATAACTCAAATCCTTAATAACTTACTTGCACAAAAACAAAAAAGTGAACTGCTTGTCCTCGGTGATTTTAATACAGATTGGCTGAATTCTAAAAACAAACACTTCTCACTGTTTAAGACTTTGCAACTAACACAAATAATCTCCTCCCCCACTCGCATTAATATGAAAAGCCCTAACCATACCTTGCTGGACTGGATTCTCTACTCGTGTCCTAATAGCGAGAACGCCTGCCTCCTGTATTCTAATAGTGTCAGTGACCACTGCCTAGTGTACTGTGTGTGCAAAATAAAGGCCAAAAAATCTCCCCCAAAGGTAATAATCACCAGGTCTTTCAAGAAATTTAATCTAGAATCCTTCCTAAGTGATCTCAAACAGCTCCCATGGTACAGACTAAACCTAATCCCTGACCTGGACTGGGCAATTGAATACATTCAGTCTGAGCTCCTGCAAGTCTGGAATTCCCATGCCCCGCTGAGTAAAGTGCGAGTCTCCCCTGGGTTACAGCAGATCTTACTCAAATGTACCAGCTTAGAGATTCGCTGTGGTCATATTTCAAGAGTACTGGTTCCATGAACGATCACCGTGAATACTGAAAATGCCGGAATGCATACATAAAACAAACAAAAATGGCTAAAGCCCAATACTGCAATGAAAATCTAAACAATCACATATCAAACCCTAGAACTTTTTGGAAAATCATAAGTAACATACAAGCACCTCCCATCCACTCCCAGCCGGCTGCTGTCAAAGTTAACAACCAAACCCTGCAACAGCCCCTAGATGTTGCAAATGCCTTTAATAATTATTTTGTTGGATGCACCACCACTCTGCGTGTCATTTGCTAGCTTAGCAATCAATCAGAAAGACTGCACGCAGGTCAGGCCCCTCCAACTGTGCAAAGAACCTGTATCAGAGAGGAATTCATGTTTAGACCAGTGCCTGTCAGCATCATTACTAAACTTCTCCGTAACCAAAAAATGAAATACCAGTTTGGACCTGATCAAATACCAGCAATGCTGCTGAAAATCAGTGCGCCGCCAATTGCAAATACTGTCGCAACCCTAATCAATGAATCCCTGGCGACTGGATACATACCCAAACTCTGGAAGACGGCGAGCGTGGTACCTATCCATAAAAGTGGTGACAGTACTTTGGTATCCAACTACCGTCCGATATCATTGCTCCCTGTAATGTCAAAAATTTTGGAAAAATGTGTCTACATGCAATTACATGATTATTATCAATATTGGAACTATTTAACCCCAGATCAATCCGGCTTTCGTCCAAATCACTCAACTACAACTGCCCTTTTTAAAAGTCTGAAATGATATCCAAGCTGGCATGGAACAAGGAAACCTAACTGGATCCATCTTCCTTGAATTTGCCAAGGCCTTTGACACAGTAGACCATGGCATCTTGTTACAAAAACTTAAACTCTGGTATTGGTGATCGCACGCTAACCTGGTTTCAATACGATGTATCCGACCGATCACAATGTGTCCATTTCTGGCAACCCCTCCCTCGCCTCCCAGTCACATGCGGTGTACCCCAAGGCTCGATACCTGGTCCCCTGATATTCATGATATTCATACATGATCTGCCCAGCGTCTGCAAAGCCTCAACTGTACACATATGACACTGTAATCTATACCAGAATACCAACTCTTCGCAGCTGCAGGCAGTGCTGCAAGAACAAAGGTAGAAAAGTGGATCAAACACAATCTTTTTTTAAATACTGACAAAACTGTCACAATGCTCTTTGGAACAGCACTTTAACTACATAAATTGCAAAATCCCCATCTATGTGTCAGGACAAATTCAAATGGCACGCTGACCACAGTCACTTCTCTCAAATATCTAGGTATGTGGTTAGACTCAAATTTGGCCCCCACATCGAAAAACTCTCATCTAAAATTTTTAGCCCAAACTAGGTGCTCTGTACAGAAACAAATCCTGCCTGAGCCGTGCAGTAAGAAAGCAAATTGTACAACAAATGCTTATGCCAGCTATTGAATACGGAGATGTAGTGTATGCAGCTGCCCTGCAAACACACCTCCAGAAACTTACTACATTGTATAACTCATTCTGCCGCTTTGTGCTACAATATAATTACATGAACCACCATTGTGACATGTTAAAAGAGCTAAACTGGCCGTCGCTGGAATCTAGACGCACCCTTCACAATTCCAACCAGGTGTTTACTGTTTAAGAGCTTTTCTGGGAAGCTGCCACCCTACCTGAATAGGCTACTTCCCCTAGAAGTTCCCTCATCCTATAACCTCCAATCCAGGACCTGCACCTTACTTACAATACCACAATACAAAATACAAAAAGTGTCTCGATCCTCATTTTCCTACAGAGCGCCGCAGTTATGGAATAACCTCCCAGACACCATCAAATCTTCGCCCAGTCTTAAGTCACTTAAGAGCTCCCTATTAACATACCTCAATACGGAATGCACCTGTAAACATGTAACATAATGACTATTTCCTACATATTTATTTTCTGTGTTAATCTGTATATTACTTTTGTATTTGTGTTTTGTATATTACTGTGCATTGTATTACTTTTTATTTCTGTAACACTGAAAAGGTTTCAATGTTCTTGAACCCAGGACATACTTGAAAACGAGAGAAATCTCATTGTATCCTTCCTGGTAAAATACTTTATAAATAAACAAATACATATAGTAACATAATCCTAGCCCTCAGTAACCCTAACCCTAAAAATAGGTTCTTAAAAAGCTCAATTGGAGCACAATCAAAACATTTCAGATGGTGCTGAATTTTTATGAAAAAAATTAATTCCATCCGAAATATTTTTGCCTGGTCCTGAAAAATGTGTCCATAAGTAACGGAAGGAGCAGCATCAGTGACGGCATTTAAAAAATTTTTCCCCAACTTCTTTTGCTCCTTTTTTATCCACTTCCCATAGAATACCTCTGGAAGTTATCATTCAGTATGGTGGTAAATATGATACCGAATAATATTATTATAAACAGAAGTTCCTAAACCCCAGACTTTATTATCTATATCACATTTTAGTGTGGCAGACAGAGGAAAATGATTATTTTGGATAAAGTGATTTTCCATTTATTTTTGTTTTGTTTGACTTAACATCTGCCAACAGGATTTTTTATCATTGATAACATCGGAACTGGTATGCGAAGCCCTTTGCTTTAGGTTGTGCACCCATGGAACACTTATTAATTTAAAACTTATGTTTAGAAGATTTTTGCACAGAATGCACATTTTTCATTAGAATTAACACGCCTATAACCAGATATAATCAATTTTTATGCCTTTCATCATGAACCAAATAAGGGACATCTAAAATGTCAATGTAGGAGTTGAAAGAGGACCTCTTCACCCAACATTACCGTGTGCCTGGGTACAACAGGCACACACCCTGCGCATGCCTATGGTTAACTGACATTAATACATACATTAACAAATGAACAAATACTATACATGGCAACAGTAAAACCTATATAGGAATATATTTTTGTACCCAGCCTATAGCACCTTACACACATAATGTTCCCTTGCTCTCACAGGGTCATCAGCTTGTGACTTTGCCACCAACAAACAGTCCCCCCAACCCCTTTTATTTACATAAGGTATGTTTAAGTTATGTCTTAGACTGGGTCCACAAGGGCGCGGAAAGAACGTCTGTGGGAACGGACTTCTTTCCACTTGGATATTAGTGTGGCCACCTCGCTGTGTGCAACACTCTAGAAAGCGCAAACCTACGATTTGAGGATTGCGAATTTTAGACCCATCTGACATCCATCGTAGAGGCTCGACGGGGAAATAAAATCCACGCCCCTTGTATCATGCTTTAAAAGTACACACATTACATCTCGGCCAATTCATCAAAAAGGTTTGACGCTATGGGGGGAGGTCACAATGTATGTACATAGTGTGGCACCAGCCTTTAACCCTTTCGCTGCTGAGGCTTTTCCCGCCCCTGTGCTGAGGTCATTTTTTACCTGTTTTGCGCATCATGTTTAAACGTGTTTTTAAGGCTTATTTTAGTATATGACACCGACATATTATATATCGTTCTTTCCGTCAGACTCGGTAGATTCATAATATGTCATTATTATATGTATACGTTATGTCATGTCTGTATATTATAACAAAAAATGCAATAAAATATGTATTTTCAATAAATTACAATGTGTAAAGTGTTTTTTTCCACATTTTAACATGCGAGCATTTGCGGTTATATTTTGTATGGGGTGCGCTTGTTAAAAAAATTAGAGATGGGGTCTCGTTACATGTTTTTTTGGGGGAAATGACACTATTTTTAACAAACGCACCGCATACAAAAATCGTTAGTGCAGCATCATTGTTCACATTATAATTGAATGGGAAAAAATATTGCTACACTAACAAACAAAAAAAATAAAAAAAAGTGTTTATTTTTTTTTTTTTTTTTTCTTTTTTTTACAAAATTTTTAACTTCATGTTTGGTATCGTTGGAAACGGCCATGCTCTGGCCGATCCAACCATATCAAAATTTAACCCCTAACTGCCACGGATCGGGAGATAGGGAGTTCATTGGAACTCCCTATCTCCACACTTGGTGGCAGTTAGGGGTTAACTGTAGGACTGGCGTCATCGTGCTACGCACGATGACGCCAGTCCTCTGGGAGTTCCCGGAAGCTTGGCCGACATCCAAGATGTCGGCCAGCTCCGGGAAAGGATCGCGAACCGGCGCTTTTCAGCGCCGATTCGCGATCCAGCTCCCCAGGGGTAAATGCCAGGCATCATTTGGAAGGGCAGGCTGTGCCCTTCCAAATGATGCCTGGGTTAAGCCCCTGTGCGCCGCCGATCGGGAGGGAGAGAGGTCCGAAGGACCTCCCCCCCCTCCCTTTCAGGCGCCTCCTCCGCACATGCGGGGGGGCGCCTGAATTAGGTGTCATCGCGCTGCCGCGATGACACCTAATAATGGCGGCTGCTGGTCCGGATGCCGGGCTGACATCCAGGATGTCAGCCCGCACCGGAGGGCCAGCGATCGGCCGGGAAACCGGCCGAACGCTGACCCCGATGCGAGACGCGCTCAGCGCGTCCTCCGCATACCAGCGGGAATGCTGAGGACGCGCTGAGCGCGTCCTTAGCATTCAAGTGGTTAAAGGCCACTGAGTGGGATACAGATAAAGAGCTAAGCTACATCCTTGGCCTTATAGTATGGTGTTCCATTAAAGTGTGCGTCTGACTTTTAAAGTTACATAGGGCTGAAAAAAGAAATGGGTCCATCGGGTTCAGCCTTTCACAAATCGCCTACTGCTGTTGATCCACAAGAAGGCAAAAAACCCAGTCTGAAATGCTCGCCAATATGCAACAAACTGGGAAAAAATTCCTTCTGGACTCCAGAACGGCATCAGATTTCTCCTTGGATCAAGAAGCTTTTACTCACATATTAAATATTATAACCCTTAATATTATGTTTTTGCAGGAAGTCATCCAGTCATTGTTTAAAAGTCTGTACAGTCTCTGACCCAACCACCTCAACAGGCAGAGAATTCCACAGCTTTATTGTTCTCACCGTAAAATAACCCTTCCTATGCTTTTGGACGAATTTCCTTCCCTCCAATCTAAATGGGTGACCTTTTGTCCTGTGTATAGTCCCATTAATGAATAGGTTTCCAGACAATCGTTTATAATGGCCCCATATATATTTATATAAGGTAATCAGATTCCCTCTAAGGCCCCGTTTCTTTTCTACCTGTGAAATTCTCAATGTTCAGAGTCACATTTTCTAAGGCCGCAATGAGCCCACACTGCACCTGGCAGTTCTAGACTAGACCGGAGAAACGGTATTGCGCATTCAGAATTAAGTTATATAGAAGAATGATTTCAATCACAAGAAGTTGGAAAGATTATTAAAAATTACATTATGGTAGTTATTAATTTGTATGTTCACATAAAGTATTAAAGTTGCGCCTGGGTGAGCAAAATCTGGTAAATATTAAGAGCAAAATTAAAGTATAAAATCGATTTTTATGTGAAATCTTTAGACCTTATTAATCGGATAATTCGCCATATAACTACCATATACAGTTGTGTTCAAAATTATTCAACCCCCAATGCTGTAAAGGGTTTTAGGGAATTTAGTGTACATTTGTAATTGTATTCAGAATGAAATCCTACAAGGACTTTTTAAAGAACCATATGCAACTAAAATGACATCAATTGGTTTTGTAATACAGAAGTAAATGTTTATTTTGTGAATTCTTCATTGACACAATTATTCAACCCCTTAAAGACTACCACTCTGAAGAACAGAGGTTCATTCAAGTGTTTTCAATCAGGTATTGAAAACACCTGTGGATGTCACGGAGCAGCAATAAAGCATAATAAGCAGCAATTAGGCAGCTTTAAAATGACTGTGATACTCGGCTCCTTCTAGACATTTACTGGTGTGGTTACAAACATGGTGAAGTCAAGAGATTGGTCCAGGAAGAGAGAAGAGGTGATTACTCTTCACAGGAAGGGCAATGGCTATAAGAAGATTGCAAAGATGTTAAACATACCAAGAGAGACCATAGGAAGCATCATTCGCAAACTCAAGGCAAAGGGCACTGTTGAAACGCTACCTGGTCGTGGCAGAAAGAAGATGATGACTTCGACTGCTGTGTGCTACCTGAAGCGTAGAGTGGAGAAAAGTCCCCATGTGACTGCTGAGGAACTGAGAAAAGATTTGTCAGGCCTCCATGCCAGAACTCCCAGGCGCACCCCCTTGCTGTCTCCAAAGAATAAGAAGAGTCGACTGCAGTATGCCAAAAGTCATGTGGACAAACCACAGAAATTTTGGGATAGTGTTCTGTGGACTGATGAAACAAAATTAGAACTGTTTGGGCCCATGGATCAACGCTATGTTTGGAGGAGGAAGAACAAGGCCTATGAAGAAAATAACACCTTGCCTACTGTGAAGCATGGCGGGGGGGTCAATCATGCTTTGGGGCTGTTTTGCTTCTGCAGGTACAGGGAAGCTTCAGCGTGTGCAAGGTACCATGAATTCTCTTCAGTACCAGGAGATATTGGATGACAATGTGATGCAGTCCGTCACAAACCTGAGGCTTGGGAGACGTTGGACCTTTCAACAGGACAATGATCCCAAGCATACCTCCAAGTCCACTAGAGCATGGTTGCAGATTAAAGGCTGGAACATTTTGGAGTGGCCATCGCAGTCACCAGACTTAAATCCGATTGAGAACCTCTGGTGGGACTTAAAGAAAGCAGTTGCAGTGCGCAAGCCTAAGAATGTGACTGAACTGGAGGCTTTTGCCCATGACGAATGGGCGAAGATACCCGTAGATCGCTGCAAGACACTTGTGTCAAGCTATGCTTCACATTTAAAAGCTGTTAGTACAACATCCTTTTACAGTTATAAGTACTAAGATTGAATGTCACTTGGGGGTTGAATAAAACTGATAATGATGTGAGCACAGACATTTGTGGTTATTTCATTATAAATGTTATATTTGTCTGACCTACACGTGCCTCTTTGATTTAATTGTAAGCAAGATGACTGAATGATCAAAATCAATGTCAAACTGCCCAAAACACTCAATTTCAGTGGGGGTTGAATAATTTTGAACACAACTGTACTTCTTGCTAAAAATTATAAATTTTTTAAAATGACCGTTACTTGAAACATTGTATGCATAGTTAACACTTAATTTTAGGGTAAAATGGGAATTTTGCACACACATTGGTTTTCTGAGATTGTTAAAATATTCTAATAATGTAAATGTGCTTATTTTACATTTTTATTTTTTAGCAGCACAGCAAGATAATGGCTACTGGAGCGCTAGTTGTCACTGATTTTCTGGAGCAGTAGCAACGATTATATGAATGTGTTGGTCAAATTGTAGACTCTATTTCTTATAGAGCACATTTTATTCAGTGCAGGTATTTGTGCAATAATTCTTAAAATATTTTTTAGGTTAAGATACCATTGTGACTTCCTGCAGTCATACAGAAATTTGAATGTGGGTATACAGAGTTGTATGAACATTTACATTTGAAAACTACACTCACCGGACAATGTATTAGGTTCACCAGTTCAATTGCTTGTTAACACAAATTACTAATTAGCCAATCACATTTCAGCAACTCAATGAATTTAAGCACCTAGACGTGGCAAAGACGACTTGCTGAATTTCAAACCGGGCATCAGAATGTGGAAGAAAGGGGATTTAAGGGACTTGGAACGTGGCATGGTTGTTGGTGCCTGACGGGCTGATCTTAGTATTTCAAAAACCGCTCATCTACTGGGATTTTCATGCACAACCACCTCTAGGGTTTACAGAGAATGGTTCAAAAAAGAGAAAATATCCAGTGAGTGGCAGTTGTGTGGATGAAAAATCCTTGTTGATGTTGGAGCATAGGCAGACTCTTTCAAGATGACAAAAAGGCAACCGTATCTCGAATAACCAAGGTATGCAGAATATGCTCTCTCAATGCACAACAAGGAACCTTGAAGCAGATAGGCTACAGCAGCAGAAGACCACACTGGATGCCTCTCCTGTCGGCTAAAGACAGGAAACCATTTGCACAGGCTCACCAAAAGTGGACAATAGAAGATCGGAAAAATATTGCTTAGTCTGAGGAGTCTCGATTTCAGCTGCGACATTCAGATGATGGGGTCAGTATTTGGAGTGAAGAAGATGGATCCATCCTGCCTTGTATCAACGGTTCAGGCTGGTGATGGTGCTAGTGTAATGGTGTGGGGAATATTTTCTTGGCATGCTCTGTGCCCCTAAGTACTAATTGAGCATCGTTTAAACACCACGGCCTACCTGAGTATTGTTGCTGACCGTGTCCCTCCCTTTATGACCACATTGTACCCATCTTCTGATGGCTACTTCCAGCTTGATAAAGCACCATGTCACAAAGCTCAAATCATCTCAAACTGGTTTCTTGAACATGACAATGAGTTCACTGTACTCCAATGCCCTCCACAGTCGCCGGATCTCAATCCAGAAGAGAACCTTTGGGATGTGGTGGAATGGGAGATTCGCATCATGGATGTGCAGCCGACAAATCTGCAGCAACTGCGTGATGCTATCAATAGAGACCAAAATCTTTGAGGAATGTTTCCAACACCTTGTTGAATTCATGCCAAAACTAATTAAGGTAGTTTTGAAGGCAAAAGGGGGTCCAACCCAGTACTAGCTAAGGTAGTTTTGAAGGCAAAAGGGGGTCCAACCCAGTACTAGCAAGGTGTAACTAATATTAAAGTGGTCGGTGAGTGTATATAATATTGCAATATTCATAGAAGCTTTTCAGTACAAAAAAGTTTGTGAGAGAATATATATTCATGTGTATTAATATGTATAACATTGTCAAGATGGGATACATTGAGGTTGTGAAATGCTTAAGCAACATATCATATTTTGTGAACTAAATCCACATCATTTCATCACTAAGCTGGTAATCATCTTTGGTACGGACTGCGCTTTTTCCTGTATGCTGTATTTATTTGTCTTGAGTACCTTCCTGTATTGCTTTTTTAGATTGAAGACAGCCTATCCCACTGTGTAACTGTATATTACATGTTGAAGGCTGACAGCCTGCTTTGGTTTTCTCCCCTGTGTCATAGGTTTTGTTTAAACCATGAACTGCAGATGGCTCCTAGAAAGATTGTGTCCCCAGTAAGTGCGTTGATCCCATAAGAGCAGTCATTAGGTTAGGAAGTGTAGGACCTGGCAAGATTTGATACATTGGTATTATAGCAGGCGCAAGCAACAAATTATCATATCTTTAAACCATATCCCGATCATTTCCGTCCTATGATTTGTTAAAAATAAAATTAAAAATTGAGTGCTGGTTTTTCCCTGTTGTGTATGTATATATAATACACTTATATTAGTGTACACATTTCAAGTGGGATTCAATAATTTCTAAACTATGTTCTACAAAATCATATCAGTATTCACTGTCCTTAAAGGTTGCCACGCTGAGATGTCCTTGATGGGAATTGAACCTGAGACCCTAATGTTTTAAAGATACAGCCGGCACATGTCAGGATCATGTGTATATCTAATTTCCATAAGTTTTGAGGCAAGGGCTTTAAGGTGTATTTAACTGTATTGAATGTTCTGCTACACGCAGTTCAGTCTGATGCCCAGCAGCTGCTTATGGAGTTGTCTGACAGGTTTTAACAGCTTCAGGACATTGACATGAGAAGGTTTGACCATCTGTAGATGACATTGGTTCCATACTGGCATGCAACTGGAGCCTCAATCACCTGCAGATGGCTTCAGACTGTATTTGTCAATGTATAACTAGCCAAACTGTGTCTGGTATTTGATCTATTAGCAGGAGAGTCGGTATTACTGAGAAATAGGTATTTGCTGTTCCTCCTGCTCAATACATCATGTATATAAATGTTTAATTAGTGAATGATGAAGGCCGAGCTATCCTTGTGACTGGCAGCTACATCTGTAGTTTGCTTTTCTCTGTTGAATAAGACACCCGTTCACCCTTCCTCGTTGCTAACCCTTTGCTAAGCTATGTACAAATCTGTCTTGACTCTTGGTACTTTCCTTTTAAACCAAATCACCTTCTTTCCTCTAATTCTCTTCTTCCTCCTCCAACAAATAACTCTACTAATATCTGCTTTCCATCCTGGCCAGTCGGGTCAGGCCTGTGGTGTGGCCCCCTGAGCCACCTTGTTCCTTGTTCACTCCGGCCCTTGGGTATTTAAAGGAAATGTTGGCGTTGCAGCTGAAATTGCTACCAAGAGTGACTCCTTCCCATTTCCTTTGTCAACAGAAGAATGGTTTATTATTGCAAGCTTTGGTCTCCTCAGTGCCCTTACACTGTGCTACATGATCATCAAAGCCACAGCCAGCCTGTATGCCACAGAGTAAGTAACCGTTCCTTCTTTGTCTTAATACCTCAGTACCTGATACTGAGAACTTGATTTTTTTAACACTGTATGCTGTTCAACATCCATCAGGTTTAGTTTTCTCCTCTGTACAATGAAAGTTTGCATGCAATGCAAATATAAACCCATGTCTTGGTTAACGCTAGGCATGTATGACAGCATCACCCTGACCTGCTCTCTAGTACTTAATACTCTAATCTGTGTAGCTCAGAGATTCTTGGTATGGGGGAAACACAAACAAATGATATTCATTATATTTCATTACCATTCTGTATCCCCACATTTTGATCCTCATTTTTTATACTTTTGATAGAAGAAAAAATGCTAATTTTGAAGATGTAACTATCTGGTATTTTGAGACTGTAATGCTTTTTCTGTTAATTTTACATAGAACCATATAAAAAGCATGTTTTGTGATTGGATAAATATGTACAGCTGTTAATTGTACTGGTTTTATGTTCTGCTTTTTATTGAAATTAAGTGCAGCATAACACACATAGTTGATGTAATTCTTTCATATGGCTTCTCTCTGTTGCTGGAGTAAAAATCATCTCCATTAAGTGCATCTGTAATTTTACATGTGGATAATCCTGGTTTTAAATTCCCCTCCTCTAGTGTGACTTTGACAAGACTATCAATTACCCCTGATCTCTATAGACCTTGTTTCATTCATCCACCTTATGCACAGGTCCAATTTCTTATAATGCTTGTGCAGCCTGGAGCCATAAATCATCAATGATGGCTAATTTCTTCTAGAAGAATGAGAGCTTCATCTGAATATGAATAGAACGGTTAAAATTTTTGTGCAAATGTGTATATATGCAGCCCATGATTTGGTAGATTTAGATCTTTGCGTTGGAGCAGTGTTGATTTCCACGGATATTTACATTATTACCCAGTGAACAGATTAAGAGATTCAGATGAAGCATCTTGACAGAACAATTTTTCATGGTGTCCGCCATGTGACTTCATTTATGCATAGTGTCTGTCATCTATGAATTATGACCCTTGCTGCCTATTTGCACTTATGATCATCTAAAGAAAGTCCATGAGGGTTATTGTATTGGAAGATCAATAGTCAGTAGTGAATGAGTTCTTATTCTGAGTGCATACATAGTAATGAAATGAGCTGTCCATAAAGATAAGAGCATCTCTGTCAGCGAAGCCATTTTAAAGTGTATCATGGCCATTAAGTATATTTAATAGCACTGGGGTATGATATATACTTTACGGTTGGCAATAAACATGACAGATTTTTAAGGTGAATATTCTGTTCACGTGTTCCAGTAGATCTGAACTTCTATCCACTCTCTCCACAAAAGGAGTCTCATTAGAAAATCTTACATTAATGAGAAACTTTTTATTAACCCAGTTGCTTTATGGGCTTCCAGGTAAATTGGGTTTGGTATCACATGTATTAAAGAGACACTGTATGCACAATAACAACTTCAACGCAATTAAGAGGCTATAGTGGCTAGCCATTATACCTCTTCTCTCTTGCCCTTCTCTCTATAACCACTATAACATCTTTTTTAGACACCCCTCAATCAGTGGCAATCCTTTACATTTCCCAGCATGTGTCCGATCAACGCAAGGTTTAGACAGCTCTGGGGTGTGATACTCAAAGACCTAAACCAGCATTCCTGAAATAATTGCTTCAGGAGGCATCATGTCTTATTGGCTGAAAGGCAAAATAATGGGCCATATTACATAGTTGGTGCTAACTTAACCAGAGTATTTGTAAACTGAAAACCTCCATAGGCTATAATGGCTCTGGGGAGTTTACAACAGCTCTGGTTAAGTTAGCACCAACTATGTAATATGGCCCAATGTTGGGACACTACAAACTCCTAAGTAGATACTGAACGGATAATTGTGTAGAGTCTTCTCTGAGAGAGTAACAAAATGTTTTGCAATAATTTTAATATCCTATATGAATTTCAACTAAAAACTAAAGATGTATTGGTATGGGTGTAGTCATCCAGACTCAAGTGCACATCATTTATATCCCTGCTTTTTAACGGGGCATGCTCTGCTGGATTCATATTATTATATGGTTTGGTGCATAGATATAATATTGAAATGCGTGACCTCTAGATAAATATTTCCAATGCAACACTGGAGTGAAAAGGGAAATTCAAACGGAACACCTTCAACATATCCCAGTTTGCCCATAACCGATAAATAATGGTGTTCTTTATTTGGAATTTACATGTAGCTCAGACACCTTCAAGCCTAAATCCGCAACATATGAATTGTAGTTGGACATACCCATGGGGCCAAGGTTAGCAATCATATTCAATACTGCTGCATAGAATGTCTTCTAGTGTGCAATTCCTGATCTTCACACCTTCTTTCAAGAATGGTAACACTCCCATAATTAATTTTCTCACATGACCTGATTAACCCCTTACCTACCACATGAGTTAAAAAAATGCACTGTAATTATTATACACTGCATTCAAACTATGTGTGCTAAGTGTAAAGTGGTTTTCCATAAAACCACTAGTTCCTGAAATGTGGTTTTATGGAGAACCACTTGGTAGTGAAGAGGTTTAGCAAAAAATTTGGAATATTTTGGCTTAAAAAGCTCAGTCAAGCTCGATTTGGTTCTCTGGAAACTACAGTGCAAATTAGCTTGTGCGGTTTTCTCGGTGCAGAATACCTTCTCTTGGATTTGAGAACAAGGAATGGAACCATGGGTTTTGTATGCTTGTCCAATAAATCTGTCTTTACATTTTCTCACTAAATGAGTTTAGCCCGGTCTAAGTCACTAATCACATTAAGTGTGTGAAAGTTGACTTAATATTTATGACAACATTACAATACAATATTGTAATTGCTGTTATTGCTGGCAAAAGGATGGGCCAGGAAATGTATGCAACAGGGTTTCCAATTTTGCTGTTCCAGCTTGCATACATATAGATAAGGACAAGGTCGCCCATTATTAGCATATTGTTTCTCCGCTCACCTTTTGTATACATAGTAGTCCCAATTAATAGAGTATTACTTAATATGTGATTTCAATTGCGCTTTAATTCACTCAAAACAATAGTGGATGACTATTAATTTATTGGAAGAGCATCATTGAATGTTAAGAAGTTATAAATTTTCTCTGATGTATTTTGTTTTCTTTGTGTTTTAGGATCGAATGGTCTTGAAGTTGCTTTTTATGACGTGGAAGACCATGAAGATTCTTTTTCACCAGCCTTTGAAATTCTAATAATCCAGTGTCTTTAATTAGTCAAATTATTGATTTTTACTTTTCTTGTCTTTGCATTTGCACTAGTGCCAAATCATTATAAAACACATGAATGTGCCATTAAAAGATTATATTGTGATAAATGATCGTTTGTGAATTCTTTCTGCTGTAGATTTGCAGTTAAGGCTGGATGTTTTACAGGTGAACCTGTACTGGTGGAAGGTACAGTAGATTGGAAGATACAAAGGCCTTTCTTTTCTCGCACACTCTGTAGCGGTCAATGCAATACTTAAACACCTGGCCGTGTTTGTGCTCATTTGTAATCCTGTTAAATATAAAATTAGATTGTGTTTTAATATTAACCGGCTCTAGAAAAAGCGTGAGTTATCCCTTCACTTCCACATACTGGTAGAAATATAATGCAATCTTTTTTTGCATCACAAACCTAACTATGCTGTATGACATTGTCGACAGGTGATGTTTTCTGTGTGTGCAGTGTTACACTTCACCCACAATATGTAGCTCTGTCCCTTTAACAGCCTAACCCATCTCCCATCAAATGCAATCTAAATAGAACAGACGAGTATTTAAAAAATTGTTTGTCAGGCTGTTTAATCTGTCTTGTGCTTCTTGGTGCTCCATTATAATTATTTTTAAATATACACTGGAATTTCTTTTTAGCTTTTTACTAATTTCTTAGTATGCATGAGTATGTGTGTTTGTATGTCAAAAAAAGTCTCCTGTCTATCAACTCCAGCCCACCTTTCACATATCCCGGCCCTGCATTTTATCCAAAAGAATAAACTCAGCAAAACATTTTACAAAAAGAAATGGAAACAAAATCTAGATTCCACAATGCAATCATATTTTTTGTATAGACAATCTGTAATCTTTCTTAATTATATCCTATGGGTCTGTTTTTTCAAGGACCTATATAACTGAAAAAAAAAACCTGAGATAATACAGTTTAAATTCTCACCATCTCCCTAGGGACGGTATGTTGCAAGGAAAAGTGGCTGCCACAAGCCGAGAGCCATCAGGACAGCCCCCCAGATCAGTCAGTGTGCAGTGTTGGCTGTCAGTTTGTGAATGACAAAGAAAAGAAGGAAACCAGTCACTGGTCCTAACAATTTGTGTAGGCATCCACCAGGTGGGCAATAGTGAGAAATCCTTCAAAAGTGGGTTTTTAGGGTGAGCCAGGTGAGGTAGAACTTTCGAGAGCCAAGTCCAAGGTTGTGTTATAGTCTTCCCTTATTCTTTTTCCCTATGCTAGGGCCTCTAGGAGGGTCAAGTGCTTGTCATAGCAGACTGGTTGTCAGGTGCCGGGCTCGTTATACATTCAGTAAGCGGACAGGGAGGTCGTTGAGATTGTCCTGCAGGAGGAAGTAGTGACCATCCACATCTGAATTATATATTATTTTTTTTTAAGTTGAGGTGATCAGAGAAATTCTATCCACACATATCAGGACTCTGCACAAGAGAAGTATCGGGGAAAATAGCACCTATCAAAGAACCTCCATCTTGGACCCTTGTGAAATGGGTCTCCTGGTGAAATATCCACGCCAGGCTAATTTAGGACGGGAAAGTTCTGTTAAAGGGACAATTCAAGCCCTTAATATTATTTTTGATTATTCATAAAGGATTTTGAGGAATAAATTAAGCTGCCTGGGGATAGATGGTGAGCCAATGGCACATGTTTAAAAGCATTATCTTGAGTGCAAGGTGTTAGTTACATAGAGGACTGGTCTGTCATCCCCTGGTGCATTGTAGGGCCAACATGTGCAAGAACCAGCGGTCAGAGGAGGACCCCGTAAAAGACAAAACTCAGAACCATAACAAAGCAAACCATAAGAACACAAAATACGTATTGAAAGACATCCCAGTAGTGAGACCAGTTCATTTGTCTTCCTCTGGGAAATCAGAAGGGGGCTCACAGAGGTAGACCAATCGGAAGGGATAGCTCCCATTGGTGATTAAGCGTCGAAAGGCGCAACATGGATCCAACTGGCTTTGAGTTGATTAGGCAGTGACTCAATTGGTACCCATGATGCTCCTCTCACTATATAATGCTCAGCTGGGGGGCAAGAGGTTACAGAAAAAAGCATAGGAGGCAGCATAAGAGGGAACTAGCTGCAACATACAGAAACATAACATAGTGCAGAGTGTGAACATGGAAATCTCTAGCAATAAGCAATGATATGGCCTCCACGAAAAGTCAATTCGCAATTGGCACTGCTTCCTGAAGTGTTGCAGTTTTGTTTGGCATGCTAATGTGGAATAGGGGAGAACAACTCCCACACAAAAAAAGGGGAGGAAGAGCAATACAAGAGGAGAACAAAGGTGATTTGTATTTATATTCGAGCAACCATCACAAACCTAGCACACAGCAGCCTCAAGCCAGATGTAGTGCAGCACATACAGAAGTTAAGGATTAGCGAAGATCTCTTCCTATAGGTTGTGAGCAAAAGCAGGACATTCTGCTGCTGGACCTCATGTGCAAACAGTGAAAAGTCTAAAGCATCTGGGTAAAGTGGGAGGGAGGCACAGGACCAACCCAGTCATGGAGGTAAATGCACTCCTAGCAAGGCTAAAGTCACTTGTGATGGACAGCGTCCAGGTTGGGTGTGTAAATATTAGAGGGGAAAGTGCGGCACAGCATGCTGGTGTTGAAGAGCAACGAGTGGCTCCTACCTTGTTTGAACTGGTAGAAGATAAATGTCCTAGAGAAAGCCTGGAAGAAAATGCCAAAACCTGGGTACCCAGCAGAGTACCTGTCACAGACATGCCAAATATGTCTGGAGATAGCAACTCCAGGAAGAGTCCTTGGTTTTCATATCGTGCTACTTTGGGTAACAAGGGTCCTGTGATGGGACTGAAACGTTGTTGTCCACAATAAACTCCCTACACACTGCACCTGGTATGACTGGTTCCTTCCCTCTTTTTGCACACTGCATACTGTAAATCATACACATCATTGAACATCTATCATAAACAGCACATATACAGTTGTGTTCAAAATTATTCAACCCCCAATGCTGTAAAGGGTTTTAGGGAATTTAGTGTACATTTGTAATTGTATTCAGAATGAAATCCTACAAGGACTTTTTAAAGAACCATATGCAACTAAAATGACATCAATTGGTTTTGTAATAGAGTAGTAAATGTTTCTTTTGTGAATTCTTCATTGACACAATTATTCAACCCCTTAAAGACTACCACTCTGAAGAACAGAGGTTCATTCAAGTGTTTTCAATCAGGTATTGAAAACACCTGTGGATGTCACGGAGCAGCAATAAAGCATAATAAGCACCAATTAGGCAGCTTTAAAATGACTGTGATACTCGGCTCCTTCTAGACATTTACTGGTGTGGTTACAAACATGGTGAAGTCAAGAGAATGGTCCAGGAAGAGAGAAGAGGTGATTACTCTTCACAGGAAGGGCAATGGCTATAAGAAGATTGCAAAGATGTTAAACATACCAAGAGAGACCATAGGAAGCATCATTCGCAAATTCAAGGCAAAGGGCACTGTTGAAACGCTACCTGGTCGTGGCAGAAAGAAGATGCTGACTTCAACTGCTGTGTGCTACCTGAAGCGTAGAGTGGAGAAAAGTCCCCATGTGACTGCTGAGGAACTGAGAAAAGATTTGTCAGATGTGGGTACTGAAGTTTCAGTTCAGACAATACGGCGCACACTGCGTAATGAAGGCCTCCATGCCAGAACTCCCAGGCGCACCCCCTTGCTGTCTCCAAAGAATAAGAGTCGACTGCAGTATGCCAAAAGTCATGTGGACAAACCACAGAGGTTTTGGGATAGTGTTCTGTGGACTGATGAAACAAAATTAGAACTGTTTGGGCCCATGGATCAACGCTATGTTTGGAGGAGGAAGAACAAGGCCTATGAAGAAAAGAACACCTTGCCTACTGTGAAGCATGGCGGGGGGTCAATCATGCTTTGGGGCTGTTTTGCTTCTGCAGGTACAGGGAAGCTTCAGCGTGTGCAAGGTACCATGAATTCTCTTCAGTACCAGGAGATATTGGATGACAATGTGATGCAGTCCGTCACAAACCTGAGGCTTGGGAGACGTTGGACCTTTCAACAGGACAATGATCCCAAGCATACCTCCAAGTCCACTAGAGCATGGTTGCAGATTAAAGGTTGGAACATTTTGGAGTGGCCATCGCAGTCACCTGACTTAAATCCGATTGAGAACCTCTGGGACTTAAAGAAAGCAGTTGCAGTGCGCAATCCTAAGAATGTGACTGAACTGGAGGCTTTTACCCATGACGAATGGGCGAAGATACCCGTAGATCGTTGCAAGACACTTGTGTCAAGCTATGCTTCACGTTTAAAAGCTGTTAGTACAACATCCTTTTACAGTTATGTACTAAGATTGAATGTCACTTGGGGGTTGAATAAAACTGATAATGATGTGAGCACAGAAAAGACATTTGTGGTTATTTCATTATAAATGTTATGTTATATTTGTCGGACCTACACGTGCCTCTTTGATTTAATTGTAAGCAAGATGACTGAATGATTGATCAAAATCAATGTCAAACTGGCCAAAACACTCAATTTCAGTGGGGGTTGAATAATTTTTAACACAACTGTATGATTGTTAGAAGAAAGCACAGTATACTTGCAGGGTAATTCAAAGAGAATCGAAAAGTCACCGCACGTTCGGTGACTTTTCATTCTCTTCTATTGGGTTCGATTTGGCGATCCCATTTCGGCGACCCTGCGGTGTATTCTGCAAGTACCACAGGGTCCCCAAATTGCAGGGAAAAGTCGCCGCAATCCCGCCGAAAACGCACCGCAAAACGAGGGCGAACGCACACCGAAACCCGCAAAAACATCTGGATTAACCACGCCGAAAACGCCAGAAAAACCCAAGCAGGAGCCGATCACACGCAGCGCAGCCGCCGGAAAAAGCTGACCCGCAGACGAATGCAGTGAATAAATTAAGAAAACCGTTCGCTTGAATGTTTGAAAAGTGAAACGCTGTTTGCAAAGAAACTACTGAGCGAAAATGTCTGAAATTGACATATAAGATCCAATGAATGATAATAAAAAGGGATGTTACAGAAAAAATAAGTTAAAAAAAAATCAGAAATTGTTTTAAAAAAAAAACAACCCGAAAAATGCTTCAAATTTTCTAAAAAATCTATCAATAAAGAGACTCTTTACCGCAATATTATAATTAACGGTTTATTAGATATTGAATTAAAACGGGAATATTGTTAACATTGAAGCCTATGGGATTCGCCTGAATAAACCTGCCGAATTAAACCACCAAATGGCAGGGCATTTCGGGAACCTTTCACTGCTGGTTTTTGTTCTCTGAATAGACAAAGCATTGCTTCTCTATGGGGATTTCACTGACCTCGAACAGGCACCGTATGTGCAGGCAATTCGCCAGGATTTGGCGAAATGCCTGCTCTCTGAATAGCTGAATGGCCAGGAAAGGTAACCGAACGCTGAATTTCAGTGTTCGGTCACCTTTCTCCAGCAATTCGGATCTCTTTGAATAACCCTGCTGGTGTATTCGTCAATCAACACAATTTTGGCCACATTTTTAGATTAAAGGCTGGAACATTTTGGAGTGGCCATCGCAGTCACCGGACTTAAATCCGATTGAGAACCTCTGGTGGGACTTAAAGAAAGCAGTTGCAGTGCGCAAGCCTAAGAATGTGACTGAACTGGAGGCTTTTGCCCATGACGAATGGGCGAAGATACCCGTAGATCGCTGCAAGACACTTGTGTCAAGCTATGCTTCACATTTAAAAGCTGTTATAACTGTAAAAGGATGTTGTACTAAGTACTAAGATTGAATGTCACTTGGGGGTTGAATAAAACTGATAATGATGTGAGCACAGAAAAGACATTTGTGGTTATTTCATTATAAATGTTATGTTATATTTGTCTGACCTAAACGTGCCTCTTTGATTTAATTGTAAGCAAGATGACTGAATGATCAAAATCAATGTCAAACTGGCCAAAACACTCAATTTCAGTGGGGGTTGAATAATTTTGAACACAACTGTAACCATACTTTTTTTTTTCCGGGGACCAGTGGGAGGTCTACTAGGTGGTTCAGTAAGGGACCCCAAGATTCTTGATTGCAACCCTGACTAAAGCAATTACATATACGTTTGAGCAGATTTTTTTAATCGAGGTTCTAGCTTCTAATACATACAGGCTTTGTGTGTGCGGCTCATAGCAGGACTTGATAAGCTCAACATCTCAAAACCGTCTATTCCACTTCCCGCGCACAAAGAAAAGACTGTTTAATGTTGATAAGATACCCATTACAAAATGCCGATCATGGTCTTAGAATCCCTCTTATCTGCAGTGAGAAGTTGCTGTTTTACCTCCTTCCATAGCCCTGACACTCTCTTCATCTGGAATATGGCTTCCATTGAAGCACCAAGCCTTTTTGTACATAAAGCTATACAAGAGAAAATACCACAACATACAAATACTTGTATATCTAAAACAAACCCATCAATTTAAATTCCGAAAACATTTCAGCAAAAGAATTATGTACCAGAACCACCTTAATTTCTGTGACATGGCTTTGTAAATGGAAATGAAATGGTGTAATAGAATAAGCAATTTCCAGTTAGAATATAGGGCTGGCAGACTGGAGTGCTACATTAGGATCCAAATCAAATAATGCTGATGGAATGGTAACCCAATCTTCCCTGGCCTTGTACATTGTAACAGGATTCCCCTCGGTGGAATTCAGAGTTCACTGATTAGTGCCTGACATGCGTTTCCTCTCCTGTGCTGCATTGTTTGTTCTTGTTTTCTTTACAATTTGCATGTTTCAAGCACTTACGCATAACCATGATGTGTGTTTGAGAAATGGAGATCATTTCCATTAAAATCTGATTTCATAAAATGCCTTGATGAGAATTCAGTGTTATTACACAGACCATACCTTATGGTTGCTCACAAGCTATCAGAAGGGTTAGATGTGTGATAACTTGGGGGCAAATGTGTGCAGCAGGTTAGCAGAAATTGAAGGGTTATGGGGGCCGCTGGGTTAGGGTTTGTAGATCTTCTTGCTAAAGAAGGTGTAGGGTTATGAAAAGCCAGCTGGAATGTAAAGCTTTAGGCGATAATGGAATAATTTTGGTTTACTGATGGCTGGTTAACAATGGCATAAGGCATAGTATCAACTAGTTTCAGCTACTTGCATCCCAAACTGTTCATTCTATACAGTGGCAAAAAAAAGTATGTGAACCCTTTGAGATTATGTGGAGTTTTGCATGAATTGGTCATAAAATGTGCTCTGATCTTCATCTTGGGCTAGGGTCAGACGAAAGCATTTTTCCACACGAACGTGAAAAAGTGCGTCCGAACGCATTGATGTATTTTTTCACGGAATGCGCAAAAACGGTCAGACGACGCGCATTTTTGGGCGTGATTTTGTACGGATCGTCAATAAAACACTTTTTGCGTCTGGACGTTATGTAGGCTGGACATCTCCTAATCACGCAAACACGCCGCTATGCCGCAGCTGCGCACTCCGTACTAGCAGTTCAGCGTTCTCAGAAAAATGCGTTCAAGTTCCACTTGCGTTGCACGGCCGGACTTTTGTGCGGCCGTACATCGTATATTGTCCGTCATTGCCCGTCATCTGCTGCTAGTGCGGCCATAATTATGTGCGCCAGAACGCACGTTAAAAGTGCGCTGGTCTGACCCCAGCCTAAGTCACAACAATTTGAAAAACACAGTCTGCTTAACATAATACAACCCAAACATTATATGGTTTTCATGTGTTTATTGAACAGAACATTTAAACATTCACAGTGCAGGGTGGAAAAAGTATGTGAACCTTTGGACTTAATAACTGGTTGACCCTCCTTTGGCAGCAATAACCTCAAACGTTTCCTGTAGTTGCAGATCAGACCTGCACAACGATCTGGAGTAATTTTGGACCACTCCTCTTCACAAAACTGTTTCAGTGTAGCAATATTCTTGGGATGTCTGGTGTGAATCGCTCTTAAGGTCATGCCACAGCATTTCAATCGGGTTGAGGTCAGGACTCTGACTGGGCCACTCTAGAAGGCGTATTTTGTTTTGTTGAAGCCATTCTTTTGTTGAATTACTTGTATGCTTTGGGTCATTGTCCTGTTGCATCACCCATCCTCTGCGGAGCTTCAGTTGGCGGACAGATGGTCTTACGTTTTCCTGTAAACAAAATGTCTTGATAAACTCTGGAATTAATTTTTCCATCAATGACAACAATCTGTCCAGGCCCTGAGGCAGCAAAGCCGCCCCAAACCATGATGCTCCCTCTGCCATGTTTTACAGTGGGGATGAGGTTTTGATGTTGGTGTGCTGTGCCTTTTTTTTCTCCACACATAGTGTTGTGTGTTTTTTCCAAGCAACTCAATTTTGGTTTCATCTGTCCACAGAATATTTTGCGAGTAGTGCTGTGGAACATCCAGGTGCTCTTTTGCAAACTTCAAACGTGCTGCAATATTCTTTTTGGACAGCAATGGCTTCATCCGTGGTGTCCTCCCATGTACTCCATTCTTGTTTAAGGTTTTCCTTATTGTAGATGTGTCAACAAAAATGTTAGCATGTGCCAGAGATTTCTGTAAGTCTTTAGCTGACACTCTAGGATTCTTCTTTACCTCATTAAGCATTCTGCGCTGTGCTCTTGCAGTCATCTTTACAGGATGACCACACCTAGGGAGAGTAGCAACAGTGCTGAACTTTCTCCATTTGTAGACAGTCTGTCTTACCGTGGACACATGAACATCAAGGCTTTTGGAGATACTTTTGTAACCCTTTCCAGCTTCATGCAAGTCAACAATTCTTGATCGTAGGTCTTGTGAGAGCTCTTTTTTGCGAGGCATGGTTCACATCAAGCAGTGCTTCTTGAAACAAGTAAACCCAAAACTGGTGTGTTTTTAAAGGGCAGGACAGCTTTCAGCAACACATCCAATAATATCACGCTTATTGGACTCAAGGTTGGCTCACTCCTGGCTCCAATTAGCTCTTGGAGAAGTCATTAGGCTAGGGGTTCACATACTTTTTCCACCCTGCACTGTGAATGTTTACATGTTCTGTTCAATAAACACATGAAAACATATGTTTGTGTTGTATTATTTTAAGCAGACTGTGTTTTTCAATTTGTTGTGACTTAGATGAAGATCCGAGCACATTTTATGACCAATTCATGCAAAACTCCACGTAATACCAAAGGGTTCACATACTTTTTCTTGCCACTGTATATGGACATGCAAAAACAATATATCAATTAGTAGTATGTCCTGCTTCTATTACCCATACAGCCTGTTCACATACAATTCATGATACATCCACAAATAAAACCGATCTATATAAAATACACAATTTTGAATTTTAATCCTAATTGTCTACTAAAACTGATTATGCATCCACATTTTACAATACAGGGATTGAGGCTAGGGTCAGACGAGTGCATTTTGTACGGACTGTGCGCCCGTGCAGTACGGACGCACTTTGATGGAAGACGCAGTAGTGGCCACACAGTCCGTTTTTGTGATTATTTTTGACGGATGTAGCAGGGAAAATAAATTAAAATGAAAAAACATTTTGACCGTCACAAATGCTGGACGTATAAATGCAGTCCGTCTGACCACGTTCCATCATTTACACACAAAGCTATGCAGATGTTGCGCACTCCGCACGTCGGTTCTAGCAGTAGTGCGTTCTTAACTAACCTGCGTCAGTTTGCCGCATCCGTCATGCGTCCGCACTTCGGTACACTGTACTTCTGTACACAATTGTATGCTATCACGGACGTACTTATGTGCAGCAACACGGACGTGAACACTGTGCTCGTCTGACACAAGCCTAAATTCCATTATTTGATACGTATGGACATTTTGTCTACTACAAACGGAGATTTGGATACATATTCTGAGATTAATCACAAATGCACAGGATGTATTGTAAACAATTTATCTACTTGAAAGTAAATATGAAAATATCTGACTTTTTTTCTTTTTTAATAACACCTCAGACATTCATTAGAATTTGTGCCAAACTCCTTTTCACCTTTTAGAGTTTTGGACTTCCTTTTAAAATACAGCATAATTTGAAAGCAATAATTATAGTACAATAAAATCTGAATCCATTCTCTTTGCTTGCAGTTACATGTAAATGTAGCAGTGTATATGCTTCAATACAAGAACGCAACCACCTCAGATGACAGGTTTATTGTGCTTTGCTTCTAGAAATCTATCGGGTCTATTCAAAGACAGGTGAAACTCAGGAGAATGACTGGAGAAGTGAAAATTCTAGGTCAAAATAGCCAAACAAGAAAAATTCTCCCATTTGGTCTAGATTGTTCTCTTTTCCTGCCATTCTCCTGGTTTTCACCTCTCTCTGAATAACTCTGTATGGTGGGCTTCTGCTTGCTGTGTATTCACATGCCAGTCAGCAGTCAATCTTACTAAACCATTAACCCTAATGTCTCTATCCTGACAGTCGTCCCAGACATCCCATTTTTTTCTTGATATTTTGTATCCGAGACTTAAAAAAAAAAATACTGATGTACAGCACATCGGTTCAGCACTCACTCAGTCTCGCCTTACATTCCTTTTTTTAAATACTGGTGATTTTATTAACCATTGATACACCGCTGGCAGCTCTGTAGCTTCCACAGTTTCAGTTGTCTCACCTGTTTCTCACCAGTGCAAAATCTCTGGATCTTTGGAGGGTGATTATACTCCTGGGGCCCTATTCCAAAGTTGGTGCTAAGTTAACCAGAGCTGTTGTAAACTTACCAGAGCTGTGATAGTCTATGGGGTTAAGTTTGCAACAGCTCTGGTTACATTGACACCAGCCTTGGAATACTTGCTGTGTTGTTTCATGTTGTCTTCTGTGTGCTCTGTTATTGAATTCACCAATGTATCTTGTCCGCAGTGTCCCTATTCCATTGGTGCTGTTGGCATTAATGTGTAAGGCTAGGGACAGATGAGCGCATTTTCTGCAGCCACCGTCAAAATGTACGTCGATGCGTGCGCACGCATTTTTTCACGGAATACGCTTAAGTGGTCAGACGATGCGCAATTCTGGACGTATTTCATGACGATGGGGTGAAAAGAAGTCTAGGGAAATCCGGCTGTTTGAACGTTATGTTGGCCGCACACTAGCAGCGTCTGACATCTCCTAATCACGCACACACGCTGCTATGCGGCCGCAGCGCACTTTGTACGTCAGTAGCAGCGGTTTCACGTTCTGATAAAAATGCGTTCATTTGCTGGTTGCGTGGTGTCGGCGCACTTTCGTACGCACGTACTGCGTATATTGGCCGTCATTGGCCGTTATGTGCTGCTACTGCCGCCGTGATTTAGTGCGTCTGCACGCGCGTTCCGACTGCCCCACTCTGACCCTAGCCTAAGCCTGTAACTCGACTGCTTAACTCCTACACGTTAAAAGCTCCCATGCTTTTCGAATTCACACTGTCACATCATATTTTAAATTTATATTATGCACCTGTAAAAATAATTTAACACCACAATCACAAACTTAAAAATGCAAGAAGAGGGCATAATCTGGTTCCAACGTGAGGGACATGGAGAGAAAATAATTAAAAATAAAGAAGAATTTGCTACCATGATTGAGTATACTCAATTTTCAGATGTTCCTACAGGAGGCCGACACAGAAGGGTCTATTCACTAACCACCAAACTTGTGAATGAATTGCACCGAAAAAGTGAATTTCCCAATTTCGTGCAATTGCGGGGCTAGTCTATTCATTAACCCTTTCACTGCTGAGCCATTTCACGCCGGTGTGCTGAGCTCATTTTTACCGGTTTCGCTCATCATGTTTAAACATGTTTTGAAGCCTTATTTTATTATATGACCCAGACATATTATATATCGTTCTTTCCGGCAGACTCGGCAGATTCATAATATATCATTATTATATGTATGCGTCATGTCCTGTCTGTATATTATAACAAAAAATGCAATAAAATTTGAATTTTCAATAATTTACAATTTGTAAAGTGTTTTTTTCACATTTTAACCCTTTCGCTGCTGAGGCTTTTCCCGCCTCTGTGCTGAGGTCATTTATACCGGTTTTGCTCATCATGTTTAAACGTGTTTTGAAGGCTTATTTTAGTATATGACCCAGACATATATCGTTCTTTCCGTCAGACTCGGCAGATTCATAATATGTCATTATTATATGTATACGTCATGACCTGTCTGTATATTATAACAAAAAATGCAATAAAATATGAATTTTCAATAATTTACAACGTGTAAAGTGTTTTTTTTTTCACATTTTAACATGCGAGCAATTCCGGTTATATTTTGTATGGGGTGCACTTGTTAAAAAAATTAGAGATGGGGTCTCGTTACATTTTTGTGGAAAATTACGCGCTTTTTAACAAACTCACCGCATACAAAAATCGTTAGTGCAGCATCATTGTTCACATTATAATTGAAATGGGAACAATATTGCTGCATTAACAAACCAAAAAAAGAAAAACAAACTTGTTTGTTTATTTTTTTATAATTTATTTTTTAAATATTTTTTTTTATTTATTTTTTTAAAACTTTTTTTATACTCATGTTTGGTATTGTTGGAACGGCCATGCTCTGGCCGATCCAACAATACCAAACATTAACCCCTAACTGCCACGGATCGGGAGATAGGGGGTTCATTGGAACCCCCTATCTCCACCATTGATGGCAGTTAGGGGTTAACTCCAGGACTGGCGTCATCGTGCTATGCACGATGACGCCAGTCCTCAGGGGGCATTCCCGGAAGCTTGGCCGATATCCAAGATGTCGGCCAGCTCCGGGAGAGGATCACGAACCGGCGCTTTTCGGCGCCGATTCGTGATCCGGCCCCCATGGGGTTAATGCCAGGTACCATTTGGAAGAGCAGGCTGTGCCCTTCCAAACTGTGCCTGGGTTAACCCCCTGCACGCCGCCGATCGGGAGGGAGAGAGGTCCTCCTCCGCACATACGGGGGGGGCGCCTGAATTAGGTGTCATCGCGCCCCCGCGATGACACCTAATTACTCCGGCGGCGGTTCCAGGTGCTGGGCTGACATCGAGGATGTCAGCCCGCACTGGGGGGGCCAGAACCCGGCCGAACGCTGGCCCCAAAGAGAGGACGAGCTCGGCGCGTCCACCGCATGGAACGCTACCTGCGGTTGGACGCGCTGAGCGTGTCCACCGCAGCGAAGTGGTTAACATGCAAGCGTTTGCGGTTATATTTTCTATGAGTTGCGCTCGTTAAAAAGAAATGAGGGACTTGTTACATTTTTTTGGGGGAAAATGACACAATTTTTAACAAATGCACCCCATACAAAAATCATTAGTGCAGCATCATTGTTCACATTATAATTGAAATGGGAACAATATTGCTGCTTTAACAAAACAAAATAAAAACCTTTTACTTTTAACATGATCATGTTTGGTATTGTGTATTGTTGGAAAGGCCATGCTCTGGCCGATCCAACGATACCAAACATTAACCCCTAGCTGCCACGGATCGGGAGATGGGGGGTTCCAACGAACCCCCTATCTCCACCATTTTTATATTTTATTTTTTTGAGAAAGGATTTTACCAGGAAGGCTACATTGAGATTTTGCTTGTTTTCAAGTATGTCCTGGGTGGCGAGTATGTACCGTTAGGTGTCTTGCCAAAGGACACTTACTGGAGAGGTTGCTCGCTGGGATCGAACAAATGGCTCCACAGGCTCTCTCCATGCAGAGCAGTGATGTTACCTCTACTCCACCCAGCCAGTACAATTGGTACATTGGTGGCAGCTAGGGCTTAACTCCAGAACTGACGTCCTCGCGCTATGCACGATGACGCCAGTCATCAGGGGGAGATCCCGGAAGCTTGGTCGACATCCAAGATGTCGGCCAGCTCTGGGAGAGGCTCTCGATCTGGCGCTTTTTGATGCCGATTCGCAATCCGGCCCCCAAGGGGTTAAAGCCAGCCACTGCTTGGAAGTGCAGGCTGTGCCCTTCCAAACTGTGCCTGACTTTTACCGCTGCCCCTTACGGAAGGGGAGGGAGAGAGGTCCAGGGGGGGCCTGTAAAAGATGTCATCTCGCTAGCGCGATGAAATCTATTGTCCCCGCCGGGGTCCCGGAATGCCGGGCTGACATCCAAGATGTCAGCCCGCACCGGGGGGGTGCAGCAATCTGCCAGAATCCCAGCCGATTGCTGCCTCCTGTGCTGGGAAGCGCTCAGCGCATCCATAGCACAGGAGAACCACTTGGCTGGACGCACTGAGCGCGTCCTTAGCAGCCAAGTAGTTAAGCTGACAATTCTCTAAAAACAAGCAAATTGACCTCAAAATATGGTGCAGTTTTCTGCAGTTCAGCAGCACCGAAATTGCCTCAGAAGAAGACATGATAGTCTTCTATAACACAATGCTGAACCGCACCAAAATTCTGGCAAAATGCTCTGATTTTTGTTGGTGCTGTTTGAAAGGTTTAAACAGGAGAATCCTATAGGATCCAATGTAAAACCGTAATATAGTTTTTAACTTTTTTTTAAATGTTTATTCTTTTCATTTTCAGCAAAAAACTTTATTTTTTTGAACACCGTTTTGTATATGTTAGACGAAATTTTTGTATCTCAATTTAAGACTATTCTATAGCAGACCTATTTATTTATTAATTTTTTATTTAATTTTAATACATTTTTATTGATTAAACACCTATTAGGAGAATAGGAGACTTGCGTTTTTTGGGGGGTTTTTTGCAGTTCAGTGGAATTTAGTTATCGGTGCCCTTCGGCGTTTTTCGCCAGCATCCAATAACTGCTTTGGCAACTCCGTTTCCAGCAAAATACGGTGGCCATTCGCTAAATGGTGAATTCACTGTAATTTCGCCAAGAGTTGCCAAAATGCGGCGGCTTGGGCCCGAAATGTAAAGCACCAAAATTGCACGTAATTTCGGTGCTTTCTGAATAGACCTTAGAATAATTTTGATCAGGTCATATTCTGGAGCAATGCAGAGGAGTTTCATTAATTGCAAACTGTATTTTCAAATGGACACTGGAATGTGTCTGCAAATTTTTGGCTTCTTGGTCATGACTGACCAAGTGCTGAAGCTGTTTCAACAACTAGGAGATCCGTTTTTCTTCTATGCGTTCATTAAGGTGGTAAAATGGTACCCTATATATAGAGGAAAAGAGTATTATCCCTTAATTATGTAGCATTACACAATGGAACATCTTCAATATTGAACAAAGGCTCTTTTGTGGACTATAAACAAACAGGAGAATCGCTATAGCAAACTATAACATAGAAAACACTGATTACATAAGCAAACACGGAGTTAAAAATTCATAATGCACATGAGGGAAAAGAGTGCTAATGAAAATAGCCAGGGATAATGGTACTATTTGTTGCAGTGAATACATGACTATATTCTAATCCCATATTATAACTCAAACACTGTCGGGGTTATTCAGAGAAAGGTGAAACTCTGGAGAACTTTTGGAGAAGTGAAAATTCTAGGTCAAACTAGCCCATTTGGAAAGTGAGATAAAGGAGAATTTTTCTGGTTTGGCTATTTTAATCTAAAATTTCCACTTTTTCAAAAGTTCTCAAGTTTCACCTTTCTCTGAATAACCCTGTGTATCACATTTTATTTAAAAAAATAAATAAATAAAAGTATACTGCTTTCCTTGTTAACTTGAAACGGTGATGATGTTTTAGAACATATTGACCACAAATTTGTTTTTTTTTTGCTTTTGATGCATGTTCCATGCATATTTTTCCACCTTTTATTTGCTTTTTTAATGTACATTTGGTATTTCTCTCTCAACTGCCCACCGCATTCCCTGTTCAGTGAATAAAGCTGTTGATGTTATCTACAATTCGCGGCTGAAATGATACTTTATACGACCCATAATTGAACAGCCTTATTAAAGTGCTTCTGTATAATGCATCATGTTCAAAGTCTGGTCGGTAATAAACAATGTTGAAAACCATACCAAATATGAAGCTGCTCTGTGCAGGTTTGTTGTCTCTGCTGTGTATAATAATAGCCAACATCAAGAAGTAATAAACAAACCACTCTGCTATAAAAACACACACAACAACAAGATCAGTTCAGATTGCACATGTTTAAAGTACAGAAAAATATAGAAAACACTACAACCTAATTATATTTATGTCTGATGGCTCTCCTCACTAGGGATGAGCCGAACACCCCCGAGTTCGGTTCGCATTTGAACTCGAACTTTTTCAAAAGTTCGAACTCGAACTCAATGCAAGTCAATAGGACTCAAAATTCGATTTTTAGAGTGCCCTCCAAGAGGGCATACAGTTGTGTTCAAAATTATTCAACCCCCAATGCTGTAAAGGGTTTTAGGGAATTTAGTGTACATTTGTAATTGTATTCAGAATGAAATCCTACAAGGACTTTTTAAAGAACCATATGCAACTAAAAGGACATCAATTGGTTTTGTAATACAGAAGTAAATGTTTATTTTGTGAATTCTTCATTGACACAATTATTCAACCCCTTAAAGACTACCACTCTGAAGAACAGAGGTTCATTCAAGTGTTTTCAATCAGGTATTGAAAACACCTGTGGATGTCACGGAGCAGCAATAAAGCATAATAAGCACCAATTAGGCAGCTTTACAATGACTGTGATACTCAGCTCCTTCTAGACATTTACTGGTGTGGTTACAAACATGGTGAAGTCAAGAGAATGGTCCAGGAAGACAAGAGAAGAGGTGATTACTCTTCACAGGAAGGGCAATGGCTATAAGAAGATTGCAAAGATGTTAAACATACCAAGAGAGACCATAGGAAGCATCATTAGCAAATTCAAGGCAAAGGGCACTGTTGAAACGCTACCTGGTCGTGGCAGAAAGATGCTGACTTCGACTGCTGTGCGCTACCTGAAGCGTAGAGTGGAGAAAAGTCCCCGTGTGACTGCTGAGAAAAGATTTGTCAGATGTGGGTACTGAAGTTTCAGCTCAGACAATACGGCGCACACTGCGTAATGAAGGCCTCCATGCCAGAACTCCCAGGCGCACCCCCTTGCTGTCTCCAAAGAATAAGAAGAGTCGACTGCAGTATGCCAAAAGTCATGTGGACAAACCACAGAAATTTTGGGATAGTGTTCTGTGGACTGATGAAACAAAATTAGAACTGTTTGGGCCCATGGATCAACGCTATGTTTGGAGGAGGAAGAACAAGGCCTATGATGAAAAGAACACCTTGCCTACTGTGAAGCATGGCGGGGGGGTCAATCATGCTTTGGGGCTGTTTTGCTTCTGCAGGTATAGGGAAGCTTCAGCGTGTGCAAGGTACCATGAATTATCTTCAGTACCAGGAGATATTGGATGACAATGTGATGCAGTCTGTCACAAACCTGAGGCTTGGGAGACGTTGGACCTTTCAACAGGACAATGATCCCAAGCATACCTCCAAGTCCACTAGAGCATGGTTGCAGATTAAAGGCTGGAACATTTTGGAGTGGCCATCGCAGTCACCTGACTTAAATCCGATTGAGAACCTCTGGTGGGACTTAAAGAAAGCAGTTGCAGTGCGCAAGCCTAAGAATGTGACTGAACCGGAGGCTTTTGCCCATGACGAATGGGCGAAGATACCCATAGATCCAGTGGCGTAGCGTGGGGGGTGCCAGGGGGGCCGTGGCCCCGGGCGCATTTTACTTAGGGGCGCAAAATTTCAAAAGAAATTTGCGCCCCTAATAATGTCCAGGTACCGCAGGCTTGAAGTCCAGCCGTTTTTTTCCCGATTATTTATTTATTTTTTCCTTTATGTCTGGGCGAGCACCTGCACTCAGACTCCAGCGCGGTGGCAGAGAGAGGGAGGGGGTGTGGGTGTGGCTTTGCTCCCTCCGTGTGCTGCTCCAAAGTTCTAACGGATTGGAGGAGACTAAGAGGAGGAGGAGCTGCCTGCAGCCTCCTGGTCATGAGGTCACACAAGCTGTGATTGCAGGCAGCTCACATGTATGGCTCCTCCCCCGCTTCCATCCTCTTCCTGGTGTGACTGCATGGCCTCTGCGCACAGACAGTGTGAAGGAGGAGACTGTCAGAGGCTGCAGACACAGCACGAGCCCCATCATAACAGCCAAGACAGTGAGTAAAATGGGGGGGGGACATGAACTGCCTTAGAGAAATCAGGATTGTTTCTTTTGATACAATGGATGATTGGGGGACAGGAGACACAGGGACTGGCTATTTGCTCCAGACAGTGGAGATGAAGGAGCTGGCACTGGGCTCAGGTTCTGGCAGTGGGGGTCCCAATCAAAAATTGAGGTACCAGGCACTGGACTGAATGCAGACAGCACTGTGCAGCCAGAGAACAAGCTGCTTCCTTACCCAGCGCTTCCTCACACTCTCCTGTCACCCTGTCCCCACGCGGGGCTCACAGTATGCTCAGGGGCTCATTACTAGTAATAATTAGAAATATATATATTTTGTTTTGAAATTTTGTATAATTATATTAATATATTAAGATATAATTAATTTATTTCAATAATCTGTAATTTAATACGTTTTAATATAATTTTAAATTTATTTATTTTAATATTTAAATATAATGTACTATATTTATAGACTATTAATATATAATTTTAATATATAAATATTCCTGATATCCCACCACACGCAGACTGGTATCCCGAATGATATCAGGAATATTTCTATGTGAGCAGCCAGTTCCCAGTACTGGAACAATAGATACCGCAGAGATGGAGTGTGGAGATCTGGATTCTATAATTTTAATATATAGTTTATTATAATAAATAATTTAATCAATTTCAATTTGTTGTGTAACTACTTGAATATTTTAATTTTAAATATATTTTATATTAATTTATTATTTATTAGTTTTATTCCCAACCAGCTCTGTGATACGCTCATACACACAGCATATTGCTATGAGTTTTATTTCTACACAGCTCTGTGATACGCTCATACACACAGCATATTGCTATGAGTTTTATTTCTACACAGCTCTGTGATATGCTCATACACACAGCATATTGCTATGAGTTTTATTTCTACACAGCTCTGTGATACGCTCATACACACAGCATATTGCTATGAGTTTTATTTCTACACAGCTCTGTGATATGCTCATACACACAGCATATTGCTATGAGTTTTATTTCTACACAGCTCTGTGATACGCTCATACACACAGCATATTGCTGAGTTTTATTTCTACGCAGCTTGTGATACGCTCATACACACAGCATATTGCTATGAGTTTTATTTCTCTGTAGCTTTGTGATACGCTCATACACACAGCATATTGCTGAGTTATATTTCTACGCAGCTTTGTGATACGCTCATATACACTGCATATTACCGTGCATCTTATTGCTGTGTAGCTCTGTGATGTGCTCATATGCACCGCACATTACTGTGACTTTTATTTCTGTGATGTTTAAGCAGACTGCCCAGGGCAAAGCCTTGGGGCATGCACAAATACATAGAAATATGAGAATAACCCTGCAGTCAGTGCACACCACCTCACATACATACACTTTACTGGTGGGTGGAAGGGAATCAGGGCGTGCCAACGTGTCCACAGGTTTGGGGGGGGGCGCAAATCTTGCCTTGCCCCGGGCGCTGACAACCCACGCTACGCCACTGCATAGATCGCTGCAAGACACTTGTGTCAAGCTATGCTTCACGTTTAAAAGCTAAGTACTAAGATTGAATGTCACTTGGGGGTTGAATAAAACTGATAATGATGTGAGCACAGAAAAGACATTTGTGGTTATTTCATTATAAATGTTATATTTGTCTGACCTACACGTGCCTCTTTGATTTAATTGTAAGCAAGATGACCGAATGATCAAAATCAATGTCAAACTGGCCAAAACATTCAATTTCAGTGGTGGTTGAATAATTTTGAACAGAACTGTATATGCTAGATATTTGCCATAAAAGGTGTATGGGGGTCCGGGTAGTGTCCTGGGGGACAGGAAACAAGGACAAAAAGTAAAAAAAAAAAAACATTTTTAAAGGGACAGTGAGTTTTCCATGAAATAAGGGTTAAAAATAAAAACGAAAAATTCCTTCAAATATCGTCCCTAGGAGGTCCCCATAACCTACCTGTGAAGTGGCGGATTTCTAGGATGTATAGAAACATTTAAAAACAATGTCCGGGTAGTGCCCTGGGGGACAGGAAACAAAGACAAAAAGTAAAAAAAAAAAAGACGTTTTTAACCTTCACTGCTGACGACGTGTGGGACACGTCCTCAGTTACTCCCGCTGTATGCTGAGGACGTGTCCCACACGTCATCAGCTTTGCGGGACCCTCGGCGGAGATACTCACCTCTCTGTCTGGGGTCCCGCGGCGTTCTGACTTCAGCGTCCTCAGACACCATGAGATGCCATGTATAGAGATGCTGATGGGGTTGTGTATAGAGTTGCTGTGAGGCTGTGTATAGAGATGCTGTGTGGCTGTGCTTAGAGATGCTGATGGGGTTGTTTATAGAGATGCTGTTTGTATATAGAGATGCTTTGAGGCTGTGTATAGAGATGCTGTGAGGTTGTGTATAGAGATGCTGTTTGTGTATAGAGATGCTGATGGGGTTGCGTATAGAGATGCTGTTTGTATATAGAGATGCTGATGGGGTTGTGTATAGAGATGCTGTTTGTATATAGAGATGCTGATGGGGTTGTGTAGAGATGCTGTTTGTATATAGAGATGCTGATGGGGTTGTGTATAGAGATGCTGATGGGGTTGTGTATAGAGATGCTGTTTGTATATAGAGATGCTGATGGGGTTGTATATAGAGATGCTGATGGGGCTGTGTATAGAGATGCTGATGGGGTTGTTTATAGAGATGCTGTTTGTATATAGAGATGCTTTGAGGCTGTGTATAGAGATGCTGTGAGGTTGTGTAGAGATGCTGTTTGTGTATAGAGATGCTGATGGGGTTGTGTATAGAGATGCTGTTTGTATATAGAGATGCTGTTTGTATATAGAGATGCTGTTTGTATATAGAGATGCTGATGGGGTTGTGTATAGAGTTGCTGTGAGGCTGTGTATAGAGATGCTGTGAGGCTGTGTTTAGAGATGCTGATGGGGTTGTTTATAGAGATGCTGTTTGTATATAGAGATGCTGATGGGGTTGTGTATAGAGATGCTGTTTGTATATAGAGATGCTTTGAGGCTGTGTATAGAGATGCTGTGAGGTTGTGTAGAGATGCTGTGTGTATAGAGATGCTGATGGGTTGTGTATAGAGATGCTGTTTGTATATAGAGATGCTGTTTGTATATAGAGAGATGCTGTTTGTATATAGATGCTGATGGGTTGTGTATAGAGTGCGTTGCTGTGAGGCTGTGTTTAGAGATGCTGTGAGGCTGTGTTTAGAGATGCTGATGGGGTTGTTTATAGAGATGCTGTTTGTATATAGAGATGCTGATGGGGTTGTGTATAGAGATGCTGTTGTATATAGAGATGCTGATGGTTGTGTATAGAGATGCTGTTTGTATATAGAGATGCTGTTTGTATATATATAGAGATGCTGATGGGGTTGTGTATAGAGTTGCTGTGAGGCTGTGTTTAGAGATGCTGTGAGGCTGTGTTTTAGATGCTGATGGTGTTGTTTATAGAGATGCTGTTGTATAGATGCTGATGGGGTGTATAGAGATGCTGTTTGTATATAGAGATGCTGATGGGTGTGTATAGAGATGCTGTTTGTATATAGAGATGTTGTGTATATAGAGATGCTGATGGGGTTGTGTATAAGTTGCTGTGAGGCTGTGTTTAAGATGCTGTGAGGCTGTGTTAAGATGCTGATGGTTGTTTATAGAGATGCTGTTTGTATATAGAGATGCTGATGGGGTGTGTGATAGAGATGCTGATGGTGTGTAGAGATGCTGTTTGTATATAGAGATGCTGATGGGGCTGTGTATAGAGATGCCTTGCGGCGCCGAAGTGCGGCCTAGCTCCGGTGGGGGCCGCCATCTTGGATGGCGGCTCCACCCCCGGGTCCCCCCTCACTGCCTGACGTCCTCACGCATAGCGTGAGGACGTCAGATAGCCAGGGAACCCCTAGCTGCCCGGAATCCCCTGGTGGAGATAGGGGGTTCATTTGAACCCCGATATCTCCAGAACCGTGGCAGCTAGGGGGTCATGGAGGGTGTCAATTGAAAGGCCTGAGCATGATACCCAACATGACCAGGTATAAAGTAAAAAAAAACAAAAATTTTTTGTGTTTTTATTAATGCAGCAATATTGTTCACATTTCAATTATGTGAACAATGATGCTGCACTAATGATTTTTTTCTATGGGGTGCGTTTGCTATAAATCACATAATTCCCCCCACAAAATGTAACAAGTCCCCTTTTCAAATTTTTGTAAAAGCGCACCCCATAGAAAACATAACCGCAAACGCTCATGTGCTAAAGCGTGAAAAAAAGTTTTTGTACTGTGACTAGGTTATTATATTGAAATATTTTATTGCAAATTCATAAAAGTAATCCGGCCTGAAGTAGAGACCGTGCTGATCTGTCAAAGTTCAATTGCGTAGTATATTTTGAGAAACGTATGAAAGCGAAACCAAAGATATTTACCAATAATACTTTGATTTGTTCTGTGAAATAAAATCTGTAAAATCTATTTTGTGTATATTTGCTGACAGAACCATAACTGGGCCAGTGCTCTCCTAAGCAATACAAATTCTACCGACTTTTCCACCTAGTATCCTATACATTTCTTAACAGGAAATTAAGAGCTAACTAAAATAATTTACAGCATAAATATTTTATTATACACAGGGTGATTTCTACAAATACACTACCACCAAAAAATGTTCTTATTTTGCTTATGTTGCTGATATCTTACATGTACTTTTTTCTCTTGTTTAGTTAAGAAAATAATTCCGTCTATATGTGTCACTGGGTGCATCCATTGTGTGATCTTTGGTGTTGTATACTGTGCCTCCACAGTATCTTTGTCTCCGTTAGTCCTCACTGTGTGAAATTAGCCATATAATGGAGTCTATTGGTAGATCACTGACTAAAATCATTGTATTGTGTGGGATAGAAACAGAAAAATGTCGGCAGATAAGAACCTTTCGGCCCATCTAGTCTGCCCAATTACATGGATACTTAACCTGGATTTATCTTTTGTTTAGGATAGCCTTATGCCTATCCCATGCTTGCTTAAATTCAATTACTGTTTTGGCCTCTACCTCTTCAACTGGAAGACTGTTCCATGTATCCACCACCCTCTCAGTAAAATAATGCTTCCTGATGTTACTTTTAAACCTTTGCCCCTCTAATCTAAGACTATGTCCTCTTGTTTTGCTACTTTGTTTCATTTTAAATATACTCTCTTCCTCTACCTTGTGGATTCCCTTTACGTATTTAAATGTTTCTATCATATCTCTGTCTCGTCTTTTTTCCAAGCTGTACATGTTAAGATCATTAAGCCTTTCCTGGTAACTTTTCTCCTTCAAGCCATACACCATTTTAGTAGCCCTTCTCTGAACTCTCTCTAAGATGTCTATATCCTTCTGGAGATACGGTCTCCAGTACTGCACACAGTACTCCAAGCGAGGTCTCACCAGTGCTCTGTACAGTAAGGATGTATTCAAAGGACCTCACCGGTGATGGATTAGAAGTCTTTTAAGCTCCCTATCATAAATCATTCAGCTGCAAGCTCTTATCAGTTATCCTAAAGAACAATACCCTCCTACAGCCTTAAGGAAACATTCCCTCCTCCACCTTAACTGTTACATAATGTAGATTTAATAAACAAGAGTTGCAAGCTTTTGGTAAATGTTGCATCATGGGAAACATACAAAAAATGGAAACCAGGGATAAAGGCCTTTTATTTTTCCCTTTCACAAAAATCAGCATGTGTTTTATAAATTGGTTTTATTTGTAATGCACAAATCTTAATACAGCTTATGTAAGTGGTAGTGTGCCTTTAACCCTTTCCCGCCGCAGGAAGTTCTATGCCGTCTCTGTGGCAGGTGGGCCTTGAAGACGCAGGACGCACTGTACACCCTGCTTACTTCAATGGGCTGCCACGGCCCCTCCCCGCAGCCGGTGCACACCGCACGCCATTGGCTGCTTTGAGACGGCCTGAACACACTGTCCCCCTGCAGCCAATGGCGTGTGTCGGCTGCGTGGGTGGGTCAAATAAGAGGCCTGTGGCAGCACCTGCCGTTCAGGCGTACCTGTACAACTCGCCGGCGTTAACCCCCTCCCGACGGTGACACCTGTCACGAAGGGGTTAAAGTTAAAGAGAATCATTGTCTGAATGCGATATTTGTTTTTCACTCTGATTGCCCTTTTGTTTCACTCAGCAAGTAATAAAAAAAAAGCAGCCCCCTCCAATTTGCTGTTCCTAATTCACCAAATATTAGCGAATTGCTAGTTGGCCTATTTAAAAACCCACCGCTGAACCCACCTGATCCCTGGCCTAACCTAATTATAGATTTTTCCTCTACTCGCTCCTACATCCCTACAAGCAGTTGTACTGTAAATCTTTACAACCTAACAAATCCAGTCATCAGGCAATGCACTTGATATCCTATCTGCACCCTATATAATGTGTATCTGACAGAAATCAATGCAATGTTACTTTAAGAACATAATATGAAAAACAAATCTCTTGTTCCTGCCGACTACAACCAATATTCGGTTCTTTTATCAGAGATATAATTTTGTGTTGGGGCTTCATGGATATAACTGAACTGTAGTGAAGGGCTAGGGGGACATGTATCAGATGGTCCTCCCATCCAGTGATCCAGGGTATGAGCATTGATCAATCATGGATGAGGGTATGTAGAGCTGGACATTGTTTGGGATAGCAGCCCAGCTATTTTATATGAAGACGCATAATAATGTCGGACTTGTATATCATATTGCCACTGCAGTTCATGAGAATTTAAAGCAAGGATCGCAGTGGTTTGCAGCATCATCCCTTCTGGCCATGTTATCTTCTAAAAAGATAAAGGATAGAAAGTGGGTGAGGAAGAAATATAAGAGGAGTACAGTACAAAAACATTTGAAGGAGCGAGACAAAAATGAAAAAAACATTTTAGTGATACAGGGAAAGGCCAGGGGGAGATGGACACAATAGTAAAAAAATACAAAAGTGGATTAGACATTAAGGATGGGGGAAAATAATGGTGAGGGTTACCAAAAGATATTTAATAGGTAGGAATCAAAGGAAATTAAAGTATTTGCTAATTACTGTCACAGCAATAAAGAGACACCAATACATATAAACTTAATAACACATCCATTATCCACACACTAAGATACACATCTATGTATGTTCTAAGGGGTTATTCAGAGCACTGAAATGTCAATGCTCTCCTTCAGCACCCTTAATTTGCTGACCCTGCGGTGAATTCAGCATTCACCATTGGATCCCCGTAGTGCGCCAGATCAATTCACTGAACGCCGCCGAAAAATCACTGGACAAATCGAAAACCTGCTGATTAAAACACTGAATCAATGCAAAGAAAACAACGAAGGCATCCTTAAACATGCTAAAAAACCGGCAAATCGATCCGATAAACCGCCGAACGCATCCTCAAACTGCCGAATCTCTGGTAAACCGACTGCATCAGATGTTCCACCAAACGCATCCGATAAAAACTGACCAGCCACCAAAAAGCAGTTTAAAAAAGTCAACTTTTAAAAGACTTTTATTTAAAAAAGAAAATAGTGTGTGACAATGCCTCGAAATAATACATAAGGTTCTATGAATAACAATCAAAAGGTCTGTTACAGAATAAAAAAATGCCGTAGAACAAAAATCAATCAAAAATAAAAAAAAAAGACAATCGGCAAATGAAAAACGTTTGAATAAATATTTAATAAAAAACGGGGATTTTTTTTTACAGTGAAACCTATGGGATTCACCGGTTTAAACCTGTCGAACGAAACCACCGAAAATCATGGAATTTCGACAACTTTTCACAGCTTTTCGGCATTCACTGAATAGAATAACTGTTACTTCTGTATGGGGGATTTCACTGCAAATAATTACAGAGCATGTGCTTTATAATGCAGAATTTGGTTAAGTATTAATGATCCGGCTTGGTTGACTGTTATCTGTTCCAGCCATTTGTATTTCAGATAGTGGGCCCAGTAATCAAAGCTTTGTGCATTGATGTGCTTCATATTTCATGTTCTGAGTAAGGGTAGATTTCAAAACTATAACTAAACTCCTGAGGATGATTCCTTGCTAACCTCTGCTTCCTACCACCCTTCAAATGCAAATGTGACTGATAAGAGAGAGCACAGATGACAGCAAGGGAAGCTAAAGTTCCTCTCTCCCTCCTTTTATACGGCACCAGTAGATCAACCCACAGAGATGAGAGCTGATGATGTCTACCCTTGTAGAAGACCCAATGAAGTGGTCGGTTTTGCTATTCCAGCACTGACTGCTGCCCTAAAGAAGACTGTATGGGAGATGTCATCTATTCTTTCAAGGAGCTAAATGACTATGCCAAAACCGGCCTTGACGTGCTTTGTTCCTTATTTATGACACGAGAAAAGAAATCATGGGACTATAATCGTTAGCTAGAAAGATACAAGAGTTGTTTTCACACTTTTCAAGTAGCTCCCACTTCCCTTTCCAGATCTAAAAATCTGTAGCATATTTTCCATCTGCTAAAAGGGTGAGGTGGGGGGAAAAGGGTTTTTTTGTTTGAGGGACCCAACTGCCTCCATGGCCGAGTCCCTGTACTGCTCAAGAGGCAACTGTGCTTCCTTACAATGGTCATGCAGCCACTGACACTATAAATAGGAGATCTGAATCGGATATATCTATGTTCACACAAGCTAACACTGCATTAAAACACACTGATATTAAATACTATGGCAACGCTGCATTCAAATACACACGATCGTTCGCGTTGGCAGAATACATAATCTCTGCAGTCACGAACCCTAACCTCACGAGTTTCCTTTTTAGCGTTTGTTTTCACGTGAAACCGTTTGCCCACATACAAGTATTTTAGAACTTCAAGTTTATCAGTATTAATTTGTATTTTAGGTATGGTCGATGATATTGTATTCCGTCTCTAAAACAAACTTCAATTCAACTGGGCTTTCTTTAGAATATGTTAAAAAATAAAACCCATAATGTGTATTAGAAGCTCCAGCACATCTTTCTTTTATACTGACTTACAAGGTGGAAAAGGGATATACCACCAAGTGATCTGGAGAGGCAGCTGACTTTTATTTTTATTCTTCCCTGCACTTATTATTAAGACTTTCACAATCTTCAAGACTTTTACAACCTGGAGTATACAGGATAAGACTGTAAATGTCACATTACTTTGTTTTATCCTATTTGCACTATTTTACTTGCATTGTATTTTATTTGATTGAATTGAGGTTATTTACCATCACCACCGGGTGGCGCCAGTGGCACAGATTATCACCATTTTTATAATGTGTATTAAGTTCACATTCTTGCAATGTTGCTTCTTCAGAAGAATAAATAATATAATTATCTTTTTTGTCTTTTTGCAGGTAGTCTTTTCTTTCATCGTAATTCTCTTTCCCCAAGAAGCCTTGGCTATGAGACAGAGTTGTCCACCATTGAACCATCTATTGATATCTACGATGAGAACAAAACCTGAGTTGGCTTCGTTGCTGTCTACTGGTCTAGAACTTGTACTTATTCCTATCTTCAATTTCAGTACTTTTACATTAATTACTTGTACTGCCCTGTGGTGTGCGTTGTGTGTGAGTGAAGAGCTTGGTATACTATTGAAGCACAGTACCCCATCAATTTTAACGAAGAGATGGTAGTTGGAAAACAATGCGAGTTTAGGAAACTTGTGACTATGATAAATGAAGAAACGTGACACGGAGGAAGAACGCTTTGTATTTGTTTCACATTTCTACCGAAAAACATTTTCAGTAATTGCTCTCTTTATAGTTGTGGATAAAAGGAGGACTTCAGGATAAATGTCAAAGTGGTAATACTGCGCCATTTGTTCAACCAAGGTGACCTGGTCTACTGTTGCTGGAAAATTTTGATTGAAAAATAGTCCTACATTTTGGGAATAAAAATAATATTCCAGCCACACACATGTTGTTTTATGAGCTTCTAGTTGACCCTTGCTATCTTCGTATACAGGAGACCGTGGATTTTGGATTTACACGCTGTTTATGTTGGATGTGGAAGACTAACACAATCTACCTAATTATACCATGTTAATTTATATTCTGTGTTATGCTTTTCTTGGCTTGTATCGAGCTACTTCTAACATTTCCTGATGGTTATGTGGTAGAATTTGCATTAAAGAAACCCCATAAAACAATCTACAGACATGACATTGCTTTGGCAGCCCCTTGGCTAATGGACTCCATGTTTGAGGACTATATATCTTCTGATTGTTGATACTGTCTGCAGATTATTTTTCAGCAAATCCGTGAAAATCTTCAAACCGTCCTTAGTAGTTTCACCATGTAGCAGATTATTTCTTCAGTTAATTGATGGTTATTTCTTGGTGATTAGTTGTATATGAAGTATATATGCTGTATATACAAACAATATCATAAATGTAATCTAGTAATCACCAATTCTCCTGATTTTCATTTGACCAACCTGTAGGTTTCAGTGTTTCACTTGGATAGTAGAGTGCGTTCATCACTTGTCTTGGAAATGTAGATGGACAAGTTGAGGAGTTGTGTTGACCAAGTGAACCGATTGACTTTATTAATGGTAAAACTTATGGCTGCTACTGTAAAATGATCGATAAGGCTTACTGAGGTCAACCCCTATCACAGTAAGACCTTTAAATTTGTGTAACCGTGCTGTAAATAGGGAAGAAGGGGAATATAATTACTGGACTTCGCAGTGGTGCCTTTAAAGGAGATATTTTCACAGCTTGCCGTAAACAATGAATTTGGTAACCACTGTGAAAAAAATACAGGCTTAAATAATTATAGGGTTGCACTTTGCAGCAGGAAGAGAGATGCTTGGCTTTAATCAACCAGAACAGAGTCTAGTAATTTACAGCACAGCCTGAGACATATGTTGGATGGAGCAGAGAAGGGGGAATCGTTTTTTTGAGAAAGGCTGCTACCAAGCTTGAAAGCATTCTGCAATTACCTGTCAGTTATGTAACAGTTCTGTGTTAAGGGTATTCTTAAAACTGCCATAAAGAAAAAAGCCATCAATTATTTCTGCAACGAGTCAATGTTTTTACAATGTGTTCTGTAATTGAAAAGTATTTCTTGTATTTTTTAGAAAAAAAAAAATTCCCAATCAGTTTCACATACAGTTTTCAAGTGGAGGATACAGTACATATAAATATTACTTAATTTCAGGCATTGATTGACAACTTGCCTAAAGCTTACTAAACCTCAGCACCACCACTTATCAGCACTGACCATATTGTTTCCTTGCAGTCTTCTTAACAGATTGTAGAGGTCACTTTAACAGCTAAACTATCGCATTTTCTATAATCATATTCTTATTCTAGGAACGTCCGACTGTTACTTTGAGTTTTCACTGGTGGCTGAATGGTGAGGTCCTGATGTTGTGTAGAGATGGTTGGCGAGACACAAGGGCTCCTATCCATCTGAACCAGTAATAGAGAGCTGTAAATGGTCACTGATGCTGTGTTAGGAATTAAGCATTACCACCTTTGAGTTAGCAGCTGGTATCCTTTCCTGGAATCTGTAGGACTATGAAAACAATTGTGAGACCACTGCGAGATTGCATGTAATTTGTCAGGGTTGCACCTGGCGTACACCGTGGTGGGACCCAAAGTTCAAATAGGAATGGAAGTATCCCAAGCGCTGGAGGTGAGCAGCAGGTATAAACAGGAGACTGTGACACAAGAATACTATATACAAGTAAAAACAAGAAAGGTGTGGCTAGTGAGCTACACAGTCTTTAAATCCCTGAAAGCAGGATACGTGGTAGCCACAGGTCAGGTCTTTGGCACACGACTTGGATGGTGGGCTACTCCGTGCAGGTCTTGCACACAGGATACCTGGTAGCCACAGGTGAGGTCTTTCATACGCTGGATGGTGAGCTATACAGTGGGGGTCTTGCAGACATGATAGATCGTTACACAGTGCAGAGATATAGCAGCACTCACAGCATGTCACAGGGCACCTGGCTGGAGCCTTGGTTGGCCCTTTATACTGGGTGTTGTTAAGCCTTTTTGGCAGGTTTGTTGGTTGCGTTTATGCAGGACAATGCACACACAGTATAAAACAGATACAGGACACGAATGACAGACCTGGAATAACACAAACCACACACTAGGAAACCCTGCACCGGGGTAAGGTCCTTATAGTGGTCTTCTAATTTTATACAGGATGCAGGGCAAGGAATAAATAACACAACAACAGGGCTAACAAGAGACCACAAGACAATATGCCCAGGAGTAACACAGAACCCTAAACTAGAATGAGGTCATTATGCTGTACTCTAACACTGACTACAATATGCTGCTGGGTTATTACAGAGAGACAAGAAAGCAGGACACAAAAGAACATAGAATCGTCAGAAATCGCAAAGCGGGTCTAAACGCCAGGGTAGAATGTCAGTCGATATGCCAGGGATCAAGAACCAGGAGAGCAGGTCAGAAAAGCAGAGGTCTGTACACAGGAATGCAATAAGACAGAGTACAGGGAGCAGACGAGAGTTTCAAAAACCAGGCCTAAGTCATACACAAAATAACAGAATAGCAGACAGGGTTAATTCAAAAGAGTAGAGCTATAACAGACCAAGATCATTCACAGGGTAACAGAACAAATAACTCAAGAGCAGACACTCCGTAAACAATGACCCATCCTGGAGCAGGGAGCTGATGCACTGCTGGCCATATTTATGGGAACAGTGCTAGTCATCTGATCAACAGGCCAGATCAGCCACAGGGAATCCAGGGGCGGAGAGCATGGACTGGCTAGCCCAGAACACCACAAGAGCTGGCCCAGATCACTCTCACCAGCAGGGGGCCTGCTGAAATGTGGAACGTGACATAGCAGGAACACTAAAAGCAGGGTGAAACCAGCAGGAGATAGGACACGGGAACTTGGAAGGGCAAGACTAGACAAGATGAGGACAAAGGGTTAACAAGGTAGAAAAGACCAGGGCAAATTAGGAATAATCAAGGCAGATTAGACAGCTAGAAGTAGGAACTCGGTAACGACCTCCAAGCTACAAAGCTAAACTCAAACGATTGACAGTGTAGAGGGAAGTGCGTGACTCCCTAATATAGCTGGTGACACAGGTGGTAGGGAAATGCAGGCAGCAGAGTGAAACCCTGGGATGAAAGCAGCACACTGAGCAGTGAGGGGGAAGAAGTGGCCTGGACCAAGATTGAAGCCGGCATAACGGGCCCTCAAACGGGCACCAGGGCTTGAACCATGACCTAATTGACCTCAAAGGATCATACTGGGTCAGGGGAAGGACACTAGCAACAGTTTGTTCTGTGTACATCTGTTTTTACTTAGAGAAGGTAGCGGATAGTTCCGATCACTTCATCATGCAACCAGAGAGGAGTATGATTCTTTTGCCTATGGTTTTGCTAGTGGAAAATTACTTACAACCAGGTATTGTGTTTTTTTTTTAATTCCTGACTGCAAGCGACAATGCGCAACCATGGTATCACTTTTTATCCTGTTTAATTCTCAGTGCTTTCTATACATAGGACAGGAAGCACAAATGTACATAAGGCAGCCTTAATAGCCAAGCCGCAACAGGAATTTGTTGCTTGGCTGGAATAGGATGGGAGCTCAATGGCTCACTCAGTAATGAGACCAGCTTTGGTGGATTAGGGCATAGGGACAGCAGTTCTATTAATTCATTCCAGTTTCTGGAAGAAGGGAAAACTGACAGATATAACTCATTAAAGTCTCTTGTTCAAACTAGGCCATACTGAGGCTTTACATAGGGTATATCATTACTATTTCAAGAGGTAGTTTTATGTAAATGATAACCCACGCTACAGCAGGTACATCCCTATCTTGTTTCATTCTATTAAGACCAGGATCTTATAACTGATCTGTTTCATATAACCACATGCTTTGCCTTCATAGGGAACAATTCTGAAGTGGAAATCTCAAATAAGAAACTTCTATGTAAAGAGTTTCTGTATTTGGTAAACAAGTAGTGCTCTCTCTGACATGTGGTGGGACAATGAGAAGTACATGTCACAACTATTTGCTGAGATCTTCTATTCCTACCTTATGTAGGACTCTAATCAAAGCTTCCAGCTATCCCGTGTCCTGTCTTCTATTTAAATGATTCCGTAAAAGACAAGACAGAGGAGATATGATAGAAACATTTAAATACGTAAAGGGAATCCACAAGGTAGAGGAAGGGAGTATATTTAAAAGGAAACAAAGTAGCAAAACAAGAGGACATAGCCTTAGATTAGAGGGGAAAAGGTTTAAAAGTAACATCAGGAAGCATTATTTTACGGAGAGGGTGGTGGATACATGGAACAGTCTTCCAGTTGAAGTGGTAGAGGCCAAAACAGTAATTGAATTTAAGCAGGCATGGGATAGGCATAAGGCTATCCTAAACAAAAGATAAATCCAGGTAAAGTATCCATGTAATTGGGCAGACTAGATGGGCCGAAAGGTTCTTATCTGCCGAAATTTTTCTATGTTTCTATGTACTACTGACATGCATTTAGGCTTGGGTCAGACGAGCGCATTTTGTACGGACTGTGTGTCCGTGCACAACGGACGTACTTTCTGACTGACAACAGGGTAGTGGCCACACAGTCCGTTTTTTTCACTGACGTTATTTTTGACGGATGTAGCTGGGAAAATAAATTAGAATGAATAACCATTTTGTCCGTCAAAAATGCTGGACGTATAAATGCAGTCCGTCTGACCACGTTCCATAACTCATACACAAAGCTATGCGGACGTGGCGCACTCCACACGTCCTTTCTAGCAGTTTATGTTCATGCCTATCCTGTGTCCGTTTGCCACGTCCGTTGTGTGTCCGTACTTCTGTGCGGACGTACTTCGTGTGTGGGTTTCTATTGATCATAATTTTATGCTACCACAGACGTTAAAATGTGCGGCAATACGGACGTGAACCCTGCGCTCGTTTGACCCCAGCCTTAGGAGATGCCTATTCTTTAGGCACGATCCAAACACACTAGACCTGCACGTTTGTTCTCTACATGACCCTTTTCCCTAAACCTCTGTCCACATAAAACCGCTGTAAACAGCTTGGCAGTGGTGCACTGACTATTGTGCAACTAGCATACAGCCAATCAGATGCCTCTCAATGTGTCTGCAGCGTGAGGCATGACTGGAGTTAGCAGGTTCAACCACACTCTTAAGCTACTTCAGTACGCCACCACCCATACCCAACACTTTCTGTAAGATGCCCACCAGCAATCTTATTGACAACCTTCAGGGCAGAAGGGAGTCTTATGCTTTGAAACAGGGGGATGTGGGTGGGCCCTCATGACACCATGATCATTTCAGGGCTCATGGTGACTAAAGTGTCTGCATTGACCATTTAATCCAGGCATAACGATCAGGAGTTAACCCGAAAGCAAAGGAAATACAGTATTTGAACAATAGGTATGGCACTGATTGTACCCAAAGGGAAAAAAATTATATTCACAATTCTAATAAAAAACTAATTGAAACTGTGTTTAACCCCTTCATTCCTAAAGAAAAGTCATCTCAATTTTGCATTGGAATACTTTGGGGTTTTGATATAATAATGTGCTTTTCATTTTCACACCTTTTTAAGCAGGATTAGTGTGCCCCCTGTGGAGAAAAGAAATCCACTGTATTATCTCTCTCCAGGCACCCTGCACTGTCCAATTATCTGATACTGTAAATCTATTGTTTTTTAGAATTTTGAGATATGCTAATCCCATTATCTGTCACCAGGGGCGGACTGGAAACTCATGGGGCCCCCTGGCAATAGGAAATCCTGGGGCCCCTTGTGTCACACCCACCCACAAACCATGCCCACATTACGCTCCACCCACATTTGTGGTATAGCATTTCTGTTTCTTCACCATTTTTGACTATATTCGCTAGTTCTTGAAAAATCTAGCTTCACAGCAATAAAACTCACAGCACTGTGTGGTGCGTATGTGCGTATCACAGAGTCCCACAGAAATAAAACTCACAGCACTGTGCGGTGTGTATGAGCGTATCACAGAATACGCAGCAATAAACCTCACAGCAATGTGCGGTGTGTATAAATGTATCAAAACACATCAGTAATAAACTTCACAGCAAGAAAACTCACAGCAATATGCACTGTGTAGGAGTGCATCAGCACTATAGCAATAAAACCTCACTGTAATGTGTGGTGTGTATAAATGTATCACAGAGCTCCACAGCATAAAACTCACTGTAAAGGATTGATAGATTAACCCCCCCCCCAGTTTATCAATTGTAGGCAATTACCCCCCCCCCAAGCATCTCAATTGTAGGCAATTACCCCCCCCCCCCAGAATCTCAATCGTAGGCAATTACCCCTCCCCCAGAATCTCAATTGTAGGCAATTACCTCCCCCCAAGTATCTCAATTGTAGGCAATTACCCCCCCCCCAATCTCAACTGTAAGCAATTACACCACCATCATCTCCATTATAGGCAATTATCCCCCCCAGAATCACAATTGTAGGAAATTACACCCCCCAAGCATCTCAATTGTAGGCAATTACCCCCCCAAGCATCTCAATTGTAGGCAATTACCCCCCCCCCATCATCTCAATTGTAGGCAATTACCCCCCCCAAGCATCTCCATTGTAGGCAATTACCCCCCCCCCATCTCAATTGTAGGCAATTATCCCCCAAGCATATCCCCCCCCCCTGCTCACCGGTATACACTGTTGTGAAAAATCCTCTGGGTGTAACTGTGTACACAGCCTCAGGCTGGCTGGCTGGCTGGCTCCGTGGGACCGCACCCTGCCATGTATCTGACCTCTCCTGCCGCTGCATAGCACGTGTCACGCATCACGTGAGGGGCGGCGCCAATGCAGCGTGCGTGCGTGCGTGCCATGCTCGAGGTTAGCACGTGGGAGGCCGGAACGCTGCGGCGATTTCAAAGTGCGTCGCTGAGCTTGGGCCCATAGCTGACCAGATTCAGTTACCGGAGGCAGAGCTGCGGGAAACCGGCGTGCCCCACTATGCCGGCTGCCACCACCGGGCCCCTACCAACCCAAGGGCCCTCAGGCAGTGCCCGAATGCCCGACTGGTCAGTCCGCCCCTGTCTGTCACTGGTCTAATTATGTCCCAAACATAAGAAGCAGGGCAGGAATTACAGAGCAGTCACAGCCATACAACAGTGAGGGATTTTCCATGGGCCTCTAGGCCCCTCCTGGGACTGTATATATTTAGATCAATAAGGCTGTGCCAGAAGATGGCTATTATAACCTAAAGATCTGCATGCTGATTAATTTCTGAGGAATGCTATCACTCTGCTTTCAGTGTTCCCATCCTTAAGATTTAGTTATGGGCTGGAGAAAGGCATGAAAGACTGCTGGTGGGAGAACCAGGGTCCAGCAAGGAAGCGGCATTAAGAGATGTGACCCAGTCGGAGTTGGAGATCTGTTACAATGAGCAAACTTACATTATTTAAATTCTTAACTATCTCTATGCAAATTTTCAATTTTACCCCATATTTAACTGTTAACTTTGCATCCCATGTTTGAAATAAATGTTATGATAAAAAATAAAATCGCTTTGTAGGGATGAGATTAAAAATTTAATCTGAGAAAGTAGTTTAGTGCTATAATGATGATGCAAAAACAAAGACTTCCGTGTGTAGTTGTGCTTGCATAATGTTTCACTGTGCAATGTATATGGCTTGAATTATGATCAAAACGTAATTTGAGGTTGTACATGATATAATTGTTTCATTTTGAGTGTATCCTATTGTTTCAGTGTAACTAAAAAAAAAATGGAACGCCAGTCAATCAGGCACACTGGCTGAACAGGACCCTCTCTTGTAAGTGGGTCTCGATGGAGTAGTCGGGTTTAACATGTGAACTACATCTGCAGGAAACATGCATATTTCATGTTAGTGGGAACATGCTGCTAATGACATAGCAAAAAGCCTACGAACAAGTATTATAAAAATGGGTATTGGACAAAAAAATGAACCATGCATTAGTCACATTAAAACTGATTTTTGGGCTGGTTGTTTTTATTGGCTTACGACTTTTAAAATCAGCCCAAAAAATCTACAATCGATTGCCAAGACACATTGGTTGAAATAAACGTGCGTAAATATTAATATAGTGCTGAACAATAATAAAATGTAAACTGGATATTGCTGACAAATTGATATTCACAAGTGTAATACCTCCAAGCAAATACACTATAGCAAACAATAAAACATATACAGAACATGTCAGTGGAGCAAACTATGAAATAGTGTCAAAGTGTCAAAACAGGTGACGTGAACAAATTATATAACAATTGTGTTGAACTGGTGCACAGGTATTCCAGCCAATAATAAGTGGCCCAAGCAGATGCAAATATATATATATATATCCACAGGTTCCGAATCGATGTGGGTTAATTGTTATATACACACAGTGGGAAGGGGTTAACATAAAGGCTATATTAATAGTGAAATAAGAACTGATAGTACAAACAATAGTTTGATTTAAAACTCTTTTATATTATTTCCCAATCAAAAAATAGTGAGTCTGCTTGTCCCCAACAGTGGATATCTTACACCGAGACGCGTTTTGGCGAATTGCTTCCCTCTGTCAGTTTTGCAGGGGTTTGTTAGCTCAGTCCACCTTAAATACGACCTCTCGCTTCATTGAAAACCTCGTGGGCACTGGCATGCATTCCGATAAACTGTCCTTCAGCGTTCCGCTGCTTGCAGAACTTTATTTTCAGTCGCGCGCCATCTTGGAATGACCTTGCTACTGTGAACCCCAAAACATATGCATTCCACTGTGCATTCCACCTGTGTTCTAATATCCTAAAATGCTCCATATCAGTTTGGCATGTGGTTCTTTACTTTAGAAACACAGATAATAATAACCTATTGTTATATAAAAATCTACAATCTCCTGGGAGCCATAGAAAATTCCGTAAATGTCAGTAAATTAAAATCATTGGCTGTACTGTGTGATGTATGCTGCTTTTAGCTCAAATCTCTGTGTAAGGAAAGATATTCAAAGATAATGTAATGGGCACATATTTTAAGAGTATTATCACGTATTCACAGGCAGGAAGAGCAGCAATATGTATGTGTAATCTATATTGGCTCGGAAAATGGCTTGCTGCCATTGAGTGGAGGGTGACTCAGAGGTTAGCTCCTGTCTTCGAGCACTTGTCTATACATCCGAATGTGCATCTATTGCAAGGCTCATCTTAGAATAATAAAACCATTAGCATCAGATAAATATGGTTTTAATATGTGTTTTCAATGTGTGTCTAATTTTAAAGTAATATAAGTGTACAGAGCAAACATCATTGAGCTCACATGCTGGTATGACAACCTCAATATTACAGGCTCAATGACTATTTGTAGATGCTTGGATGGAGCATTATTACAGAATGCATTGCCAATTCTACTGCACCAAACAGAGAAAATAGCATGAGGGCAAAAGGGAAAAACTTGAGCAGTAGTCTTAATGGATCACATAGAACAGAACAGATGGGTCACATTGTAGCCCTGCCCTAGCTCCATATATCCCATGTTAGCATCTCTTCTCTAATTTTTTTTACTTTCATAAGATGACTGTATGCAGTCGCAAGATAGGTTAAGTATTTGATTGCTCACATCTTTTGTATCTCCATGTCCAGTGGAATGGTGGCTCTGTTGTAAAACATATCTACTTTTAGTGCAGCTCCAAAAACTAAAAAAGGCCTAGTCACCTTCTGGCTTGACCTTTTGCATGCTGTAGAAAAGGTTATGTGTGATCGACTGCTATGGACAGATGATTTTCTGATTATGTTATAGTGCTAAGTGGCGGTTATCAATGGGTGGCTTGGTCAACCAATCATTGGCTATACATCCTTTAATGGCCGATTCGCAATTTTGGTGTGCATTTGTTCAATGTATAACCATTGACTTGTTACAGCTGGTTGTTGGTAGTGCTAATAAAACTTTCAGCAGCCTGTATGAAGTGTAGACTAGGCAACAGCAAAGTATCCTCATGGAAATGGCATGGCTAGTAACAGAGAGTTAATCCGTAACAACAGTGTGAACCTGGGTGATAAGTGCTCTACGTAACACTATGGGCTCTATCCATTGTTGGCAGTAAAACATAGACGGTAAGAAAATCTGCATTTGCAGATTTTCCTTATCTCCATTTTACCGTATGAATTCAGGTTGTAGATGCTTTGTTAGTGCCTAGCCATGGAAAGAAGAATTAATCTTGCTCAATACTGGCAATGGCAACTGGCAAGGAGTTTTGGCTCGTGAAGTCTATAGAACTCTACGTTGCCCTTCGTATCTCAGCCGTGAGCTCGCTCTCGCGAGATCGTGCATCACTGCGGAAGTATCGCGGAGTAAGAGTAAGAACTATTTGTTCCCAGTCTTACACTACTCGATACGAGGGGAAGTGGCGGATCATAACGTCATCTCCAATGTAGGATGAGAGGTGAGTATGAGATTTTTGCGTGGGTTAGGACAGGTTTTTTTAAGTGATTTTGCAAATGCAAAATCACTTAACCCAAGCATTGAGGAGACGGTATTGGAATGGAATTCTGGCATAATGGAATTGCCGAAGTGTGCCGACATGTAGGCAATTTCGGTGCTTTGTGACTACAACCATAAATTTATCTTCATACAATTGCACGACTGGATTATTACTTACAGATTTTTCCCCTATCAGAGGCCTTGAACACATTTTCTGTGAAATAGTTCATGTAAACATTGATTACATAAATTTCCAGAGAATTACTGCTGGCGATAAGATTTTACTTTGGCTTGTAAGAAAGTGCATTCTTAATTTGCTGATTTTCCTTCAGGGAACAAAACTCCCCAAATTAAATCCATAGGAAGATTTAATGTGTGAATCTCAGAAGCCCTTGGACATGGAAAAAAATAAACATTTATCTGTTTCTCTTCTTGGGTAAGAAGTTTTTATGCTACTTTTACTGTAATGACAGCTACATCAGTAACTATACTTATGTCAGTAACATAGCCACTTGGCACGGCAAGCATACTTTCATTAAATTGCAGCTCTTGTGTCTGTTAACGTTTAATCCCACTCAGTAGCTGTTTCTTTTGTGTTGAGAAGAAATGTGTCTGGGTTTAATACATTTGCTCAGGTTTAATAATACAAAGGAGAAATTAGTAGTGATTGTATTTTGGGATTATACATTTAAGCAAATATGTATAAAAACACATATGTCTCACGAGTAAAAGGAAAAAATGAAACTAGAAACTTGACTAAATCCACTGTGTTTTTCATGTATTACATTAAACTATAAGTATCTCGTTACTCTATGTCCAGTAAATTTAGATCCCCAGAGTGCTCTGTTCCTGGTAATAGTCACCCTCTTCCTAGCAGTCTTCAAAATTTCGGTCTTGTTTTCCCATTAGTGGCTGATCAGAGGGTAAAAATCACAAAAAATACATAATTTTGCCACCTATTGTTGTTTCATTTAGATTGTTTCTGCTTATACAAGCGCTCCTTAATGGAATTTTTCTCCAGGATTTTGATGGAGATCATACTCAGTTACAGTTAAAAGTACTCCTACAGCGTCAACAGATTCCATAGCACTTTACAATGGGGAAGCTCGAACAGCAGACATAATAAATAAAATAATGTAAGGAACAGACTTCCTGGCTGTAGGAGAGTTGTCGTGCTAGTACAGCACTTTACACAAGTGCTCAGCCAGACATCTCATGAGTTTACAATCTAAGGGACTGAGGTAAGTGAAACAAAAGGGAGCAGGTGGAGTGTGAAGATAATTTTACCAGAGAGAGTATAGCAGACACTGCATGATGATAGACCAAGAGCTTGGGCATGATAAGGTTAAACTGAGAGGGAAGTGAAGCAGCTGAAAAAAGGAGCCTATATAATAAGGGTAGGGACTGGGTGGGTAAGAAACACAGTTTAGAGCTGTGGCCAATGCATGCAAAGAATTTACAACAAAGAGGAGCAGTACAAACGAAAAAGGAGGGCAAAAAATAAATAAACTAGCATGAAGATAAATTATTCAATGATAAAAAAACAGTACCATTATTGGAGCTGTAAAAATGTGGCCAAAATTGTGCTGATTGACGAATACACCAGCAGGGTTATTCAAAGAGATCCGAATTGCTGGAGAAAGGTGACCGAACACTGAAATTCAGCGTTCAGTTACCTTTCCTGGCCATTCGGCTATTCAGAGAGCAGGCATTTCGCCAAATCCTGGCGAATTGCCTGCACATACGGTGCCTGTTCGAGGTCAGTGAAATCCCCATAGAGAAGCAATGCTTCGTCTATTCAGAGAACAAAAACCAGCAGTGAAACAGTGAAAGGTTCCCGAAATGTCCTGCCATTTGGTGGTTTAATTCGGCAGGTTTATTCAGGCGAATCCCATAGGCTTCAATGTTAAAAATATTCCCGTTTTAATTCAATATCTAATAAACCGTTAATTATAATATTGCGGTAAAGAGTCTCTTTATTGATAGATTTTTTAGGAAATTTTAAGCATTTTTCGGGTTGTTTTTTTTAAAAACCATTTCTGATTTTTTTTTTACTTATTTTTTCTGTAACATCCCTTTTTATTATCATTCATTGGATCTTATATGTCAATTTCAGACATTTTCGCTCAGTAGTTTCTTTGCAAACAGCGTTTCACTTTTCAAACATTCAAGCGAACGGTTTTCTTAATTTATTCACTGCATTCGTCTGTGGGGTCAGCTTTTTCTGGCGGCTGCGCTGCGTGTGATCGGCTCCTGCTTGGGTTTTTCTGGCGTTTTCGGCGTGGTTAATCCCCAGATGTTTTTGCGGGTTTCGGTGTGCGTTCGCCCTCGTTTTGCGGTGCATTTTCGGCGGGATTGCGGCGACTTTTCCCTGCAATTCGGGGACCCTGTGGTACTTGCAGAATACACCGCAGGGTCGCCGAAATGGGATCGCCAAATCGAACCCAATAGAAGAGAATGAAAAGTCACCGAACATGCGGTGACTTTTCGATTCTCTTTGAATTACCCTGCAAGTATACTGTGCTTTCTTCTAACAATCTTACAGTTGTGTTCAAAATTATTCAACCCCCACTGAAATTGAGTGTTTTGGCCAGTTTGACATTGATTTTGATCATTCAGTCATCTTGCTTACAATTAAATCAAAGAGGCACGTGTAGGTCCGACAAATATAACATAACATTTATAATGAAATAACCACAAATGTCTTGTCTGTGCTCACATCATTATCAGTTTTATTCAACCCCCAAGTGACATTCAATCTTAGTACTTAGTACAACATCCTTTTACAGTTATAATAGCTTTTAAACGTGAAGCATAGCTTGACACAAGTGTCTTGCAGCGAACTACGGGTATCTTCGCCCATTCGTCATGGGCAAAAGCCTCCAGTTCAGTAACATTCTTAGGCTTGCGCACTGCAACTGCTTTCTTTAAGTCCCACCAGAGGTTCTCAATCGGATTTAAGTCAGGTGACTGCGATGGCCACTCCAAAATGTTCCAGCCTTTAATCTGCAACCATGCTCTAGTGGACTTGGAGGTATGCTTGGGATCATTGTCCTGTTGACAGGTCCAACGTCTCCCAAGCCTCAGGTTTGTGACGGACTGCATCACATTGTCATCCAATATCTCTTGGTACTGAAGAGAATTCATGGTACCTTGCACACGCTGAAGCTTCCCTGTACCTGCAGAAGCAAAACAGCCCCAAAGCATGATTGACCCCCCGCCATGCTTCACAGTAGGCAAGGTGTTCTTTTCTTCATAGGCCTTGTTCTTCCTCCTCCAAACATAGCGTTGATCCATGGGCCCAAACAGTTCTAATTTTGTTTCATCAGTCCACAGAACACTATCCCAAAACTTCTGTGGTTTGTCCACATGACTTTTGGCATACTGCAGTCGACTCTTCTTATTCTTTGGAGACAGCAAGGGGGTGCGCCTGGGAGTTCTGGCATGGAGGCCTTCATTACGCAGTGTGCGCCGTATTGTCTGAGCTGAAACTTCAGTACCCACATCTGACAAATCTTTTCTCAGTTCCTCAGCAGTCACACGGGGACTTTTCTCCACTCTACGCTTCAGGTAGTGCACAGCAGTCGAAGTCAGCATCTTCTTTCTGCCACGACCAGGTAGCGTTTCAACAGTGCCCTTTGCCTTGAATTTGCGAATGATGCTTCCTATGGTCTCTCTTGGTATGTTTAACATCTTTGCAATCTTCTTATAGCCATTGCCCTTCCTGTGAAGAGTAATCACCTCTTCTCTTGTCTTCCTGCACCATTCTCTTGACTTCACCATGTTTGTAACCACACCAGTAAATGTCTAGAAGGAGCTGAGTATCACAGTCATTTTAAAGCTGCCTAATTGGTGCTTATTATGCTTTATTGCTGCTCCGTGACATCCACAGGTGTTTTCAATACCTGATTGAAAACACTTGAATGAACCTCTGGTCTTCAGAGTGGTAGTCTTTAAGGGGTTGAATAATTGTGTCAGTGAAGAATTCACAAAAGAAACTTTTACTACTGTATTACAAAACCAATTGATGTCATTTTAGTTGCATATGGTTCTTTAAAAAGTCCTTGTAGGATTTCATTCTGAATACAATTAAAATGTACACTAAATTCCCTAAAACCCTTTACAGCATTGGGGGTTGAATAATTTTGAACACAACTGTATATGGTGTGCACCCAAGGAGTACATCTTTAACTGGCATACAGTTAATCTTTTTACATCCTCTTGCATCATGCCCTGCTCATTGAAAACATTTTTACAGTTAATATAACATATATCATTTTCTATATAAAGGAAAATGTATCTGGTTTTATTTGGAGGAGGATTAGCCCTTATTTTTTTAAATCATGTATCCCTTTTCTTGATACAGCTAATCCCTTTTGTCCCAATATATGTTTTCATACACCCTCGACTTTCCAATTTAGAAGCAAATTCCATGGCTGCCATTGATTTTAAGTATCATCCTAACGATCCAAGGGTCTTCTCTAGGAGTTAAGTCCTGGAAAAAAGTTTAGAGAACTCGCCAGATTTTTCACCACCCGTTGAATATTTTTACACACACATATGTAAATATATATACTGTATATTTATGTATCTTATATGCACAGTACACACACACAGTTATACACACATTTGTGTGCTGTGTACATATCTGTGTGTGGTGTACAAATCACACACCACATATATACACAGGACACATAGCTATACAGAGCACAAATACATGCGGACACACAGCTATACAGGACACAAATACACAGATATAAGGAGCACACACACACGCTCACAGATATACAGAGTACACACAAAATGAATATATTGGTGTTGTCCGCGCCACCTAATGGTCAAGTCTTATAAAATAGATTTGAGTATTTAGATGTTGAGAGCCCTCTAGTGATACATCAGATATTGGTTACATTAACCAACAGAATTCAATGGGATATGGTAGAATGTAATGATTGTGAGTCCAACAGCTCTCCTTGCAAGGTTAGTGGTGTATCCCTTATGTCCGCCACCACACAAGCGTCAGGACGGTCCGTGTATCAATGGCTGGCGAAAAGGTAGGCAGAGTCAGTGGGCGAAGCAGGAGGTCTGGTACACAGTGAAGCAGAGATATAACAAATAGGTCTAGACACTATCAAGGTTGGACTCTCAATGCAAAGTCAGGTTGCATAGGGGGGAGTGACTCTTTTATTACCAGATAAGAGGGTGTGGTGTGTTTTTGGTGTTTTGACTGATTAACCCTTTCAGTGCTGGTTTGACTGATGGCAGCACTTTACAAGTACCTGCCCACATGCAGGCAACGTTTATTCATGAATGCAGGCGCGGATCCGGACAGTTCCTCTTTGCTCCATCTCAAGACCCTCCAAATTATCAAGGACTCTTATTACATACAGGTTTCCTTTCCCAGTTTTCATTTACTCAAGTGACTGTTTTACAATATCCTCCATTGCTTTCCAAGGACTGTTATTATTTATCCATATCCTGCTTTTTTTGTATCCTGTTCATTCAATAAATTTTCCTGCAATTTTTACATCAATCTTTTGTCTGGTATTTATATATTTACTGCAAGTGGGTTCTTATCCAGTTCACCGGTACTCACCGGACACCCCTCCTTACAGGTATCTTGGTGGGCAGGTTTGGCATATACACACCCCGGTCTGGCAACAGGCAGGGCTCTCATACACTCTAGCCTGGCAACCGGGCAACCTGAACTGAAAGATTCCCATACCCAGCGTTCAACAGAACAGACATGTATTCAGGATCAGCGTGGCAATGCCGCAACATACACTCTGAAACTACAAACTCAGATCGTCAGCAACATTGCAAGTAATAAGTGAAACACTCAAAGTGGATACACCAGGCGATGCAGGAATAACTCCACGTCAGGGCGACGAGCTGTTTCTCACGCACTGCATTTAAGGCCGGCGGCTCCGTGTCACTATGCCAAGCTCCGCCCTTCCAGATGCAGGACGATCCAGAACTCCTGGCACCCAGCCAGCCAGCGATGCTGTCGGGTGTCCCGGCCCCCCGCGTGAACCCGCAGGCGCCGAGGATGTGACAGTACCTTTAGCACTAGCAAGGTCTTCCTTTTGAAGCTTCCTTTTAACAGCGAAAGCCTCAGGGTTTCTAGGCTCCATTTTCCAGTTTGTTCTAATGGGAGCTGGATTAGGGATGCCAGTATCCATAGCATAGTAATATGAAAAGTCTTGATGGGTTTGAGTAGACAGAGTAGTGAATGCAGTACCACAGTACATTTTGTAAGGAATTTTAGAAGTACCAGTTCCTGGTATAGTAGCTGAAGAAGTGGAAGGCATATGAGAGTAGAAGCCCTGAACTGTATAAGTGATGGGAGTAGCAGTGTCTTCACAAAGCTCCTCGCCACTTGGTGCCCACTCCTCATCAGAAAGATAAGGCAGAAAATGGTTGAATGGTATGCCATCCTTCCCTACTTTTCCGTAAGGGGTGCTTGTGCAACCAATATTTTTTATCCACTTACCTGGGCCACCATGGGGATGTTTGACATATTGCAGCAGTATCTCCCCATCAGAGCAGCCGTTGATCCCATCCTCTGATCCATAATCATATGAAGGAAGGTAAGGTGAAGATGGTGGGTGGTCTGGCTGGCTGGTAGTAATTGTTGCTGCAATTAACTTGGGCCGCTGTGTAGCTTTTCTCGTCACTAAAGCCTCTTCGTACACTTGGAAATCTTTCTTGCGGACTACAGCCCCATTAGATGTATAGGTGCAGTCTGCAGGGCCGGATTTGCACCTCAGGTGCCTGTAGGCACAGAAATGCGGAGCGCCCCTACCCCCCCAAACAAAAAAAAGACGCATGCCAAAATTACTATTTAAATTTTTGTTTTGAGGCAAAAAAAACCTAAAGAAAAATACATTTTAAGAAACTGAAACTGTGTTTCTCCATGCTCATATCAAAAGACGAGGCAGAATCTGTTGCCTTAGTTGAATTGGTTACAGTTACAAGTATTTACTAGCCTCAACAAGTTCCTTAGCGCTGTACAATGGGAGAAACAGAATAACAAATATACATATATGTTACACACACGGAACAGAAGGAGGGAGAACCCTGCTCAAGAGCTCACAATCTAAGAGGAGAGGGGTGACACATTAGGTGAGGGCAAATAGGGTATTTAAAGTAGCGGGGTGCATGAGGACTGAATGGGAAGATGGAGCAGGAAATGTACAGTGGGGGATCATGGAGTGAGCTGATAGGCTTCTCTAAAGTAATGTGTTTTCAGAGACTTCTTGAAGGACTGGAGAGATGGGGAGAGTCTGATGTTGCGGGGAAGAGAGTTCCATAGAAAGGGTGCAGCTCTGGAGAAGTCCTAAAGGCGAAGGTTGGGGGGATGTGGGTACGAGGAACTGATAGCATCAGTTCATTGGCCGAGCAAAGTGGTGGGGATGGGATGTACCTGCTAATAAGGGAGGAGGTGTAGGCATGGGCACGGTTACGGAGAGCTTTGTATGCAACCAATATGATGAATTGGATTCTAAAGGAAACAGGAGCCAGTGTAGAGTTTGACAGAGAGATGAGGTGCAGGAGGTGAAGTGTATGAGTCTGGCACAGTTGTTCATTACAGACAGCAGCGGCAGAATCTGGGATCTCTTAAGGCCAGAGAAAAGGAGGTTACAGTAGCTAAGGCAGGTGATAAGAAGAGCTTGGATGAGCATCTTGGTAGAGTCTGGATTAAGAAAGGGATGGATGCGTGCAATGTGTTTAAGGTGGAAGTAGCAAGTTTTGGTTAGAGGCTAAATGTGAGGAGTAAAGGATAGATTGGAGTTCACGAGGACCCTGAGGCAATGGAGCTTGAGAGGTAGAAGTAACGGTGGCACCATACACCTGAAGAGAAATTGGCGCAGGAATGGAGGTTTTAGAGGGAGGGAAGATGAGAAGTTCAGTTTTTGAGAGGATGAGCTTTAGGAAAAAGGAAGTCATCCAGTCGAAGACAACCGATAGGCCCGCAGTAACATGGTCCAACACCGGAGGAGAGAGATCGAGAGAGGAAAGGTAGATTTGGGTGTCATCAACATAGAATCCATAGGAAGAGATGAGGTTGTCCAAAGAGGCAGTATAGATCGAGAAGAGTAGGGGACCCAGAACAGAGCCTTGAGGTACCCCAACTGAAAGAGGAACTTGTGGTGAAGAGACACCAGGGAAGGAGACACTGAAGGAGCGAAAAGAGAGACAGGAAGAGGACCAGGAGAGCGTGATGTCACTGAGGCCAAGATGACACAGCGTGAGGAGCAGGAGAGGGTGATCACCAGTGTTAAATGCAGCAGAAAGGTCAAGAAGAATAAGGAGGGAGAAGTGACTTTTGGTTTCAGCGGCAAATAAATCATTAGTCACCTTGGTTAGAGCAGTTTCAGTAGATTGTTGGGAGCGAAAGCTTAGACTGGTGCGGATCGAGTAGAGAGTTAGCAGCAAGAAAACTGGTGAGCTGGTTATAGATCAGACGTTCTAAGATTTTAGAGGCAAAGGGGAGCAGAGAGATGGGACAGTAGTTCAAGAGGGAGGTAGGATCAAGAGATGGCTTTTTTAGAATGGGGGTGATCAAAGCATGTTTGAATACAGAGGGGAAGACTCCAGAGGAGAGGATAAAAATATGAGTCAAAACAGGGACAGTAACTGGTAGGACAGGCCGAATAAGGTGTGAGGGGATGGGATCAGGTGGTCGGGTAGGAGGACATGAGAAGTTCTGAGACATCCTCCTCCGAGACTGTAGAAAAGAAAGACATAGTAGAAGAGGGTGCAGGGAGTGAGGGAGTCAGTGGGGTAGAAAGGTTAAAGGAGGAGGGCAGTGAATGCAGCAGCATTGTTTGTTTTATATGTAAAAGCATATATTGCCTCAGCTGTAGAACAGAAAAAAATATTTTGCATTTAAATTTTACATTTTTATTTTTACACATTACATGGTCATGTTTGGTATCATAGTAAAGACTAGACTCTGACCTTTCCAATGACACCTCACTTAACCTTGTGCGGTGTACAATTCAGGGATGCAGGTTCCAAAGTCCCCCTGTCTCTCCTCGCTGCAGCGCCACGGTCTAGGTTTTGAATTAAACAATGCATTGCTTCACCAGATACACACTTGCTAGCAGTATGGTAAATGAGGTGAGTTAGTGCAGCATCACTGTTCACTTTATAATTGTAAATGGAGTAATAGTGCCGTGTTTGAAAAAAAGAGAAAAACATTATTTTAATAGATATTTTATTTTTACAAAAATCTAACCTGGTTATATTTGGTATCACTGAAAAGGCTATAAGCTGACCTTTCCAATGATACCTCATATGTCCCTCTAGTCCGTAGGGCTCCAGAGATACAGTGGTCTAAATAATTGCAAATTTTTTTTATTTATTTTTACACACAGAGCAAGGCGCCCCCTTGTAGCAGGCGCCTGTAGGCACATGCCTACTCTGCCTAATGGTAAATCCGGCCCTGGCAGTATATATTCCATAAACTGCTGGCTGGGAGTGACGGGAATTGTAGTCCTGGCAGCAAAAGCAGGATATTCATCATCCAAAATTTCATTATTGTCTGCATACACTTTTTTCTTTGATTTAGTGCGAGTGCGCTTACTGGTTGCTGGAGGCTTCCTGACTGCAGATTTGGGTGGTGGCGCAGATTTTGGCACAGGAATGTGGAGACGGTGTTACCACTGGAGTGAGGTGTTTGCGGGGTCGAACAGGGCAGTAATTTATATAATAGGGCCCTCGTTTCCTCCTGTACTGGTTTATCAAATGTTGTTCAGTCTCCGTGTATTGTAACCCTGTCTATATTGTGCCCATTGTTCAGCGCTGCGGAATGTGCTGGCGCTATATAAAGTATAATAAGAATATAATAATAATGATTCTGTCCTCTGCAGTAGAAACACAGGTCACTTGTTTGTCTACAGTCACGCTCCTCAGATGTTAAAGGACCAGGGCGTGTTTTAAGTTTTGGCGTACACACCTTAGTAAATGAGATCCCGGTACTCTCTATTAGCTCCTTGAAGAACTTGATCAGGTGAGCCATTAGCTCATGGAAGGCAGCCTTTAGAAAGTCCATTATAGTTTCATTTACTGCGGGTTCTTTTTGTGATGGATCTGTCATTCTGTAAGAAGGGGTGTCCAGTGAGTAACGGTGAACAGGATAAGAACCCACTTGCAGTAAATAAATAAATATCAGACAAAAGATTGATGTAAAAATTGCAGGAAAAAATATTGAATGAACTGGATACAAAAAAGGCAGGATATGGACAAATAATAACAGTCCTTGGCAGTGCTTTTTTTCTGGAAAAATAGGTGGGGGTACTCTCACGCCCAGGGAAAAACTAAATTATTATGACGATTTTTTGTGTCCTAATAAATACTCCTTTATTCACACTGGATATATTGCCCCCAGTTCACACATGGATATATTGCCCCAGCTCACACATGGATATATTGCCCACAGCTCACACATGGATATATTGCCCACAGCTCACACCTGAATATATTGGCCACAGCTCACACATGGATATATTGCCCACAGTTCAGACGTGGATATATTGCCCCAGCTCACACGTGGATATATTGCCCCAGCTCACATGTGGATATATTGCCCCAGCTCACACGTGGATATATTGCCTCAGCTCACACGTGGATATATTGCCCCAGCTCACATGTGGATATATTGCCCCAGCTCACACGTGTATATATTGCCCTAGCTCACACGTGGCTATATTGCCCCAGCTCACACGTGGATATATTGCCCCAGACCAGCTCACTTGGATATATTGCCCCAGACCAGCTCACATGGATATATTGCCCCAGACCAGCTCACATGGATATATTGCCCCAGACCAGCTCACATGGCTATATTGCCCCAGCTCACACATGGATATATTGCCCCTAACTCACACGTGGATATATTGCCCCTAGGTCATACATGGATATATTGCCCCAGACCAGCTCACATGGATATATTGTCCCAGACTAGCTCACATGGATATATTGCCCCAGGCCAGCTCACACGGATATATTGCCCCAGGCCAGCTCACATGGATATTTTGCCCCAGACCAGCTCACATGGATATTTTGCCCCAGACCAGCTCACATGGATATATTGCCCCAGTGTCAGGTGAGAGGGTCGGCGCCAACACAGCGCAGTGGATGGTAATTTACCGGCGGAGCTCACAAGTCACAACCAGCGGGGCCCACTTACCAGGCATGACAGCTCTCACCCGGAGCCGACGCTCTTCAGGAGTCCTCCACCTTCTCCTTTTCTGATGAGCACTCTGAGCTGCTCATCGCCTGTGGGGGTGTCCCCAATGCAGCATGCTCGTATTGTGCGAGACACACTGCAGCGGCGGATTGACTGTGTGCCGCCACGTGCAGCGGGAGAACGCCCCTGCCTCCGGCAAGTGCTGACTGCCGACGCGGTGGCACCTGTAAAAATTAAGCCCTGCCAAGAGGTGCCGGTACGTGCTGAGAGGTGCCAGTATGCTGTACCGGCTCAAAAAAAAACCCCTGGTCCTTGGAAAGCAATGGAGGATACTGGAAAACACAGTCACTTGAGTAAAAGAAAACTGGGAAAGGAAACCTATATGTAATAAGAGTCCTTGATAATGTGGAGGGTCTTGAGATGGAGCAAGGAGGAACTGTGAATCCATAGAAATTGTAGATGAGGGTCTTGGTAAGTATAGGAGGAGTGGGTAGAATAGTCTGAAGTAAGCAATGAGGTCAGAGGCTGGCAGCGTTCTAGGCAAGGTCGTGGTACAGATGATAGGTTCGGTACATGAGTAAGACAGTAGTTCAGCCAGGCTGGTCACAGGGTTCTGGAATGGTTCCAGGTATGTCCTTAGTCTGCAAGAACTAGGAATTCACTGACAGAGCACTGGCTGGATGTGGGTGTGTTCCTTTTATGAGGACCAGCCAGTGCTAATTAGATGTTGCAGGAGGCTTGAGGGAACAAAGCTAAGAGTTTGAAAACTGATGATTGGCAGTCTCAATTCCTTAGATATCTTTTTATATCCCTTTCCTGTTTTATTCAGTTCAACTACCTTTTCCCGCAGATCCGTTGACAATTCTTTTGCTTTCCCCGTGACTCAGAATCCAGAAACGTCAGTGCAGCACTGGAAAGATGCAAGGGTCTGTCAGGAGTCCATAAACTCATTGACCTTTCATGCACACACACTTATTACAAGCAAACAGATCACAGGTGAGGATGGCTACCTTTAATAGCCATTCAAACCTGTTCGTATCAACTTGTGTGCATGTTATGAGGCCAAAATCACCAGGTTATGTAAACTTTTGATCAGGGTCATTTGGGTAGTTTCTGTTGTCATTATGATTTATAAAGAGTAAACACACTTGATTGATAATAAATGGCTTCAGCCAAACACTAACCATGAGCGAAAGAAAGGTTTTTGTGTTATCATTCATATTCTCTGAATAATGGCCAAGAAATCATAAATTCTGCCAGCGTATGTAAACTTATGAGCACAACTGTATGTTTGTGTATGGGATACTGCATAATTTATATGTATTGAACAGTACAGTATATAAGGTCTATGATGGTACATTGTAGCATCTGGTGTTTATATGTCATATCCTCAGCCCCTGCTGCGCTGGCTGGGGGTCTGGGCAAGATCCTTGGGGAATGGCCAAGCGGCGTCCGAGGGGGCAGGGCCTAGCATGGTCACGAGGAGCCGCCGGGTTTATAACAGGGCGCGAAGAGTTGCCTCGTCGCCCTGTCGTGGAGTCTGTTTCCTGCATCGCTAACTCTTGTGTGTATTGCTTTTCTGTTGCCAACCCGTTTTCTGGATACGATCCCTGCTCCTGCTTTTTGACCCGGCTTGTTTTGGCTATTCTCTTGCTGCTCGATTACGATCGCCTGTGTGGTGCTTTGGTGGTTTAACTCCATGCTTGCCGCTGGGGTGTTTACAAGTTACTGGGGTATTGTCCCTTCTAAGTTGTGTGTATCATCTGTGGCTTCTTTAGGTTCCTATACCCAACCCAGGGCTCAAGTTCTCCAGCCACACATGTTTATAAGAACTGCGATTGAAAGGTACGGTTTATATGCGGTTCATGGTCAGTGTGCTCTCACCATCAAATATACTAGATACTGTACTTACGACAGACCCCGAGGTGTATGTGTTGCCGCTGAATATCTTAAGGTACCGCTGATTATCAGAAAATGTTAAAGCAGCTTATTTCCTGACTGCCCTGCAGTCCGTGCAATTCACCAACTGTCTGACATATCTGTGTATTTCTGAATGTGCGCCAAGTAATCTGTCGCAAAACCTTTAGTGCTTAGTAGCAACTCAGTGTCTTGTTCATCCTCACTGTCTCAAGTGTATAATTCTGCGTATGCCAAGCAGAGCTTAAACGTCAAAAAGATTTATCAGTCCTTAAGGATCTCAACTCTGCTACTCTCTAGTGGGTGCTACTCCCCCATTTACAGTAGAGATATGCATGACTTTTTTTTCATTTCCTTTTATCTGGGACGTTTTTTTTGTTTTGGGTCATTGCGGACAGTTTGTGTCGTTTCGTTCCATTTTGCAATTTTCGATCGATACGGCCTTCTGAACTATTTGGAATTTCAGGTCCTCTAGTTCAGTTTTTGTGAGTTATTTTGTATTGATTTGTATTTCGTTTTTATTAATTATTTCGTTTATTGGTTATTTCAGAATGGGAAACATATTACCTAGCAATAAAATGAAAGTCTCCTTACTTATTTATTTTTTAGGATTTTTGCATCACCGTTTAGGCTTTTGTCCAGCATGTAAATATTTGCGTTTTATTAAACTGTTTAAGCCATTTTGTTTATTTATTTTTTTAGGACTTTTTGGGTTAAAGTTTAGGGTTCCTAACTTATTTTAAAGAAACAAGTTTTTTTTTTTCTTCTTTACTGAACGCAGCTGTACTGTTTTCTCAGTCCATCTGCGTTCAGCAATGAATTGGATACATTGTCACAGAACCATAGGCAGCTCCGAGCTAATTAGTCCTGTAAGTGAAACAACATAGTATGATATTATGTTTCACTTTCAGGAGTCAGGACTAAGGCTAAAAAAAAAAAATTGGCATATTGCTGCAGGTGAAAAAAATTAACGGTTTAACCACTTCAATGCGGAGGACGCGCTCAGCGCGTCCTCCGCATTACTGCTGGTATGCGGAGGACACGCTGAGCGCGTCCTCCCATTGGGGTCAGCGTTTGGCCGGGTTCCGGCCAATCGCTGGCCCCTCCGGTGCGGGCTGACATCCTCGATGTCAGCCGCGCATCCGGAACCGCAGCCGCTGGTATTAGGTGTCATCGTGGCAGCGCGATGACACCTAATTCAGGCGCCCCCCCGCATGTGCGGAGGAGGCGCCTGAAAGGGAGGGGGGGAGGTCCTTCGGACCTCTCTCCCTCCCAATCGGCGGCTCTGCGGGGGTTAACCCAGGCATCATTTGGAAGGGCACAGCCTGCCCTTCCAAATGGTGCCTGGCATTAACCCCTGTGGAGCTGGATCGCGAATCGGCGCTGAAAAGCGCCGGTTCGCGATCCTTTCCCGGAGCTGGCCGACATCTTGGATGTCGGCCAAGCCTCCGGGAACTCCCCCTGAGGACTGGCGTCATCGTGCGTGGCACGATGACGCCAGTCCTGGACTTAACCCCTAACTGCCACCAACGGTGGAGATAGGGAGTTCCAATGAACTCCCTATCTCCCGATCCGTGGCAGCTAGGGGTTAAAGTTTGGTATGGTTGGATCGGCCAGAGCATGGCCGTTCCAACGATACCAAACACTACTGTGAAAAAGTTTGTCAAAAAAAAATAAAAAAAAAAAAAATTAAAAACAAAAATTATAAAAAAAAAAATAAACACTTTTTTTTCTTTTTTTTGGTTTGTTAATGCAGCAATATTGTTCCCATTTCAATTATAATGTGAACAATGATGCTGCACTAACAATTTTTGTATGCGGTGCGTTTGTTAAAAATAGTGTAATTTTCCCCAAAAAAAAATGTAACGAGACCCCATCTCTAATTTTTTTAACAAGCGCACCCCATACAAAATATAACCGCAATTGCTCGCATGTTAAAAATGTGAAAAAAAAACACTTTACACATTGTAAATTATTGAAAATACATATTTTATTGCATTTTTTGTTATAATATACAGACATGACATAACGTATACATATAATAATGACATATTATGAATCTACCGAGTCTGACGGAAAGAACGATATATAATATGTCTGGGTCATATACTAAAATAAGCCTTCAAAACACGTTTAAACATGATGAGCAAAACCGGTAAAAATGACCTCATGTCACGGATCCCCCGGATTACCTGACTAGTGGTCCCTATACGCAGGACACTCTCTACCCTTCCGATCCTTGAATGGTCGGCACGACTAGACAGACACAGAATTTGACAAGATAGTGTATCCACAAAGAATAACACTAGAACTATACACAAGACCTTAGAATAGTTAGTTCTTCCCAAGACCCTAACAATATAAGGGGTAGTCTGATGTGTGCTTAGGGTGCCACACAGACTGACCTCAGTACCAGAATTAGAAGAGTTAATGCCAATACCAGGGGTCACACACAGAATGGCTCGTTTGCCAATGCCAGGGGTCATGCACAGAATGGTTCGTTCGCCAATGCCAAGGGTCATACACAGAATGGTTCGTTTGCCAATGCCAAGGGTCATACACAGAATGGTTCGTTTGCCAATGCCAAGGGTCATACACAGAATGGTTCGTTTGCCAATGCCAAGGGTCATACACAGAATGGTTCGTTTGCCAATGCCAAGGGTCATACACAGAATGGTTCGTTTGCCAATGCCAAGGGTCATACACAGAATAGTTTGTTAGCCAAAAATACACAAGAGCTCTGCGGGAAGTAACTACCACGTCAGGGCACCGGCGTCTCTGTGAGTCTGGGCTTTAAACCTGGCGGGTCCGCGTCAGCACGCCAGGCCCCGCCCCCCAGCGTCCCACGTGTGCGGAACCGACCGCGATATCACTCGGCGCCTGGTCAGCGAGCAGCGAGGAAGCTGCTGCCAGGCGCCGGGGGGTACGGGGGGCACGGGGGGGCCACCGTGACAGAACCCCCCTCAACGGGCGGCCACTGGACGACCCCCAGGAGCACGGGGATGAGCCAAATAGAAGGCCCTCACCAACCGAGGAGCATGGACCTCAGTAGCCGGGAGCCAAGAGCGATCCTCTGGACCGTAAGCCCACCCAGTCAACCAAGTACTGTAGGACCCCCCCTAGATATCCTGGCGTCCAGGATGGCCTCAACCTCAAACTCTTCCTCGCCCTCCACAGAGACAGGAGGAGAGGGGAGCACGGGCCCTGGTGTACCGATTACACAAGAGTGGCTTCAAAAGGCTCACGTGGAACACATTGTGTATCCTGATATGGGGGGCAGTGCCAAAGCATAGGAGACCGGATTGAGTCGCCGCAGTATCCTATAGGGACCTATGTATCTGGGTGCCAGTTTCATAGAGGGTACTAAGAGCTTGATGTTCCGTGAAGAAAGCCAAACCCTGTCCCCGACTTGATACACGGGTGCCGGCCTCCTGTGTCTGTCGGCCTTGGTTTTCTGGACAACACTGCTATCCTCCAGTGCCTGTTTAACCCTCCCCCAAGTCTCTGTCAATGACGCCAAATGCTCATCCAGAGCAGGAATCGTGTGGTATCAGGAAACGTAGCGGGGAGCACGGGAGGATCAAAACCGTAAACAGTGAAGAAAGGGGAATAACCTGTGGCTTCACTCACTGCACTGTTCAAGGCATACTCTGCCAAAGGTAGCAGGTCTGACCAGTTATCTTGTCGTTCAGATATTGAAGCACCTGAGGTATTTCTCGATATTTTGATTTGCTCGTTCTGCTGCTCCGTTAGTCTGGGGGTGATAGGCCGAAGAGAAGGATAAGTCTATTCCCACATTCTTGCAAAACCCTCTCCAGAATCTGGAGACAAATTGGGTCCCCCTATCAGAGACAATCCCAAGAGGAATACCGTGTATGCGGACCACCATTGTAATGGGTAAATGAAAAGGGCACCAGTTCGGCTGCCGAAGGTAGTTTCCGAAGAGGAACATAGTGACCCATTTTGGAGAATCGATCTATGACCGTGAGTATTACAGTATTCCCTCTGGACTCGGGTAACTCTACTATAAAATCCATTGCTAAATGCGACCATTGGTCGTTCGGGGATTGGCAGAGGCTGGAGTAACCAATAGGCGCTGTTTTGGGACTTTTATTTCTTGTGCACACCTCGCACACGGCTATGTAATCTTTAACATCCCGGCGCAACGTGGACCACCAGAGGAGTTTACGTATACTAGACACTGTTTTTGGTGATCCCCATATGCCCAGAGGTTTTATTGTCATGATAAATTTTTAGTACTTCCTCTCTTTCGTTCTCAGGTACAAAGAGTTTCGCGGGAGGTCTCCCCCCAGGAGCTGTACCCTGGACGGTCTGCAATCTTATCATCAGAGGAGACGAGACACTAATCGTGGTAAAGGCTATAATCCTTTCCTGGGGTACAATGGGATGCTGATCTTGGATGTTATGTTCGTAGGATTCATACTGTCTCGATAATGCATCTGCTTTAATGTTTCTTGACCCAGGTCTATATGTGAGGACGAAATTAAAACTTGAAAGAAACAATGACCATCTCGCTTGTCTGGCATTTAAACGTTTAGCGTCTCCAATGTACGTAAGATTCTTATGATCGGTTATGATAACGATGGGGTCCCTAGACCCCTCCAATAAGTATCTCCACTCCGCCAAGGCCGCGATAACTGCTAACAACTCTCTATTTCCGATATCATAGTTCCTCTCTGCCGGGACAACTTCCGGGAATAGAAGCCGCATGGATGCAAGGGTTTGTCGGGTGCCTCCCTTTGGGACAAGACTGCACCAAGACCGAGTTCGGAGGCGTCAACTTCAACTTGGAAAGGCAGAGCTGGATCTGGATGTCGGAGAACAGGGGCAGTAGTGAATGCCTGTTTGAGTGCCTCAAAGGCTTGACTGGCCTGGGGTGTCCATTTCTGATTTCCCACCCCTTTCTTTGTCATAGCCGTGAGGGGGGCTACCAAGGCTGAAAAGTCTTTAATGAATCTCCGATAGTAATTGGTAAACCCCAGAAACCTCTGGATGGCTTTAAGCCCTTGGGGTAGAGGCCAGTCGAGGATTGCTGAGAGTTTTTTAGGATCCATTTTGAAAACCCTCAGGGGTTATTATATACCCAAGGAAGTGCACTGTTTCTATATCGAATAAGCATTTTTCTAATTTACAATATAACCCAGCCTTCAATAGCTTCCTCAACACTTGTTGCACATGGGCGTGATGGGTTTCCTTATCAGGAGAGTATATCAGGATGTCATCCAGATACACTATGACGAACGCTTGCAGAAAGTCCCTTAGGGTGTCGTTTATGAGGTCCTGAAAAACGGCTGGCGCGTTACATAATCCAAAGGCATCACTAGGTATTCATAATGCCCGCTACGTGTATTAAAAGCCGTTTTCCATTCATGCCCCTTTTTAACCCTTACTAGGTTGTAGGCTTCCGCGTAAATCGAGCTTCGTGTATATACGGGCCCCTTTTAGTCTGTCGAATAATTCTGTTATAAGAGGTATGGGATATGCATTCCTTATGGTTATCCTATTCAAACCTCTATAATCGATGCAAGGTCGCAGGTCTCCCTCTTTTTTGGAGACGAAAAAGAAACCTGCTCCTGCTGGAGAGGAGGATCGTCTGATGAATCCTCGCTCTAGATTCTCCCTTATATATTCCTCCATAATGTCGTTTTCCTTTTGTGACAAAGGGTATACGTGTCCTCTAGGAGGCATAGTACCAGGGAGTAGCTCTATAGCACAGTCATATGGACGATGTGGTGGTAAGGCCTCAGTCCTGGCTTTAGAGAACACCTCCTTTAACGCCAGATAACATTCAGGGACTTCGGTGGACAAAGGAGGTGCTGTGGCAATATTGAGGCTACCAATCACATTGACCCTGCCCAGGCACTTTGACTGGCAACTAGGACCCCAACATTTTATGTCTCGCTGGACCCAATCAATCACCGGGTTATGCTCTGTTAACCATGGAAACCCAAGAACGACAGGACATGAGGGAGAGTCGATAATCTGAAATCGTATGGTTTCACGGTGCAAAACTCCTGTTTTCATGCATACATCAATAGTGTCGTGAGTGATATGGGGACATGACAGGGGTTTTCCGTCTATGGCTTCCACCATTAGAGGCCTCTCCTTTAGAACCAGAAGGTAAGAGGTTTTTGGCGGCAAAACATCTGTCCATATAAAATTACCTGAGGCTCCAGAGTCTAGGAATGCCTCAGTCTCAAGGTGAACCCCCTCCCAGGTTAGGGAGATGGGTACCAGAATCCGGGATTTTTTTTTTTCATTATCCACAAAGGAGGCATACAGAGAACCGATAACCTGGGTATTAACTGTTCTTTGACCCGATTTGCCATTCTCACCCCTGCTACCCCTGGGTCTCTGAGGACATTGAAGGCGGAAATGATCTGCCCCGGCACAATAAAAGCAGAGCCCCCTTTCTCTTCTGTGAGCTCTTTCTGCCTCTGAAATACCTGTTTTTCCTATCTGCATAGGCTCAACGACCGGCACATCAGTTTTTGCGGTCTCCGGGTTACCTGACGTACTTGTGTGTCTGGGTAATAAGGGTAAAGGAGGCAGGACCCTTCTGGGTCTGTCTCTGGAGTGTCTCCTTTCCCTAATTTGATCGTCCATGGCAATGCAAAAATCAACCAAATGGTCCAGATGTTCTGGTAATTTTAAGGGAGCCAGCTCAAACATAAAAGCCTCGTTCAGGCCTTCGGTAAAGGCTAAGGTTAAAACGTCGTTCGGGCCAGAGCACCTCAGAAACCAAAGTCTTAAACTCTATGGCATAGTCGGAGACCCTCCTATTACCTTGTTTAATGTGAAACAAGGACCTACCCGCATTGGTAGCCCTTCTAGATGGGTCAAAGGTACGCTTTAACTCAGAGGTAAAACCCTCATAGTCATAGATGATGGGTTTCTTATTTTCCCACAAGGGCGTGGCCCATAATAAAGCTTTTTCAGTTAAATGATTAATCAGATAGCCTACTTTGGCTTTATCAGACATACAGGACCCTGGATTGTTCTCGAACAAGATCTCGAGTTGGGTCAAAAAACCCCGGCATAAGTTTGGTGTTCCATCATAGCGTAAGGGTGCCTTCATACTGAGCCTACATCCCTCGGGAGCGGCCGAACTGACCCTAGGCAATACTGGGTCTGGAGGGCTTGCAGTTCCAGTATTGGATCGATTTAACAGGGTTTGCAGGGCAAGAGCAATCTGGTCCATCCTATGGTCCTGCTCTTCTTGTCTGGCTGCAATACGTGTCAACTGATTAGAGAGGTCTGCGGGATCCATTGGCCCTGACGTAATGTCACGGATCCCCCGGATTACCTGACTAGTGGTCCCTATATGCAGGACACTCTCTACCCTTCCGATCCTTGAATGGTCGGCACGACTAGACAGACACAGAATTTGACAAGATAGTGTATCCACAAAGAATAACACTAGAACTATACACAAGACCTTAGAATAGTTAGCTCTTCCCAAGACCCTAACAATATAAGGGGTAGTCTGATGTGTGCTTAGGGTGCCACACAGACTGACCTCAGTACCAGAATTAGAAGAGTTAATGCCAATACCAGGGGTCACACACAGAATGGCTCGTTTGCCAATGCCAGGGGTCATGCACAGAATGGTTCGTTCGCCAATGCCAAGGTCATACACAGAATGGTTCGTTTGCCAATGCCAAGGGTCATACACAGAATGGTTCGTTTGCCAATGCCAAGGGTCATACACAGAATGGTTCGTTTGCCAATGCCAAGGGTCATACACAGAATGGTTCGTTTGCCAATGCCAAGGGTCATACACAGAATAGTTTGTTAGCCAAAAATACACAAGAGGTCTGCGGGAAGTAACTACCACGTCAGGGCACCGGCGTCTCTGTGAGTCTGGGCTTTAAACCTGGCGGGTCCGCGTCAGCACGCCAGGCCCCGCCCCCCAGCGTCCCACGTGTGCGGAACCGACCGCGATATCACTCGGCGCCTGGTCAGCGAGCAGCGAGGAAGCTGCTGCCAGGCGCCGGGGGGTACGGGGGGCACGGGGGGGCCACCGTGACACCTCAGCACAGGGGCGGGAAAAGCCTCAGCAGCGAAAGGGTTAATAAACAGGGATTTTTTTATTTTTTGATATTAAAATTTTTTATTGTGGTAAATCATTATATGGCCTCACAGGACCAAACCTCAAAGCAGCACGTAGCAAGAATGGCCACGCAGGGCCAAAACATGTCATCAGAAAAATATCAAATGATAATGGGCATAAAAGACATCTAGGAACAGTAGTGTTAGCAAAAAAGCATCCAAGTGGGGGGGGGGGACTTGTCAAGGTTGCAAAATCAAAACATGTACATAAAAAGTCTTAAAAAACAACAGCTAAGAATCTGAGAGCACTGTGTGGAAAAGGTATAGGAAGCTTCCAACATAAGAAAAAAAAAAAGAAAGATGGTGAGGGGAGGAAAAATACAAAAGGTGCAGAGGCAAAGGCCCGAACTGTGCCGTCCCTGGTAGATTCCACAGGTCCAAAGACAAGGGGGTTAACTGGCACTAGGCCCGGTTACTCGGGGTGTCACGGTCCAAGACATCCTGTTATGCCAAAAATAACAATTAAAAGTAATAAAATAAATAAATAAATGGGGAAGATAGTGTCCTCGAAGCGTGTCCAAAAGAAATCAAAAATAAAAACACTTTAAGGTCGCAGCGGACCAACGGCATTTTTGAATGTTTTGCATAAACAGAGCAAAAAGCAAACTGTGAGAAGTGGCCACGCAGGGCCGCAATAAGTCACCTAAACATTTGCATAGTGACAAAAACATAGAAAAGGGTCAGTAAGAACTAAGCATCAAAAAGACTCTGCACGTAAATAATAACATAAGAAAAGAAGAGTCAGATGAAGACAAACACCTCCAAAAAAGAAAAGGGGGAAGAGAGAAGAAAAAAAAAAAAATCAAAAAAGGAGAAAACATCAGGGAAGTCCCAGCGAAGAATTAAATCTAAAACAAAGAACAAAAAATAAAAGGTCTCATCAGCCGGTATCTCTCAGTGGGATTCCTCGTGCAGCAGGCAGGGCGCTGTATGGCAGGTCATGGCACATATCCCATGGACATCCACTAACAAAGAGCATGACCCGCTGCCCCAACAGCAGCCAAGACACAGAACAGTCACCGACGGTGGCCCCACAGAGGAAGGCCGCAGGCAGCTCCGATATGGGAGGCAAGAGCAGAGTCCCGTGCCGCATCCACCTCCAGGCTGACCAAGGGGGGGGGAACTCTCTTCCTCCGGGCACTGGTCATGGTCCTCCGGCTCCACCAGCTCCCCAGCTAATGTTACGCGGCCCGACAAACCGCAGATAACGGTCACACCGGGGTCGCCCGGCATCAATAGCTCCGCTTCCATCGGGGCAGGCAATGACAGCTGGGGATCAGGAACAACACCTTCAACCAAGCCCAGCAGTAGCATCCTCCAAGGGAACACAGCCGCCTCCATCCGCTCCACTCCTGACTCCATCGGGGGTCTCCTCCTTCAGGGTAGCTGCAGCTCGGCCACTCCGCAAGACCTCCATGAAGCGCTGCCAGGTGCCTCGCGTCAGCGGACGCCCGTCGTCCCCCATCTCCGATAGCATGACCACCAGACTTGAGAGCACTGCCTCCAGGCCTAAGGCAGGGGGAAACGGCGGGGTATGCGAACGCTGCTCCGCGTATAGCTCAGTCCTCTCCAGCACTCCGCCTTCCAAGACGGCCGGGGGACATGGGCCCTCCGTCCCCTCAACCCTCTGCAGACTTTGGTCACAAGGAGGCATCTCAAAAAGCCTGACGTAGGCCTCAAAATGGCTGCCGGCAGCATGCAACCACAGAGAATCCACCAGCAAACAAGCCTCTGGTCCAGTGGGGGGGCAGAACAGGCCCCGGACAACTCACCCCTGATGGCCAGCCGCCCTGGGGACCCAGGTAGGTAATCTCAGCAAAAAAGGGCAGCAAGGGACCCCAAAAGGAGGAGAAGGACGGACCGGAGCTCCCTAGGCACACGTCCTTCCACTTCAGCAGCCGGCCACGCCCCCCAACAGGGATTTTCTTAACATTGAAACGTATGGGATTATTTTGGTACCGGCTGCATTTTTATGAGGCAATGTAAGCCATGATGTCCACCTAGCAAGGATGCAACATATGTTTGTCTTGTTCAAATCCACTTTTCTTGTAGGATTCATATGCTCCATTATACTGTAGAGAAGTTCTTCCCCGCAGTGTGTGGATTCCTATGCTCCATTAAAATGATTTTTGGAATTTTTTGGTTCCGTTTTAGATAATTTCAGGTTTCTTCCTTGTTTTTTTTTTTCATTTCAGATAATTTGGTTCCATTTTAAATCATTTTGTTCTGTTTGAAATCATTTGGCTCCGTTTTTTGTCATCTTGTGCTGCGTTTGGTCCCATTATTTTCATCAGTTGTTACACTGATTTCAGGGAGAAGGGTTCTCCAGAATTCTGTGCCTACGGGTACATATGTGCACATGAATTGTTCAAACATCACCCTCCAATTCCACACTTGCATGTCACTCCACCATATTACTCATCATTTCCACATGAACATTTTCTAATTTCTCATCTCTTTATATCTCACCCTTGCACAACTGCAACTATTAATTACACAGTAAAAAATGATTTAGTGTCTACTAGATTTATAATATTCTCCAAATTATAGTTTTAATAGAGAACATACAATTATGTCGTGACTAGGGGTGGGCCGAACACCCCCGTGTTTGGTTCGCATTCGAACTCGAACATTTGAAAAAGTTTGAATTCGAAAGCGAACACGATTCGAACGCAATACAAGTCAATGGGGCTCAAAAGTTTCGAAAATTAAGGTCCCCTCCAGAGGGCATATATGCAAGATATTGATCATAAAAGGTGTATGGGGGTCCGGGTACTGCCCTGGGGGACAGGAAACAATGAAAAACAAATTTAAATACAAAGCGTTTTTAATCAAAAAACTTTTTTTTGAGCCATTTCACCGCTGTGCGCGGAGTTAATTTTTACCACTTTTGCTCATGTTTAAACGCGATTTGAAGCCATGGGAAATGTTTGAGCAACAACGAGTGGGAAAAATTACGATCTTAACGCAAACGTTAACGCTCACTTGCGTGAGCATTAACGTTTGCTACGGCGTTTACCGCATATTTGTAACGATTCCCCAGGACAGACCTGGTAGGATCCCTGGTAACAGACCTCTAACCCTCCGATCCTTAGGATGGTTGGGACTCGGGACCACTAAACCTAACCTCTAGCAGCCACATAGGCCAGGGAGAAAGCACCATCAATATACACCACAGACTGAGATCAATATACGTTTGTACTGCGCTACTATATGTGGCAGGATCTGTAGCACACCAGCAGATATACAGTTGTGTTCAAAATTATTCAACCCCCACTGAAATTGAGTGTTTTGGCCAGTTTGACATTGATTTTGATCATTCAGTCTAGGCTTGTGCACCGATTTTTTTTTCGGTTCGATTCGGTTCGATTTTTCGGATTTTTTAAACTTTTCGATTCGGCCCGTTTCGACCGATTTCGTTTCGATTCGATTCGGTTCGGCACGTTTTTCGGGTACATTTTTTTTTCGGAATTTCGACCATTTTTCGTATTTTTCGTGTCACTGTGCTCGTTTTTTGTATCGACTTTTCGTATTTTCGGAAATTTTCGTTTTTCGGAATTGCACATTTTTCGGAATATCGACCATTTTTCGTATTTTTCGTGTCATTTTGCCCGTTTTTTGTATCGACTTTTCGTTTTTTTCGAAAACTTTTTCGTTTTTCTGAAATTTTCGTTTTTACAAAATTTTCGTTTTTCTGAATTTTCGTTTTTATAAAATTTTCGTTTTTCAGAAAATTTTCGTTTTTCGGAAATTTTCGTTTTTCGGAAAATCTGTTCTCCTCGTTTGACACATTTCAAGTCCATTCGAAAAATCCGAAAATTTTCGTTTCGGCTCGGAAAACATTTCGGATCTGAAATTTTCGGATCTAAACTTTTTCGGAAATTCGGCCGCATCCGAAAACACGAATCGGGAAATTTCGTGAAAATTCCGAAATTCCGAAACCCGAAACGCACATCCCTAATTCAGTCATCTTGCTTACAATTAAATCAAAGAGGCACGTGTAGGTCCGACAAATATAACATAACATTTATAATGAAATAACCACAAATATCTTTTCTGTGCTCACATCATTATCAGTTTTATTCAACCCCCAAGTGACATTCAATCTTAGTACTTAGTACAACATCCTTTTACAGTTATAAAGCTTTCAAACGTGAAGCATAGCTTGACACAAGTGTCTTGCAGCGATCTACGGGTATCTTCGCCCATTCGTCATGGGCAAAAGCCTCCAGTTCAGTCACATTCTTAGGCTTGCGCACTGCAACTGCTTTCTTTAAGTCCCACCAGAGGTTCTCAATCGGATTTAAGTCAGGTGACTGCGATGGCCACTCCAAAATGTTCCAGCCTTTAATCTGCAACCATGCTCTAGTGGACTTGGAGGTATGCTTGGGATCATTGTCCTGTTGAAAGGTCCAACGTCTCCCAAGCCTCAGGTTTGTGACGGACTGCATCACATTGTCATCCAATATCTCCTGGTACTGAAGAGAATTCATGGTACCTTGCACACGCTGAAGCTTCCCTGTACCTGCAGAAGCAAAACAGCCCCAAAGTATGATTGACCCCCCGCCATGCTTCACAGTAGGCAAGGTGTTCTTTTCTTCATAGGCCTTGTTCTTCCTCCTCCAAACATAGCGTTGATCCATGGGCCCAAACAGTTCTAATTTTGTTTCATCAGTCCACAGAACACTATCCCAAAACTTCTGTGGTTTGTCCACATGACTTTTGGCATACTGCAGTCTTATTCTTTGGAGACAGCAAGGGGGTGCGCCTGGGAGTTCTGGCATGGAGGCCTTCATTACGCAGTGTGCGCCGTATTGTCTGAGCTGAAACTTCAGTACCCACATCTGACAAATCTTTTCTCAGTTCCTCAGCAGTCACACGGGGACTTTTCTCCACTCTACGCTTCAGGTAGCGCACAGCAGTCGAAGTCAGCATCTTCTTTCTGCCACGACCAGGTAGCGTTTCAACAGTGCCCTTTGCCTTGAATTTGCGAATGATGCTTCCTATGGTCTCTCTTGGTATGTTTAACATCTTTGCAATCTTCTTATAGCCATTGCCCTTCCTGTGAAGAGTAATCACCTCTTCTCTTGTCTTCCTGGACCATTCTCTTGACTTCACCATATTTGTAACCACACCAGTAAATGTCTAGAAGGAGCTGAGTATCACAGTCATTTTAAAGCTGCCTAATTGGTGCTTATTATGCTTTATTGCTGCTCCGTGACATCCACAGGTGTTTTCAATACCTGATTGAAAACACTTGAATGAACCTCTGTTCTTCAGAGTGGTAGTGTTTAAGGGGTTGAATAATTGTGTCAATGAAGAATTCACAAAAGAAACATTTACTACTGTATTACAAAACCAATTGATGTCATTTTAGTTGCATATGGTTCTTTATAAAGTCCTTGTAGGATTTCATTCTGAATACAATTACAAATGTACACTAAATTCCCTAAAACCCTTTACAGCATTGGGGGTTGAATAATTTTGAACACAACTGTACCAGACAGGGGCACAGATCGAGAATAGTCGTTATAACAAAACCGGGTCAGCAACGTTTAGGCACTTGTACTGCGCTACTGTATATGGTGAGAATCTGCGCACACCAGTAGCAACAGGAGGCAAACAGAACAGGCAGGGAGTACACAGAGAATAGTCAAATGGCAGGCAAAGTTGGCAACAGATCGGGTCCTCAGAACAAGTAACAAACTGATTTGGTAAGCTAGCGATTCAGGAATGAAACTCCATGGCAAGGTGTACAGCGTGCGCTCCTGATTTAAAGGTCCCGGCGGCTCCGCGTCATCACGCCGCGACCTGCCCTGCCCCCTGATCACTCACAGCTGCGCCGGGTGCCGCCGGAGCTCCTGGCATTCGGCCAGCTGGCAGCACCATGCGTTCAGGGCCCCCTATCGCTACCCGGGGCCCTGGATATCACGATATTACAATACTAACGCAAACGGGTTAAGTAATCAAATTTGCAAGAAGAATCATTAATGCAGCATATGATTCCGCACACTGCCGGGTAGCACCTCTACAGTCTGACGCTGGCTTTAACCGGCGCACTGTGTGCAGCTTCTGAGAAGATACGCTATTAGTGTAGCGAGGAAGCCGGCTGCGCATTTTGCATCGCTCCCTATACACTAATAGCGTATCTTCTCAGAAGCTGCACACAGCACGCCGGTGTATTCAGCATCTAACAGCGTGGGAGACGAGAGGCTGCGCTTTTTGGTGGATCCAGGAATCAGGTGAGTATTAGTAAGAAAAAAAAGGTTTTATTTTATCTTCTCGGGGACAATATTTAAGAATATTAATAATGTTATTATAAATGTAATAATGTCCTCAGATTTTTTTTTTTTTTTTTTTTAGAAATGTGTCACCTTACCTTAGCCTGGTGTTCAGTCAGTGGGGGGCTCCCTGGATCCTGGTTGTGGGGGGGGTCTGCCGTGGCCACAGGTGCAGTGGCTCCCTCCCTGCGCCGCCTGTCTGCCACATGCACCCGGCCGGCCAGCCCGCACAGTCGCAGCTCTGTCATCCGGCGGCCGCATGCTCCTCAAGGGATCCTTGGGAGGCCCCGGTGGGCTGCACTCTACAGTGCCTGATTAGAGGGCCTTGTCTGCCTGATGTTTTAGCAAGATTGTTTTATCCCATAGGCTTCAATGTTAAAAATATTCCCGTTTTAACTCAATATCTAATAAACCGTTGCTTATAATATTCTGCAGTAAAGAGTCTTTTTTTCTTAGAATTTTTTTTAAAAAAAAATGATTTTTTTTAAACTTTTTGCGAACGGCCTGAAAAGTTCGAAGATCGCGAACTTTCAAACAGCCGATGTTCGATGCGAACATGAACCGATTCGACAGCCCATCCCTATCTGTGACATGCTGTTTTTATTTGAAAGCTTACCTCATCATATCTGCTTTTTGCAGACAGATAAAAGTGCCCTCTTGTGGAAGTAAGAAACATTGCATTCCTATATACAGTACCAAAAAAATAGCTTATATAGGCTGAAAAAACTGACAAATTTTCCTTTATTATGACAGACACTGGTACATCAATAAAAAACATATTTGAATTAATAGAGGATCTGCTTATTGTCAATCATTTAGTAATTGGAGTTTGATATTTCAATTTTCCAATAATTTTAGAATATCTCAGAAGAAGAGTACTCCATATTAAAAAAGGTGAAATATTGTCCTTGAATAATAGATTGTTTGTAGGGACATTTGTCAGAAAGGTGTTCAGCTTCCTAAATTATCCTTATAAAATTCATCTGATTTATAAGGCTATGCCTCGTTGATGGCTGCTCTGCCAGCAATTCAATTGATGGAATTTCTGTAAAATATTACTCAGTGTGTTCCTTGATCCTTCTGAAAAATTTGGCTGATCTATAACACCGTGTTTTCATTGAGGAGCGTCTCTATATACTAATAAACTGCCTATTATGACAGATAACGTTTTACTATGGATGGCTTACTTAATGATTGACTGAATTGCACAAGGAGAATATCCATCTCTATAAAACCGTCTCTCCTCATACACTCCTACTGATGGGTTGTTTGTAATGTTTAATAGTCAATTGACTTTGTAGGGACATTTGTCAGAAAGGTGTTCAAACAATTATTCAACAAGGACAATATTTCACCTTCTTTTTTAATATGGAGTACTCTGAGATATTTAAATTTTCCTATAATTTTAGAATATCCAATACTCCAACTACTAAATGATTGACAATAGGCAGATCCTCTATTAATTCGAAAATATATGTTTTTTATTGATGTACCAGTGTCTGTCATAATAAAGGAATATCTGTCAGTTATTTCAGCCTATATAGGCTATTTTGTGGTCGATTCAGGGCTAGTTCCCTAGGGTTATGTCCCTTCTTACTGACAATCTACTATCTGCATTATATAGGCTGTGTGTGTACCTATTATTTTCTAGATACAGTACCTATTGATCTTTCTACAATTTATGTAATGACCCATAATATTAATAAAAGTCATTAACGTAGGTGTCACGACTGTATGAAATGTTCAGAAAAGTATGTGTCAGTAACACAACAAAAAGTATAGGAGGAAGGACAGAAAGGCATATTACTGATCCATAGAATGACCAAACTTAATAGAAATAAACAAGAAACTGTCCAGAATGTGCTATGTGGTCAGAAACTATGAAAGGGCCCTGATCTCTAGAAGGTCTGAGCATAAGTTGGATTAGTGCCATTGCATCATAAAGTTGTGTCAAAATGGTGTGAATGGTGTGAAGAGTCAAAATTATCCTGTATAGAGGATATATCCTCAATAGAGGGAGCAAGAATTGGAAATTAGGCTGTAAAGGAGTTAAAGAAGTGTGCAATATATAGGATTTTGCTCAGTATATAGCTTCCAGACCTGAAGAAGAGAGTTATGCTCTTGAAAGCCTGTCTTTTAAATGTAACGGTACTCCAATAAAAAAGGTATCACTGTGTGCATGGCTTTACTCTGCTGATTTTTTATTTATACACAGTAAATAATTGCTGGTTGAAGAAATGCAGTCTGTGGTATGTACCTTATACTTTGAGGATATTGAATTGAAAAAAATTAGAGATATTGGTCCGAAGGGTCTGATGGACAGCTGCCACATAGTCCATGGGCGTGTTACACAGAGCCCGGATATGGCCCAGATTAATTTTTAACCATAATTTGCAAAATCTGGTTATACCTGGACCTGTTATACTTTACTAAGATAAAAGGATTTATCTACCATCTCCATCAATACCTCCTCACTGGGTAAACTCATCACCAGCTATGGCTTAAAGTATCACCTATACGCTGATGACACTCCGATCTACCTCTCCATTCCCGATCTCTCTCCCTCTGTTCTCTCTCAGGTCAGTGATTGTCTGTCTGGATGGCCGCTCACTACCTGAAGCAGGGCCGGCGCTAGTGTAAGGCAGCACAGGCGGCTGCCTTACTATTCTGGCTTTCTGCCAGTTGAGGGGCGGAAAAATCTGGACCACCCAGCGAGTGGAGGCCTTGCAAGGATCGGGCACAAGGTTTCCCATTTACTCGGCAGCGTGTGGGATCCCACTCCCACACGCTGCACCGGAAGTAAAGGCCCTGCGGGGGGGGGGTGCAGAGGAGGAGGGAGACGAGGCTGCCAGACCACAGCTCACATGGGAAGATGCTGGCCCCGCCCATCCAGCCCCTTCCTCCTCACAGCAGCTAGCAGAGCCTCCCTCCCCTGCTCCTGTGCAGGAAGTGTCCAGCACGTGCAGGGTGGGGGGAGTGGAGAGAGACCAGCTGAGCTGTAACCATGGAGGCAGCCAGGGATTTGAATCCTAGGGTAAGTAGCAAGCAGGGGGTGTGATTATGGGGGTGAGCATGGGGAGGTGGGTGTGTAAGCATGGAGTGTGTGTCTGTGTGTGTGAGCATGGGTGAATGAGAGCATTGGGTGTGTGTGAGCATGGGGAGGTGGGTGTGAGTATGGGGGGGTGGGTGTGAGTATGGGGGGTGGGTGTGTGTGTGCAGGGTGATGTATGTGTGTGAGCAGGGGTGATGTGTGTGTGTGTGAGCAGGGGTGATATGTGAGCAGGGGTGATGTTTGTTTGTGTGAGCAGGGGTGATGTGTGTGGGTGTGTGTGTGAGCAGGGGTGATATGTGAGCAGGGGTGATGTTTGTTTGTGTGAGCAGGGGTGATGTGTGAGCAGGGGTGATGTGTGTGTGTGTGTGAGCAGGGGTGATGTGTGTGTGTGAGCAGGGGTGATGTGTGTGTGTGTGTGGTGTGAGCAGGGGTGATGTGTGTGTGTGAGCAGGGGTGATGTGTGTGTGTGAGCAGGGGTGATGTGTGTGTGTGTGAGCAGGGGTGATGTGTGTGTGTGAGCAGGGGTGATGTGTGTGTGTGTGAGCAGGGGTGATGTGTGTGTGTGTGAGCAGGGGTGATGTGTGTGTGTGAGCAGGGGTGATGTGTGTGTGTGAGCAGGGGTGATGTGTGTGTGTGTGAGCAGGGGTGATATGTGAGCAGGGGTGATGTTTGTTTGTGAGCAGGGGTGATGTTTGTTTGTGTGAGCAGGGGTGATGTGTGTTTGTGTGAGCAGGGGTGATGTGTGAGCAGGGGTGATGTGTGTGTGTGTGAGCAGGGGTGATGTGTGTGTGTGTGAGCAGGGGTGATGTGTGTGTGTGAGCAGGGGTGATATGTGCGTGTGAGCAGGGGTGATGTGTGAGCAGGGGTGATGTGTGAGCAGGGGTGATGTGTGAGCAGGGGTGATGTGTGTGCGTGTGAGCAGGGGTGATGTGTGAGCAGGGGTGATGTGTGAGCAGGGGTGATGTGTGAGCAGGGGTGATGTGTGAGCAGGGGTGGTGTGTGAGCAGGGGTGGTGTGTGTGTGAGCAGGGGTGGTGTGTGAGCAGGGGTGGTGTGTGTGTGAGCAGGGGTGATGTATGAGCAGGGGTGGTGTGTGTGTGTGCGAGCAGGGGTGATGTGTGCGAGCAGGGGTGATGTGTGTGAGCAGGGGTGATGTGTGAGCAGGGGTGGTGTGCGTGTGTGAGCAGGGGTGGTGTGCGCGTGTGAGCAGGTGATGTGCGCGTGTGAGCAGGGGTGAATGTGTGAGCAGGGGTGATGTGTGAGCAGGGGTGGTGTGTGTGTGAGCAGGGGTGGTGTGTGTGTGTGAGCAGGTGATGTCTGAGCAGGGGTGATGTGTGCATGTGAGCAGGGGTGATGTGTGAGCAGGGGTGATGTGGTGCGTGTGAGCAGGGGTGATGTGTGAGCAGGGGTGATTGTGGTGTGTGAGCAGGGGTGTGTGTGTGTGCAGGGTTGGTGTGTGTGTGTGTGCAGGGGTGATGTGTGTGTGAGCAGGGGTGATGTGTGTGTGAGCAGGGGTGATGTGTGTGTGAGCAGGGGTGATGTGTGTGAGCAGGGGTGATGTGTGTGTGAGCAGGGGTGATGTGTGTGTGAGCAGGGGTGATGTGTGTGTGAGCAGGGGTGATGTGCGCGTGTGAGCAGGGGTGATGTGTGAGCAGGGGTGATGTGTGAGCAGGGGTGATGTGTGAGCAGGGGTGGTGTGCGTGTGTGAGCAGGGGTGGTGTGCGCGTGTGAGCAGGGGTGATGTGCGCGTGTGAGCAGGGGTGATGTGTGCGTGTGAGCAGGGGTGATGTGTGAGCAGGGGTGATGTGGTGTGTGTGTGTGCAGGTGATGTTGTGTGTGTGTGTGTGCAGGGGTGATGTGTGGTGTGTGGTGTGTGTGTGTGTGTGTGGCAGGGGTGATGTGTGTGTGTGTGTGCAGGGGTGATGTGTGTGTGTGTGCAGGGGTGATGTGGTGTGTGTGTGCAGGGGTGATGTGAGCAGGGGTATGAAATTAATTAAAGGGGAGATTGAATTGAAGGAGAAATGGATTGAAGGGGTGGAGGAATTGAGGGGGAGAATGAATTGAGGGGGTGAAATTAATTGAGGGGAAGAATGATGTGAGCTGGGGGCAAATTTACCCATGTGTGAGCTGGGGGCAAATTTACCCATGTGTGAGCTCTGGGGGCAAATATATCCATGTGTGAGCTCTGGGGGCAAATATATCCATGTGTGAGCTCTGGGGGCAATATATCCATGTTGAGCTGGGGGCAAATATACCCATATTGTGAGCAGGGGGCAAATATACACATGTGTGAGCTGGGACAAATATACCCATATGTGAGTTGGGGCAAATATACCCATATGTGAGTTGGGGCAAATATACCATATGTGAGTTGGGGCAAATATATCCATATGTGAGCTGGGGCAAATATACCCATGTGTGAGCTCTGGGGACAAATATACCCATGTGTGAGCTGTGGTAAATATACCCATATGTGGATGGGGCAAATATACCCTTGTGAGCTGGGGCTATATATATATATCCATGTGAGCTGGGGGCAATATATATACCCTTGTGAGCTGGGGCAAATATATCCATGTGAGCTGGGGTCAATATATATATATATCTGGACATGTTCTGGTCTGAGGTCTCTGTGTGTATATATATATTTATCTGGACATGTTCTGGTCTGTATATATGTATCTGAGTGGGCATGATATTGGTGAATACCTGAAAAAAAGTATTGGTACTTGTACTCGGTCTTAAAGTGGTATCGGTGCGACACTAGAGTGTGTATATATGTATGTGTGCATATATAGAGATTATTATGGCACCTCTATCCTGATTGGGTTGACATGACACGGATGGGGGGGCACCAAAACGCACCTTCGCCTGACTAGACAAAAATGCTTGCACCGGCCCTGACCTGAAGATCAACATGTCCAAGACCGAGCTCCTCTCTTATTCCCCCCCCCTCTAACTCTACTCCAATTTCTGACTCCATAATTGTTGACGGTATCACTATCCTTCCTTATGCACAAGTCCGTTGCCCCGGAGTGACTCTTGACTCCAGTCTTTCCTTCAGCCCCTACATCCAATTGCTCTCATCATCTTTCCGCAATCACCTCCGTAATATTGCCAAAATTCGCCATTTCGGACTAACAACACCACCAAGCAACTTATCCACTCGTTTGTTATCTCCCGCCTGGACTACTGCAACAACCTCCTGACTGGCCTTCCTATCTCCCGCCTCTCCCCCCCTGCAGTCCATCCTAAACACATCAGCCCGGTTTATCCATCTCACCCGTCGCCAGGGGCGGATCCAGAGACTAGTCTCGGGAGGGGCACTGACAGAAAATAAGGTGTTTTAGCAGAGAGCCCGACTCACGAGAATTTACAGAGGGCCTGGCTCACAGGAGCTTACAATCTAGAGGAGCAGAGGGCCTGGCTCACAGGAGCTTACAATCTAGAGGGGCAGAGGGCCTGGCTCACAGGAGTTTACAATCTGGAGGAGCAGAGGGCACCCAGGAGCTTACAATCTAGAGGAGCAGAGGCCACCCAGGAGCTTACAATCTAGAGGACCAGAAGGCACCCAGGAGCTTACAATCTAGAGAACCAGAAGGCACCCAGGAGCTTACAATCTAGAGAACCAGAAGGCACACAAGAGCTTACAATCTAGAGGACCAGAAGGCACCCAGGAGCCTACAATCTGGAGGAGCAGAGAGCACCCAGGAGTTTACAATCTAGAGGAGCCGAGGACACCCAGGAGTTTACAATCTAGAGGAGCAGAGAGCACCCAGGAGTTTACAATCTAGAGGACCAGAAGGCACCCAGGAGTTTACAATCTAGAGGACCAGAAGGCACCCAGGAGCTTACAATCTGGAGGAGCAGAGGACACCCAGGAGTTTACAATCTGGAGGAGCAGAGGACACCCAGGAGCTTACAATCTAGAGGAGCAGAGGACACCCAGGAGCTTACAATCTGGAGGAGCAGAGGACACCCAGGATCTTACAATCTAGAGGAGCAGTTTACAGACTCATATCTGAGAGGTTTATTACTGTGCAGCTCTAATTTGTTATACACCCTGGAGGAAGGATCAAACTCTCAGGGACCCATTACTTACCTCCCTGGTGTCCCTGCATGGAGGCTCCAGCCCCTCTCTCCTCTGATCCTGTTGCACAGTGCAGCCTCAGATCCAGCCCTTTCCTGTGGCTGTCAGGCAGGCATGGAAGGAGACAGCCTCTGCCACATGGTCACTGGGAAAAGGATCACCACGTGCCACGCCCCTGACACGTGACTGGGAGGGGCAATCCACAGTGCTTCTGCGCAGTGTGTGCCTCTGCAAATCACCATGTCTGCATTCACTGCACACATCGTGATTTGAGTTCTGGAGGTCAGCCTGGCATCTGCACTGCTGGGGGGGGAATTGCCCTGTTGCCCCCCCTGGATCCGCCCCTGCCCATCGCTCTGTCTCTGCTGCTCCTCTCTGTGAATCCCTGCACTGACTCCCCATCCACAGCAGAATCAAATTCAAGCTACTCACCCTGACCTGCAAACCCCTCACTAACACTGCCCCTCACTACCTGTCCTCCCTAATCACCAAATACACCCCAGCCCATCCCCTACGATCCAACAATGACCTGCGCCTGGCATCCTCCATCATTACCTCATCACATGCCAGATTGCCGGACTTTTCTCGTGCAGCACCGACCCTATGGAACGCGCTTCCTCACAATATCAGACTGTCCCCAAATCTGGCTTCATTTAAACGCTCCCTAAAGAACCTTCTATTTAGGGAAGCCTAAACAACTCCAATATCACACTCTCTTCATCAACATTAGAGAAATTACGGAACTATATATTAAGTAATTCAGTATTGTATACACTCAATTTCTATCATATAGGAATGTGCTATAATTGATATTAGAACAACAGCATTTTTTATTATATGCATTTGATGTAATGTCCGCTGATCCCCTTGTCCGGAGTCATATATATCGGCATTCACAATACTGTTAGCAAGAAAGAACGCATCAAACTTTGAAAATACTGTCACCAGCCCCATCTGATTCATGGAACGTGGAAGAAACCACGGTGGAACGCGGAAGGAACCACGGTGGAACGCACGCCAACTCAGATTGAGGCTGATTCACCAATTATTTTATGTATATTAAAAGGAAATGTAATGTACACCTTTCACTGACTGATGAAGCCGAATATTCGGCGAAACGCGTCTCAGCCGCACTAAGAGTGCTTTTATTTCATTTTATATAAGAATAAATTCTTTCAAACCCATCAGAGGGTGGATTTTTTACTTTCCTTTTACCACTGATGACCTGATTGGGCTGGCGTAGGATTTTAAAGAGGGCTAAGGGTTGCAATAAAACACCCTACAAGCGTGACCCCCGCAGAGCCAGGACAGGGGCTCTGAACTTTGTAAGTACCCCCTAGGGGAAGAAATAGGAGCCACTATTGCTGTTTACTTCGCAATGTGTTTTTCTTTTCTATATACCCCATAGAATATTCAGAAGCTCCGCAGAGTCTGCTGTACACAGAAGATTCCATCAATACAACAATTAGGGGATAACAAAGAGGACGCTTAATAACTTAATTTATATGCCTTGACCTTTAAGAAGTAGAAACAACACGTAATCACAAGCGATTTTGAACTCTAGGGAACTACAAGTCATTACATATGCACAAACTCTATGCCAGTGGTCAGCAACCCGCGGCTCCGGAGCCGCATGTGGCTCTTTCATTGCCATGCTGCAGCTCCCGGGATGGTGCTCATGCTAGGGCGCAGACAACCCCGACCTGGAGCTTCCCCACACTCCGCCGGCCACTGTCACTGGGATCTATCACCATCACCACGCTGTGCGCTTGCTCTTGGCACAGTGTAATGGAAGATGTTGGCTCGTGGTGGTTGTCCAATAGTATGCTAATACTAATAATACATGGGGGGCTGAGGGTTATAAATTTATACATGGGGGCCTGGGGTTATTAATTTATACATAGGGAGACACTTGAGGAGTATTATACATGGTGGGGCTGGGTGTTATTCATTTATACATGGGTACTGGGGGTTATTATATATGGAGAACCTGGGTGAGTATTATATATGGGGGTCCTGTGTGAGTATTATATATATGTGGGAACCTGGGGATTATTATATATGTGGGGCCTGGTGGGGTTAATATTTATGGGGAGAAGAAATTTAATAATTATAAATAAATGGCATCATTCATGGCATGGCTGCATTAAGCTCTCGAGCAGAGTCCTCCCTCCTACTGTTCTGTGTGTTTTGTGTATGGATATACAGGTGCATCTCAATAAATTAAAACGTCATGGAAAAGTTAATTTATTTCATTAATTCAACTCAATTTGTGAAGTTTGTGTATTATGTAAATTCAATGCACACATACTGAAGTAGTTTAAAGTCTTTGGTTCTTTTAGTTGTGATGATTTGGCTCATATTTAACAAAAACCTACCTCAAAAAATTAGAATACTTCATAAGACCAATAAAAAAAGCATTTTTAGTGAATTGTTGGCCTTCTAGAAAGTGTGTTAATTTACTGTAAATGTACTCAATACTTGGTAGGGGCTCCTTTTGCTTTAATTACTGACTCAATTTGGCGTGGCATGGAGGTGATCAGTCTGTGGCAGTGGCCTTCTTTGACAGTGGCCTTCAGCTCATCTGCGTTTTTTAGGTCTCTTGTTTCTCATTTCCCCCTTGACAATATCCCATAGATTCTCTATGGGGTTCAGGTCCGGTGAGTTTTGGTGCTTTTGGCAGTGTGGGCAGGTGCCAAATCCTGTTGGAAAATGAAATCTTCATCTTTAAAAAGCAGGTCAGCAGAAGAAAGCATGAAGTGCTCTAAAATCTCTCGTTAAACGGGTGAAGTGACTTTGGTTTTCAAAAAAACACAGTGGACCAACACCAGCAGATGACATTGCACCCCAAATCATCACAGACTGTGGAAACGTAACACTGGACATCAAGCAACTTGGGCTATGAGCTTCTCCATCCTTTCTCCAGACTCTAGGACCTTGGTTTCCAAATGAAATACAAAACTTGCTCTCATCTGAAAAGAGGACTTTGGACCACTGAGCAACAGTCCAGTTCTTCTTCTCCTTAACCCAGGTAAGACGGCTCCAATGTTGTCTGTGGTTCAGGAGTGACATAACAAGAGGAATATGACAATTGCAGCCAAATTCTTTGACAAGTCTGTGTGTGGTGGCTCATGATGCCTTTACCCCAGCCCCAGTCCATTCCTTGAGAAGTTCACCCAAATTCATGAATTGATTTTGCTTGGCAAGTCTTTGGAGGCTGCGGTTCTCTCGTTGGTTGTGCATCTTTTTCTTCCACTCAACTTTCTGTTGACATGCTTGGATACAGCACTCTGAACAGCCAGCTTCTTTGGCAATGAATGTTTGTGGCTTACCCTCCTTGTGAAGGGTGTCAATGATTGTCTTCTGGACAACTGTCAGATCAGCAGTCTTCCCCATGATTGTGTAGCCTAGTGAACCAAACTGAGAGACCATTTTGAAGGCTCAGGAAACCTTTGCAGGTGTTTTGAGTTGATTAGCTGATTGACATGTCAACATATTCTAATTTGTTGAGATAGTGAATAGGTGGGTTTTTGTTAAATGTGAACCAAATCATCACAATTAAAAAGACCCAAAGACTTAAACTACTTCAGTCTGTGTGCATTGAATTTATTTAATACACAAGTTTCACAATTTGAGTTGGATTAATAAAATAAATGAACTTTTCCGCGACATTCAAATTTATTGAGATGCACCTGTATGTTTGGTCTCTCCCATTGTACAGCGCTACAGAATTTGTTGGCGCTTTATAAATACTTGTAACTGTAATTAATTGAAATATATTTTTTTTTATACTAATGACATGGAGATTGATTTTTTTTTAAAAAAATATTATTAAAAGTTTTAGTTTAGAGTACCCCTCCCCACCAATAGCATAAAGGTAAAAAACGATATATGCAGTGTTATCTTCATTTTAGATGTCAAAAGGGGTTTGCGGCTCCCAGTGTTTTCTTTTTTGCGGGAAATGGATCCAAATGGCTCTTTGAGTGTTTAAGGTTGCAGACCCCTGCTCTATGCCAAATGCATATGGGGATTATTATTCTTATGTTAATCAATCATTTTATTGTGCATTCGATATATATGTATTTAACATAGTCAAAATCATCGTCAGATTAGCCGACATACGCACTCTACGCGCCTAAAGGGCTATTCTTTCTAATATTTAGGGAAGCCTACCACCCGACTCCGTAACAAGACATCCGACCGACCCAAAAACAGTCCTCACCTCTCCCTGTATTAGCTCATCACTGCAGTCCCCCCCCTCCTGTTTCTAATCCCCTCACCATCTAGGTTGTAAATTCCTACGGGAATAGGGTCCTCATATCCTCCTGTATCTGCTGGCAGGAATACTGACCTGTCTCCTGTATGTATTGTAGAATTGTCCTGTCTTTACCCATTACACCCTGTACAGCGCTGTGGAATGTGTTGGCGCTAAATAATAATAATAAACCAGGTGCAACATCATATTTTTGCACTTCATATATTTTGGTTGGATTACTGTGAGGGTAGAGAGCGACAGGGATGGATGTCTGTCTAACACTTCATATACTCCCTATTTTTTGGGGCTGGTATTCTACAGAGATTGTTATATAATAAAATAATACAGTTATACCTTTCATTTCAAATTCGAATAACCTGTGTCCCATCCTTTTCTCTTTCCGATCACACCACATCAAACTATGTCTTCTCTGCTTTGGTTCCCGTCTGTAAAACGTGTATACGGCATGGAACAGGGCCATATTGACTGGGCCCTGGGCAAAACATTTTCTTGCCCCCTCATGCAATTTTGCTGTCCACTCCAACATCACACCCACCCACCCAAAAACAAAAAAAAATTGTGTTGTTCTTTTCCTTTTAGATTTTGCAAGGTCATATCTGGTATCATTGAAAAGGCCAGACTCTGACCTGTCCAATAACAACTAACTTGTACCCTTGGGGTGTAACAAATGGAGATCCAGGGGTCCAAAGGACTCTCGTTCTCCTCACAGTGGTGGTGCAGCTTGTGTTTTAGATGGACAAACACGTAATAATGCATTGTGCCATCACCTCCACATTTGCTCCTGGCTTGAGAAATGAAAAGGTGAGTTAATGCGTGGCATTGTTTGCTTTATACGTAAAAGCACACAATGCCACTGCCTGAGAGAAAAAAAAGTAAACTTTGCATTAATTTTTTTTGTTTGTTTTTCTACTTTGACATGTTACATGGTCATATTTGGTATCTATCAAAAGGCCCGACTCTGACCTTTCCAATGACACCTTACTTGTCTGGATTCAATTTATGTGATCATAATCTATTAGATTTAAACAGAATGTATATTAAGTGAAACATATCAAATATGATAGAAAGATCAACCCTAAAAGATTCTTTAGGTACATAAATTCTAAAAAACCCAAGAGTGAAAATGTAGGTTCACTAAAATCTGAGTCAGGGGTATTGTTAACTGAAGATCAGGATAAGGCAGAAATTTTAAATGATTATTTTTCTTCAGTATTTATCAAAGAGAAACCTATAACAGGAGACATGAAATTCATTAATAAAAACTTACTAATACAAAGTGACTGGTTGACTCAGGACAAGGTTTTGCAGAAATTAAACAATGTGAATAAAACCCCAGGGCCAGATGGAATTCACCCGCGAGTACTGAGAGAGCTATGTGTTGAAATATGTAAACCTCTGTTCTTAATCTTTCGAGATTCTTTTCTTTCAGGAATAGTACCAGAGGATTGGAAAAAAGCTGACGTGGTCCCTATATTTAAGAAAGGTTTAAAATTTGTGCCTGGGAATTATAGACCTGTGAGCTTAACATCTGTGGCTGGGAAAGTATTTGAGAGGTTACTAAGGGATAATATTCAGGAATTTATTGGGAGGTATAATGTAATTGGCAAAAATCAGCATGGTTTCATGAAACACAGATCATGTCAGACTAACCTAATTACGTTCTATGAGGAAGTAAGTAGAAGTATAGATCAGGGGGTCGCAGTGGATGTGATTTACTTGGATTTTGCCAAAGCTTGCGACACAGTTCCACACAAAAGGTTACTATTTAAATTAAGAAAAATTGGTCTAGATGAAAATACTTGTTCTTGGATAGAAAACTGGCTAAAAGATAGGGTACAGAGAGTGGTCATAAATGGTACATTTTCAAGATGGACACCAGTGGTAAGCGGTGTCCCTCAGGGGTCTGTTATAGGACCAATACTATTCAATTTATTTATAAATGAAATCCTACAAGGACTTTTTAAAGAACCATATGCAACTAAAATGACATCAATTGGTTTTGTATTACAGTAGTAAATGTTTCTTTTGTAAATTCTTCATTGACACAATTATTCAACCCCTTAAAGACCACCACTCTGAAGAACAGAGGTTCATTCAAGTGTTTTCAATCAGGTATTGAAAACACCTGTGGATGTCACGGAGCAGCAATAAAGCATAATAAGCACCAATTAGGCAGCTGTAAAATGACTGTGATACTCAGCTCCTTCTAGACATTTATGGGTGTGGTTACAAACATGGTGAAGTCAAGAGAATGGTCCAGGAAGACAAGAGAAGAGGTGATTACTCTTCACAGGAAGGGCTATGGCTATAAGAAGATTGCAAAGATGTTAAACATACCAAGAGAGACCATAGGAAGCATCATTCGCAAATTCAAGGCAAAGGGCACTGTTGAAACGCTACCTGGTCGTGGCAGAAAGAAGATGCTGACTTCGACTGCTGTGCGCTACCTGAAGCGTAGAGTGGAGAAAAGTCCCCGTGTGACTGTTGAGGAACTGAGAAAAGATTTGTCAGATGTGGGTACTGAAGTTTCAGCTCAGACAATACAGCGCACACTGCGTAATGAAGGCCTCCATGCCAGAACTCCCAGGCGCACCCCCTTGCTGTCTCCAAAGAATAAGAAGAGTCAACTGCAGTATGCCAAAAGTCATGTGGACAAACCACAGAAGTTTTGGGATAGTGTTCTGTGGACTGATGAAACAAAATTAGAACTGTTTGGGCCCATGGATCAACGCTATGTTTGGAGGAGGAAGAACAAGGCCTATGAAGAAAAGAACAACTTGCCTACTGTGAAGCATGGCGGGGGGTCAATCATGCTTTGGGGCTGTTTTGCTTCTGCAGGTACAGGGAAGCTTCAGCGTGTGCAAGGTACCATGAATTCTCTTCAGTACCAGGAGATATTGGATGACAATGTGATGCAGTCCGTCACAAACCTGAGGCTTGGGAGACGTTAGACCTTTCAACAAGACAATGATCCCAAGCATACCTCCAAGTCCACTAGAGCATGGTTGCACATTAAAGGCTGGAACATTTTGGAGTGGCCATCGCAGTCACCTGACTTAAATCCGATTGAGAACCTCTGGTGGGACTAAAGAAAGCCGTTGCAGTGCGCAAGCCTAAGAATGTGACTGAACTGGAGGCTTTTGCCCATGACGAATGGGCGAAGATACCCGTAGATCGCTGCAAGACACTTGTGTCAAGCTATGCTTCACGTTTAACCACTTGAATGCTAAGGACGCGCTCAGCGCGTCCTCAGCATTCCCGCTGGTGTGCTGAGGACGCGCTGAGCGCGTCCTCACATTGGGGTCAGCGTTCGGCCGGGTTCGGCCGATCGCTGGCCCCTCCGGTGCGGGCTGACATCCTGGATGTCAGCCCGGCATCCGGACCAGCAGCCGCCATTATTAGGTGTCATTGCGGGGGCGCGATGACACCTAATTCAGGCGCCCCCCCCGCATGTGCGGAGGAGGCGCCTGAAAGGAGGGGGGAGGTCCTTCGGACCTCTCTCCCTCCCGATCGGTGGCGCACAGGGGCTTAACCCAGGCATCATTTGGAAGGGCACAGCCTGCCCTTCCAAATGATGCCTGGCATTAACCCCTGGGGAGCTGGATCTCGAATCGGCGCTGAAAAGCGCCGGTTCGCGATCCTTTCCCGGAGCTGGCCGACATCTTGGATGTCGGCCAAGCTTCCGGGAACTCCCCCAGAGGACTGGCGTCATCGTGCGTAGCACGATGACGCCAGTCCTACAGTTAACCCCTAACTGCCACCAAGTGTGGAGATAGGGAGTTCATTGGAACTCCCTATCTCCCGATCCGTGGCAGTTAGGGGTTAAATTTTGATATGGTTGGATCGGCCAGAGCATGGCCGTTCCAACGATACCAAACATGAAAGTTAAAAATTTTGTAAAAAAAAAAAAATAAAACACTTTTTTTTTATTTTTTTGGTTTGTTAGTGTAGCAATATTGTTCCCATTTCAATTATAATGTGAACAATGATGCTGCACTAACGATTTTTGTATGCGGTGCGTTTGTTAAAAATAGTGTAATTTTCCCCCAAAAAAAATGTAACGAGACCCCATCTCTAATTTTTTTAACAAGCGCACCCCATACAAAATATAACCGCAATTGCTCGCATGATAAAATGTGGAAAAAAACACTTTACACATTGTAAATTATTGAAAATACATATTTTATTGCATTTTTTGTTATAATATACAGACATGACATAACGTATACATATAATAATGACATATTATGAATCTACCGAGTCTGACGGAAAGAACGATATATAATATGTCGGTGTCATATACTAAAATAAGCCTTAAAAACACGTTTAAACATGATGCGCAAAACAGGTAAAAAATTACCTCAGCACAGGGCGGGAAAAGCCTCAGCAGCGAAAGGGTTAAAAGCTGTTATAACTGTAAAAGGATGTTGTACTAAGTACTAAGATTGAATGCAACTTGGGGGTTGAATAAAACTGATAATGATGTGAGCACAGAAAAGACATTTGTGGTTATTTCATTATAAATGTTATGTTATATTTGTCTGACCTACACGTGCCTCTTTGATTTAATTGTAAGCAAGATGACTGAATGATCAAAATCAATGTCAAACTGGCCAAAACACTCAATTTCAGTGGGGGTTGAATAATTTTGAACACAACTGTAAATATTTTGAAGCTAAATAGGGGTACCAGAGACAGCAAGTGGCAAAGTGCGAGATGTGAAAGTAGGGCTGCAGAGATTGCCAGTAAAAGGGAGAAGGAGACAACTGCATGCATTGCTTTAGATGTGGCAAGATGTGACATATTTCCAAAGGATGTCGAGCTTCCTGACAGTTTCAGGGAAATGGGAAGAGGCTGCTGTAGGGGGACCCGCAGCAAACCACCAATCAAGGTCCCTACAATATTGTTCCCAAGAACAGAATCAATTTTGCTGATTGAAGTGTCAGGGCTGCTCTATGGTCCACTATTGTCCCATGACATGCCAGAGACAACATTGGGAAGAACACCAATCCTTATGCAGTGCAATCAATAAGCTGAAATTGAAAGCAGATAGGGACAATGTACCTAAATGGGCACACCCAAACGTTTGGAAAGTCAGTTATCTACCCCCAAAACATAGTGCTAAATTGTTAAAGTTAATTGGAAAGCGATGTCTAGTGCAGTGTATACTGGACAATGTTCCCACATCAGCACTCTGGGATACTGGATCTCAAGACAGTTTAATAAATTAAGTTTGGAGAAGCAAGTACCTCCCATATACGACAGTAAGACCAAACTGAAGAGCTACTGGGACATACTACGTTTACTGGGATGGCAGCTAATCAAACCATAATGCCCTTTATTGGCTAGATAGAAGTGGAGTTCAGATTGAACAGCAAGTCAAGCTCCTGTCCCAGTTGCCAAGTGCCAATACTGGGGTCCAGCAATCTCCAGGTAGCAGAAGACCCTATAATTGGTTACAATGTAATTTAGGAAGCTATCAAAGGAAAAGATGAACAACAAAAGTCAGTCCCTGAAGATAATACAACCAGTATGGTGACCGAAGGTTTCTGTATTGACCCAGGAGAAGCCAAGGCACTCATCCAAGTAATACACTCAAGTCAGTCGGACAGTGAGGGGGTTGTAGTTATGAAGAATATCTCATATTCTTTGTTCCTAGCTATACATACATATCTCATATGAACATCTGGTTCATACGAGATATCATAAGAAAGAACTCTGTGTATGTGATGACTGGGAAAGAAAATATCAGTTAGAACAGTTATGTTCAAATGCTATTGGGTGATTTGAATGAATACAGATTCGACACACATTCTATAGTAGCTGTCACGTTCACACTCGATAACCGTGGTGTGGATCCCTTTCGACAGAACTCTAAACCCTCCGATCCTTGTGTGGTCAGGACCGTTAACCCTATCACTCCCAGCCAGGGAAAATAAACACACCAGTAAGAATGAGTATAATTTCGAGATTTTGGCAGTAGGTGTTCGTACTGAGCATACACTGGGGCGGAAGGGGTTAACCTCGCCGTCAGATGAGGAATAACCTGCGTTAGACCTGTACTGGTTGTTTATATAACATGAGTCAGAAACAACTTGGTCAGTATCACAATCCGGGTCGGCAACAGAGAGTGTTCGTATACAAGCATGGTTGGCAACAGAGGAGGTACTCATACAGACTGAATCAGCAACAGAGAGCAGGGTTGGCAAGCAGGGTTGGCAATAGATATGTATCTTGAGTCAGCTTGTGGCAGGATCAGTAATCGTTCTGAGGCTGCTCTGGGGTAAACCATACATACAGGCTGAGTAGGAGATAGAATTGTCAATAAGCAGTCCTGGTCAGTAACAGAGAGGGTCCTCTTACAATCAGAATCGGCAACAGAGTGACTAAATCAAAGGAATAGAGAAACAGTGAATCGAATACACGAAACACTCAGCATTGCGGGAAAATGACTCCATGTCAAGGCATTGACTCAGGGCGTGCGCTCTTTACTTAAAGGCCGGCGACTACGCGTCATTACGCCGCGCCCCACCTCCTAATCAGCCACAAACATGTCGGGCACCGCCGCAGCTCCTGGCACTCGTCCAGCCAGTGGCGTTGTGCGCCCAGGACCCCTCTGAGACCCCCCAGGTGCCCCAGGTGTGACTAGCCATAGGCTGGGGCTTTGTGGAGTTGAGTTCTATTCTATTTTTCCATCAAGGAGGACACAGCTCTCCCCCCCTCTCTCCATCTATTTATACTAGCATTATCAGCTGAACATATGTATTTGCATTTATTTGTAATTTACTTTGTATCAAGAAATATATCTTATTTTTATAACTAATGACGTCAGATGTGTTATTTTTGCTGACACAGTAATATACATATATACTGTGTGTGAACAGCTGCAAACTACATCTAATGCCATACTTGTCCAAACAAAGTCACGAACGGACAGAAGATAATATTTTTCTAACACCCATTGTTTTATTGGTCTGAGAGGCCTTTATTTATTTTCATAATAAAGAGAGTTTTATTAGAAATTTTCAAGATAATATACAAACCTAAAACATATACAATTAGAAACTGCATTATTACCTAATTTTCTCCCCTATTAATCAATTTCTTCAGCTTCAAAATACTTAAAACAGAAACATATAAACACACCTTACACACTAACTATGGTACGTAAAACCACCATCTCTTCCTGGTATTCCCAGACTTTTGAGTTTTTTCCTTTTTTTTCCTCTTCTTCCCCTTTTTTTCCTCCTTCTTCCTTTCCCCTTTCTTCCCATTTCTCCCCAAAATCATTCTACTTCTCGATCGGCCTCTCAACTTAAAGATTCCAATTCTCCCCAGGTTTCTCCCTACCCTACTGCCAAACCTAACTATCTCTATATGCCTCAAGGTGTTTACCAGCGAAACAAAATCTAATGGTGATAAAATGTGCTATTCTTAACCACTTCGATGCGGAGGACGCGCTCAGCGCGTCCTCCGCATGGCTGCTGCTGTGCTGAGGACGCGCTGAGCGCGTCCTCACTTTGGGGTCAGCGTTCGGCCGAGTTCCCGGCCGATCGCTGGCCCCCCCGGTGCGGGCTGACATCCTCGATGTCAGCCCAGCATCCGGAACCGCCGCCGGTGAAATTAGGTGTCATCGCGGCAGCGCGATGACACCTAATTCAGGCGCCCCCCCCCCGCATGTGCGGAGGAGGCGCCTGAAAGGGAGGGGGGGAGATCCTTCGGACCTCTCTCCCTCCCGATCGGCGGCGTTGCGGGGGTTAACCCAGGCACCATTTGGAAGGGCACAGCCTGCCCTTCCAAATGGTACCTGGCATTAACCCCTGGGGAGCTGGATCGCGAATCGGCCTTTCCCGGATGTCGGCCAAGCATCCGGGAACTCCCCCTGTGGACTGGCGTCATCGTGCATAGCACGATGACGCCAGTCCTAGAGTTAACCCCTAACTGCCACCAACGGTGGAGATAGGAGTTCCAATGAACTCCCTATCTCCCGATCCGTGGCAGCTAGGGGTTAACGTTTGGTATTGTTGGATCGGCCAGAGCATGGCCGTTCCAACGATACCAAACTCGAATGTGAAAAAAGTTAGTAAAAAAAAATTAAAAAATATTTTAAAAAAATTATAAAAAAAAAATAAACACTTTTTTTTTCTTTTTTTTGGTTTGTTAATGCAGCAATATTGTTCCCTTTTCAATTATAATGTGAACAATGATGCTGCACTAACGATTTTTGTATGCGGTGCGTTTGTTAAAAATCGTGTAATTTTCCCCAAAAAAAAATGTAACGAGACCCCATGTCTAATTTTTTTAACAAGCGCACCCCATACAAAATATAACCGCAATTGCTCGCATGTTAAAATGTGAAAAAAAACACTTTACACGCTGTAAATTATTGAAAATTCATATTTTATTGCATTTTTTGTTATAATATACAGACAGGTCATGACGTATACATATAATAATGACATATTATGAATCTACCGAGTCTGACGGAAAGAACGATATATAATATGTCTGGGTCATATACTAAAATAAGCCTTAAAAACATGTTTAAACATGATGAGCAAAACCGGTAAAAATGACCTCAGCACAGAGGCGGGAAAAGCCTCAGCAGCGAAAGGGTTAATAATATCTATACCTCCAGTCTTGGAATTAAAAAGTTATTAAAGATTTGTCTTCCACTATGTTGATCCACTCTTTCCAATAAGCTATATCTCTATGGTTAGATAGATATTGTGCACTAATACCTCTCTCCATTTTACATTGAAATAATAATTGTGTTTTTATATGATACCAATTAAGAGTGTTCACCTATTTCCATTTTCTAGCAATTGCTAGTTTTATGGCCGTTAGATAGAGAATTATAAATTTTCTTGTCCGGATGGGAACATTAGGAAGATTGATATGCAGAAGGGTGGCAGCGGGTGTAATATTGATGGTAATGCCCACAAGAGTATTCAAATTATGGATACAGTTATGCCAAACAGTCACTGGACAAGACCACCATATTTGCAGAAAATCTGCGTTATCCTCGCCACATCTCCAACAATTTGCCTGCGCGGTACCATACATCTTGGCAAGTTTTTTTGGGACTAAATACCATCTATTCAGTAATTTATAGTGAAGTTCACATATATTTAAGCAGCGGATATACTGAAACACCTCTACTGATGATTGATACCAGTCGCTTTTATATATTTTAATATCTAATTCTTTTTCCCACTTGTTTAAGGCAGTCGGTATGGTCTCTTTACTACATTCCACAATAGTGTTATGACACTTTGCAGCCAGTCCTTTCGCCTTCGCATATTTTAACAGCCTCCCTATTGAATCTGCTCTTTTATTATTTTTTATGCTGTAGTATGTTTATCCACAAACGATCTTAAATAATTAAATGTTTCACTATCAGGTATTCCGTATTTATCTCTTAACACTTGAAAGTTTTTCATTTTGTTTTTGTATAATAAGTTATCTATATATACAATTCCCTTATTTATTTATTTTTTTTAAATGTAATTTTATTGGAAAAAGTAAGGCAATACAGTCAAAGAGAAAGTGGAACACAATATAAAAAGATGCGATACTCTCCAAATATTTTCAGTTTCTGTATATTCAAAAAAGAAGGGGGGAGGGGAAGGGGATTGCCCAGATCCCCGAGGAATGAAACAGAAAAGGAAGAAGAAAAGAGGAGAAATGAAATTAGAAAAGAATAAGTAGGTCATGTAGAAAGCAAACAAAACTAATATCGGTTCACTATACGCAAAAATCGGTAAAACCAAAACACTGATAAGGGAGCCCTCAAAACCTCAGACTTATGACATCACCGCGGGACCCATATTGTCGATCCACAGGGACCATGTATTATAATAGGAGGGAAGAGCGTCTCTGGCTAATGCTGTCAGCTTATCCATAATTTGTACATCCTGTATCAAGGTATAATTCTGGTTCGATGAAGGGACCTGAGGACAATTCCAATCCAAGGCCAATAATCTGCGTGCCGCCAAGGTGATTTTTGCCATGAGTTTGTGTTCCTGTCAGGAAAGATCCGGGTTGGGGCGAGAAAGTAGGTCCCAGGGATCCATAGGGATATGCCTCGCGAGGACTGCAGAAAGTAGAGTCTGGACTTCAGTCCAGTAATGTCGTACTTGAGGGCATGTCCACCACATGTGTCTATAGTTGCCCCATTCGCCGCATCCCCTCCAACAAGTATCCGGAGTCGGAGGGGACATACGTGAGAGTTGCACTGGAGTTATATACCAACGGAATATGGTTTTGACAAGTTGTTCCTGGTGGGTGTGCACACCGAAACTATTCTCATGGAGTCCCAGCCATTCTTCCTTATCCAGCGTTTCCACCAGGTCCGTTTCCCAGGCTTTAATGTATTTCAAGTCACTCCAATCCAACAAAGAAGTCAATGAATGGTATAAAGTCGAGATCAATCCTTTTGGGTATGAGCCTGCCTTGCATAATCTTTCAAACGGTGTAAGAGGTGATAAGGCCGCTGCTTTCACATGTGGCTGAGAAGCAAAAGCTTTTAGTTGCATATATGGCAGGGGATGAGCAGGGGCTGTTGTGCCAGATGTCAAGAAATTCGCCAGGGCCAGAAAAGAGCCCCCAGGATACAGTAGATAGAAATGGAAGATAGTAGATTCCATCCATCCTCTTCCTGCTTTCACCGAGTAGGCTGGCAAAAAGGCTTTATTTCGTATAATCGGAGATAAAGGTGATGGAAAAGACAACAAGTCACATTTTGCAGCCAATTTATCCCAGAGCCAGATAGAGTTCACTATAGCTGGGCAGTTGGTATATAAGAGAGTCCTATGGGTTTTTGAGAGCCAAATCCAAAGGCTGGGGTCATCCGGAAACATAAGGGCACGTTCCAACGGTGTCATCCGGGCGGTGTATGCCAAGCAACGATTTGGGCCAATTGGGCTGCATAATAATAAGATAGAAGGCAAGGAAGTCCCAGACCCCTTGCCTCTTTAGGACGGTAAAGTGTCGCTCTTGCTATTCGGTGCCGCTTGCCCCTCCATATGAATTTGTCGATTGCCCTCTGAAGGTGATGAAGATCCTCTGGAGGGATAGCGATCGGTAGTGCCTGAAAAAAGTACAATAGCCGGGGCAAGACAGTCATCTTTATACAATATATTCTTCCCACCCACGATATTGCGTATTTATCCCAATTTTCTAGATTCCTATTAATTTGAGAAAGCAAAGGAACATAATTCACATCATACAATCTTCCAGGGTCAACTGATAAGCTAATGCCCAGATATTTAATCGAAGTCAATGAGACTACTACAGGAAAAGAAGAGCGAATTAAAGTTATATCTCCATCAGCTAGATAAAGCGGAATAGCTTCCGATTTGTCCATATTTATTTTATATCCAGATAACCGAGCAAAATCAGACAATTTCTGCAGTACTACAGGGAGAGATGAAAGGGGCTGCGAGATTGACAATAAAAATATTTGCTCTATCAAATGCTTTCTCCGCATCCAGCGTTATAAATAGGGAAGGGATTTTGTGAGTAGAAGCATACCATATGAGATCTACCGTTTTCCTGGTGTTTTCAAAAGCCTGCCTATTTGGTATAAACCCTACTTGATCAGGATGGATCATATCCCCTAATAACCGATCCAAGCGCAGAGACAAAATTTTGGTGAACAATTTTAAATCCGTGTTTATTAAAGATATAGGGCGATAATTTTCCACTAGCTGAGGGTCCCGACCGGGTTTAGGTATTAGCACTATAGAGGCCAACAATGATTGTGTCGGAGGTGTACCCCCCTTCAACATGTCATTAAAAATAAGGAGTAACCTAGGAATAAGCTCTGCCGCAAAATATTTATAAAAGTGATACGTAAAGCCATCCAGACCCGGGGCCTTATGAGGCTTCATGTATCCCAAGGCTTTGCCTATCTCTTCCTCCGTGACTAGGTCAACCAGTGTCTCCATTCTAGATTCTGACATAAGAGGTAAGGATGCCTGTTTCAAGTATAACTCTATATCCTGTAGCAGTACCTTATTCATGGGAGAGTGGTCAGGAGAATGGTCATATAGGGCCGTATAGTATTTAGTGAATGCATCTCTGATAGCTTGCGGGGTCGTGTGTGATTGACCGTCCCTGTCCCGTATGGCAGTGATTGGGTGAAATTGTGAACGAGGATTAATTAATCAGGCCAACGGGGAGTCCATTTTATTGGACCTATCGTAATAACGCTGCTTAGACCATAGCATGGCTCGTCCTGCATCCTCCACAAACAACTGATTTAGGGCGAATCTAACTTGAGAAAGTGCGGTAAAGGATTCAGTGCTGGGGGAAGATTTATGTTCGAGTTCATATTGCCTAAGTTGGGTTTGTAAAGAAGTAATGTCCTCTAATTTTAGTTTTTTTTGATACGCCGCCAAGTTTAAAAGTTTGCCCCTTATCACCGGCTTGTACGCCGCCCAGAGAATCTGAGGGGAGATGTCAGGAGTGTCATTTAATTGAAAGTAGTCTAAGGTGGCTTCTTTAATTGTATCTGACACGCCTGGTTTATTTAATAGAAATGGATCGAGGCGCCACCATCTACAGGGAGAGGAGGAAAAAGGGGTCAATTTCAAAGAGACATCCGCATGGTCAGACCACGTAATCGAACCTATGTCAGAGGATAAGATGGTCGGTATACAATCAGGAGAGGTCAAAAAACAATCTATGCGAGAATATGAGTCATGGACATGGGAGTAAAAAGTATAGTCTCGAGTCGAAGGATGTTGAACTCTCCATATGTCTATAAGTCCTAACCCATGCACAAAGCTATAAAATTGATTATCCTGGGAGGAGGAGGTCTGTGTCAGCCTGTCTCCCCGGGGGTCTGACCTATCCACTGGGGGCATAAGGTAGCATTAAAGTCTCCCCCTATGATGATCTTACCTTTAGCATGTAAATTAATAAAATCCCTTGTGTCGTCCCAAAAGCCGACATCTGGGCAGTTAGGGCCATAAATTGCTACAAAAGAGTATGGTTGAGGAGAGGAGATGGTGCCCCGAACCATCACACACCTCCCCAGATTATCGGCGTGCACCTCCTCTACCACCATCGGGCAGGAATTGCGGAAGAGAATTGCTACTCCATTACGCTTAGGGGTAGAACATGACATAAAAACCCTGGAGTATGCCGGGTCCGAAAGGCGAAAAGCGGCTAGTTTAGGGATTCTAGTTTCTTGAAGAAATGCAATATCTACTGATTTCCGTCGAAGCTCCGTGAATAGAAGTCGTCTCTTTCGTGGTGAATTAAGATCATTTACATTAATAGAGTAGACATTAACTTTAGACATTAATCAGAGAGGAGGAGAGTGCAAAAAAGGATCCCCCGTCCGGCCACCCCTCCCCTGGAGGGTAAGAGGCCCGAGGGGCCGCCAGAGTGGGGAACCCGAGAGAGTAGAAGAAGAAAAAAGAATGAGAGAGAAAGAGAAAAGAAGAAAAGAGGGACAGTAGGAAAGAGAGATCTCGTGATGGGCAGTCACGAGGGAGAAGGGAAGAGGGAATACTAGCCGAATGGGGATACCGAAGGGAAGGTGAAAATAGAGGGGGGAGAGGTAGAAGACCATTGGAAAAAAGCAACGAAAAACAGTCGGTGTAAGGGTGATGCCAAAACCGACCACCCCCCTCCGCCGCCGGCAACAAAGATAAACTTCAAAGAGAGGAAAAGACCTCTCCTATTCCAGACCCACAAGGGAAAAGAGAGAGAAAAAAGAAACATATCCATAACAATCTTAACCAATATTAATGGAAAACCCCATGCATATCGGATGTTATTGGTACGTAGAATGGTTGTCACCTCTTTCCACTCTCTCCTCCGAGCAAGAGTGGAGACAGACAAGTCCTGAAAGAATGATAGGGAAGTGCCTTCATATTCCACCTCCTGATTCCGCGTAGCTTTAAGAACCTCATCTTTAGAAGTGTAATAGTGGAATCGTGCCACCATGTCTCGTGGATTAGAAGAGTTATCACGACGGGGGCCCAACGCTCTATGGATACGGTCCAATATGAGATGAGATTCTGGTATATCAGGGGCCAAACGTTTAATTATTCCATGAAAAATGTCTGATAAATCAGAAGTAGCAACTGTTTCTGGTAAGCCACGGAGGCGTACGTTATTCCTTCTGGACCGATTCGTAAGGTCCTCTAAGGATTCTTCCAGGTATTAGAGACGGACTGGAGGTCGCGAGTACCGCGATTTCTCTATACATAATGACTGATCCATCCTCCTTCAAACAGAAGTAGGTGGTAAAAACCAGAGAGGAGTTTTCTCCAAAAAATAATACATAGACTGGGCTAATGCACACCAAAGGGACACAAATTCACTGCCATTTATGCCTAGTGAATTTGTGTCCCTTTGGTGTGCATTAGCCCAGTCTGTGTATTAATATGCATCCATGTATGTTCTACTTGATTTCAAGTGTCCTTTGAACTCAATGGTATTTTTCACCAGTCTCTTCTGACTGTTGCCATTATATTATCCTTGTGTTCTCTTCCCTTTCCCTGTGTACATTTTTTTCCCCCGAAAGAGTGAAGTAGCGCTGCCTTGTTTATTTTCTTGTATTTCATGACCTCTGGTACTGGGGAGATACCTATTTGGCCCCTATAGCGATCTTCACTTCTCTCCCTCCATTCTGTAAGCGTACTATCCTCTAATTTTTGTGTCACATTACGGTCCATGGCCTCAGAGCGTCCTGCCAAATCGTTAGAGAACGTGATATGTTTTTTGGCCTGTTCTTCCAGACTCGCGGTGCGTTCTCCCACCGCTTGTATCTCTAAGGATAGGGCCCTGGTAGATTTCATGTGTAATAAAGGCCCGCAGGCCCTGTATCATCCCTGGTGGCTAGGACAGGTGCCGCTGCAGGGGCATCAAGAAAGCTCCATAGGCTGGGACGAGTGGGCCTGGGTGCCATCTCGGTCTGCACTGTCCGAACTATTGCGGGCGCCATCTTGGGCCTGTTCATCTGCCCGGTGTCGAGCGGCGGAAATTGGCGCATCACGCGGTTTTGTTTTTTTTGGTGGCGGGCAACATGATGGGGGAAGGTTCCTACCCCTTTCTAGCTGGTTTGGCAGGCGAGTGAGGTGCTTTAGAAGAGGATCGGCGGCGGAAAGTGCGGGAGCTCGGCTTTCACGCGTCCGCCATCTTCGTCGGCTCGGCTCCGCCCTCCACAATTCCCTTATTAACCCAATTATTAGCTGAAAATGAATCTATAAGATCGCTCCGCACATTCATGGTAAGTACAATAAGAATTTTCCTAGTTTAGAATTTTTTTTTAAATGCGTACCAAAAGGGTAATATATGTTTTAAAGAAGTAACTTCCATTTTTCTAATCAATGCTCTAGACTCTGGTTCCTTAAGCCAAAAAATAGAAGCTAAGTCCTTATAAGGGGTAATTTTAGTGAGTTCCAGATCGTACCACCTTTCACTTCTTGACTCAAGAACCATAGAATTACAAGCATGAAAAAGAAGATATGTCTGGGCATAGTTCCTTATAATTGGGACCCCTAGCCTTCCTTTTTTCCTTTTTCTGCAAAGCCAGGCTTGTTTTATTCTAGGGAGCTTTCTCTCCCAGATAAACTTTGAAATTGCAGATTGAATCATTTGACACTAGCTCAATGGTAAATTCATGGGTATCAATCTTAATATATATGTTAATTTGGGCAATACATATGACTTAACAGTATTGACAGGGGCGTAACTACCAGGGGTGCAGCAGGTGCCACTGCACCCGGGCCCCTGAGTCTGGGGGCCCACAACCGGATGGATGGGGGGCCCAGACTGGCCCAGGTTGCCCCACAGTCCAGGCAGGGGTCAGGCACCTGGTTTCCCATTTGATCGGCAGCGTGTGGTATCAAATTCCCACACGCTGCACCAGAAGTAAAGGTCCTGCCGGGGGAGAGGAGGAGGAGGAACAAGAGGACAGCTGCTCACATGGGGACGTGCTGGCCCCGCCCCTTCTACCTCCACAGCAAAGCAGAGCCTCCCTGCTGTGCTGGAAGAGTCCAGCACGTGCAGGGAGGGAAGTGGAGAGAGTCGAGACCATACTTACCTGTGGTAAGTATGTAACAAGCTGGGGTGGGGTGTTTGTGTGTGTGAGTGAGCAGAGGGTGGTGTGTGTGTGTGTGTTTGCAGGGCCACCATCAGGGGGTACAAGCATTAATCTGGTATGGAGCCCTGTGGAGGGGGGATGGGTCCCTGGCTGGCTATTTACTGGGGTTCTGATACTGGCTATTTGCTGGGGTCTCTGATACTGGCTAATTACTGGGGATCTGATACTGGCTAATTACTGGGGTCTGATACTGGCTTATTACTGGGGGTCTCTGATACTGGCTAATAACTGGGGGTCTCTGATCCTGTCTAATGGCTGGGGGTCTCTGATACTGGCTAATTACTGGGGTTCTGATACTGGCTAATTACTGGGGGTCTCTGATACTGGCTAATTACTGGGGATCTGATACTGGCTAATTACTGGGGTGTCTCTGATACTGGCTAATTACTGGGGTCTGATACTGGCTAATGACTGGGGGTCTCTGATACTGGCTAATTACTGGGGTTCTGATACTGGCTAATTACTGGGGTCTCTGATACTGGCCAATTACTGGGGTTCAGATACTGGCTAATTACTGGGGTCTGATACTGGCTAATTACTGGGGGTCTCTGATACTGTCCAATTACTGAGGTTCGGATACTGGCTAATTACTGGGGGTCTGATACTGGCTAATTACTGGGGGTCTGATACTGGCCAATTACTGGGGTCTGATACTGGCTAATTACTGGGGTCTCTGATGCTGGCTAATGACTGGGGGTCTCTGATACTGGCTAATGACTGGGGGTCTCTGATACTGGCTAATTACTGGGGGGTCTCTGATACTGGCTAATTACTGGGGTTCTAATACTGGCTAATTACTGGGGGTCTCTGATACTGGCCAATTACTGGGGTTCGGATACTGGCTAATTACTGGGGGTCTCTGATACTGTTCCAATTACTGGGGGAGGGTGGGTCTTGAAGGCACGGGGCATCTGGTAAACCCCGCTGACTTCAATGGCCTGCCTCGGCCCCTCCCCACAGCCGACGAGGGGGGGGCCTTCATGGATTCTTGCACCGGGGCCCTGAGGTTTCTAGTTATGCCTCTGAGTATTGATCCTGCCTAACCAGGATATAGCATGGTTTCTCCAGGAGTTCATTTAGTATTAATATCTTTAATGAACATCAGTATGTTTGTTTCAAGCAAACTATTTACTTTTGATGTTAATCTGATCCCCAGGTATGTTATAAAATGTTTTGCCCACACAAAATCTAATTCCTTGGCCATATTGACTGTCTCTTCTTGGTTCATATTTAATGTTAGAGCTTCGGACTTTTTAACATTTAGTTTATAGTTAGAGACTATACTATATCTCTCTATTACCTTCATTAATTCTACAAGGGATTCTATCGGATCCTTCATCAAAAGAATGACGTCATCTGCATACAGTTTTATTTTAATATCTTTATTTTTTCCTGCCCCTTTAATCTTACCATTGTTCCTAAAATCTTCCGCCAATATTTCAATAGTTAACACATACTGTAATGGTGAGAGAGGGCACCCTTGCCTGGTCCCATTTTTATTGCGAACCATTTTGAATTTAGCCCACTACCTACCACCCTACCTGAAGGGACTGTATAGACTGCCATAATAGCATCGTATATTTCATCCCTGAATCCAAAGGCCGTCAATGTCCCTCCAATGAAATCCCAGCTGACCCTGTCGAAGGCCTTCTCATTATCCAACAACAGGATCAGCAAGGGATACCTCTCACTAGTGGTATCTTACTCATCAGTGTATTCAAAATTGCCGTTGTGTCCTTCAGATGAGTTGTAGTGTTGGTGACAAACGGTTGAAGTAGGCGGTCTATATATTCAGACAGCCTACTTGATACTGATCCTACTCCTGAGATAATGGGTCTCCCTGGTGGTTTATTGATGTCCTTGTGAATTTTTGGAAGGAAGTAGAACACCGGTGTCCTAGGGTGTTTTACTTTTAAATATTAGTGTTCTTAATTATTAAGGATGCCTAGTGTATAGCCTTCCTCAAGGTATTCATCAAATTTTTGTTGGATCTCTTTTATGGGGTTCTTTGTTAGTTTTTTGTATGTGTCCTCATTGCCAAGTATTCTATGTGACTCATCTCTGTAGTATGTCGCAGACATGATTATTGTGCCCCCACCTTTATCGGCTGGTTTTATCTCAATTTGGTCATTTGAGGTTACTTCCTTTAAGGTTTCTCTTTCTTTTCTTGTTAGATTATTTGACTTTGTGGGCATCTTAACTTTACCCAAATCAGTCATAATCATCTGGTTATTTTTGCCATCTCTACTACATTGTTTTAATCTGAATATGCCACGTACACATTGGGGCGTAACTACCAGGGGTGCAGAGGGTGCCACCGCACCTGGGCCCTTGAGTCCAGGGGGGCCCACACTTGCCTGCCTGGGCAACGGGGTTTGCCTATATATATATATATATATATAATTATTTTTTAAATTTATTTTATACTTATTTGTGAGTTATACTTTGGAGCTCTGTGATACGCTCATACACACCCCATATTACTGTGAGTTTTATTGCTGTAGAACTCTGTGATTTACACTGATACACACTTCACAGTACTGTGAATTTTATTGCTGTGAAGCAGCTGTGCAGTTCATACACACTGCACATTGCTGTGGAGCTCTGTGATACGCTCATACACACTGCACATTACTTTGAGTTTTATTGCTGTGGTGCTCTGTGATACGTTCATTCACATGGCACAATACTGTGAGTTTTATTGCTGTGGAGCTCTGTGAGATACACATAGTGCACATTACATTAAAAATGGGATGGACTGAAGAGATCATAGTGAACCTGGAAAAAATGCGATACTGCTTTTGCCTACGGTGGGGGGGCGTCATGGTTCCTGCACCTGGGCCCAGAGGTTTCTAGTTATGCCTCTGCATGTACATGCTTCTTCGTTGGAGACCGGGCTGGAAAATCACTGATAACCTGGTGGAACGCAAGCATTGAGCCCTTGGAACGCATGTCCAAGATGGCCACGACGCATGAGGATGACATAGCACTTACCATGTGACCGCGAGATCCGCAAACCCGGAAGTGAGTCTCTAAACATGCCTCTCATCAAGATTAAGCGATCCTACATAAGATCCTTTCTATCAGACACACCTGTTTATGGATTGAAGAAGGCACAAAGAGTGCCGAAACGTGTATTCATCCACACTCTGAACCTTCCCTTCCCCCCTTTTTTAAATATCTTCACTATATTCATGTTTTAACAGTTTTAACCATTAAAATATTTTATTTCACTCATCATATCCTACTTGGTTTATTATGACCACTATATACTGCCTTACATCAGGCGCTTAGCAAATCACCACACGGTTACACCAACCTCACCTGGCACCTTCACCCATCTGGGAGACCTGTGAGCTGCCAAAGAGGTGACGGTACTCACCGATTAAGAGGTACCGAATGCTAAAGAGTTGAGCCTGGATCAATAAGGCTCCAACATTGGTGAGTGAGACTAAGCTTATTTGATATTTAAAGTATTGGTTTCAAGTTACGGTATGGGAGCGCTGTTTCTCCCGATCTTTTGTATTTGAGATGACCAAGACAAAGAAGGGAAGAGGCCACCCTCTATCTGGCCCAGTGCACTTCAAACCAGAGCCTGGACTTAGTAGGCTCTGGAAAGTGTAAGTGTCCCTTTTTCTGTAATCTATAGCCAGCCCAGCAAGGCAATATTGCACTATCACTTTTCTCTCTATGTTTCTCTCTCCCCTTTGAGGACCGGGAGCTTACTAGGACCTTAAAGAGAAGATATCATATATAACTGGACTACATAAGCAAGGTTCTTAACAGACTATATCCATCTTTATTAGCACTTTTTTGTGCATTTTCCACCGTCGTGGTTAAATTCAGTACCTCGCAGGACTGCTTTCTTAATTGGTGACACCACGAACACTGTGTGGTACGTGCGCTCAGAGACATTGTTCTATTCATTGCACAGTTTCCCAAAGATTTAGCTGTGGAAACTTTTGCACTGTATGTACTTTTGCAATGTGCACTTTCTACTTGCATTTGCACATTGTAAACACAAGCACTTTAGCTACTACTGCAATATATGCACTTTTTTTGCACTTTGCACGACAGTCGCATTGTTCATTCACGGTTGCACTTTATCACCAGTCTTTCAGACTGTGCATATATCCCAACATTGGGATTCACCGTACAATTTAATATATACCGTTTATTTTAGATGGTCTCTCTATTGTTGTATTGTATACAATTTTTTCTGCATTTACCTATCACCGCCTCTTTATTTTGTTCATCGGCTGCTAATCTGTGTCATATCAGTGTATCAACAACGTCTGCAGATTACTTTCTAATCACGTGTTATCACAAGGTCAATTAAGACCATACTGTAGGACAGTTACACTGAATGCAATTGAGCCCTAAATTCTGATTGTGTACAATTCAATCTCTCTAATAATTTGCGCCACAAGAGTTCCTCCTACACTTTTACCATTCATCCCTCACAGTATACATTTAATTTTTTCCTTTATTAATGGCATTTTAGAAGTTAATGGATAGGCTACATGCCTCACAGTGTATACATGTCAGCAGTATTACAAAGTTGGTGCTAACTTACCCAGAGCTGTTGTAAACTTATCAGAACCATTATAGTCTATGAGGTTAAGTTTACAATAGCTCTGGTTAAGTTAGCACCAACTTTGTAATACTGCCCTTCACGTTTTCTCTTGATAACTGGCATTTTAGGAGTTAATGGATAGATTACATGCCCCACAGGTTATTCATTTCATATTTTCCCTTGATTAATGGCATTTTAGGAGTTAATGGGTAGGCTACCTGCCACACTGTTTATTATCTTTATTGTATGTCCCTGCTTTAATGGAGTTTTACGGGTTATTATGGAATCTAAAGGGTCAATTCATCTTTAGATCCTTTGCTTTTTGTCACATTTCGGAGAATGAATTTCACCAAAAATATGGTGAATTCCCTATTTAGCGAATGGTCACCATAATTTGCGAAAATTGGAGTCGCTGAAGCAGTTATCAGACGTCGACGAAAACCACCAAACTGTGGCGAATAAAATAATGAATTTGTATATCAGCTTAGTACAACAAAAAGGTATCATTGCATCACGTTACTCTGGGATTTTGGAATCTTATTTATATATACTTAGTTTTTTTCAGTGGTATGATTTAGTGGTGAAAATTATTAGTGCCCCCCAGTTTTAACTGTGGAATCTTATGTGCCCCCCCTTATATATTGTTCCCAGAGTCGCCACTGACAGACAGCTCTATACACTGGAGGACACACAGCCCCTGCAGTCCGACATCCCTTCCTGGGACATGCATTTTGCAGGGCTCGAGTCCTGCGGGAACGCGCGGGAATGGTGTTCCCGCACTTCTCCCACAGCGGGAATGTTGCGGGAACGTAGGTTCCCGCTGTGGGCAGCCGGGACTGCTAGCGGAATGCATTAACAACATTCCACTATCAGCCACTCGACTGGCCGCATTTCCCCGAACCCTGCGTGATCCCTCCTTGCGCGGCCGCCTCCTCAGCCCTCTGAAGACTGTGACGCAGCCTACAGCCGAGTTCTCGCGAGATCACGTCACAGCTTTCAGAAGCCGGCGGCCGCGTGCAGGAGCACACTGGAGCTGGGAGGAAGATGCGGTCCTGAGGTCTGCAAGCTGGTAAGTATAACTCAGGGGGTCTGCACTTGGCCATAATTAATTCTGGGGGTCTGTACCAGGCCATAATTATTTCTGGGGGACTGTACCTGGCCATAATTATTTCTATGAGTCCTGCACCTGGCCATAATTAATTCTGGGGGTCTGCACCTGGCCATAATTATTTCTGGGGGACTGTACCTGGCCATAATTATTTCTGGGGGTCTGCACCTGGCCATAATTATTTCTGGGGGACTGTACCTGCCCATAATTATTTCTGGGGTTCTGCACCTGGCCATAATTAATTATGGGGGTCTGCACCTGGCCATAATTATTTTTGGGGGTCTGCACCTGGCCATAATTAATTCTGGGGTCTGCACCTGGCCATAATTATTTCTGGGGGACTGTAGCTGCCCATAATCATTTCTGGGGGTCTGCACATGGCCATAATTAATTCAGGGGGTCTGCACCTGGCCATAATTATTTTTGGGGGTCTGCACCTGGCCATAATTATTTATTGGAGTCTGAACCTGGCCATAATTATTTCTGGGGGACTGTACCTGGTCATAATTAATTCTCGGGGACTGTACCTGGTCATAATTAATTCTCGGGGACTGTACCTGGCCATAATTTTTTATTGGGGTCTGTACCTGGCCATAATTAATTATGGGGAACTGTACCTGGCCATAATTATTTCTGGTATACTGTACCTGCCCATATCTATTTCTGGGGGACTGTATCTGGCCATAATTCATTTTGGGGGTCTGTACCTGGCCATAATTATTTCTGGTGGTCTGTGTCTGGCTATAATTATTTCTGGGGTCTGTAGAATTAATTATGGGGGTCTGTCTGGCTATAATTATTTTTAGGGGTCTGTATAATTATTTCTGGGGGTCTGTATAATTCTGGGTGTCTGTATGGCTATAAATAATTCTGGGTGTCTGTATGGCTAGAATTATTTCTGGGGGTCTGTGTATAATTAATTCTGGTGCTCTGTCTGGCTATAATTATTTCTGGGGGTCTGTATAATTCTGGGTGTCTGTATGGCTATAATTATTTCTGGGGGTCTGTATAATTATTTCTGGGGGTCTGTATAATTAATTCTGGGGGTCTTGCTATAATTATTTCTGGGGGTCTTGCTATAATTATTTCTGGGGTCTGTATAATTAATTCTGGGGGTCTGTGTCTGGCTATAATTATTTCTGGGGGTCTGTGTCTGGCTATAATTATTTGTGGGGTTCTGTATAATTAATTCTGGGGTTTTTTCTGGCTATAATTATTTCTGGGGGTCTGTATAATTAATTCTGGGGGTCTTGCTATAATTATTTCTGGGGTCTGTATAATTAATTCTGGGGGTCTGTGTCTGGCTATAATTATTTCTGGGGGTCTGTGTCTGGCTATAATTATTTGTGGGGTTCTGTATAATTAATTCTGGCGTCTGTCTAGCTATAATTATTTCTGGGGGTCTGTATAATTATTTCTGGGGTCTGTATAATTCTGGGTGTCTATATGGCTATAATTATTTCTGGGGTCTGTGTATAATTAATTCTGGGGTCTGTCTGGCTATAATTATTTCTGGGGGTCTGTATAATTAATTCTGGTGGTCTGCCTGGCTATAATTATTTCTGTGGGTCTGTATAATTAGTTCTGGGGGTCTGTCAGGCTATAATTATTTCTGGGGTCTGTATAATTAATTCTGGGGGTCTGTCAGGCTATAATTATTTCTGGGAGTCTGTATAATTAATTCTGGGGGTCTGTCTGGCTATAATTATTTCTGGGGGTCTGTATAATTAATTCTGGGGGTCTGTCTGGCTATAATTATTTCTGGGGGTCTGTATAATTAGTTCTGGGAGTCTGTCAGGCTATAATTATTTCTGGGGGTCTGTATAATTAATTCTGGGTTTTTTTCTGGCTATAATTATTTCTGGGGGTCTGTATAATTAATTCTGGGGGTCTTGCTATAATAATTTCTGGGGGCTGTATAATTAATTCTGGGGGTCTGTGTCTAGCTATAATTATTTCTGGGGGTCTGTGTATAATTAATTCTGGGTGTCTGTATGGCTAATTATTTCTGGGGGTGTGTATAATTAATTCTGTGGGTCTGGCTATAATTCTGGGGGTGTGTATAATTAATTCTGTGGTCTGTCTGGCTATAATTATTTCTGGGGGTCTGTATAATTAATTCTCGGGGTCTGTCTGGCTATAATTATTTCTGGGGGTCTGTATAATTAATTCTGGGGGTCTGTCTGGCTATAATTATTTCTGGGGGTCTGTATAATTAATTCTGGGGGTCTGTCTGGCTATAATTATTTCTGGGGGTCTGTATAATAAATTCTCGGGGTCTGTCTGGCTATAATTATTTCTGGGGGTCTGTATAATTATTTCTGGGTGTCTGTATGGCTATAATTATTTCTGGGGGTCTGTGTCTGGCTATAATTATTTGTGGGGTTCTGTATAATTAATTCTGGGGTCTGTCTGGCTATAATTATTTCTGGGGGTCTGTATAATTATTTCTGGGGGTCTGTATAATTCTAGGTGTCTATATGGCTATAATTATTTCTGGGGGTCTGTATAATTAATTCTGGGGTCTGTCTGGCTATAATTATTTCTGGGGGTCTGTATAATTATTTATGGGGGTCTGTATGGCTATAATTATTTCTGGGGGTCTGTATAATTATTTCTGGGGGTCTGTATGGCTATAATTATTTCTGGGGGTCTGTATAATTATTTCTGGGGGTCTGTGCCGATATAAATATTTTTCTCTTTGGGTAATGGGGGTTGTGGAATTCTTGGGTGAGTTCCCTCACTTTTCTCCCCAGGACTTGACCCCTGTAGCTTTATGTTGTCAGGTCACATTGAGGCATTCAGGGTTATTCAGAGAGCGGTGAAAAGCAGGAGAATGACTGGAGAATGAAAAATTCTAGGTCAAAATAGCCAATTTGGAAAGTGAGGTGAACGGGAGAATTTTTCTGGTTTGGCTATTTTGACCTAGAATTTTCCATTCCCCAGTCATTCTCCTGCTTTTCACCGCTCTCTGAATAACCCTGTCAGTCTGCTTTTGTTGAAGAGGACCCTAGCAGTTGCCGGCTGATGTGGTTCCGCTCTGCTTCCAGCAGGGGGCGCTGTTTGTAGTGCTCAGCGGCCCGCGAGGCCTGCGCTCCGGACGATGCAGTAAGGGGCGGCAGCAGAAGCAGCGGGCATCGCAGAGCTCCGTGTCCCGGGCCTCAGCCTGCGTCCCGCCGCCAGCATGTGGCTGAACCCGGAGGAGGTGCTGCTGGCCAACGCGCTGTGGGTGACTGAGCGTGCGAACCCATTCTTCATCTTGCAGCGGCGTAGGGGCCACGGAAAAGGCGGCGGCCTGACAGGTAAGCAGAGAGGCCGGGGGCGAGCAGGGCAGCACAGCGCCTGTACCCCCTCCCCGGGCCTGAGTGCGGGTCGGCCTGATCTCCTACACACAGCCTGTACACGTGATCTGCTATTATTGTTTACATCCAGCTGCAGCCATTGTGTTCCCATACAGAGGCAGGGCTGCACACCCTGTGTTATTGTGTACATGTAGCATACAGTCTATTCTTGTGTACACACAGAGGCATATGTATATTGTGTTTGTGTACACACAGATCCACACATATGTTGCCATTGTGTATGCATAGGTGCACAGGTTGTTGTCGTGTTCACACAGATCAGCACACATATGTTCTCTGTAGACACAACACGGACCCAGAACTGGCTCGTCCAATCAAGAGCCTGAGCACAGATGTGAAGCATTGGTTTGTGGGATATGTAGTCCAGCCCCCTCTAGACATGCCAACAGTAGCTGTGTGAGCAGAGGTGCCCTCATGCCATGTGTTCTATAGATTCACAATCCGTGCTCTGTGGGTCTCACAAAGAGGAGGCGGGCTGTGTGACAGGTGCCTGCCCAGAATATACATGTCTGTCAACACCTGGGATGGCATTAGGAGGAAGAGGAAGCTGCTATCGGATATCCATGATTACACCAAAGTTGGCTTTTTATTTTTCATTTAAAGGACTAAGAATGACAAAAATGACATAAAACAATTAAATTTCAATTATACGGTCTCTCCCGTGCACGTTTCCTCCCATACCCACTCATATATTTCCAGGGGATCATTGGCGGTCACATTTCTGAGGTGTTCATTCCATATCGGTGTACCTGTATGGATTCAGATCAGTTGGTCTGTGGGACAAGGTGAGGTTAGCGCTATTTGCTAATCACTCTAGTTTACTGTAGTTGAAACGATAATAAATTTCAGCGTTTCCCAAAAGGACATGCAAGCAGTGGCAGAAAACCACAGTAAACTACAACGTTTTGTAAATAACCCCTAGCTTGATAATTAATTTAGTGAAAATATTGCCTCTGATTTTTTTTATTTTTTTAGAGAACGTATTTTACCAGGAAAGATACATTGAGATTTTTCTCGTTTTCGAGTATGTCCTGGGTAGCAAGTATGTACCGTTAGGTGTCTTGCCCAAGGACACTTACTGGAGAGGTGCTCTTGCTGGGATTGAACCTGTGTCTCCACAGGCTCTCTCCATACTCCACCCAGCCGGCTCACATTGTCGCCCGACTTTGCTCTTCCAGATTTGGATCCTATTGGGACCCACAGCTAGATAGGGCTTCTAAACTGAGCTCCCTTCTTTTGTGAAAGTCCTTACTTTGGTCTTACTTTGGGAATGTAAACTAGGTTCTGCCAAAGTTGCTCTTCGTGTACTTGGTGTTTTTTATTATAGTGTCTGCTTTGTCATTTAATGTAGCTTTCATCGTTGTTTCATTTGAAGTTGTCTACTATTGTTTTCACCGTAGTTTGTGTTGGAAGTCTATGAAGATCACCAAAGTATATTCACTATTGTTATAAACACCAGAAAATTGAGAAATAGCCACTGTTTACCTTAGGATAACTTGCGGTGTCATTGTTTGCAGGAACTCGCCTGTTGTTGTTACTAGCCATTCCTTCTTCTGTGGAGAGCTGAAGTTCACCATAGTTGCCTCAATGGTGAACATTTGTGAATTAACCCTTATATGCTAGTTTGTTATTTTATCTGTTTTAATTGTATTGAATTCAAATCCTTCATCTATATAGGGTTATTCAGAGAGAGGTGAAAACCAGGAGAATGACTGGGGAAGTGGAAATTCTAGGTCAAAATAGCCAATTTGGAAAGTGGGAGAATTTTTCTGGTTTGACTATTTTGACCTAGAATTTTCCTGGTTTTCACCTCTCTCTGAATAACCCTGTTAGCCTTTAATAGACTATGGTAAAACACAGTAGTACGAATCCTTCCATCCATTTGACTCTCTGTAGCTTTTAAATAACGCTACTCGACAAAAAAAACCACCCTTTTTTCTGTGTTTCTTGAATGAAAGTCGTTAAACTTTACTAACTTTGGGTCGAAAAAAAAGGAATCTGATAAAGTTTTTTTTTAAATTCGCTCTAGTTTCAGAGATACACGACTTATTCCGCTACATATATTATAGAGAAAAGCACATTTCAACAGTATTATGTTATACAACTACAATGTAGATGAAAGTTATTTTTATTCAATCAATCGTAAACTACACAAAATAAAACAAACAAAACGATAAAAACATAGAGGAATTGCAATTACTACCTGATATCGAGTGGAGGATCATTGTGCAGCCTTAGCGATGATACTTGTCTAGAAGGTTGCTTACAAGCTCTACATAATTTCCAGCTCTTCGGTTACCCATGAAGCCATACACAACACTGATTATTTTATAAACACTTTCAACGCCTTCACTATCGAGATTAAGATATCTCGGGCTTCAGAGGCACCATCTGGTGCCCCAATATCGAGATCTCTCAATCTGCAGCCCAAAAGAAAATTAAATTTGTTTGCATTTGGACTGCAGAAGGTACCCCAAAGTTTTAGCCCTGTGGGCCCGAAGGTCCCACTCAAAGGAAGCAGCTGTACTTGGTGTATCTGAACTGCATGCCCAGCAATATTGCAATCACCTTCAGGTCTCCATAGATCTGCCGTTGGTGGTCTTAGGCTAATGTCAGACGAATGCAGTCTGAGCGCACTCTGCGTGTGTGCATAATGGACGGACGTACTGACGGAAGATACTGTAGACCCCACACAGTCTGTTTTTTTTTTCACGGATGTAGAAAAAAAAGGGAAATATGGGAAATAAAATTAAATGATGGGTACAGTCAGCCTGACCAAAAAAACTTCTGAGCGTCAACGTGATGGACGTTGCAAATGTGCTGTGTCTGATGTCGCGTCATCACACACACAGGCTGCTACGTGGCGCACTCAGGGCCTCCGTCGTAGCGGTTTTACGTCGAGGCCTAAATGGTGTCCGTTGCCACCTGTGTGGTGCGTGCGCACTTCGGTGCGCACGTACTTTGTCTGTTGTGTTGGTCTTTATTGATCACAAATCAATGCAACGACGGACGTTAAACTGTGCGGCGACACGGACGTGATCGTCTGACGTTAGCCTTAGTACTTGATTGCTTCCAGAAGTAATTTCATATTGGCATATGTTGCCCTCTCAAGTTTGCCAACCCCTATAATTGTTCTACGTACTACCTTACTTAGCCACTCAGAGCGCCACACGCTTCATTTCGGATACAATCGCTAAACCATCATAAATGGGCTATATCTCGGAAATGAGAGCTAACGAAGCGTTTTAAATGTCAGATTGGTTTTTATCATACTGAAATCAATACAAAATAAGTATTTTCACGTCAGAAACCGTTTCATCGTTGACCAGTGTAATAGTAGTGCTTTTTTGTTCTAATTGTCCCCACTACCATCCTCACCCACTAAACTCTTCTGTCATACTGACTTTTCCTCAAATCCCTTGCCTTGTGAACAGGAAGGACCAGATTCCCAGTCGTTTGTAGACTTACTAGGGCTACTGAGTTCTGTGGAGTTGGTCAATGTGCTACCTCTCTAAGTTTACACTTGATTTGGAATCAAGCCTTTTGTATCTTTTCTTACCCCTAACCCTTCATACAATTACCTCATGCCATATCCAAAATCTTTTCTATTGTACCGCCCCTGACGCATACGTTTAGGCCCATGTCAGACGAATGCAGTGATCACGTCCGTGTTGCCGCACAGTTTATAGTCCGTCGTAGCATAGAATCATGAGCAATAGAGACCCACAGACGAAGTACGTGCGCACCGAACTGCGCATGCACAACGCAGATGGCAACGGATGCAATATAGGCAAGAACGTAAAACTGCTAAGGCTGGAGTCAGACTAGCGAATTTTTAACGTGCGTTTAGGCGCACTTAATCACGGCCGCACTAGTAGCAAATGACGGCCAATATACGAAGTACGGACGCGCAACGCAAGTGGAAAATGAACGCATTTTTTCAAGAACGCAGAACCGCTAGTACTGACGTACAGAGTGCGCTGCGTCCACTAGCGTTGTGTGTGTGAGATTTGGAGACGTCAGACCCTGCTCGTGTCCGGCCAACATAACGTCCAGACACCCAAAGTTTCCTGGTTTGGATCCGTAAAAAATCACACACAAAAATGCGCATCGTATGACCGTTTTCGCGTATTCCGTGAAAAAATACATCAATGCGTTCGGACGCACTTTTTTACGTTCACGTGTAAAAATGCTTTCGTTTGACCCTAGCCTAAGACGGACGCGCAGAGTGTACCACATTCGCAATAGCGTTTTTTGTGTGTGATGACACGAAGTCAGACTTAGCGCATTTGCGCCGTCCAGCACCTTGACGCACACAATAGCTTTTCATATCATTTTCCAATTTTTAGAATTTTTCATACTAATTTTGTTTCCCATAATTCCCTTTTTTTCTACGTCCGTCACCAAAATTAGACTGTGTGGTGTCTACAGTATCTTCCGTCAGTATGTCTGTCCATTATGCACGTGCACAGAGTGCGCTCAGACTGCATTCGTCTGACATTAGCCTGAATCTCAAGCTCTCAGAACCTAACCTAGATAAGCCTTGTTTTGATTCATCGTCCTCCTCTAACTAGTGCTGTGTATCCTTACTCCCCTCCGCCTCTGTACTTTACAAAAAGCTTGTTTATGCATTATTAATAAACGGTCACATGTGTAACTGTCCCTGACCCTTTTCATTCTCGTTCTCTTTCCAGTCTGGACTTCCCATTTCCTGAATTGTGCTTGTTTTTTGTACTTTTTGAAACCACTTCTTCCATTGTCAATGCTTCTGCGTGTTAATATGATGGTCATCAGACCGACACATCAAACTTGTGGTCTTGACCTCCTCTTCATCTCTGACACCACATTTATTCCTCACGTCCAGTTAGTAGTCCAGTTCTGACATGGCAGGGGATAAGGTGCTCATTTATGCATTTATTACAACTTGATTACTATGTCAGTCCATCTCACACGGTCCTATATTTGTAAAGTTGGTTGCTTGACTATTTTTGCATTTTATTTTATGGCGTGATCACCTCTATTTGATGGTACTGCTTAAATACCAGGTTTTTTTTTATTTCCATTTGCTTGGCTTAACCATTGTGGCTATCTTTGTGTTATGATGCGCAACAAATTTTGGTTATATAGAGGTTTACAGAAACCTCTATCTCAGCTGAGGAGGGTCGTAGCCTCTTGGGTCAAAGACTGCTCTGTAGATGCATTACAAGGTACATGCACATATATAAATGCGGCCCACCCTCGCAGCTAACACGCATCATTGGCTGCAGGGGGACGGCCTGACTCCCGGCCATCTCGCAGCAGCCAACGATGCGCGCCGGCTACAGGGAGGGGCCGAGGCGCCCCATTGAGGTTAACGAGGCGTACCAGTACACCCCATGTCTTCAAGGCCCACTCCCCCCCCCCCCCCGCACGGACGGCATGGTACACTGCACGGCAAGAAAGGGTTAAGAGCTTCTATAAATTTCTTGTTTTGGGGAGAAGTTACATTGGAGTAGCTTGTTTTCCTCTGTGCAGCTGCAAATTAACAGCTCCTATATTAAGTATAGGAGACTTTGACTTGCAGTATGCAGCCTCAACCTACGAGCCATAAACAAAGCTTGCGGTTGGTTGTAATGGCTGCAACAGCCTTTAAGTTAATGGCTCTAGCTATTCTAAGTGCTCTCATTGTTCGCTTAATGCAGTGTTTTCCAATCCTGACCTCGGGACCCCCAACCAGGCCACATTTTGCAGATCACCTTGGAAATGCAGACTGAATCCTGCAATCACTGAGCAGCAAATCATATCACCTGTGCTGTACTTCAGATATCTGGCAAACCTGGCGTGTAAGCGTGTCCCGAGGACAGGTTTGGGAAACCATGGCTTAATGGCTAGGATAGAATCAGGTTCACTGTCTCTATATTGTATGCTTATCCGAGGAGCATCGTCTACACCAGGGGTCAGCAATCCTGGTTCTCAAGATGTTTTGGAACTATATTTTACATAACTTGATGAGTGACCATACATCATGGGAGATTTAGTTCCAAAACCTCTAGGGCCCTATTACAATGTTAACGCTGACGTTAGCGTTCATCTGTGTGAGTGTTAACATTAGCACGGGTGGACCTAATTACAATCTAGTACAGGAGGGGTGGGGTCGCGCCTATTCCCCGATGGGGCGGCTGCAACCACCAAATGTATCCAGCCCAGCAACATGTATAAAACATAGCAAGGAGAAAAAATGTTATCTGCGCTTATTCCCATTATACCGTGTGAAACAAAACACAATTAGAAGCTTTGGTTACTGTTAATGGCCATTAAAAGATTAAGCTCCCCATCAAGCGCACAAACGGGTTAAAAAACCCATTAGCGATTCGGTTCTTGTGCTTTTCAGCGCGGGCTTACTGTACTTTGCGCTCCCTGTGCTTAACATGGGGAGTGCAAAGAGTTAATTACCGTTAGGATTACAGAGTCCTAACGCTAATTACCATCCGGCTGCTGTTAACCTGAAGTTAACCACAGCCATTACCTGGCGCTAACGGATTCCGCTTCAGGCGGAATCCGTCAGAACCTGCAGAAACCCCCTCGCCCTCCCCAAAAAAAATTCACATAACTCTAATCCCACGCGAGAATGACAGCTCCATCCGCCTCTTCTTGCCGCCGGGAGCAATGAGAGACTGAGGGAAAAAGTCCCTCATGCTCCCTCTGCGAATCACTACGCCGACCTGCCAGATCTCGCGAGGCGAGATCCTGCAGGTCATGTGACTGGCAGAGGAGAAACTCCAATGGAGTCCTATGGTCTTAGTGCCAGGTTACGGTGCAGGCTGCTGGATTAGCGCCTGCACCGTAATATCACACTAAAACGGAGACACTAAGGAGAAACCTGCAGACGCAGGGTTTTAGAAACCTAGAAAATGTCGGCAGATAAAAACCTTTCGGCCCATCTAGTCTGCCCAATTACATGGATACTTTACCTGGATTTATCTTTTGTTTAGGATAGCCTTATGCCTATCCCATGCCTGCTTAAATTCAATTACTGTTTTGGCCTCTACCACTTCAACTGGAAGGCTGTTCCTTGTATCCACCACCCTCTCAGTAAAATAATGCTTCCTGATGTTACTTTTAAACCTTTGCCCCTCTAATCGAAGACTATGTCCTCTTGTTTTGCTACTTTGCTTCCTTTTAAATATACTCCCTTTCTCTACCTTGTGGATTCCCTTTACGTATTTAGCGTTCCCGTTTTAGCGTGATTTTGTAATAGTGTCCCTAGTGGGCCGAGGTTGCTGACCCTGCTCCACACCTCTTATTTCTTAGTTTTTTCTACAACTTGCGGCTACAGCTTGTAGCTGTCATTGCCAATGCAAGAGAGACCCAGTTCTGGATTAAGTTGGAGTAAAATCTTAGGCTAGGGTGAAAATGGGACAGATCACGAGGAGTTATTATTTAAACCGGCTGGGTGGCGTAGAGGTAACCTCACTGCTCTATAACCGTGGAGAGAGACTGTGGAGACACAGGTTCAATCCCGGCAAGAGCACCTCTCCAGTAAGTGTCCTTGGGCAAGACACCTAACGGTACATACTCGCCACCCAGGACATACTTGAAAACGAGAGAAATCTCAATGTATCCTTCCTGGTAAAAATACGTTATCAAAAAAACAAACAAAAAACCTTCTCTCCCTCATTTATTTATTATTTCTGTTAAGTCATAGGAACGTTGACATTTATGTTTTGCAAAGCTGCGGCTGCTTGGTATATCACGGTTGTGTATAAATATTTGGCATCCAGTCAGTGCCTTTGTCCTTGTGGTTGTGTTAATGCCATTACATGTTTATAATAATGAAAGGGGAACCATAACGTGGAATGTTTATAATTCTTACCAGGCTTTTCAATTCTGCAATATTTACACCTTCATGAGAGATTCCTATTGTAAAGCATGTTAATGGCTTCTAAACTTTGTTCTTCCTCTGTATTGCTGTTCCTCCTACTCCAATAATTTGTTTCTTCATGAAATGATCCTGCATTTTATCACTGTCTTGTTCTTCCAATTACCGTCTCACTGTATATTTCACAGTGGCCTGAATTTGAGTGTCTGCTCCCCCGCTTACCACATCTCCCTGGTCACATCTCACCAGATGTTTACATGTTCAGTTATACAGCTTACAGCAAATTAGTTTATTTGTTGTTTTTTTTTTTGTTTTTTTTTACCTGAAAAAAAACAAGATACACCTAAAAGGTGTATTTTATTTTATTGTGTATTTTTGGCCAATTAAGAATAATGGCACTGCTTCCTGCTAAATGAGTTACCAGAGAAGATACAAATAAATCTATTTTGTGTGTAAACAAAGTGATTCTGTTTTACACTATCAGGACGAGTCATGAGCTTATGTGAGAAATATATGTAACAGGGTAAAGGTTGTGGGTTATTGCATTTTTCTTTTTCTCCGATAGGTTTGCTTGTGGGAACGCTGGATGTTGTGTTGGACTCAAGTGCACGTGTGGCCCCGTACAGAATATTGCATCAGACGCAGGAATCTCAGATCTACTGGACAGTAGCCTGTGGTGAGTGAACGCAAAAAATGTGTGTGTGGACACACACACTTACACACCCTTGAAGAGTTCATACTGGTAATGAAATTGGTATATGGAATTATTTGTATTTCCAAAAGGACCAGAAGCCACTGTGCCAGGTTCCTTGCTGAGACGGTCATGCGGGAAGTTGTCTCCTTTGGAAGGATGTCAAAGCCTGCTAAGACATCCATGTTGGGGTGTGGAGCACTCAACCCACTGGAGTACACTCGCGTTATCCTGACCATTTTAACTGGTTAATTTGGTAGTGTGGCTATATTGTCCCTATTTCTTTCACACCCTTCAGTGGCCCATGTTCCTCAGCTCCGTGATTATTCTTTTACTGGTTCCTACGGAGAGTATGATTCTGACACTGGGCAGAGGAGAGTGAAATCCGCTTGATATCAGCTTATTGAAAGATTTAAATTGAATCATCACACAGGTTTGTAGTGGGTAGAATATTTTGGATTACAATTTAACACTTAAAGAATAGCCTTTTAAATGCATTTCATATCCAGCCGGCTATGCTCACTATATCCCCAAACACAAGATATTAAGGCCTGGTTCACACCTGGGCGTTTTACAGCGCGTTCCTATGCGCTGTAAAACGCTCATACAGTGAAATCCCATTATTTCCTATGGGCATGGTTCACACCTGTGCGTTTTACAGCGCGTAGGAACGCGCTGTAAAACGTCCTACGCCCAAAGAAGTACAGGAGCTTCTTTGGGGCGTATTACAGCGCGTTTGTGGCCATAGACTTCAAAAAATGCGTGCGATGCGCGTTTCTAATTGTCTAGAAACGACCGACAAAAAACGCGCGTAAAACGCGCATAGGAGATACGCTCAGGTGTGAACCCAGCCTAAGGCACCCTAGGGGATGTGGGAGTTGTAGTTCGTAGTGCATTTCCAGGGTGGTCAAATTGACATGTCCTTTTAGTGGTGGAGAGTGAATTTCACAGTGCACACACTTTTCCCAAGAGTCCTGTGCAGTGTCTAATACACTCACCAACCTTTCAGAGCTTTGGAACCACCAGGTAATAAGGGGTGGGGGGTGGGCTACAGGATCACACTTGGCCTGGGACCAAATGGCGGCTGAAGGCGCCCATGGGGGATACTTTGTGCAGTCAGATAAACACAGGAGACCTCACTACGTCGTGAGCTTTTGTAGGACCATATGCTGTCATTGTGCTTGTAATGCAGGAGCAACCTACAGGTGTCTCTCCCTGCTCCCCTTGCTGGCCATTAAGACCAAACCATGTGCTGGCATGTCCGTGTGCCCTGTTTGTGGATATTTTCCTCACACTGGCTTAGCCAGCTATGTGGTCGGAATGATTGCATGGAGAAGGTGGCAGTGAGACTCCTCATCATGAGAGCAGAGATGAACGGGAACGAAACATCTATGCAGTTGTATTGCATAATCGTCAGAACACAAAGCCTGTTTGTGTAAAAGCAAATGATTAACTTTTATTGACAATGGTATAGACAATATAGATGTATATTAGACAATTGCATTACAAACCCAAATACATTTCTGGGAACCATTGCAACAGAAATTGCTTTATATGAAACGTGACCATCACACATGAGAAGACATTTTTGGAAACTATCACTACAGAAATTCTTCATACATGTCAATCAATACCTCAATTTAGGAAATTAATCTATTAAAGCATCGCTACAGGACAATTAAATGTGGAACTCTCAAACATGTTAATCAAAGCCTCACTGAAGGAAATTGTAAATGAACAATAACATAAACATGGTATTAAACTATGATTAGGAATAATGGCTACATAAGTGTAAATGATATTAGATTCTGATTAATAGTAGTGATAATTCAATGTAAATAATATTAGAATACATAGAATCAATACAGCACAGAAAAAGTCTTCATTTTGTCAACACTTTGGCTGGGAAGCTGTTAAGGTCAGTCAGGATCCCCATTTTTGGAAAGCAGACCTGAGAACGCTTCCAATCTCAGGTATGAGACTTCTCCTTCTGGCTGGTCAGTCCCCTGCCTTTTTATATCATCTGTAAACAAAGCGCATGCTTTGCGTTGCAGGGAAATGCTGGCCAGACGTTCGACAGCTGCAAGAAATCAAAAGATCAATCCAACTCTGGCTGTTAGATGTGCTCCCAATTCGTATTACTGATAGGGTTACAAATCATCTTACTATTATGTATTAGAATGAAAACAAAGTTATTTATATTCTTGTGTAGATCAACACACAGTCGTATTCGGTCACTTTCTCACACAATCCTGCTGACTGCTGAAAAACACTGTATGGAAAATTCTGGATTGAATGTGTGCCATGAACCGAACTACATTAACTCCATGTTAGGCTAGGGTCAGACTAACGCATTTTTCACGTTGTCCGTGAAAATGTGCGTTCGAAGAATGGACGTATTTTTTCACGGAATACGCAATAGCGGTCATACGATGCGCAGTTTCATCCGTGATTTTGTACGGATCTTCAATAAAACACTTTGTGCATCTGGACGTTATGTTGGCCGGACATTAGCAGCGTCTGACGTCTCCAATTCACACACACACGCCTCTAGCGGACGCAGCGCACTCTGTACGTCAGTACTAGTGGTTTAACGTTCTCGAAAAAATGCGTTCATTTTCCACTTGCGTTGCGCAGCCGGACTTTTGTGCGACCGTACTTCGTATATTGGCCGTCATTGCCCGGCATCTGCTGCTAGCACGGCCGTGATTAAGTGCGCCAGAACGCGCGTTCGCACTGCCTCAGTCTGACCCTAGCCTTATTCATTAATCATGGGAGACAACAGTCATTACCTTACCAAACGCCTCATAATACAGCAGTGACACGTGCCAGTGATATGTATGACCCTTCAATACCAAGTGATTTTCCAAAATTTCCGTGGTCAGGAACCAGTGGTTTTTTGTAAAATCATTCTTATTAATTATGCAGTAAGAAATATTTGGGAATATTCCCCATTGAATACTTACTGTAATAACCTGTTTGGTCAACAGATGGCACCATCTGCTGGCCAAGAGGAGTTCCTGTAGTAAAACTGCATCTCATGGTTCAGTGCATTGGCCAGGGAATGTCTGATCTATCAGGGCGTTTCCTGGCCAGATTTCCTGATTTCAGACTGTTTTTTTTTCCACCTTTTGGGCATTATGCCCACGGGCTAAAACTTTGGGGACACCTTCTGGAGCCCAAAAGCAAATGAAGATTGCAAAAAACGAATTTCATTTGCAATCATACAGCACAGCCCCAGACTGTGGTAATACGACCTCAGGCTGTATACACAATCACTGTATTGAAGGGGTTAATGAACTATTGTGTAATTGTTTTTTGTTTTCCTTTTATGAAAGGTTCATTCAGGTGTTTGTTCTCTGCAACTGGAACATAGAGATGAAGCACACAATGTCTTCCCATGTAATGTTGTTCTATTAACTGACTTCTTTTTAGCTATATTTCCGCACAGCAGTGTAATGACTTTTTTATTTTTTACACAGCACAGCATTGGATGCTGACAGTGAGAATATGCATTTTTGTTCTGTGATTATAAAAGTACACTAGGTGCTTATTCATTGGGACCTTCTAGTTTCAATTAATGTCTGTTTTCGTTTGTGTTTTTTTTTTTGTCACCTCAGGGTCCCGTGGTAGTTCCTCAAACTGTCACGAGCTACTCAAACCAGCAGTGGTAGACATTGAATCATTTTCACTCTCTAGATGTTCAATCTTTCAATGCTTTTTGACTATTCTACCAACTGTAAACTTCAATGCTCTCTCGTTCTGGCTTACGCAGCATTGAATTTAGGGTATATTAATTTGCGATTATAAGGTTATCCTATCAGGGATGTAATTAGTGATGCACCGCAATGAAAATTTGAGACTGAAACTGAAAATCGGTCATCCGAACCTGGGCCTGGAGGCCCGGCCGAGACCGGGTCTTGCTGGAGGCCCGGGTTCGGATGACTAATTTTGGGCTGATTTTATTTATTTATTTTTCCTCTTTTTTTCTGAGGACTCCATTTCCCATAATCCCCCAGTAGCTGGAGCCATTACCTGAGCTCGCCTTCTCATACTCTTGGTGGCGTGTCTGGAGCCCAGCAGCACACAGCAGACAGGGTACCAGCAGCCTCCATACTACAGCCAAGCAGCGGGGCTCCTGGGTTACAGGGCCCATGTTCAGGAGGGGGAGCTGCACTGTTCTCCAGGGCCTATGGCGCGCACATCTCCTCTCCTCTCGGGGTCTGCTGATCCCTAGCCTTGCCTGCCATTTCGTTTTCAGGGCTCCTATTGGCTACAATGTGTTTCGAGCCTCCATGTCCCTTGAGCAGCTGAAAGCTGGAACCAGCAGGTGAGCTGTGGCCGAGTGTGAAGGCGAGGAGCCCCGAAGTGGAAACGGCAGGCAAGGCCGGGGATCAGCAGGCAGACACTTGTTTCAATGGGTGAAATGGCTAAAAATCACAATTTGTCTGCGCTATGCTCCCCCAACAAATTTCTAACCACCTGCAATAGTTATATTTCAAGCAGACCCCACCAATCCGATTATAAATAATAATAATGAAACGGAAAAGGCTTTGGTTCCCCACTTAAGGAGGATAAACAACAGATCAGAGCTCTGTACAACACTTTCATCAGATGATACATATGTGTGACTTAAAACAAGCAGGCCCATCCACCATCCTTCTGAATATCAAAGGACCAGGTTTACTCTGACATTCCTTTGAATACAGGCAGTCCATGGAGTTGATTTGTTTGTGTTTAGTGTGTTGCCATCTCAGCTGAAATGTGGATTCATACATTACTACTAAATAACTCAAATTAGCAATATTTTTACAGTGAACCCAGTAAAATATATGCTAGGCGTTAAAGACACTATAAAATATATTATTTTTATAATCTATACCTAGTTTGTTTCCTTTTGTATTAAATGTGCTTCCTCTCCGAAAATGCAGCAGTAAGGACTGAATGCATTGCAACATAATAAATATATTGTTATGTAAGTCAACGTTCTATTTGTATCTTCCAACCTTTGTGTCAGGATCCTCTCGAAAGGAAATCACAGAACACTGGGAGTGGCTCGAGAACAATCTGCTTCAGACACTGTCTATATTTGAGAATGAGGAGGATATCACCACTTTTGTCAAAGGAAAAATCCATGTAAGTTTTGATCTATGTTTTATGTGCAGCCAAAATCCGTCCGTCACAACAGTGTGAATGAGGATTGTGAGTGTCCTAATCCACAAGGTCTGATTTCCAGTCCGATTTAATGTTTTGTTACAGTTCAAAAAGACACTGTCAAAAAGTCACTGACCTAAGTACTACTTTTTATTGCTGCTAGTGGTTAGTTCTGTGTGCTCAACAGGACAATAAGTAATCCTATTACTCCTTTTATTACTCCTTTTGAGTGATTTACGTGCAGGGTTCATGATTGCTTCATAAATTAAGAGTGGTATTGATCAAAGCAAGATCAAACTTTATATGACTGTCTGTAAAGTGTAGCTGGGCTGCCTACCTATATAGTTCTCCAGAAATTACCTTGGGGCTTCTGTCACTGTGAAACCACATACCTATTGGAGGTGTCAAATTGTCTCTTTGCTTATGAAGCAATTCAAGGAAAATAAATTTATTAGGAAATGTTTCTTTAGCTGCGCCACGTGGGTTGAAATGATAAGGGAAAAGGCAGAAATTTTTAAAGAAAACACCTGTACTAGTATTGAGTGATATGCATGTATATATACTAGGAATCTTTGTTATACTGAACTGTTGATGTGTAAAAGCAAATTTTTTTTATCATTAGCAAAGTCCCAAGATTACCTTTTTTTTTTTCTCTTTTTTCTTAGCTGAATTGTGCAGCAGGTACTAAGTCTTCAAATAAGCAATGTATGCTCATACAATTCTTTTAAGTTGCCACAATGTTGTATAGTCCTATACAACAGTGGTCTCCAACCCTGGTCCTCAGGGCCCACTAACAGGCCAGGTTTTAAGGATTACCTTGGGGAAATGCAGACTGAATCCTGCAATCACTGAGCAGCAAATCATATCACCTGTGATGTGCTTCACATATTTAGCAAACCTTGGTCTTTGGACACATTATTTTTAGTGGTATTGACGAATTTGCACTGTATGCACTTTATTGCTGCATCTGCACTTTGTGTCACCGCACATATATGTTGTTGCAATAGTACTTTATATTTATTAAGAAGTTACAGTTGCACCATTTCAAAACACACTTTATTTTATACGGTATATATATCCGAACAATTGGCATGCGTCAGTTCATGAAGTAATATCAGCAATTAATACTGCATAACTAAGGCTAAGGTCAGACTAACACAGTTTTCACGTGCGTTTAGCCGCACGAAATCACGGCCGTGCTAGCAGCAAATGACGTCCAATGCCGGGGAATATACGACGAAGGGCCGCACGAAAGTTCGTCCGTGCAACGCAAGTGGCAAACGAACGCATTTTTTCGAGAACGTCAAACCGCTACTACTGACGTACAGAGTGCGCTGCGGCCGCATAGCGGCGTGTGTGCGTGATTGGGAGACATCAGACGCTGCACACGTCCGGCCAACATAACGTCCAGACGCAAAAAGGGTTTTATTGATGATCCGTACAAAATCACGGACGAAAATGCGCATCGTATGACCGCTATCGCGTATTCCGTGAAAAATACGTCCATTCGTTCGACCGCACTTTTTCACCGACGCGAAAAATGCGTTCGTCTGACCCTAGCCTTATACCTATTGCGCCATTAAGGATTTTTTTCCTTTTTTCTCGATTGTACATTTGCACACCCCTTAGAGTCTGCGCCTTTTCCTATTTGGCAGCACCAGTCAGAACACAATATCCAGACAAGAGCGCCCCCACCGACCCTTCCCTTTTTTATTTGGCAAACCTTGCCTGTTTGTGGGCCTTGATGACCAGGGTAGGGGGACCACTGCTGTACAACATAATGGCTGCTTGTATGACATTTACCCACTTACTTGGGACACACATCCTCCTGTGGCTCTCTGCAGTTCAAGTTTTAAATAGAATGAATTTAAAATATTTATCAAATACCCTCTGACCCTTAAAGGGGTACTCTTAAGTCAGCAAGAGAAAAACTGAAAGCTTACTGGGTCCCTAAATTTGTGTCATCAGACCTGCATTAAATGAATTAAAATCCATGCCTTACTGTTATCACACAATTAAAATTCTGCATGAAACATTATATAGCTGTGAAGAAATCAAATACACTTGGAATATGTAAACATAAACCATGTCTCAATTAACACGCATATAGAAAAACCACAAACAATGTGTACAGTAATTTGTAACCACAGAGGTTTGGCAGTTTAGCTGCAACAGTAATGCCGCTGGTTTTTAACCGTATACCTCGTTGTACAATCTTCGTAATCAATTTCTAAGCTCCTGAACACAACACCCAAATGTTTTCAAAAGGAAATCTAACTTTTAGTTATTTATCAATCCCTAAAAAGAGGTATGTATGACGAGCCCTTCCGTTCCTTTGTGGGAATGGTGCTTCTAATACAAAAGGTCAGATAAAAACACCCTCCAAGGATACACACAGAATCAGAAAAATACCATGCATAGGTCAAGATACATTGCAGCAACCCTACTTCTAAGTATAAAATCCTCTAAGACCTACAACAAATCCACAATGTTACAACACTCAATGTATCGGATCTCACATGGTTGTCAACAGAAGAGCCAGATGACACTACATGCACAAAGAGAGACTTCCTGGGTCCAGCTTGCTACAGCTATCAAACAGCCGAAAGTTAAACTGTTAAAACCAAAGCCCGTTTTCTGTTTTTAGCAATTTAGCTAGTGACATCAAATAGAGGAAGTCGCCGAGATGTGCCCAACGCATCCTAAGTCCATTTTAAGTTCATTTGTCCGTATTGTATGTATGTTATGAGACTATAAAACCAGTTGCAAACTTGGGAAACCATGGAATCCTTCACCGGGGCATCAGATTTTTTTGAAAATGTAATCACAACAACGTCATGCTGTTGGAAAAGAACATACTGAAGATTTCTGGCAATGCCAGAACTAGCTATATTTGTCAGTTGTGTACTGTATGTGTGTTTCTATAGTTTTCATATACTTCCTGTTTATTTAAAAATAATCTCAAAAGTCATCTGCGCTGAAGCCATAGTTATCAACTTTGTAGCTTCCTCCTTGTCTGTGGTGCGCTGACCAGCTTAATTTCCTTAGAGCTGACAGAAACTCAACATTCTATAGCTGTGATAAGATGCAGCAGATGTATTTTCATGAAAACACAGTCAGCATTTGTTTAACTCGAATACTGTGTGCTGGGCAAATCATACAGTTTGAATTATCAAGACCATCAACAAGGGCTGTGACAGAAGTAAGAAAGCTGTGAAGCTTTAGATTTAAAAGAAAAAAATGAAGTACAGCACTAGAGAACCCACATAGTGTAGTAAAATTACCGCACACGTGTGTATCAGCGAAAGGCAGGGCTTTTTTTCAGGGGGTACTCAGTACCGGCACCTCACCACCAGCCAGAACTAACAGGAGAGAGCATGATGCTCCTCCCTCTTCCTGCAGTGGCAGGCAGAGAATCGGAAGCGCTCGGCAGCTCATGTTGCTCCTGAACGCTTCCGATTTTCAGGAGTGTATGTAGGGACTGATAACCCCCCTCCCCCAGTAAGTGACAAGGGAGGGCTGCTCCCCCCTCTCTCTGCAGCCGCTGAAACTTTGAACAGAATGGGGGGGGGTGCAGCATGTTTACACACATCTGCCAGAGCTGCGGATTGTCAGGCAAGCGGTGTGATCTGAGGAGCTGGCACTGTAAGGCGGTAGTGAGTTTTATTGCTGTGGAGCTCATAGACACTGCTTCTCCACAGTTGTACTGGAGGAATGTGCTTCTCCATGGTCAAAGAGCAGAGATGTACCGTTAGGTGTCTTGCCCAAGGACACTTACTGGTGAGGTGCTCTGGCCAGGATTCGAACCGGTGTCTCCACGGTTAAAGAGAAGTGATGTTACCTCTACTCCATCCAGCCAGTGTTATTGTCATGTTACTGGCATATAGAAATGTCCACCACCAAATAAAAATGCAACATGGGGGTACCGTTGAATTCGTAACACATTGCCGAACACAAATATCAATGTTTAAGGCCAGTAAAAGGTTGACTGAGCATATTAGCAGCAAAATAACCGTTTTCGTGTAAAACAAATGCAAAACACAATCCTGAAGACTAAGTGGCTACTATACAAAACTGGACATACCCCATTTTCAACACTCTGGGTTGTCTACTTCTCAAAATGATATGCCATGATGGGGTACTTTTCATACCTGGGCTGCCATACCCTCTCAAATTCAACCTAGGCCCAGAAAACCAATCTGGCAAACTCTACATTTGATCGTGTAACTTTCCAAAAAGCAAAATAAAAATGCTAAATGGAGGGTACCGTTGAACTCGTAACACATTGCCGAACACAAATATCAATGTTTTAGGCCAGTAAAAGGTTGACTGAGCAGGATATTAGCAGCAAAATAACAGTTTTCGTGTAAAAAATGCAAAACACAAACATGAAGACCAAGTTTGCGACTAAGTGACTACTATAAAAAAACAAAACGTACACCATTTGGAATAGCCTGGGTTGTCTACTTTTCAAAATGGTATGACATGTTGGGGTACTTTTCATACCTGGGCTGCCATAACCTCTCAAAGTCAACATAGGGCCAGGAAACCAATCTGGCAAATTTCAAGTTGTAAAACCTGAAATGGGCAACCTCTATATTTGACCCTGTAACTTTCCAAAACCTCCTAAAACCTCTACATGGGGGGTACCGTTTAACTCGTAAGACATTGCCGACCAGAAATATATGTATTTTATTTCATTTAATGCTAAGTGTACAAATACAATGCAGAACTTTGAAAATAAGCAAAATTTCCTTCTTTGTCAGTTTTTAGGTTTTTTTTTTCATACTATAATATATTTTATATATAAATCTTTGATGGAAGATGAAAGCGCTATTTCTCCTGAACAAAATGATATATAATAAGGGTGGGTACACTTAATATGTAAGAGGTAAGTTATGGTTGAACAGCGAATAGCTATAATTCTACTTTTAGAAGTGTTCAAAAGTGTTCCAAACTTCTAAAATTACTCCCGTCCTTAAGGGGTTAAATGTGATTGGGGGGCACGTATGTACATTTATTTTTTTAGTTAGATGTGATGAATCAGAGACACCATAACTCGCCCAACTTGAATCACCACTTTGTTTTGCAATGAGGAGACCGTAAGAACAAAAGAGCTTGTTAGATAATTCACTTCCACAAATACATTGATATTTCTCGTATAAGTCTTCCTTAAATACTCTTTAGAAATCTCTAGTTTTACGTTTTGTCAACTGGATAAGGTTAAGCATAGCTGTTGGCTCGAGCATTTTAATTTCAATTTTTCTTTGGGCAACGTTGAAAAATGTAATTGGTTCAGCTCAGAAACACTGATTTTACTAAGTGACATCTTAACCGTTACTTTACGCTTGTTCTTACACACACACAGAACAGTCCTGTATATTACACAGTATGTCTCCCTCTCTCTCAGCTCTCTGCCCTTTTTTTCTATTTTTTTTTTTCCACTCTGGCTGCTGTGCTGTCTCTTAACTGCTCACACTCGCACCGAAGAGGCTCCGCACGCACGCACGCGTGGCGTGCGGGAGGAGGAGGAGCCTTGTTGTGTCACAGTCTCACAGACAACAGGGCTGGGTTCATCTGAATCGCATACTGACAGCTGTTAAAGTGATTTTTAAAAATAAATTCTGTTTTTTAAAAAAAATTGAATCAAAAATTTCGTATAAAAATACATTAATGAGTTCTGAAAAATAAATAAATAAAAAGACTGTTTGCTGAAAATGAAAAGAATAAACGATTTGAATAAAAATATTAAAAACCATAATATTTGTTTACATTGAATCCTATGGGATTCACTTGTTGAAACCTGTCAAACTGAATCACTGAAAATCTGGGCATTTCGGTGCAGTTTGGTGTTCTCTGAATAGATTAACCATTACTTCTCTGGGACAATTTTGCCACTGCCATAGGCCGTCGAACTGCACCATATTTCGTTGTCAATTCTCCAATATTTGGCGCATTGACAGCTTAGTGAATAGACGAACTGCCACAAAATTGCACCGTAGGGTTAAATTCACCGAGGTGGCAAGTTCGTCGCTTATTAAATAACCCCTTTAGTTATCTTAACATGGGGAGTGCAATCCGTAATTAGGGTTAAGTATAGGGTGGGCAAATGGATTTTTACAGTGTTTCACGATAGCAAAGTAATCTGGTGGGCATGCGTTAAAGTCCCTTATCCGGACGTTACGGTTTACATATCCGAATGCTACAGTTAGGGCTAGTTTACACACCGAACGCTAAGTCTGTGACAAAAATTCTTAGTTGACGAAATTAACACTGGGGAATAGAGATCGGTGGTGGTTGGTGTCAGCGGTATCTTCAAGTATTTCAGACTCCCGTTAACAAGTCTAAACTCAAACCTGGTTTCCAGTGAATGGGATAGCCCTCTGGGGAGTTGTATACCCATTGTTTCACTATTTGACACTTTAATTTTGTAATTGGGTGACTGAGAGCATTCCTCAAACAGGAGCAGGGCCTGCAATGATTCCATGGGGGATGACAGACTAAATAGTAGGTCGTCCGCAAATATAGAGATCTTATACTTGTGATTTTCAGCTCCCAATCCTTGGATGTCATGGGTGACCCTAATAGTCTGCAGTAATGCCTCTATTTACAGCACAAAGAGGAGGGGAGATGGAGGGAATCACTGTCTAGATCTGTTTTGGATCTTTATTGAGTCATACAAGAGGCCATTAACTCGCATTCGGGCTGTGGGTGCGTGGTACACGGCTGACAACCAGGCGAACCATCTCTTCCCAAACCCAAGCCTGCACAGAACACTGATCAAAACCATCCATTCCACCTTGTTCATTTTTATTTTATACACTACTGTAATACCCATGTTGCTATCACTTTCTAAATAATACGGCTTAAACGCTGTGTCTCTTAAATATCTGACACTATGCCCTTTTAACAGTTTTCCTCAGTTAGCCTTGTACCAACACATGTGCATTAAGCTGATATCTTGTCTTGTTTTATTGTTACTAATGGGTCCAATATGCTGTTATTTTTCTTGAAAGAAAGTTTTTGTTTTTTTAAAGATGAGCCAATGCAATTTTGTGACATTTCTGCGCTGCTTTGACACCAGAAAAAAGTTTGCAGTCTCCCTCCCTCCTGTAGTTGCAAAACATCTCGGGGGGCCAAGGTTGACCTGCACAACATCTGCATTTAAGTGTCTATTCTAGCAGGTCTATTCAATAAGGTGAAACTCGGGAGAATTGGCAGGAGAAGTGAAAAATCCAGGTCAATATAGTCAACCCAGAAAAATTCTCCCATTTATCTCACTTTCCAAATCGGCTATTTGGTCTAGATTGTTCTCTTCTCCTGCCAATTCTCCTTTCTAGACCTGTAGGTGGGCAAAAACACAATTTGCATAGAATGCTTGGTAAGTACCCTTCCCAAATCACGTTTATACCTGGAGCAGACACGGAAATATGTACTATATGGTAAAATAGGAGCTCTTTGGCAATTGAAATCCTCATCCCATCATGCTTTGAGTTTCCGATAATTCAGTTTTATCCTTGATTGAAAAAGTGTAACTAGACTATATTTTTAAGTCTATATTTATTCAGGGTTTTTAATGCTAAACATCACTTCAAACTGTTTCTTAAATTAAAGCATAACAACATTTTTTAAATACTTGTGCCTTAAATATCAGTTCTGGCTTTTTTTTTGTGTCTGTTTTGGCAATAAAATCAATCCACTCTATTTGTCCACGTTCATATTGTAAATGTAGCTGGAACATCTTTTTTAAGCTGTATCTAATTTCTTTTACATAACATTACTTACAAATGTGATATTCAAGACACAAACAAGGAAGCATTGACATGGTGAGATATCTTTCTGCAAGTTCTGTAGATGTTCTTTAAATTTGCTGTCACGGTGCGCTTATTTATTTTTTAAAAAAAACATACCAGTTGCAAACTACAATATTTAATTCAGTAGCAAAAAAGAGGTGAATTGTGACTTTCATGTGACTTTCTTTGTGATAAAACTTTTCCTCCCATTCTTCCCATAAAGGGCATCATTGCAGAGGAAAATAAAAGTCTGCAGCCCAAGGATGATGAGGACCCTGGCAAGTTTAAAGAAGCCGAGCAGAAGATGCGGAAGCAGTTTGGGATGCCTGATGTAGAGAAGCTGGTCAATTATTACTCTTGCAGCTATTGGAAGGGACGGGTGCCTAGGCAAGGCTGGCTTTACCTTACAGTCAATCACCTCTGTTTCTACTCCTTCTTGCTGGGCAAAGAAGGTAATACATGTTGGAGGGCTGTGTTGGCGCATTTTATTGCATTGTATAAATCACTGTTGTAAAACACTTTACAGATGCACCTCGCAAACAGTTGTTTCTGCTGTAAATCGCTGGGCATCGGATTTCCTGCATTAAAGGCACACTTTAGCTACGATGACCAAATTAACTAACTTAGTTTATAGGTGATGGTATGCTAAGGGCCCTATTAAAAACGTAATGTTATCGCTCAGATATGTGAGTTTAGCGCTAACCTAAGTGGCCCAAGTGCATGACCTCCCTATTACATTCCGAACGCTGACTGGTCGTTAAACCCGTTAACGCACCGGGGATTGCACTCGCTTCCGCGAGCTTACTGTACTTTGCGCTCCCTATGCTTAACATGGGGAGCGCAAAGAGTAATTAGCATTAGGATTATAAAGTCCTAACGCTAATTACCGCGCCGCTGCGGCTAACTGAAAAGTTAACCACAGCTAGAACTTGGTGCTAACTGATTCCGCTTCTGCAAAATCAGTCAGCACCTGCTGAAAAATCCCCCCCCAAAATCTGATACTCTCCTCTCTTCCCGCAGCGTGAATGGTTGCCCGATCCGCCGCTTCTGGCCACCGGGAACAGAGTGAAACTGGGTACAAAAGGTCCCCAGTCTCCGTGGCACGATCTCGCACGTGTGAGATCTTGCAGGGCTAAAGGCCCGGCAGCAGAACCCTCAATGGAGTCCTATTCCAGGAATAGCATTGCCAAGGAAAAGCAAAGCCGATCAACCAATTGCTTTTCAGTGCATTTGCATTTATATACTCCTTTCATTGTGTGGTAATTTTTGCAATTTGTTACATTTACAGTGGCAAGAAAAAGTATGTGAACCCTTTGGGATTAAGTGGAGTTTTGCATGAATTGGTCATAAAATGTGTTCTGATCTTCATCTAAGTCACAACAATTTGAAAAACACAGTCTGCTTTAAATAATACAACACAAACATTATATGTTTTTATTGAACAGAACATGTAAACATTCACAGTGCAAGGTGGAAAAAGTATGTGAACCTTTGGACTTAATAACTGGTTGACCCTCCTTTGGCAGCAATAACCTCAACCAAACGTTTCCTGTAGTTGCAGATCAGACCTGCACAACGATCTGGAGTAATTTTGGACCACTCCTCTTCACAAAACTGTTTCAGTGTAGCAATATTCTTGGGATGTCTGGTGTGAATCGCTCTCTTAAGGTCATGCCACAGCATTTCAATCGGGTTGAGGTCAGGACTCTAACTGGGACACTCCAGAAGGCGTATTTTGTTTTGTTGAAGCCATTTTTTTGTTGAATTACTTGTATGCTTTGGGTCATTGTCCTGTTGCATCACCCATCCTCTGCGGAGCTTCAGTTGGCAGACAGATGGTCTTACGTTTTCCTGCAAAATGTCTTGATAAACTCTGGAATTCATTTTTCCATCAATGACAACAATCCGTCCAGGCCCTGAGGCAGCAAAGCAGCCCCAAACCATGATGCTCCCTCCGCCGTGTTTTACAGTGGGGATGAGGTTTTGATGTTGGTGTGCTGTGCCTTTTTTTTCTCCACACATAGTGTTGTGTGTTTTTTCCAAACAACTCAATTTTGGTTTCATCTGTCCACAGAATATTTTGCCAGTAGTGCTGTGGAACATCCAGGTGCTCTTTTGCAAACTTCAAACGTGCTGCAATATTCTTTTTGGACTGCAATGGCTTCCTCCGTGGTGTCCTCCCATGTACTCCATTCTTGTTTAATGTTTTCCTTATTGCAGATGAGTCAACAAAAATGTCAGCATGTGCCAGAGATTTCTGTAAGTCTTTAGCTGACACTCTAGGATTCTTCTTTACCTCATTAAGCATTCTGCGCTGTGCTCTTGCAGTCATCTTTACAGGACGACCACGCCTAGGGAGAGTAGCAACAGTGCTGAACTTTCTCCATTTGTAGACCATCTGTCTTACTGTGGACACATGAACATCAAGGCTTTTGGAGATACTTTTGTAACCCTTTCCAGCTTCATCCAAGTCAACAATTCTTGATCGTAGGTCTTCTGAGAGCTATTTTCTGCGAGGCATAGTTCACATCAGGCAGTGCTTCTTGAAACCAGTAAACCCAAAACTGGTGTGTGTTTTTAAAGGGCAGGACAGCTTTCAGCAACACATCCAATAATATCACACTGATTGGACTCAAGGTTGGCTCACTCCTGGCTCCAATTAGCTCTTGGAGAAGTCATTAGGCTAGGGGTTCACATACTCTTTCCACCCTGCACTGTGAATGTTTTACATGTTATGTTCAATAAACACATGAAAACATATAATGTTTGTGTTGTATTATTTTAAGCAGACTGTGTTTTTCAAATTGTTGTGACTTAGATGAAGATCAGAGCACATTTTATGACCAATTCATGCAAAACTCCACGTAATCCCAAAGGGTTCACATACTTTTTCTTGCCACTGTAAAATACATTACAAACAGTATTTGGGATCCTTCTGCACTTTTGCACTGTTGCCCTGGGGCAACACTTGATTTCTGTCTTTCCTGTAAGAATTTGATATAGTATACCGGTCTGGTTATAGACCTAATATAATAAAACAGCGGTGAACAGATAATACTAAACCTGTGGACTTTAAACACACTTCCAGGAGGTGGTTCCTGACCCCCTTCCAAAATTGCTCCGGTAACTGAAAGGCCTCAACCACACAGGCTAACTACGGATGGTGATTGCTGGTGATTATTGGTAATGTCACTCAACCTCTGCTTCAATTAATTCGGGGTCTACCAGATTTGATGCACATCATGTGACTATGAAAACTATCGTTTGAGTGCTTTATTACTTGGGGTTATATTGCCACAACAATCTGCACTATATTTCTACCTTGATTTGATAGGACTTTATACTTCCTTGATACACTATTGGATATAGACATAGTAATGTGATCTTACAGGTCTATTCGCTAAAAGGTTAAACTCAGGAGAAGAGAACAATCTAGACCAAATAGCAGATTTGGAAAGTGAGCTAAATGGGAGAATTTTTCTGGTTTGGCTATTTTGACCTAGAATTTTCACTTCTCCTGCGTTCAATTCTCCTAAATTCCATCTTTATTGAATAGACCTGTTAGCCTCACATTATCTTGATGTTGTGTTCATCTCTGAGTGCACTAATTCTTGGCAATTTTCACATCTTCCAGTAACCTTGATCATCCAGTGGCTTGATGTCACCCAGCTTGAAAAGAACGCTACTCTGCTCTTTCCGGAATGCATTAAGGTCAGCACACGTGACAACGAATACTTCTTCTCGATGTTCCTCAACATCACTGAAACCTTCAAGCTGATGGAGCAACTGGCCAATATCGCAATGAGGCAGCTTCTGGACAATGAGGGATTCTTAGAGGATAGAAGCCTTCCAAAACCCACCCGGCCCTTGAAAAATATCTCTGCTCTGAAAAGGTCAGGACTGATTTCAAATTGGAAACTAACCGGGTTATTCAGAGAGGTGAAAACCAGGAGAATTGGCAGAAGAGAACAATCTATACCAAATGGCCGATTTGGAAAGTGAGATAAATGGGAGAATTTTTCTGATTTGGCTATTTTGACCTAGAATTTTCACTTCTCCAGTCATTATCCTGGTTTTCCCCTCTCTGAATAACCCTGTTAGAAAACAAAGACACGCGTTCTAGTGGAATAGAAGCAAATAAATATATCCCTCCTCAAATGGTTTTCTAGTCCTATATGGCTTCCGGTGATATAACTGCAGACGTTTTATATCATTTATGGGGTGAACTGCCAACTTGCCTTTTGCAAGGAGATTGAAAATCCAGAAAGCTCTGTGTGTAGTATTATTTTTGTCAGAATTATGGGTATGTCAGTGACATGCTACCGTGATCATATGTCTTTCCTCTTGTGAACCTCTAGGTTCATGGGAAATGATAAATAGGAAATTATATGCCAAAGAGCAACGGCATATATATATATATATATATGTGTGTACTGAATCTAGTATTTATGTATATTCCAAAATAAGCTCAACGTTCCGGCTTCACTTCGACACTTGTGTGTTCAGTGTGTCTTTCATTTTTCTTGGTGTCGGGAGATGAAAATAATGAACTTCAGTCAATCGCACATGTGTATAAATCGGCGCATCATGGCACGAAAGATGCGCCGATCATACAAGCGAGTTGATTGGTGGAAATTCAGTTAGCTCCACCCCTCCGTGCTTCGCCTCGCTCCCCAGCTGCCGCTTCACCACACAGTGCTTGGCACTGCACGCAAATGTGTGTGGTGTGTCATGACCTTAATGGAATTGACTTCTCTCAGTCTACTCTGGATTACGTTCTACTCCTGACTTTTTTTAGAATTGCAACAGAAAAAATTCTAGATTTCTAAATATTATTTTATGTAGCGCTAAGAGATCATGTAATGAAATCTTATTTCCTGCTTGTTTTTAGAGATCTTGATGCCCGGGCAAAGAATGAGCGTTATAGAGCCACTTTCCGACTACCCAGAGATGAGAGACTGGATGGACATACTGACTGCACTTTATGGACCCCCTTTGCTAAAATACACATCCCTGGTCAGATGTTTGTGTCTAATAACTACATTTGCTTTGCCAGTAGAGAAGAAGAGGCGTGTCTACTTATTATACCACTTCGAGAAGTACGGACTGTTCAATCAGATATTAATGAAAATAATAGGAAAATTATACATTCAGGGTTTTTGTTTGTTGTGTAAATGCACCAGGTTATGAGGTTTGTCTAATAACAAACAAAATCAAATTCTATGTGCATGGGGACATCTATAAAAACTGTTTAATGGTCAAAAGAAAATCTGAATTACTCTGAAAAATGCCACGCCCTTTTTCTATGTGATCTTATTTTAACCCTTTCACTGCTGAGCCATTTCACGTCTTAAAAAAACTCATTTTTCTTTTTTTTTATTATTTTTTTTCTTTACTTTAAACATGGTCATGTTTGATATCATTAAAAAGGCCATGCTCTGGCCTTTCTAATGATACCAAATATGACCCTGCTAGCTGCTAACAGTCGGAACCCCCTATCTCCACCCCATCTTTCCTTAGGAGTCAATGAGGACGTTCCCCACACGTCCTCGGCAGTGAAAGGGTTAACCTGTTAGTCTGTGGTAGAGTTTATTTTAATACCTACAATTTTTAATGCAGGTTTCCCCATTATTGGCTACTATTGCATTTTACTTTATTATTGTCAAATTATCATGTTCTCATTTTACCTGATTGTTGCCTATACTATACATCAGTATTCTAACATATTGGGCTCCATTCCAATTGTAGCCATAATCTGCAGTATTTTTAAATATGTTTGCCTGATGGTGGTAACCTTGTAGTACAAGCGAGTGTCACTGCTATTACAGTAGAAGCACAAGGCTTTGTATGACTAGTGCTACTAACTCATTTGTTGGCAAACTCTGCTCGAGGTAAATGCTCTGCGATAGTCCATAGGACTCCATTGAGTGTTACCACAGGAGTTGCACGAGGTCTCTTAATTGAGATCTCACCCAGTGCAAAATTCCATTTGAAGGACACTATAGAACGATTTCACCTCCTCATCAGTAGACAGCGGATCGGCAGGAGGATCCTGATAGTAAGTATAGATTGAGGAGTTTATTTTCAACTGGTTGTAAAATGATTTTGCTCTTGTAAATCATACTTCATATCAGATTTACGGTGGCAATATTTTTTTTGGTCTTTTTTGCACGCTCAGCAACATGCAGTCTCTTGTCATTCAAGCGCTAGTGTTATTGCCACTTTTGCACGTCCTTTACAAAGCATAAGATATGCAAACATGTGAAAAAGCGGAATAGTAATGCAAGCTACTGCTCGACTTGTAATAGTAAATAGATTGGTCATGATTAGTAATAATTGCAGGAGGAATTGAAGTAATTAGCAAGCCTCACGCATCGTTTAACGATTGACTTTAAAGACTGCCTGTTATGTTTGATTTGGTTTATTACCTTATCTATAACATTATAAAATCTAGAGTAGCGTAAATGTTTTGCTTACGTAAACCACGGTTTCCTCTTCAGGTCTCTATTGTGGAGAAAGCAGATAGCTCCAGTGTGCTGCCAAGTCCTCTGTCAATAAGTACCAAGGGCAAAATGACCTTCCTCTTCGCCAATCTTAAAGATCGAAACTTTCTGGTACAACGCATCTCCGATTTTCTGCAGAAGACTTCCTCAAAAACAGCCAAAGTGGATGAGAGTGGGGATATAAAGACTATTTCACGGAAAGGAAGTATGGGGAGCAATGGGGTTGAGGTGAGTTGGTGGTTGGCTATTTTCTTTTTTCTTCTTTTTGTTATATTTTATTCTACCTGCTTTGAGTTTAGAGTTCATTCTTGGATTTTCTTGTGTTGTGGGTTTTTTATTATTGTACCGTGTTCTATTTCTTAATCCTCTAGGATACTACAAAGTTCCTTCCTGGCAGTCCTACTGATGTTGGTCCTTCAATCTCCACTCTTCCAAATAATGCCACTGGAAATGCACCCACTGCTTCACAAGGTCTTCTCAAACTGTTTCCAAGAGAGCACTCTGATGAAACGGGACCAAAATGGGTACTTTTTCCACTTATATGTATCAAGCAGAAGTAACTGTTGTGTGACTCCTTTTAAAATCACATTTGGAGACTATACAGTTTGTGAAAATTTGACCAGTTTCTTAGCTGAAAATCACTGAACCACAACTCAGACACTCAGCGGGGGATCAGAAATCTGACCTTTTAAAGCAGGGGAATAGTTACCTTGACCCTCTAGGGGCACGATCGGCTCCCTACAGCTAAAAAGGGGATGCTAAAGGGAAAAATTAGCATTCGCTAATCTCTCCTTAGCGTCTCTGTTTTACCTGTAGATTACAGGGCAGGTGCTGAATCCAGCAGCCTGTGACGTAGCGGTCGCTAGGCTCCAGGATGCTCGAAGCAGCACTAAAGCGCCGTCTCTAGCATCCCCTCCATGTAGTCCATATGACTCCATGGAGGCTTCTGCTGCCCGGGTCACATGACTGGCAGGATCTTGCCTCTCGTGAGATCCTGCAGGTCGGCGTAGGGAGACTGGTGACTACCCCCCCCCCCTCGACTCACCCTGCTCCCGGTGGTCAGAAGCGGCGGATTGGGCTGCCGTTCTCACCACGGGACGAGAGGTGAGTATTTGATTTGGGGGGGGGGGGTTTACAGCTGCAACTCTAAGCTGTAGCAAACATTTTTAGTAGTGACAGCTGTTTGTAGTTAGCGTTAGGACCTTTGTGCTAAAAAGCACTAATACCGATTTGCTAATGGCTTTTTTTAACCCATTTGTGATGGCATGCCACGTAGATCACCTCCCTATCACCTCAATTAACCTAGCGCTAATGCTCTTTTATGTGAATACAAGCGATAAGGAGGTGATAGTGCCCCAGATGTTTTGGAGCTACAGTTCACATGAGGCTCAGGCAATCAGATGAGAAGATGAACATCATGGGGGGGATGAAGTTCTGATACAGCTGGAGCCTGGAGGGTTCAGTTTGCTGACTCCTGTTTAAAGATTTGTATATGATGGGATACCAATACATTAAAATGGAAATAGGAAATATTTCCTAAATATATTAATCACAAAGTTACAGAGCCTCTTAACTACTGTCACATGAGTAGTAAATACAATTCAAATGGGAGGGAAATATTTCTGGAACTTTGCTTTTTTCTATCCTCTTCATTGTAAGCTCAACATACTGTTCCCTTATTGGTTAAATTTAAAAAGTGTGAAACGACATCTGCATTGAGTTATTTCTGTTCCAGGCCAAAGAGAAAATGAAGGAAGAGGCTTGGAATATCCATTTCTTTGAGTATGGTCGTGGTATGTGCATGTACCGCACATCAAAGATGCGGGATCTGGTGCTAAACGGTATTCCAGAGAACCTCCGTGGAGAACTTTGGCTTCTGTTTTCAGGTTATTTTAATCTCATTCAAAAGCGATTTATACAAAACACCTCTTTAATGTGTTTAACAAGGGAATTGTTACAATGATTGATGTTTGAATAGTTTAATTTTCCAATATATGATTGAAAGTTAGAATTTTAATAAACACTCGGTGCGAGTATTTGCTTTTCAATTCTGCATTTATTTAAATAGCAGCACACAAAAGCTTTGAAATACTTTGAAAAAACTTTTAAACATATCAACAAATCCCAGCAGGGATATCCCTTTCCCACAGTCCACCAATCCCAGTGTCCCTTATTTCCCATAATGGTCAGCGACTCCAAAAGTTCCTCCTTTTTCTTCCTAATGAAAAAAAATCCCAACCAGAAGAACTGAAAATCAGGAACTGGAAAACAATCCAAGAAAGAACAGAAGTGGCGAGGAAGAACATCATGGACGAAGAGCAACGGAGATCAGGAGGCTGTGAAGAAAACCGAAACGTGAAAGGCAATCAGCAAGCATGAAAGCCGAACATGGTAAAAACAGTAAAGTATAATGGAGCCACAAAGTTATGCGCATGCGTTGATGCAAATACGAAAAATTCAGACACCCACAACGTGAAGGTGATGAATACAACATATCATGCCAATGTACATCAGCGTATGTGGTTTGTCTTTTCCTTTTTTTTTTTATTTCATAATAGTGACACTTGTAAGAACTAATGAAACCCTAGACAATCATAAATGCAAAGGGTGGGTCGAGGTGGAAAATACTCGTCTCCATCATATATAGAAAAATTAAACCATTTTAATACTCGGAGGCTTCTATTTGCAAATTTAAAGCCCCTCTAACAAAGCTGAAGACTAGTGAGGTAAGGGCTTGAAATAAAAGGTTTGAAGGGTAGATTCCCTCGACCAATCGGCAGCCCACATAAGGTCTTCCAATTTACAACCAGACCGGAGTGCAGAAGATGCCATCGCGCTGCAGGTCAAATGAGCACCAAAGACAAAGACCTCCAACCCAGCAAATGCCATCAACCATCGTAACTACCTTGTCAAGGTAGTAGAGGAAACTGGACGATGAGGAGGGACATATGACAAAAAGAGCAGAGAATCACCCCCAAAGCCAAGGTACATTCTTCAGAAACCTGTAAACACTGAACAGGACATAAAGCCGGGCAGTCAGGAAACCATTTTCATCAGGGAGCTGCTGATATTGAAAGTCCGTAATGGTAGACATTGTCTAGTTTGAAAGTGGGAATACAAAATCTCAGCCTTTTTAAAGTAATTTGTTTTAGGACATGGAACAGACCTATTAAATTGGAAAACAGGATTTGCTGTCAATTTGATTGATTTCCACAAGTATCTTCTAAAACTATAAACAACCTTTTTCCAGGGGCTTTGAATGAGATGTCGACACATCCTGGTTACTATTCTGATTTGGTGGAGAAGTCCATGGGAAAAGTCAGCCTTGCAACAGATGAGATAGAAAGAGATCTCCACCGCTCCATGCCAGAACACCCAGCCTTTCAGAATGAGCTGGGCATAGCTGCTCTGCGGCGGGTGCTCACAGCCTATGCCTTCCGCAACCCAAACATTGGGTATTGCCAGGTAACTTCTCATATTTCTGGGTACGAACACATCTGTTATTTCTTCTTGTGGAATTATAATTTGTGAAATCAAATGAGAGATTCCCTTTTCTTGTGATTTTGTTTATTTTTTTAATTTTACTTTTTCTTTCTTTTGAATGAATTTCTTAATGGTTTGTTACCACTGTGCTTCACCATCTCTCTTTACAAATTCTTTAAAATCCAAGTCCTTAGGTACAGCAAAGAGGAAAGGACTGTAAAAGTAAACTAATTTCAAGTGAATATGAGATGTGTATATAAACAGCATTGTGCAAACGTTTTAGGCAGGTGTGAAAAAAATGAAAACGTAAGAACGCTTTCAAAAATAGAAGTATTAATCATTTCCATTTTGTTAATTGATAAAAATTTAAGTAAATGAACTGAAGAGAAATCCAAATCAAAAAAATATTTGGTGTGACCACCCTTTGCCTGCAAAACACCATCAATTCTTCTAGATACACTTGCACACAGTTTGTGAAGGAACGCAGCAGGTACCTTGTTCCAAACATCTCAGAGAACTAACCACAGATGTTCTGTGGATGTAGGATGCCTCAAATCCTTCTATGATGATGAGGTGAGGGCTCAAACCATCACTTCTAGGACTCCTTGTTCTTCACTATGCTGAAGATGGTTCTTAATGACATTGGCTGTATAGGGTTGTTGTCCTGCTGCATAACAAATTTGGGGTCAACCAGGCACCTCTCTGATGGTATTGCATGATGGATAAGTATCTGCCTCTATTTCTCAGCATTGAAGACCCCATTAAGCCTGACCAAATCTCCAACGCCATTTGAAGAAATACAATTTTTGCGAAGCATGAGTGTCTTCTCAAATGCTATAAAGTTACTCAGGACAATGCCAGTGGAAATAAATGGATAGATTGAGTTTTTTGAAGTCTGGACATAAACCGTCTTTGTCCCCACAGGCCATGAACATAGTGACCTCAGTTCTGCTGCTTTACTGCAATGAGGAGGAAGCATTTTGGCTTTTGGTGTCCTTGTGTGAACGTATGCTCCCGGATTACTACAACACACGAGTGGTGGGTAAGTTACCAATGATGCTACCTAAATACAATTTCTTTTGTGTATATACAGATTGTAATGGTTGAATTGCGGCACATTTGTGGGAAATTGAGTATACCTGTACTAATTAGAAGAGATGTAGAAAACCCAGGCATACATTTAAATGTTCTGTGTGAATGTTAAAGGCAAATAAAATTCACATGTGCATAACAGTAGATACCTTAAATAGAAGTCCTCCTGGACTGAAAGCTTGATTTGTTATTAAAGAACATGCTGTAATTTAGATGACTTCTGGAACACGTTTTAACTGTTTTCTATTTTTTTTTTTCCTCCCAGGTGCTTTGGTCGACCAAGGAGTGTTCGAGGAGTTGACACGGGATTGTCTTCCTCAGCTGTCAGAGAAGATGCAGGAACTGGGAGTGATCTCCACAATTTCTCTATCGTGGTTCCTCACGTTATTCCTTAGTGTGATGCCATTTGAGAGCGCAGTGGTTGTGGTGGATTGTTTTTTTTATGAAGGGATCAAACTGATTCTACAGTTGTCTCTAGCAGTCCTGGAAGCCAACATGCAAAGTCTTCTGAACGCCAATGATGAAGGGGAAGCAATGACTATCCTTGGAAGGTACTTGGGGACACAATGGAGAGCTAAAGTATTTTTTTAAGTATTGTTACCTATTCAACTGTGTTAAACAACCTATTGACGTTTAAATCTTAGACTTACATCATTAATTTACGTAATGAGTTTGAATAAAATATTGTGACCATAATATTTGCATTCCAAATACTAGAAATGGCTATCCATGAATAAAACCGTCTTGCTGTATTTGGCTAGATCACTACATTTAAAAGCAACTCCAAATTGCAAACCTCTCAGCAGTGGTTCCTTTTACTTCATTAAGTGTAGTACATCTTTAATGACACACTGACGCTTCAATACCTTGTAGGTGCACAGATGTGGAAAAGAGACCAAGTAGGTGTGGAACCTTGTGCTTTCTTTCAACGGTTAGAAAGAAAATGTCAACCCAAAATGAATGAATTAAGATATTTATTATAAATAAAATGTACATAAAACAAAGGTAAAAGCCCGACGCGTTTCGTCTATCGCTAGACTTTCTCAAGGGCAAACAGTAATATGTAATCAATAAAACTTAGACCAAACTTGGAACATAAGTGACAATAATATATATATTTTTTGGTAAGGTATTTGGACAATGTGGTGAATAAGCAGAGTGTGTCTCCACCAATTCCTCACCTGCATGCTCTGCTCACAAGTGGAGAGGAGCCGCCTGTGGAGGTTGAAATTTTTGCTCTCATCAAAGGATCATATGAGGTAACGTGCCATGAACTGTGTTAAAGTGATATATTTTAATGCAGGAGTGGATGATCTGAATCAAGCTAATTATAGTTGATGAATTTACATATACAAACTGAAGTGGCACAATGCTAATCCAGTGAAAAAACAAAATTGCCTTTCTAGAAGTTTCTCAACCTTCGATCAGATGACATTGAACAGATGCGATTTAAGCAGAGACTGAAAGTAATCCAATCATTAGAAGATACAGCAAAGAGGAGTGTGGTAAGGAGACACAGGAATTTACTTAAGCGATCGTTTATCATGAAATTTGTTAATTCTGCACGTTTCACCTCTGAAAGAAAAAACAAAGTGTAGGAGAGTTCTGAGGTTTTAGCTCAGTGGCCATTATAGAGAAGATGTTACCACATGCAAATCAGACTGTTAGCACCCAGAACTGAAATGCCAAGGAAATCCTCTCTGCGTGAGAGATTTTGTCGCATAAGGTCTCGTGAGAAAGAAGTAACTTAAAAATGAAAATCGAATTTGTGATTAAAAGAAGTGCTGCTTTCCTTTGAATAATGCAGTAGCATTAACAATAATGCATTGTATTTTTGAGCGCCTGGGGAAGTGAATTTGTAAATGGAAAATTACCATTCCATACTGTTCCGCGCAGCATATTTTGTTCCTTACAGTTAGCAACATACTTGCTCATACAAAACTTGTATTAAGATAAAACAGGCCGTAAAAAGGCAATTTAAATTGTTTGCAAAGCTTTCAAATGAAAACATTACAGACACCGTAACATGCCTTGTAGGGTAGCATATACAGAATATATATATTATTAGATGTTAAAAAGCATATGGATTCTTTCTTTAATTAGAGGCTCTTTTTTTTTAAATTTGCTTCACTTTTGCATGTAGGTGAGATCCATATCCATCGATCTTGGCTTTTCTATGGAAGAACTTGAAGATCTGTATGTACTGTTCAAGGTTAGTATAGTCCCCGTGTCATCTATGGTGTAACTAGTTGTATATTATTTAAAACCACATTTAATGGTTTAAAAACAAATCTATAATGGGGTGTGTCCTTCTACTGGGAAAGATGGCTGCTTGAACCGATCGCTTGCTTATCTGCTGCCTGTTTTAGCTTGTCCATCGGCTTTCCCGGACAGAAATAAACTCTTCATCTTGAGCACTGTGGGTTACTCATAACAAGAACAAAAGGTGTCAGTAGTTGACAACTATTTTAATAATCGATTAGTTGTCATCGATTAGTTGTTTCAGCCCTAGTTTTGTCACTCCAAGTTACAATGTGCCAGAATCTGTAAGGCGTGCCAAGGTGTTGGAGGGTATGTTGTAACCAGGCCTTTCTGGGGCATTGGCGAAGTAAAGACTTCTTTCTGGTGACTCGACCATGCACCTCATTTTTGTTCAAGTATTGTCATATTGTGCTCTTTGAAAGGACCAGAGCAGCATGTATTTCTCCTGAGGTTACCTGTGTGTTTTTCTATGTATCACGAACAATTCTTCTGGCAATTGTGGCTGCAATATTTCTTGGCCTACATGATCTTGACTTGTATCAAGAGATCCCTGAATTTAAAACTTATTAATAAGTGATTGAATAGTAATGACTGGCATTTTCAAGGTTTTAAATATCCTTTTATATCCTTTTTCATCTTTATAGATTTCCATTACCTTGTTAAACAGGTCTTTTGTCAGTTCTTAGACAAAGAGATGAAAAAGGACCATACGGCGCATAAAATAGTGTATAAAATAGTGAACAGCTGATTAATAGACAACTGGTTAATATTGGATAAAATGTAAAATATAAGTGAATAAAATTGCCCTTTAAAATACCAAATAGAAATATTAAAGATGCATAGGAAAAAGAGTAAAATGTGCAAAAAGTATATATGGAGATAAGTCAATTAGTGCAAATGAGTGCTCAAAAAGTGCAGCAGTTCAATACTCAAAGGAGTGTTGTTGATTGAAGACAAGTGTATCAATCTTCTCTGTGGTGTGAGTATCAGATCTTCTCTTTAAAGATATCCCTCAGAGAGAAATAAAACATAAAGGCAATAATAGTGCAGATGGTCGTACTGGAATGGAGCAATTCAATAAAGTCAATGTATGTACCACTCACATTTATAGGAGCCTAAGGGAAATCCAGGCTCAAGGAAAATAGCTTGCGGCCAGATATAGGGTGGCACGTCCCTCCTTTCGTCTATGGTGGTTGCTAGGTAAAGCAGAGAGAGTCGGGAGACGACACTCCCATAGCGTAACTCTGTGCGTATATGTGGAAAAATTAAATTAAAATTGATCACACTCACCAATTATAGAGCCTCTCAATACCAGGCTCAAGGGATACCGCCTTGGGCTCTCTTAAGGTGGAGGCCCGAACCCCTGCCGCCTGGATCCTCCTTTCAGCACTGAGCTCTCTGCACTCGGGCCTCCACCTTAAGAGAGCCCAAGGCGGTATCCCTTGAGCCTGGTATTGAGAGGCTCTATAATTGGTGAGTGTGATCAATTTTAATTTAATTTTTCCACATATACGCACAGAGTTACGCTATGGGAGTGTCGTCTCCCGACTCTCTCTGCTTTACCTAGCAACCACCATAGACGAAAGGAGGGACGTGCCACCCTATATCTGGCCGCAAGCTATTTTCCTTGAGCCTGGATTTCCCTTAGGCTCCTATAAATGTGAGTGGTACATACATTGACTTTATTGAATTGCTCCATTCCAGTACGACCATCTGCACTATTATTGCCTTTATGTTTTATTTCTCTCTGAGGGATATCTTTAAAGAGAAGATCTGATACTCACACCACAGAGAAGATTGATACACTTGTCTTCAATCAACAACACTCCTTTGAGTATTGAACTGCTGCACTTTTTGAGCACTCATTTGCACTAATTGACTTATCTCCATATATACTTTTTGCACATTTTACTCTTTTTCCTATGCATCTTTAATATTTCTATTTGGTATTTTAAAGGGCAATTTTATTCACTTATATTTTACATTTTATCCAATATTAACCAGTTGTCTATTAATCAGCTGTTCACTATTTTATACACTATTTTATGCGCCGTATGGTCCTTTTTCATCTCTTTGTCTTAGTCTTGACACATATTTTGGTTGTTTTTTATGTGTTTTTTACCCTACTATAGGCTGCATTTGACTATTTACTAGTAATCCACATAGCACTTTAATCAATTCATCAAATAAACAAGCGCCCACACTGTATAGTGTATATCCGTATACACATTCCCTAATCAACTTCTTTTGTCAGTTCTTACCTGCTCCCCATGGCTCAGTATCTCACCTGCTCAGTGCATCCACATGAGAGCTAACAAACTCATTGACTATTTATACACTGACCCTTATTGCAATTTAAAAAGCCACAGATGTGGAAATTAGCCTTTTTATTTGCCATTTTAACCTGCGTGTGTCACCTTGTGTGTCTGTCACAAGGCCAAACATTCCAGGGTATGCAACCTTTTGATCAAGGCCATTTGAGTGATTTCTGTTATGATTTAAAAAGGAGCCAAACAACTATGTGATAATAAATGGCTTCATATGATCACTATCCTTAAATAGAAGACTTTTATTGGCATGAGCTGTCATATGTTCAATATCCATGCCAAACTTTCACGATTTCTGCCAGGGTGTGCAAATTTTTGAGCAAAACTGTATGTTCTCTCTGAATTCGTAATTTAACCTGCGTTTTCAGATTTATTGCAATTTCTCATGTTTTCATTTATTTGACATCTTAAAAAAAAATCTATAAAATAGTTACGGAATATGACTTCTCTGTAGAAATAAGTTATAGAGGATATTATCCACGTTAATATATTACTCCTTAACGCACTCATTTATCTCCGCAGACTCAACACCTGATGAGCTGTTATTGGGGAGGTAACCGTACATCAAGCAGCAGCCGACATGACCCCAGCCTTCCTTACCTGGAGCAGTACCGCATTGATGTGGAACAGTTTTTGGAGCTATTTAATCAACTCTCTCCTTGGTCCTGTGGCCAGCATGCCAACATTCTTGCTGCCCGAATCTTCCGCATGCTTGACAGCAACAAGGACTCCCTAATAAATTTTAAAGAATTTGTAACAGGACTTGGTGAGTTATTATTTTATATGTACATACTCACTGGCCGCTTTATTAGGTACACCTGTTCAATTTCTTGTTAACACAAATTGCTAATCAGCCAATCACATGACTTGCTGAAGCTCAAACCAAGCATCAAAATGGAGAAGAAAGATGATTTAAGTGACTTTGGACGTGGCATGGTTGTTGGTGCCAGACAGACTGATCTGAGTATTTCAAAAACTGCTGATCTAGTGGGATTTTCACGCACCACTATCTCTATGGGTTACAGAGAATGGTCTGAAAAAAGAGAAAATATCCTGGGGGGGGGGGTGACAGTTGTGTGGATGAAAATGCCTGGTCTGTGTCAGAGGAGAATGGGCAGACTGGTTCAAGATGACGGAAAGGCAACAGTAACTCAAATAAGCACTCGTTACACCCAAGGTATGCAGAATACCATCTCTGAACGCAGAGCATGTCGAACCTTGAAGCAGATGGGCTACAGCAGCAGCAGACAACACCAGGTGCCGCTCTTGTCAGCTACGAACAGGAAACTGAGGCTACAATTCACACAGGCTCACCAAAACGGGACAATAGACGATTGGGAATAACATTGCCTGGTCTGCTGAGTCTCGATTTCAGCTGCGACATTCAGATGGTAGTGTCAGAATTTGGCATAAACATGTAATTATGGATCCATCCTGCCTTGTATCAACACTTCAGGCTGGTGGTGGTGGTGGTGTAATGGAGTGAGAGAGATTTTCTTAGCACACTCTGGGCCCCATAGTACCAATTGAGCATCGTTTAAATGCCACAGCCTACTGGAGTATTGTTGCTGACCATGTCCTTCTCTTGTCACCATGCCACAAAGCATCTCAAACTTGTTTCTTAAACATAACATGTGTTCACTGTACTCCAATGGCCTCTGCAGTCACCAGATCTTAATCCAATAGAGCACCTTTGGGATGTGGTGGAATAGGAGATTTGCATCATGGATGTGCAACTGATAAAGTGTATACAGTATATTGTACTGCATAGTATTTTTAATTTGTTAAATGGGAAGTTTTCCTATTTACACTCAAAGAGCAGTGAGATTCTTGCCATACAACCGTTGGTTGGTAAGTAACATCTGTTGCTGCCTCAGTTTTTTTTTTCTTTTAATTACCTGTGTAAGTAAAAACACATTCTCCTATGATGCATAATTCTCTCCTCCTTATTATGTCAAAGCACAATTGCAAACTGATGTAATTTTTAGTGAGACCTCCTCTTTGAAGCTCCGTCATAGCACTCGGGTACATAAGGGGACACGTTCCTTACAAAATGACCAGTTACATTTCAGGTAGTGGCAGTGAGTGGAAACTAGATAAATCTTGTTGGGCTGGGGAAGAAAAATAGAAAGTTACCCAAAGCCATCGTGATTCTTATGCTTAGCCGCCTACCGTTTTATCAGTTCTAGGGCCTTATTCCAAGGTTGTTGTAAACTTAACAACTCCATAGACTATAATGGATCGGGTAAATTTCAACAGTTGTAGTTAAGATTAACCTTGGAATAAGGCCCCTAGTGTTTAATTGTAGAAGAATGCAAATCCTACACTGATTTACCCATGGACGTCCTTTGCATACTAGTATGTCATAGCTGTCAGTAATATAGTAAGAAGCTCCTTATTATTCAGACACTGTAACAAGCTCATGTTTTTTTTTTTTTAGACATTGGGTGCTGAGCCTCATGGTGGTTATGAATACAACAATGATCATGTAAAACAGATCAACACTATACCACATTGCGTAATACAATATTGCAGACCGTAGCAAACCAGTAACTTGCTGATGTATTGGATATATTGTCAGTAACTGGCCACCTCTTCCCGTTTTACATTTGACCGGTCCTGCATCTACTTAACGTAATGTGCACGTCCACATTGACTGACTCACAGACACCAGGAGAACCATCTATAAGATTAATCGCCCGCTATCACTGTATGTGAGCACAGAGGCAAGCTCAATCCATTGCGCTGACTATTTGTGATGGTAGCATCATATTTTATAGGATTATAAACAAACTCTCTATTGATAGCAATCAGTGATGGTACAGCACACTCAATATAATAGTTTGACTACTATTGCACAAAGTGTATGTTACAATCTTCTCGGGATCCACATATATCATATGGAGACAAAACCATATTGAAAAATAATTGCGCAATATATAACTTGTAAGCATGTATTACTCTTATTCAGTGATAACACACAGAGAGCCTAATCTGGCTCTAGTGTTGTCCGCCTCATGGGTTATCGTCTTATTTCTATTGATAGCCACTTAGCTAGCACAATATATTGACATATAAGCACAATGTATTAAGAATTGATATTGATATGAAATTACCTAAAGTGACCCCGACCATTTGTGGTGAACAAAAATGAAATCAAAAATGTTTAAAAATAAAGTGAACCTGGACAAGTTCATACTAATGTGTAATATGAAAGAGACCTACATCAAGATGAGCCCAAGATTCTGCCAATTGATGCGCATGTTGAAAAACTATGACTGTACCTGCTGATATATTGTGATTTTAATGAAAATCAACCAAATCTTTTACTACTTGTTGCAGGTGGGATGTATCATGGAGATATGACAGAAAAGCTTAAATTTCTCTATAAGCTGCATCTGCCTCCAGGTTGGTACAACATTATTATATTCTTCAATATTCACAAAGTAGATGTAGCAACATTTGGCCTGTCGCCCTTTTCTTACAGAAAGCATTTTATTAATGGAACTTACAGTATCTCACAGAAGTGAGTACACATATAACAGTATCTCGCAGAAGTGAGTACACCCCTCACATTTTTGTAAATATTTTATATCTTTTCATGTGACAACACTGAAGAAATTAAACTTTGCTTCAATGCAAAGTAGTGAGTGTACAGCTTGTATAACAGTGTAAATTTGCTGTCCCCTCAAACTAACCCAACACACAGCCATTAAAGTCTAAACCGCTGGCAACAAAAGTGAGTATACCCCTAAGTGAAAATGTCCAAATTGGGCCCAAGTGTCAATATTTTGTGTGGCCACCATTATTTTCCAGCGCTGCCTTAACCCTCTTGGGCATGGAGTTCACCAGAGCTTCACACGTTTTCACTGGAGTCCATTGTACTATCAAACACATGCATGGTAATATAGTCTGTTATGTAAGAAAACCAGACAGGTAGAACATGAAGGAAAATTGGAAAAAATACAAAAAACAAATTGAAGAAATGTGGATGATGAGGCCATCAGATTTTTAACATTAAACATGCAGTACTTCTAGGAGGCGGGTCCTGAATATGTCTACATTTTGTTGAAGCTCTTGTGCCCTGCTCCTATAACGGCACTCAGTGCCCGACGCCCTGTACATTTGCCCAGTTCCACGTCAAGGTGGGGTGTCCACCACTTGGCGGGTGCCCCTGAACTAGAGCAGTTTTGAGTAGAGCATCTCCACTTTCCCTTGGAGTCCCCCTCTGTCCTTGGGTCTAACGGCCCGGACCGGTGCTTCCGGATCTCCCGCGTTTGCAGTGTGATGGCTGACCAGTGGGAGAACGCTGCGTCCCAGTGATGCTCGCCACCATACCATCTTGGGTGGTTGAAGTAAAGGCCGCCGACTTGATTTTTCTTAGCCTGTCTGTGCCGGGCGCCATATTGGATCCCACGGAGGGAAGCAGCGACGCCAAGAAACAGATCTGAGGTGGTTTGTGGAGTTGCCTGTCCCGATCTCCAGAGCACTAACAGAATCTTATACTTTTCGAGTGAGTGCCTATGAACCCAGAGGCATACAGATTTTCAGTATACACCAGCCTTTTTAAACTGCGACTTCACCGTGGCGCGAACAACAAAGTGGTGGAGTACAACTGCTCCTGCACATCAACAGCATGCGGACTGCATTTGAAGCCCAAGGCTTTATCTTTTAGCCTGTCTTAGTGTTTGTTTGTTTTTCCCCCCTCTCTCTTATTACTACCATAAGGCAGGTCACTGACCTAATTTTTCCGGTCCACCCACGAGGCATACTGCTCCATCACAGCCGACATTAGGACCTGTTCCCAGGTTGTTGTAAACTTCACACCCCCATAGTCAATATTGCATCTGGTAAGTTCACAACTACTCTGGTTACGTTAACACAAACCTTGGAATAGGGCCCATAATGTATAAATATATCTTCCTAATGTTGTGGACTATAATATTGCGCCTATGGTTTAGGGAAACTCCCTTTTACACTTCATCCACCTGGGACCGGATAGCGCCGACTGATCCACACCTTGCAGTCTTACTACATATGCCTTTGCGCTCTCTTCCGCCACATATTCGAAGAAACCCACTACTATATTCCACATGTGTCGGATAGGGGAAAACTTCATAAGGCAATACATTTACCACCAGATGTTTCACTACTCATGCCGATAGTGGACAACCCACCTCCCAACACGGCTCCCCACCGATAGTTTTTGGTAGATTAGCTGAAAGAGGTTGGTCACAATTTCTTAGACGCTATGACTGTACTCTTTTCACACTCTCCAAACCAAGATAACGCCACTCTCTCTTCACCCTTTTCATTCTCTAAAATTACAATCTTTCACTCAAGACACTCGCACTATTGGGATCTCTGACTCGAGTACCTGCTTTTGACAAAGCAACCATTCAAACACAGGTTCGAATTCAGTCAACTGACTTCCTTTATAATAGAATTCTTTCAAAATTGGACTTATACTCTCACAAGAAGGGACTAGCAACTTAGAAACAGGATGTCCCAGATCTTGCTGTACAGGTAGCTGTAGATGCTTCGGCCAAGCTGTTTCGCCTTCACAGCTCAATTTGAGGATATGACCCATAAAATCCTTCATAAAGCTTATATGCCACCGGCACAAAGATATAAAATTGGTATTGCCACATCGAGCTCCTTCCTCAAATGAGCTGAACCTAATGCCACCTTATTTCACTGCTTGTGGGCCTTCCCATAAATAAGTTCCCTATGAGACCACATCTCAACTCCTTTCACACTCGTATATCGAAAATTAGTTACTATATTTCACTGCGACTGGGCCGCAGCCTCTTTCTGTAAAAATTCTCTAACTGATCGATGCTTCACTAAAGGGGGCCTTTTCGGTCCTATTTTACACGCTTCAATTAAAACAAAGCTTGCTCACACTTTTCAATATACGGAATGGTACCTCATGGGACAACTCTGAGGCAACCGACCTATCACTCTCTACTCAGAGTCTCTATCCAGACTGCTCTTCCAATTTTTGGAACGTTCTGTATTGCTATCACAAGAGCTGTCTGGCTTCTTTTAAATGCTCCCTAAAGACACTTACATTTACAGAAGCCCACCACCTAAACCCGTAACAACACATTCATTCCACCCAATAAACGTCTTCCTTTCAGTTTGAATTAACATATCATCACTGCAGTCCTCCCCTCCTGTTTCTCTCTTTCGCCACGCGAATCTAGATTGTAAATTGCCACGGAAATGGGGCCCTCAATTCCTCCTGTATCTGTTGATGAAATATTGACTTGCCTTTTTTTGGCATATTGTAGAATTGTCTCGTCTTTACCCATTGTACTTTTGTACAGCACTGCTGAATGTGTTGGCACTTGCTGAACCATTTAATATTATTTATGATCTATTTCAATAAACATTATGAGCATCTCTATCATTGCAACGTATCCCCAACCCCAATTTTATGTTCCACCTTTTCAGACTTTACCAATTGATCTTCTCTCTTGCTACCCTTACTGGGAAGAATCAAATTAATCTTTCTCTAAACTTCTTTATCCCCTACAGGTCCTACTTTCTCCTACTTAACAAATCTGATATCTCCTCTTAAACTTTTTCAGCTGAGTTGTTAATCTGGAAGGATTGTCATAAATACTTTTTGTAAACCTAAACATCTTTGGCCTCAACTTCTCAAACATGGAAGACTATATCATAGCTGCTTTGCTACACTTTAACTAGCTTGGCCCCAACTCCTCAGTCTCAAATACAGTGTTATCCTCAGAGTTTTTCACCCTTTATTCCCTTTGTCCTATTCTACATACTCTTATCATCTAGTTGTCTGCTTCAGTCTTTGAAAACCCTGTGCTTATCGCTTCTATCTGGGTCTGGAAACCAGCCCATACTCGCCTAAAATTACACCCTACTATCTCTGTTTTTGCACCCTTTACACACACACACACACACCCTAATTTTCCAGGAAAGACTGCCAACTGTTTTGTTTAGACCACAGAACCAGCATGGCTTGAAATCAATCTACCCTTTCCAAGATATCATTTGCAGAATGAGCCTTCCCTCTCGGGATGCTATAACACAATTCTTACAAATACAGGGTCCTATATTTGCCTAGTTCCAACTTTGCCACTATATCAACTCACAGTTTAACACTCTCTCCCAAACACTGGACCACTCCCCAAACTACTCATATCTTACAGGCACCTATCTGGCCTAGTTCCACCTCCTTTCTCTATTTACTTATTTGTAACAAATCTGACCCCACTGAACTATCTTTGGGGATCTCCCATGGACTTGTCTGACCTAACTTATCAGATATTCTAAAAGCCCTCCTCAACCCGACAAAATGTTTAACTGCACTTATATATTAAGAAATGAGCCTAAAATCATTCATTATGCCCATTTCCCCCAGGATGACACTTTACAATAGGTATCATGCCAAATGATAACTGTTGGAAATGCCATCCACCACAGACTGCTCTTTCTAACTGCCTCTTGTCTTGCCCTGTGAGCACATTTGTCTCTCCATCCCTGCCTAATCTTGTCTCTTCACGTTCAGTCTAGGGATATTCAGCCTGCTTCCAGCATCACTAGAATTGTACTGCACTCAAACTTGAATAACAGTGCCAGTATCGTGGTAACCAATTTCATATGCTTTCCCCCCTCACTCACCAACTACAAAGAAAAACTTCTTTCTGATTCTTGTTTTTCTTTTAACCCTGTCTAATAAAAATAACAAAGCCAAGACCTTTTTCAGGTGTTGGACACCTATATATATGATTCTTTTGGAAGAAAAACTGTGGTATGAGTCAGCTCTTACTAGGAGGACCCTTCCTCTGATATGGTTGGATTTTATACTTCCCTGATAACCTCCTGATAGAATAGGATCTCTATCCAAACTGTACGCATAGGCAATCTACCCATTAAGGGGAGCCTCAATGCCTTTTTCTTGGGCTCCGGTGACTCTGACCACCTTGGCTTCTGCGGATTGCCTTGGCCGGTATCGGGACACAGAGAATGACACACGCAGACAGATTTAGGTTATCATCTCTGTGTGCGCAGCCTCAAAGCTGGTGCATATCTTTTTATTTGATTTTGAGAGGGAGGGGTCGTTACATGAGAGGACCCCAGAAATGTCTTGCATCAATTGGTAACCTTGTCACGAGTTACATTGTTATGGATATCTGACTGTTCTGCATGGCGGGAACATTGGGCATTATGACCTGAACATCTTTTATTAGGGAACATCTTGATACAAATGATATTAAAAACACTTTAATTGTAAGGAAAAAATGTTACCTCTTAGCCACGTCTCCTTACACCTCCTCTCCCACATCTCATGGCTTTATGATTTGGACTTGTGTTATCGTTGATACTGTATTAATGTATGGTTTGCTGAACCCAAGTTTCGCTGCAACAACCTCACCTCACATAATTTTATGGGGGTTTTCTTGTTTTTGTTTTTTTTTGCATGGTATGATGTCTGATGTTACTAGAACTGCAAGCCCTTTAGTTCTTGTACTTAATGTATTCATTCCCTCTGTTCTGGTTTTTTCTATGTATTTTAGTTTTATAATTTTAAAAAAAAACACAAGAAATCCTCTGCATCGTTACAAGTACATAATTTGCATTAAGGATTCTCTCAATAAAATGTGGCCACAAATGTTCCCTTCTCACTGTTGAAGACAGTGAAGTAATGCAGTATACCCTTTTTAAGGTTTGAACATTTGACGTTTCTTCCATTTGTCAATACAGCTCTTAACCCTGAAGAAACCGAATCTGCGCTGGAAGCAACAAGTTATTTCACAGAGGACCTTACTCCAGAAGGTAATTTAAATTTTAGTTTGTATTATATTTAGTAAAGCACTTCCGAGACTCTTAGCCATTGTCTGAATTGTGCTTGAGATTTTAAAATGCTACAATTTAATTAAAATCTATATAACTTCTGACTTTTAATTATTATTTTATTATTCTCAGATTTTTTTATGATTGGCTTTGGGTTATTATGCTCGTTTAAATTACAATATTATTATATGATTGTATTAGAATGGTATTTTAAAAAGCCACTCATGCTATTTGAGTTTTACATATCCCTTCTTTTTTTATACATTCCATACTTTCCATGAAGGCCAAAGACCCTTACAAAAAAATCTCACATAGATAAACGAATCCGCTCATAAAATGTATGTGTTGGTGTGTGTATATATTTTTTATACATAATATTAAGAACACAAATACTGGTTGTGCAGAGACAGCTATCTGATCACTAGGGAATACCAAGGTTTGTGGATGATCTAGACAATTAGATCCCATCCATCACAGTAAAACCACATGTGACATCTCCTGAGCAACCCAGGTAGTCCCCTGTCTTTTCTCCTTTTGCATGGACCTTTATTTGTATAACCCTATGTTTTTTTTACTTTCTCTTCACATCTCTTCCTTTCTGGCATCAACTTTATTTCCCCTCTTTTTCTGACTGCAGTATCTCCCTTTCTGTCCGAACTGGATCTTATTCTGCAGTGTGAGTTCCCAGGTCAGTTTATATTCGTACAGTTTTCATGTAAACTAACCATCCACACATAAGATCAGCATTTTAAAACCAGACTGCTAGATCATTGATCACATTGGAGGTTACACTAGGTTCAAAAAACAGAGAAGGGTCAGTGCTGCTTTAATGTCTTTGTTGACCGTTTCTTTCTTAAATCTGGGAATCGGTAATAGTCAGGTTTCTGATCGTGCCCCAGGTTTTAAGTTTTTCATTTTAATTCTTCATAGATTGTGAAGGTCAAGGGAGTCAATCTGCACCTGAGCATGGCGATACCCAGGATAAAAAAGGTACTTTTACAATTTTAGCAACAAAAACGTTTTTTTCTGGACTTTTCATTATTCTATTAGAATGTCATTGCAAATCCATATAATCACCGTGCTATGTACCTATGCTACTCATTATAATGTCTGGATTATATGTGATTCTAGTACTGGCACAGGGCTTCAATGCTCTAGTGTTTATAACATTTGCAATGTGTCACTGTATCACAGAACGCAGCCGCAGCAGAAACGCGTTTACAGGGTGCATAAGCGAATCCTCAGGCTCCACATCATTTAATCTCCTCTGTAATTTGTGGGGTTTTCGATTTCTCTGTACTGGTGATACTTAAAGTGCTTCCATTCACTAAATCCTGGTATTCTGGTCAATACCTCAAATCTGTTGTTATTGGAGTTTATTAAGTATTTTACCAGGTAGGATACATTGAGATTTCTCTCGTTTTCAAGTATGTCCTGGGTTCAAGAACATTGCAATGTTACAGTCGTTACAGAAATACAAAGTAATACAATGCAAGATATATAAAAAAAAAAAAACACATATACATATTTACAGAAAATAAATATGTAGGAAATAGTCATTATGTTACATGTTTACAGGTGCATTCTGTATTGAGGAATGTTGAACATGTCTTGTTTAGCTTCAGCAGCCCACTAGGGAAATTCCAGCTAAATCAGGTGTATTACATGACATTTGTTATGTGTTGTCGGGTATGTTATACAGAAAAGAAAAATTTAAAATGGATGCCTGTAGCCATTTTTGTTTTTAAAGACAGTTTTTCTTTCTATTTTCTCTAAGTTTAGAAATGAACGAGATTTTTTTTACAGAGTTCATTCCTGGGTGAAGTCTTTTATATTTTTTTAAGAAGTGCCAGACATGAAGGAACCTAGAATGTTTCTTTTCTGTGATAATGCTAGAGTTAAGTGCTAAGACGTGTCATAATTAAATTTATTGGTCTGTCTTAAGTTTTAAAACAAACGATATTTTGTCTTTTGGGTATAGGAATAAGAGTTAATATCTCTAATATAGATTTATATTTACAAAATATATGTTTATAATCAAGGTATATTTTATTATATTTACAGTAGGAAATATATACTCCAATAAATATTGTAGAAAGTATATAATTGGTAAATAATAGAAATTACTAAAGAATAGATTTTGTTGAGTTAACCAGAAAAGAATTTAGCTGATAGGACTCTGAGTAAGTAATTTCAAAAGGGAGTAGGGATATAAATCAAAGATGGCAGATGGAGACACAGTGTCTAGCTGGGAGGAGAGAGAGGTTCTTTGTTAAGTCAGATTGATCTTTTGACCCGAGATAGGATATTAAAAAGAAATGGTGGAATTAATTAAGAAGTGCAATACTGCCCTCTAGAGGATAGTAGATATAGTAATAATATTGCCATTGACGTCAAATTGGCTATAATAAGCGGCAATGGTATTTGCAAATCAGTCGGAGATTCCAGCAGTCAGACTCACACTGCAATGTATTCAGACGTCCAGTACACATGACACTCTGAGAGTCGGAGATTCCAGCATTCAGAGACTCACCGCAATGCATTCAGACGTCCAGTACACATAGCAGATCCCAAGACATGAGGCAATCAAGATTCTCACCAAATTTCTGACTCTCACCAACTCTCTAACTCACATGCATTGATTATCTGATATCGATAATTTTCACATATTCCAAAACAAAGCATTATATAGAAAATTCCAAGACTTATCAACATCCAAATTGGACAGGTAATGTATGAAAAAAAGAAGGAATTAATGTAATTATATATATTTGTAGATATTCTTGCAACGTAGACTGAGACTTCTCAGATCCGGTTCGATCCAAATTCTAAGTATTTTCTATTCTGCAGATAGAAATATGAAGAAGTGGATATAAGGATTTATTCTTAAAAGAAATGTTGTAAGATTGATACCAATATATATATATTGAATTTGGAAATTACTGTGATTAAAATTAATAAGCAAGGAATTATATAACTACAAAATAAAAAGCAAAAGATTAGAAGTTTAATTCTCGAGATTAGGGGAGGATTCACTAAATAAGTTTTTATTACTTATCATTAAATTAGCTCATCTTTTGTTGATCCATGTAGTATAGATATATCTATATCTATAAGAGCTGGCTGGTTAAACATTGTTTGCTGGGAAATGCATGTTGTATTAAGCAGAAATGTTTATTAACCATTTGTGTATTAGTTACTAACTGATAAGGTAAATTATATTAATCATATATGCAGTTACTAACCGGAGATACATATATTGTGAAGCTAGTTTTTATATGCTGATGGATTGTGGTTTATAAATTTTTGTTTGATATGAGATTTGAAACTTTTTTGTATACGTAATAAATATATATATATTTTTATCCGATTATTGATTATTGTATTTTTCAAAGCAAAACACAGACAATTAAAAGAATTCAGGATAATTTCTAAGAAATATAAACGATTGATATTTGTGTCTCGTATAAATTTCTTATGAAATAATAATCCCTGATATATTGGAGGCAACTGCCGAGGTAGGTCCAGTAAGTCCAATATAGACATATTGGAGGTTTGGCTGATAAGTCCAATATATATAACGTGTTGTATTCACGTGCAGAGATTATATCCGACAGTGTGTGTCCTTGCTCGATTGGTTTTAGTGTTTGACTCACTACCCACTTTTTTTCCTCCCAATTCTATTTTATTCATTGCATTATATGTTATTGTTATAACTACTTTGTTTACTGTTCTTCTTAACACCTTATTGTTTACTTAAAATGTTATTAAAGTCAAAAGAAATGGGTATTAATATTTTCTAGATACCGTGAGTCTTTTCCTTGAAGAAAAACTAAGTTAATGTCTCTATTAACTATTGATAGAGGTTCCCTTTTGAAGAGAAACAGCATGTCGGAAATCAAAATATCTTTTTATTTCACAGAGGATAAAACAAACAGTGCTCCAGACTACAAGTATTACCTGCGTATGTGGGCCAGTGAGAAAGAGCAGAAGAAGGAGACCATTAAGGATCTGCCAAAGATGAACCAGGTAAAGTGTCATCTGTGACACTATTTGCCAAGCCTTTGCTTTACTTTGTCCAAATTAAATCATGTAGACTGGTTGGAGGCCACAAGAAAATTTCTACTGCCTCTCGTCCTGCCTAAAACCTATTTAGTACTGTACTAATCATGAATTCAAAGTACAAATGTACTGCCCAGGTACACTTTGATGTCCCATCAAGGAATGGAGATCATATTGGTATTAAAGATGCGATTTCATTCCTTGATGATTTATCACTGTTTGCTTTTCCAGCGACAGATCTTTCACCCTCCTTTGCAGAGTTAGCAGGAGTCTGTAGCGTAGGGATGCACAATTGGTCCTCAGCTGTGACATTAGTACACTGTCTGCCAACAGTCAGTCGCACAGACTGCGCCAAGGGCTGCTCTGTGGCCTGCCTCAGTGAAGTGAGGGACAATAAAATTTGAACACCTTCGTTCACTTGTATATGTCAGCAAAAACAATTCTAACATATAAAAAGGAGTGATTCTCTGATAGATGAGTCCATCATGCTTTGGGCGTGACAGGTCCACGTTAATGGGATCCACCCTTACCGCAATTTTACACTCTCAATAATGTTTCCTCCCACAAGAAATCCGTAAACCTTCTGTTCCCAATCTCAGAAGCAGACATTGTAAGATTGTTGGAGTTTTATACTGCGACATTTTTGTAATATTGGGAGACCTGCTGTGTGCAGAGAATTGCCACAAGAAATAATCAGAAGAACTATTTAGGTTGAAAAACGAAAGAACAACTTTATTAAAGATAATAATGAAAAAACAATCCACACATAATATAAAACATACGTAAAAAACACAGTGGAGAACAATGATGATGCGTTCTGATATGTCACAAAGGACTTGACACCATGTCCTATTAGGACCAATTGGTAATGGTGCACCCTAATAAAGAATGGGTTCCCAATTACGGGTAATTATACAGAGTGTATAGCTCTACTATTGGTATAAGAATTGGATAATTATGACGAAATTGTGAGCCACGGGGATAGAAACTATATACTGCATCCAGGCGTTCCAGCTGATAATTGGTGAAAATCAGTTCTTATGGCAAAACCACAGTTTCATCTTATGAATGCAATTAGAACCAAACCAGCAATTGTAAATTGGACATCGAAATAATGTCAGGTAACCTCCCAGACCAATATATTGGAATGCTTAAATAGTGCACAAAACCATATCGAAAATTCTTTGGCTTAAAATAGACGCACGATGTTAGAATATCAAGGTACAAAAAGGACTTAAATAAGTCACTTATCTATCTATTTGGCAAGATGATCAACTGGCCCGACAGGAACCTTCATTAAACGACGTATTGCAATGTCAGCATTGGGTCATTCCATATAATTCATCTAATACATATGTATATGGCGCAGCCGATGGAAAATTATTATACACATAGACACTTAATGGAATTGAATTAAAAGGAACATTCAATTGTCTTATACGTAGGCATATAGGCAGGTGTGGTCCCACAAAGGGTTAGACTTAGATTGGTAATCAGGTAGACACAATTTCCAAACAATTTCCATATAATTAGTTTATAATTACTGCAGCATATAGCAAGATATAGCTAGTTGTTTATAGATATAGAGTCATACAGGTTATTGTACACGTAGACGTTTAAATGGAATTGAATTAGAAAGAGCATTCAATTGTCCTATACGTAGGTATATAGACAGATGTAATCCCACAAAGGGTTTTGCTTGAATTGGTAAATCAAGTAGACACATAGAATGGTCCAACCAACCAACTTTCATATAGTGCTACAATACTTGCTATACAGCGATATAAGGGCATGGAGCATACAGTTATACATATGAGTATATTATCAAGCAGTGTCACGAAACGGCTTGTAGAAATTGTTCTAGATGCTGATTATATTGCATGTAGCCACATAAGGAAATTAAATCCAAGTCAATTTTCACACACCGAGAAATAGTGGAATAACCCAGCTGACAAGCTTAATTAAATTAGGTAGATATAATATATCATGAAGGTCTACATTCAACCCAATATTCCAATATTAAGCACATGCTGGTTATTTTAAGGTGTAAAATCGTTATTAGGTTAAATTTAACCGTATAAGTAACATCACTCCTGATGAAGCCGTGACCCTAAAACGGCGAAACGCGTTGAGTTTTTTACTCAGAGTATGATACTCTTTTAACAGTCACTTTTTTTCAATCAATGCTTCTGATAAAACCCTTGGGTTGAATTGTGGCGTTGCCACTACCTGTATGACTCTATACTTAAAAACAACTAGCTACATCTTGCTATATGCTGCAGTAATTACAAACTAATGATATGGAATTCATTTGGTAATTGTTTGGAAATTGTTTGGTCAAACCATAGCTGTGTGTAGTTATACGGTTAAATTTAACCTAATAACGATTTTACACCTTAAAATAACCAGCATGTGCTTAATATTGGAATATTGGGTTGAATGTAGACCTTCATGATATATTATATCTACCTAATTTAATTAAGCTTGTCAGCTGGGTTATTCCACTATTTCTCGGTGTGTGAAAATTGACTTGGATTTAATTTCCTTATGTGGCTACATGCAATATAATCAGCATCTAGAACAATTTCTACAAGCCGTTTCGTGACACTGCTTGATAATATACTCATATGTATAACTGTATGCTCCATGCCCTTATATCGCTGTATAGCAAGTATTGTAGCACTATATGAAAGTTGGTTGGTTGGACCATTCTATGTGTCTACTTGATTTACCAATTCAAGCAAAACCCTTTGTGGGATTACATCTGTCTATATGCCTACGTATAGGACAATTGAATGCTCTTTCTAATTCAATTCCATTTAAACGTCTACGTGTACAATAACCTGTATGACTCTATATCTATAAACAACTAGCTATATCTTGCTATATGCTGCAGTAATTATAAACTAATTATATGGAAATTGTTTGGAAATTGTGTCTACCTGATTACCAATCTAAGTCTAACCCTTTGTGGGACCACACCTGCCTATATGCCTACGTATAAGACAATTGAATGTTCCTTTTAATTCAATTCCATTAAGTGTCTATGTGTATAATAATTTTCCATCGGCTGCGCCATATACATATGTATTAGATGAATTATATGGAATGACCCAATGCTGACATTGCAATACGTCGTTTAATGAAGGTTCCTGTCGGGCCAGTTGATCATCTTGCCAAATAGATAGATAAGTGACTTATTTAAGTCCTTTTTGGTACCTTGATATTCTAACATCGTGCGTCTATTTTAAGCCAAAGAATTTTCGATATGGTTTTGTGCACTATTTAAGCATTCCAATATATTGGTCTGGGAGGTTACCTGACATTATTTCGATGTCCAATTTACAATTGCTGGTTTGGTTCTAATTGCATTCATAAGATGAAACTGTGGTTTTGCCATAAGAACTGATTTTCACCAATTATCAGCTGGAACGCCTGGATGCAGTATATAGTTTCTATCCCCGTGGCTCACAATTTCGTCATAATTATCCAATTCTTATACCAATAGTAGAGCTATACACTCTGTATAATTACCCGTAATTGGGAACCCATTCTTTATTAGGGTGCACCATTACCAATTGGTCCTAATAGGACATGGTGTCAAGTCCTTTGTGACATATCAGAACGCATCATCATTGTTCTCCACTGTGTTTTTTACGTATGTTTTGTATTATGTGTGGATTGTTTTTTCATTATTATCTTTAATAAAGTTGTTCTTTCGTTTTTCATCATAACTATTATTGGGTTATCCCCTTTCCTTTGGAAGTGTAGGTGCTTCCGTTACATTGTTGTTTTATTTGAACTATTTAGGTTGACTGGATTATTTTTTTGTACTTTCAAAATTAATATACATCCCATCCAGTCGGTATGCCTGTGGACATACTAACGCTATCCACTATGAGGACCCTAAATTATAACAAACATTCCCTCTTAACCATTATCAACACCTCCCACAATACTAATAGACATGCTGCCACCACCAAGACTTGCAAACAGACATCTTTGGGGGGTTTTCAGTTTGAGCGTAAAAAAAACCAAAGAAGCGAAACCGCATGCTTTCTATCTTCATGTGATAGATTGTGATTTATAGTAAAAAGGTACTTCTATTTAATACAGATTACCACAAAACTGTGAATAGAGCCCCCTAGTGAACCCGGGCTTGGTCAAATAGTTGTTTATTCTTTCCATTCTCATTTTATTTTTTTATCAACCAGGAACAATTTATTGAGCTTTGCAAGACCTTCTACAACATGTTCAGTGAGGATCCTGTTGAACAAGAGCTGTATCATGCCATTGCTACGGTTGCAAGCCTCCTTTTGCGGATTGGAGAAGTAGGAAAGAAATTTAGCAACCCATCACAAAGAAATGCTGTGGATACACATGCAAATCTGACCAGCGAGCCATCTAGTGAAGAGGAAGAGCTGGACTTGACATTGGAGACCAGTCAGCAAAAAACCGAGGGACACTTAGAGCAGGGTATCCCAGTATTGTGCACCGCTCAACCAGAACTCACACAAGAGGAGATCCAAAAACTTCAAGAGGAAAGCAGAGGAGCAGGGAAAAACAGCCCTCCTACTCAGCCAGGCTCGGATGACGAAACAAAGGATGACACCTCGGTATCCTCCTATTCTATGGTTAGTGCCACCTCGCTACAATGTGAAGATATTGCAGATGATACTGTTTTAGTTGGATGTGAAGGCAGCAACTCAACACCTAAATATGGCAGCACCATTGACACGGAGTGGTCTATATCCTTTGAGCAGATTCTGGCCTCCATGCTGACCGAGGCAGCCCTGGTCAGCTACTTTGAGAAGAAAGTGGACATTGTTCAGAAGATCAAACAGAAAAAAGTTGAAAGACAGATCAGCTCATCAAGTGAATATGAACTTTCTTCTGTCTCGGGATAATAAATTTGTAAAATCAAACGTAATCTCTGTCCTGTTCACCTTACAAAAAAAGGCAAACTACATGAACATGTTACTCACTACTACTATACTGGACACAGAGGTTTAGGCATCTTCCCTCAGTAACTCATTTACACTCATAGCTTGAAAGAGCAGTAGCTTACTTGAAATGTCTTTCTGATTGAAAATGCTATGTTAAATTGGAACGCTTTTCATTGCAAGTTTCGATTATGCATGTCTTTCATTGACTATTCTTTCAATGCACATTTTTATATTTTATGCACCTGCACCTTGTCCCTCTGCATATCACTGGGCACTTGCTTTTGCTGTTACTAAGAAGAGTTTCTTCGATGTGCACTGTATAGTATTGAAGTAGTTCTTTTCTTTCAGCCCTAACGCACTAAACGTTTGAATGTCAGAGGATCAATATTTATAGTAATATTATGCCTTTGCTATAGAGGTTCTGGTAGTTCTCAGCCTATCAGTGTTTGTTTTGTGCCGAAGTGATGTAGAAGCCTGGGGCAGCAGTGTTAAGTACAGCTTGTCGCTAATGTGCAATATTATAGTGCATTTTTACAACATGTCTACAATACGAATAGAACATTTTTCTCATTATATTATGTCATCTGAAGAACATCTCATTACCTTTGTTTGCTCCTTGATTGTCTTGTTTCTTCCAAAACATACACACTTTCTTTTTCTTTTCTTGTTTTGAACACAAATTGACGTCCACCTAAGCCTTCGGTTGGTTTTGCTTAGGGATGAGTTGCTATGTTTGTACACTAGATAGCCTTATCATTGGAATACTACACTATGCTGCTCTATATGCCATTTTTAGATATTATTTAATGTTATGGTTTCCCTATATAACCTAAGAATGTCAGTTACTCGGTGACATCATAGTTCAATGTCTTTCTGTTTTCATTACATTCCAGTATCGGATAGTCCACCAGTCAAATTAAATATTGTAATGCTAAACTGTTTTTGTTTTTATCTTCTATGACGTCCATGGCATTTGTCACAGGCAGTGAAATCTAGCTCTGTAGTGTTAGATATTATATCTAGAGTGAAATTAAAGATTACAGTATCTGTATAGGCCTGAAATATTGTTTTTTCTATGTTTACAATGTATGTGTGTGACCTCCACAATTGTTTGATTTTACTCCTTCTATAGACTTGATTGAACGGGGTGTAGTTTAATGAGCGCAGTGGCTGTGATAGGATTCAGGGCAAAGAGGATACTGAAAACATTTAAAATCCAAAGGTGGCTTAAGGTGAATATGTAATGTTCAGGTTTACTTTGGCTGCAGTATCCATTTATTGTGTGATTCGTGCTATGTCCAGCTATATCCCTTTAAGGTTTGAATAATGCATTGAACATAAAGATGAATGCGGTTTCGCTTCCTTTGAGAAATCGCAGACTACGCTTGTCAAGATCCACTGCAGGGCACCACCATCATTCTCAATTGTGGGCATCACTTACTTAGGATTATTGGGCTGCGCCTTAGCTTGCCTTAATCGCTGAGGGACAATTACACCTGGAGGGAACAGAAGGCTGTCCATATGATGGCTCTTCTGCTCACAGCTGTCACTCGATGGTGGCTAGCCATCAAAAGGGAGTTAGTGCAACACTTTGGAAATGGAATTATCCAATTTTCCTAGTTAATACATACAGAGAGTGATTCTCTTACAAATGAACCTGAGTTTTGTTGGGTATGACAGGTGCACTTTAACCTCCCTGGCGGTGTTCCCGAGTGTGTCTCGGGGTTAAATTTCACCGCTGAGAGCAGTAACCCCGTGACACACTCAGGCTGTATACATCACCGCTCCCTCGATGATCTCTGCAGTCTCCTCCGGCTATCGCAGCATTTTACTTCCTGGATTCCTTCTCGCGAGGAAGGAACCAGGAAGTATAAGGTCGTGGTCGCCGGAGGAGGCAGCTGGGGACATCGAGGGAGCGCAGGGAGAGGGTATGTATCCAGCGGCATCCTGAGTGTTGCTTGGGGTTACCGCTTCCAACATAGGTAGCTAGGGGGGGCAAAAAAAAAAATAGACCGCTTTTAGACACGGTTTTTCACATAAATTAGGCCGCCAGGGAGGTTAATGAGATGTAACAGTCACCACTTATCTTGGTAATGCCTATAAGTGGATGTCTAGTTCACAGCCAGTGACTCCTGAGTTCATTGCCAGCACCTTAGCAGCTCCCGTTGGTTGGCTTCCAGAGTTTAGGAGAGCCACCTGTAGGCCGGCACACTGCTAGGTCAGACCTGCATGCTTTTGTTTTGATTCATAAGTGAGGAGCAAAAATTTTCTTTAGGGATTGAAGCTAAAGCCCTACATTTGCTAGCTGTGTGGATAGCGCATTAATTAAGGAGAATTAAAATCCCAATCAAATCTTCTATCACGCTCCTTTTAATCAGCCAAAAACTGGGTGGGTAATTGACATGTGGCTGCTAAGATACCTGGACCCACATGGGTAACTGCGACTGTGACTGCTGAAGACTCAAGTACCGCGATTTGGGTCTGTGTCGAAATGAGCTTCTTCCATTTTAATATGGATGCTTGTGGGGGGGGGGGTCATTCTTCTGAACTTGACCCTTTCTTAAATTATTACAACTTTTACAGCACATGCTGCTTTTTCAAAACGTTTAACCATTTACCTTTCCTATTGCCATAGATAATCTCCATAAAGCATTAGGTTTACATTGTATTGGTATTTTGGTAAACATAATGTGCATTTGAAAGAATTTAATTATGGCTCTGTACATGATTGGCTTTAAAAATCCATCTAATTATTGTTGGGTAAACGTATTGTAACATGCATTAAATTATGTTTATTTTTCTTATGATTGGTGTAACAGCTTGGACAATAGATATTTCCGAATGTTACGTTCCGTATTATATTATTACATGATTCTTTTTAAGCCCCCTTGTGGTAGGCTTTATTGATCTGTGCACCACCTATACTAATTTATTAGATTTTTTTTTTAACTTAAAACGTATAATTTGTCTTTTAATTATCTTTGATTTTCCATGTATTCAATAAACCAAAAATAAGCCAAAAATGTTTAGGTATTTTCAATTCTGTCAAGGATATGATGTACATTCTTTCTTAATTCTAATTTCATAAGATTATAAAATATTATTAAAAACTAGCTGCTCTGAACGCCTTAACTGGACAGTTTTCTGTCTGCCGGGTGCCTGGGTTAGGCATGTGGCTGAAAGAGTAGACGGATTGAGAGGGGCTGGAGATTACCTAGCTGTCATGGTCCATATTAGTGATGCACCGAAATTAACATTTTGGGCCGCTACTGAAAATTAGGGATCCGCTCCGGCCGAAAACCAGTTATCTGGGCCTGAAGGCTCAGCCGGGCTGGGGGCTCGCTTGAGCCTGGAGGCCGGTCGGCCTCCAGGCTCAAAGGAGCCACTGGCTCGGCCGGGCCTCCCAGGCCCAGGTTCGGATGACTGTTTTTTGGGGGTGAGAACGCATTGCCTACATCCACATACTTTGGCCCTGAGCTCCTCCAGCGGTCTCTATGGCAGTCCTCCTGCATCGGATGCACAGGCCAACTGCTACCCACTCTCCGTGCGCACACCGTCAGAGACGCCAGTTGCAGGGATGATGTCACGGAGACGGAAGCCTTTGACCCTGCTGACTGCTGGACTGGAGACAGCTTTGCCGCTGGTTGGGGGCTTCACTAGCCTGGGAGGGAAGCCCCAACCAGTGGTGACACTGTCACCGGTCCGCACACATTCTGTGTTTCTGTTAAACAGGAAATCAGATAAGACTCTGGCCTGGTTTTGTCTATTCTTTCGTGTTAACCTATTAAGCTCCTTGATCTTCCGTGTACCGACTTCAGCTTGTCTGCTATCCCTCTCTGGTTAATGATCTCTGGCTTCTGTAGGACTACCCGTTCTGGTTACTGATCTCCGGCTTTGTTTATGACTACGTCTTTGGTATTGTCCTTTATTGGAAAGTCTGGAATACCCATGCCCCACTGCGTAAAGTGCGAGTAAAAGGGGCCCATCTCCCCTGGGTTACCGCTGATCTTACACAAATGTACCAGCTTAGAGATTCACTGTGGTCAAATTTCAAGAGTCCTGGTTCCAGGAACGATCACTGTGAATACCAAAAATGGCAGAATGCATGCACAAAACAAACAAAAATGGCTAAAGCCCAATACTTCAATGAAAATCTAAACCATAACATATCAAACCCTAGAAATTTTTGAAAAATCATAAGTAACATACAAGCACCCCGCCCCCCCCCCCTCGTCCACTCCCAAACGGCTGCTGTCAAAGTAAACAACCAAACCCTGCAACAGCCCCTAGATGTAGCAAATGTCTGTAATGATTATTTTGTTGGTTGCGCCACCCCCTGATTGCTAAGCTATCAAATGACACGCATTCTGAAAGGCAAAACGCAGGTCAGGCCCCTCCAACTGTGCAAAGACCCTGTATCAGAGAAAAATTCAGTTTTAGACCAGTGACTGTCAGTGTCATTACTAAACTTCTCTGAAATAAAAAAATGAAATATCAGTCTGGACCTGATCAAATCCCAGCAATGCTGCTTAAAATCAGTGCGCCGGCAATTGCAAAACCTGTTGCAACTATAATCAATGAATCACTGGCAACTGGTTACATACCCAAACTCTGGAAGACTGAGAGAGTTTGTACCTATCCATAAAAGTGGAGACAAGACTTTGGTATCAAACTACTGCCCGATATCATTGCTCCCTATAATGTCAAAGTAACATCAGGAAGCATTATTTTACTGAGAGGGTGGTGGATACATGTTACAGTCTTCCAGTAGAAGTGGTAGAGGCCAAAACAGTAATTGAATTTAAGCAAGCATTGGATAGGCATAAGGCTATCCTAAACAAAAGATAAATCCAGGTCAAGTATCCATGTAATTGGGCAGACTAGATGGGCCGAAAGGTTCTTATCTGCCGACATTTTTCTATGTTTCTATGTCAAAAATTCTGGAAAAATGTGTCTACACACAATTACGTGATTATTATCAGTATTGGAACTATTTAACCCCAGATCAATCAGGCTTTCGTCCATATCATTCAACTACCACTGCCCTTTTAAAGGTTTGTACTGATATCCAAGCTGGCATGGGACAAGGAAACCTAAACTGGAGGCATCTTCCTTGATTTTGCCAAGGCCTTTGACACCGTAGACCATGGCATCCTATTACAAAAACCTAAGAAGTCTGGTATTGGTGATCGCACGCTAACCTGGTTTCAATCAAATGTATCTGATCGGTAGCAATATGTGTCCATTTCTGGCAGCTCCTCCCTCCCAGTCACATGCGGTGTACCCCAAGACTCGATACCTTTTTTTTCTTTTAGGAAGAGAATTACATGTTTTGTAGACTGCAAAAGAAAGAGCATTAAAAATAACAGCAAAGTAGGAGTCCTGCAAAAAAGGAAGGAGATGCAAAACACTCACCTCCAGCACAATAAACTGTTCCCAACTCGTTTCCCATTTGTTCACTGCCTCAAGCATCTCTTTGCATTTTTCAAATTCTTTTTTTTTTTCTAAATTTTTATTTTGTCTAAGAAAAAGGTCACAAACCGACCAGGAAGGTTGGCCGCGCAGGGCCAGGGATAGATCAACAGTAAAAAAAAAAAAAAAACATGGGAAGTCATCAGAAAAATCTTAATAAACTTATCTGAAATGTCCAGCCTAAACCGAAGTCAAAAGGGGAAAATCAAAAATACGTCAGGAGGGCCGATTCAGAAAAAACATAATGGCAATAGCGCTCATCCAGAAGGCTCCAGGGGGTCCCAAAAACAAGGCTCGATACTTGGCCGCCCTGCTATTTACAATATTCATAAATGATCTGCCCAACGTCTGCAAAGCCTCAACTGTACACATGTACGCAGATGACACTGTAATCTATACCAGACCTCAAAATTTCCACTCGCCTGCTTGCATTCTGCGAGTGGAAATTCTCTGAGGGCGAGTGGGTGGACTGACCCGTCAGTTGCTGGGGTCCGGTTCAGTGGGCCGCCGTCTTCTTAATTGACAGCTCCGGTATCGGACACTCGGAGTCCGAATCCGGAGCTGTCTGTTCAGCCCTGTTCACCTGCCCACCCATGTGAAGCGTCGCACACTCGCAGCGTAAGTGCTGCGAGTCAACCAAGCATCATGTGGGTGGGTCAGGTGACGAGCAGGAGGGGGCGGCACCAATGGAGCGTGCAGAAGAGACGGAGGACAGAGCATCGCAATTTGTAAGTGACTGTTTTGGGGGAGTAAAAAGACTGAATGGAAGAGAGGGGATGAAAAAAAAAGACAGCAGATGAATAAAAAGACGGGATGAAAAAAGAGTGGATTAAAAAGAGTGGATGAAAAAAAAGACGAGATGAAAAAAAGAGTGGATGAAAAAAAAGACGAGATGAAAAAAAGAGTGGATGAAAAAAAAGACGAGATGAAAAAAAGAGTGGATGAAAAAAAAGACGAGATGAAAAAAAGTGGATGAAAAAAAAGACGGGATGAAAAAAAGGCAGAGTGGATGAAAAAAAAATGGGATGAACAAAAAAAGAATAAGAGGGGATGGAAAAAAAAAATGAGAGGGGATGGAAAAAAAAGAATGAGGGGATGGAAAAAAAGAAAGAGAGGGGTGAAAAAAAAAGAGAGGGAAGGGGTAAAAAGAATGAGAGGGGATTAAAAAAAGAAAGGGGATGGAATAAAAAAATGAATGAGAGGGGATGGGAAAAAAAAATGCGAGGGGATGGAAAAAAAGTAAGAATGAGAGGGGATGGAAAAAAAAGAATGCGAGGGGATGGAAAAAAAGAAAGAATGAGAGGGGATGGAAAAAAAGAAATGCGAGGGGATGGAAAAAAAGAATGCGAGGGGATGGAAAAAAAAAGAATGAGGGGATGGAAAAAAAGAAAATGAGACGGGATGGAAAAGAAAATGAGAGGGGATGGAAAAAAAAGAATGAGAGGGGATGGGAAAAAAAGAATGCGAGGGGATGAAAAAAAAGACAGCAGATGAATAAAAAGACGGGATGAAAAAAGAGTGGATTAAAAAGAGTGGATGAAAAAAAAGACGAGATGAAAAAAAGAGTGGATGAAAAAAAAGACGAGATGAAAAAAAGAGTGGATGAAAAAAAAGACGAGATGAAAAAAAGAGTGGATGAAAAAAAAGACGAGATGAAAAAAAGAGTGGATGAAAAAAAAGACAGGATGAAAAAAAAATGAGAGGGGATGGAAAAAAAAAATGAGAGGGGATGGAAAAAAAAAATGAGAGGGGATGGAAAAAAAAAATGAGAGGGGATGGAAAAAAAAGAATGAGGGGATGGAAAAAAAGAAAGAGAGGGGTGAAAAAAAAAGAGAGGGAAGGGGTAAAAAGAATGAGAGGGGATTAAAAAAAGAAAGGGGATGGAAATAAAAAATGAATGAGAGGGGATGGGAAAAAAAAGAATGCGAGGGGATGGAAAAAAAGTAAGAATGAGAGGGGATGGAAAAAAGAAAATGCGAGGGGATGGAAAAAAAGAAAGAATGAGAGGGGATGGAAAAAAAGAAATGCGAGGGGATGGAAAAAAAGAATGCGAGGGGATGGGAAAAAAAAAGAATGAGGGGATGGAAAAAAAGAAAATGAGACGGGATGGAAAAGAAAATGAGAGGGGATGGAAAAAAATAAAATGAGAGGGGATGGGAAAAAAAAGAATGCGAGGGGATGAAAAAAAAGTAAGAATGAGAGGGGATGGAAAAAAGAAAATGCGAGGGGATGGAAAAAAAGAAAGAATGAGAGGGGATGGAAAAAAAGAAATGCGAGGGGATGGAAAAAAAAAATGAGAGGGGATGGAAAAAAAAGAATGCGAGGGGATGGGAAAAAAAGAAAATGAGAGGGGATGGAAAAAAAAGAAAATGAGAGGGGATGGAAAAAAAGAAAGAGAGGGGTGAAAAAAAAAGAGAGGGAAGGGGTAAAAAGAATGAGAGGGGGTATAAAAAAAAGGCATTGGACAACTGATACGCTCCTACACTCCACAGCAATAAAACACACAGTAATGTGCAGTGTGTATATGCATATCAGAGTTCTACAGCAATAAAACTCAATGTGCGGTGTGTATGAGCATGAGTTTTATTACCGTGGAGCTCCCTGATATGTGCGGTGTGTAGGAGTGTATCAGGGAGCTCCACAGTAATAAAACTCACACTCATACACACTGCACATTATTATGAGGTTTATTGCTGTGGAGCTCCGTGATACACTCCTAAAGGAAAATGTGTGGTGTATATGTTTACACTGCTTTGTTATAATATTAATGATAATTAAACAATCATTTTAGAAGGTGTAGAAAAGTGGTAGAAAAGTGGATCAAACACAACAAACTTTTTCTAAATACTGACAAAACTGGTACAATGCTCTTTGGAACAGCACCTAAACTACACAAATTGCAAAATCCCCATCTATGTGTGGGGACAAGATCAAATGACAGGTTGACCACAGTCACTTCTCTCAAATATCTAGGTATGTGGTTAGACCCAAATCTATCTTTTGGCCCCCACATAGAAAAACTTTCATCTAAACTTTACCCCAAACTAGGTGCCCTGTACAGAAACAAATCCTGCCTGAGCCCCGCGGTAAGAAAGCAGATTGTACAACAAATGCTTATGCCGGCTTTTGAATATGAAGATGCAGTGGGTCACAATGGCAGACCGCATAGTCCTTTATCAAGCAATTGGTGAGGGACAGGCGGCAAAGCAGCCTAGTCTGGTACAACAGCAAACGTTCACAATGGTTCGACTAGCAAGCAAAGGTCGGCAACGAGATGGCAATAATGGTAGGCATTCAAATCTTATTCTTTATAGTGTGGCGCCAGACATTTGTTTCAAGTAAATATCTACATGTGTATGACACTCTCCACTCCCCACACCGGTGTCTCTCCCACACCCAACAAATAGCAATTACTAATATAAGTGGTTCAGCGATTCAAAAATATACATATATTTTCTACTGTGACCAAACCCCAAATTATGGAATATAATAGGGATAGTATCACCCAACAAATTTCACTTTTAATACATACATGATATGTAAAAGAGTATAGTATTCAATCTGGACATAGATTGTAACTTGCTGTATCTTCACAACTCATATACATATATGGAAGAAAACACAATAAAAGATTTCACATAGTTCAACGAGTAGAACGCCAACCTAATGTAATGTCTTACGAGTTATGATAAATTTCCACTCACACGCTGCTGAGCCTTAACTGGCTCTGTTTATTGCACATGTGGGGGATTTTATCTTGGGGTCCCCACTTACCCTTCCTCTTGATAGTCCTCTTCTGATGTAATATCCCGGGGACCGCCAAGAGGTTCAATACGACCTCCAGTGACGAGCAGAGAACATAGGGCACCAAAAGTGCTCCCTAGTGTGATATCATGCGGCAAAGGATGTGACATATACGATTCAAAACGTACACTTTCCTGAGCCTCATGCGGCTCCGCGTCTTCCACCTTCAGGATTTTTAGGGCAAATCCTTTTAAACCCCTTTACACAGCTGTACTAGACTCACTGGATTTAAAAATAACATTTAATTTATTATAATTACATCTGTATAAAACAAATAAAAAAATCTTGCTATAGCTTTTTTTAAAAATCACTGATATTCATTAGAACGCGTTTCGTCCCTCCTGGGACTTAATAAGCAAGTAATCCAGTGTCCTACTCCTATTCCCCCATTCATAGAAGCCGTTACTTAGGTAAACAGATCCATTTGTTCGCCTCTCGATGTAAATGTCTTATACATTATCCTATAGTCCTTACTGGACTATTCTGCCCTTCGGGCTGGATACATGTTCCAGCTTGGTCCAGCCGTACGGATTCTCCTTAATTTCCTGGTTTGTGTCATCGTGTCCAGTCTAGTGCTGACTGCGTGTGCTTCCCAATTTGGAACGCACCTATGAGATCAATGAATCTCCCGGTGTTAGCGTTGGGTTAATTCAGTCTAGCGCCGGACCAATAGATCGTTTGCCTCTCGCTAGAAACGGGAAAAATCATTTAGCCCGTCGCTATTTGCGATTCATAGCGCGAGTTTACTGTATTTTCTGCGTCCTATACTTAACATGGGCAGCGCTAGAGATCTCTAGCACTTTTGTAACTAACAAATACTTGGTGCTTGCACTAATTTCTGGAGAGACGTTAATCGCAAAATTTTACCTACTACTCAACCCTGGTGTTAACTCCAAAAAAAAACAGGTTCTTGCCAAAAATTAAAAGGAATGCAGCACAGGTGTTCTATTGGCCCCATACACTATAGCAATGGATATGGCCAGCAATGTTTTTTTTTTTTTTGAGAAAGGATTTTACCAGGAAGGATACATTGAGATTTCTCTCGTTTTCAAGTATGTCCTGGGTGGCGAGTATGTACCGTTTGGTGTCTTGCCCAAGGACACTTACTGGAGAGGTGCTCGCTGGAATCGAACCCATGTCTCCACAGGCTCTCTCCACGTAGAGCAGTGATGTTACCTCTACTCCACCCAGCTGGTACAATGATCACGTATGTACAATGTTGCTGCTGTTGCAGTAGGCTCTATTATATGTATGTATCCTTCATCCACATATATCCTAATTCTAATATATTGCCTGATTCTAAACATTTTATGCTGGGGGTTATTCATAGTATGTAAGTGGTTGATTATTCGGGTGACCGTGTGGATTATGTTTAAAGGGACACATGGATAAATCTTGCTCTGAAACATGTATTATTTATATGCTGCAGCAGGGAAATTATCGTCGCTCACCTGGCCTTCCTTTTGGATCTATTAACTGCATTGTAATGCTTCTACATGCTGTTGGGTGGCATTTATCATGCAATACCCATCAGCCTTAATTAATATATGTGTGCATATAAACATGGATAATATGGCCACCTTGGAGGATTTTAATAATGCAGAGTGTGCATCCAGCTAGTCGCTGAATGTGTTCATACTTATTCAAGCTTGTGAGGGCAGGGGATAGGTATGACCCGGCACTCTGCACTGAAAAAAAACAGTTCTATCCTTTACACCAGTGGTTCCCAACCGTGTTCCTCAAGTACCACTAACAGGCCAGATTTTAATAAACTGTTGAGAAAAAAAATAATAAAAACGGGAAATCGTTTTTACATTGAAACCTATGGGATTTGCCTGTTTAAACCTGTTGATCAAAAGCACAGAAAATCTGGGCATTTTGCCAACTTTTCAGTGCTGTTTGGCATTCTCTGAATAGTTTAACTATTACTTCTCTATGGGGAATTTCACTGCCGACGAAGATCGCCGAATTGCACTGTGTTTTCGCTAGCGATTCGCCAATATTTGGCGAATTGCTAGCTTTCTGAATAGCCGAATTACCACGAAATTCCACTGTACGTTGCAATTCATCGTTCGGTGCAATTCAGTGGCAAATTCGGCTCTCTTTGAATAACCCTTTTACAGTAGTGGCCCAAAAAGAAGGAGGTTATGTGCTTCCTGTAGGGATTTATCTCTGCACGTGTCTACAACATGTCGAGATTTATATTCAATAAGAAACTTATACGAGACACAAATATCAATCGTTTACATTTCCTAGAAATTCTCCTAAATTCTTTCAATTGTCTGTGTTTTGCTTTGAAGAATACACTAATCAATAATCGGATAAAAATATATATATTTATTACGTATACAAAAAAAGTTTCAAATCTCATATCATAAACAAAGATTTATAACCAACCGCAACATCCATCAGCACATAGACACTAGCTTCCCAATATATGTATCTCCTGTTAGTAACTGCATATATGATTAATATCATTTACTTTATCAGTTAGTAACTATACACAAATGGTTAATAAACATTTCTGCTTAACGAAAACAATTAACATGTATTTCCCAGCAAACCAATGTTTAACAAGCTAGATCTTGTAGAGATATATGTATCTCTCTATGCTACGTGGATCAACAAAAGATGAGCCATCACTTATTCTATTTCTAGAATGTTAAGTAATAAAAACTTATTTAGTGAATCCTCCCCTAATATCGAGAATTAAACTTCTAATCTTCTGCTTTTTATATTGTAGCTATATAATTCCTTGCTTATTAATTTCATATATATTGTATTTCACTTGGCAACAATTACTTTAGGATAAATCCTTATATCTGATTCTTCTTTCATATCTCTATCTGCAGATATAGAAATATGTTGAAGACCCTGGATCTCATAGTAATCTGAGATATCTCAGTCTATCTGTTGCAAGAAATACTCCAGATATATATAATTACATTAATTCTAAATTTAATAGCTTTCATACATTACCTCTCCAATCGGGATTCAATGAGTTACAGCCTTTGAATATTATTTATGTAATGTATTGTTTTTGGAATATGTGAAAATTATCAATGTAGATTTTCAATGCATGTGAGTTAGAGATGTGGTCCTAATTAAGTGATATGTTTTTCTTGAATGCATTATCGTGTCTTGGGATGGTCTGAATGCATTATGTCCTGGAATGATCTGAATGCATTGTCGTGTAAGTCTGAATGCCTCGTGTCCTGGAAATCTGAATGCATTGTCGTGTAAGTCTGAATGAATTTTCAACGAACAGTACAGCTCCAATTATAGTCAATTTGACGTCACTGACAATCTACCTCTTTTCATTTAAATATTATTCTCTATATTAAATATAATATTTACTATACCTCAAGAGGGCAGTGTTGCACTTCCAATTATTTCCACATTTTAATTTTAATATACCTTATCTCAGATCAAAGGTCAATCTGTCTTAACAAAGATCCTCTATTCAGTCCTAGACTTTGGGTCTCTCCTGTCAAGAATTAAATTAATATCTCCACTCCTCTCAAAGTTTTTACTAAGTAAATTCCTTTCTAAAATAACATGTCTGGCACTTAGCTCGGCATTATATCAAATAAAGACATTTTAAGATTCCATCATGTCTGGCATTTATAAAAAAAACTCTTAAGGTTTCACCTAGCCATGAACTAATTAAAAAAAATCTGTCCATTTCTAAAACTAGGGAAAATTGAAAAAGAAAGACTTTACATTAAACAAGATGGCTACAGGCATCCATTTTAATTTTTTTGTCCATTAATATACCCAACATTCCCGTACAACCTATAAATTTTATGCAGCAATTGTAACATTATTTAAACAAAAGATAAATCCAGGTAAAGTATCCATGTAATTGGGCAGACTAGATGGGCCGAAAGGTTCTTATCTGCCGACACTTTCTATGTTATCACAGAGGAGTTTAAATGCAGTTAGGCACATGAATAAACAATGATGATATAGTAAGCTTCCTAGAAAATGGGTCATTTTAATGATATTGAAATTGTCTATCACCATCAGGAGTCCAATGTTTTCTCCACAGGTCATATGATGTTCTTAAACTCCATCACTACTAACGAAGTGTCATCTCAGAGACAGACGTTACCTTGTAAAGTAATACCGACTAATTTTGTGACTGGGTATGGTAGGGGAAAGAGTAGAAAGACAAATGGGCAGTAGGATCTTTGTCAAAGGAGATACCCAGGAATGGCCAAATGCAGGCAACCCACTGTCTCCTCCTCTAGAGCCAATTACATACCTTTATAAAATTCTTAATCCAACAAAGATCTTGTCCTAAATAGATGGTATTATCAGCTGCTTAGATTTTACTAACACAAACTGCAGGATTTTTTGCTTTTTTCTGTAATATATTGGTATGTGAAGCAGGATGCTTTCTGAAGACAAATGACACAATGACCAATAGGGACATTATAGCTTTTTTATATTTAAATTTTTTTTATTTTGAAAAATCGACAGCTTAATAACAGTGGATGGCCGCACAGGGCCAAAACATATCAGAAAGACAGTGAGCGATAATAAAAGTCAGCTAAGAACAGCAATCGGTCAGCAGAAATTCATCCCCAAATGGGGGGGGGTCTCATCAAAACCCTTAGAACATGTAAATAAAAATCTTCTATAACATCAAGTGTCTGAATGTACTTCGTGAAAGGAGCACGGCCGAAAGTATCCAACATAAAAGAAAAATGGGGGAAGGGGTAAAAACTTAAAAAGGAAGGGGGAAGAAAAATGGAGGGTAGCGGCAAAGGCCCAAACTGTGCCGTCCCTGGCATAGTCCCATAAGTCCAGAGGACAGTGGGGGCCAAGGGGAGCAATTGGCACTAGGCCCTGACACTCGGGAGACCAAGTCGGGCACCAGGCCACGATGGCAGTCCTCAAAATAGCCCAGTACGCCAAAAAAAGTGTAAGAAGGGAAAAGGAAAATGGCAAAGAGTTAGACAAAAGAAACTTTAAGAGGGGAGGGGATTCTTCAAAAGCAGTAAGTCTCAGCTCATGGGGAGAAAGATATAAAATAAAAAATATTTTTTAAAAAGGGGGGGGGGGAAATGTGTCTCACATAAATGTCCCCAGCCGGGGAACAACAGCATAGAGACAGCAGGAGGGAAAAGTCTGCTTCAGCCCGTGTCCCTCCAAGGGGTGGAAGCAGCAGCCCGACCAGTCTCAAACATATTGCGGAGGGCAGATCGGGTGACCCATCTCCAGGCCATTCAGTTATCTTCTCCACCTTCACCTCAGCGCCAAGGCCTCCACAAAAACTTTCTGGCTGAAAGGCCAGGACATACATCCCTTGCGGATCCGATGACGGTCAACCAGGCCCCCGGCTCCAGCAGTTCCCTCGCTGCAGCGTGGGTCAGGACCCCAGTCCCAGTATCTTCGTCCCACAGTGGAGCAGGGAATCGAGCGATAGCGATAGGCCCAGACCACGACTGCTTCTCGGCCAGCCTGTGGGGGCCCTCCCCCATCTCCAGACACGGACTGGGACCTCCACACTCTGCCAGTGCCTCATCCAGCAGCTCACGGCTCGGCGGACCACTGGCAGCCAACGCACCGGGGCCTCCCAACTGTGACAGCTCTTCCTCCCGCAAGGTAAGCGGCAGCTGCCAGGATTCTGGGTCACCTCTCTCACCAGAGGTCTCCTCCACACTCTCACTACCAGTCACGGTAGCTGTCTCTCTGGACCCATCCAGTGTGGCTCTGTTCGGGGAACACGTTCCTCTGCGGCTCCTCAGGATCTCTGTGAAGCACCGCATGTCGCCCCGCGTCAGCGGGCGACCGTCGTCCTCTGCCTCCGCTAACAAACCTTTGACGCTGTCAGGATCCCTGGCTGTAGCCATTCTGGAACCCCCCCTGGTGGTACACTTCCATGTACTGTTCCTGCCCTGTAACCAGCATTCACTATCAGCATCCAGCAATGCAACAGTTAACTCACAAACAACACACGTGACTCACAAAATAAAGGGCTCTGCCCCACAATTAACATTGCTGGTTCATTACAGCTCTTGTGCTGAGAGAGTGAGGTGCTACTAACGCGGTGCTCTGCTGTACCAATCTGTTCCTGTTTATTATTTATGTTTCCTGCAACTCCACCATCATCCTTCTGAGAATCATCCGGTCAGTTTATTTCCCTATCATCCTCCATACCCCTTCCCACCTGCTTATCAGTGCAGGACACTGCATCCTGGGCTCATACCCCTGCCATCCAGGTGCCACCCAGGTACCATCCCCACGATCCTGACAGAATGAACCAGCCTAATACAAATGAGCCCGCAGTGCTGCACTTTATGATGGAGTTATTGAAAAAGACTTTCCAGGACCTGTTTAAAAACCTGACTGATTCCCTGGTGAAATTGCTGCAAGATATGTGGGGCTCCTCGACTAAGGAGTGCACTCCTGCAGCTAACAAGTACAGAGAACCACTGTCCCCTGAAGAACGTGCTAGGAGACTGGCAGACAATCTCTGCCTGTACTGCGGGGAAAGGTCACATTGGGTCTCAAATTGCCCATCAAAACCTGCCAGACCCGCGGCTGTTAAGCCAGTGCCAAAGTCTGCTGCAACTCCCAAGCACGCTCCAGTGCTTAGAACTCTAAAGCAAACCCAGGCTTCCAGGCCTGCTTCTATGTCTAAACCTGCTTCAGAGAGACCTGCGGCACCTAAGCCGGTATCCTTGCCCAAACCGGCCCCCAGGGGAGTTACTGTGCACGAGAGACTACACCCAGAAAACCTCCTGTGCCAAAGAGGTCCCCAAAACCACATCCTCCCCCCAAACTTGTACCAAGAAAACCTCCTGCACCCAGACCTGTCCCCAGAAGATCCGTGCCCGCTGCGCCCAGGAACCACCGGGTATCTCTGGAGTCCATCTACAGTTGTGTTCAAAATTATTCAACCCCCACTGAAATTGAGTGTTTTGGCCAGTTTGACATTGATTTTGATCATTCAGTCATCTTGCTTACAATTAAATCAAAGAGGCACGTGTAGGTCAGACAAATATAACATTTATAATGAAATAACCACAAATGTCTTTTCTGTGCTCACATCATTATCAGTTTTATTCAACCCCCAAGTGACATTCAATCTTAGTACTTAGTACAACATCCTTTTACAGTTATAACAGCTTTTAAACGTGAAGCATAGCTTGACACAAGTGTCTTGCAGCGATCTACGGGTATCTTCGCCCATTCGTCATGGGCAAAAGCCTCCAGTTCAGTCACATTCTTAGGCTTGCGCACTGCAACTGCTTTCTTTAAGTCCCACCAGAGGTTCTCCATCGGATTTAAGTCAGGTGACTGCGATGGCCACTCCAAAATGTTCCAGCCTTTAATCTGCAACCATGCTCTAGTGGACTTGGAGGTATGCTTGGGATCATTGTCCTGTTGAAAGGTCCAACGTCTCCCAAGCCTCAGGTTTCTGACGGACTGCATCACATTGTCATCCAATATCTCCTGGTACTGAAAAGAATTCATGGTACCTTGCACACGCTGAAGCTTCCCTGTACCTGCAGAAGCAAAACAGCCCCAAAGCATGATTGACCCCCGCCATGCTTCACAGTAGGCAAGAGTGTTCTTTCTTTCTTGTTCTTCCTGCCCAAACCTAAGTGTCAGGATCGCCACCCTCTGGCCCCTGTCACCCACGCCAACCCTGCATCATGAACATGCACGTTCCTAAACCTGCATGTTCCCAGCATCCTAGCCTTAGATTCTCACCTGACAACACCTCCCCTAATTACCCCTGCATATAGGAAGCTACGCCCTCCAGACTCATTACAATTGAAGTTACTGACTGCGATACCTGTGTACTAAAGCTCCCTGAAACTGCCTGACCTTCTCCTGAACTCTTGCTAAGACCAAGGACCTTCTGCTACAATCTGGACTCTCATTCCTTCACTCACCGGTAACCCTCCCATCCTGCCTCTCCCTGCCCCATCTAAGACTCCCCGTGTACCGAACCCTGCTGTACCACTGACTATTCTCTGCCAACCTTGCCGTGTACCGAACCCTGCTGTACCACCGACTATTCTCTGCAGCCTGCCGTGTACCGAAGTCTCCGAACAGCACTGTCTACCCACCGACTATTCTCTGCCACCTTGCCGGTACCGAACCCTGCTGTACCACCGACTATTCTCTGCCAGCCTTGCCGTGTACCGAACCCCGTGTTGAATCCTGAGACTCTATTGCCTATACCCTGTTCTGATTTCATGCCACTGTGTTATGTGCAAATAAACACTCTTTTGTTATTCTAAAACCTGCCTTCATCACTGCATCCTGGGCTCACAACCAACCTGCTACACTACCCGCCGTCTAAACGTGACACATAGCGTTGATCCATGGGCCCAAACAGTTCTAATTTTGTTTCATCAGTCCACAGAACATTGTCCCAAAACTTCTGTGGTTTGTCCACATGACTTTTGGCATACTGCAGTCGACTCTTCTTATTCTTTGGAGACAGCAAGGGGGTGCGCCTGGGAGTTCTGGCATGGAGGCCTTCATTACGCAGTGTGCGCCGTATTGTCTGAGCTGAAACTTCAGTACCCACATCTGACAAATCTTTTCTCAGTTCCTCAGCAGTCACATGGGGACTTTTCTCCACTCTACGCTTCAGGTAGCGCACAGCAGTCAAAGTCAGCATCTTCTTTCTGCCACGACCAGGTAGCGTTTCAACAGTGCCCTTTGCCTTGAATTTGCGAATGATGCTTCCTATGGTCTCTCTTGGTATGTTTAACATCTTTGCAATCTTCTTATAGCCATTGCCCTTCCTGTGAAGAGTAATCACCTCTTCTCTTGTCTTCCTGGACCATTCTCTTGACTTCACCATGTTTGTAACCACACCAGTAAATGTCTAGAAGGAGCTGAGTATCACAGTCATTTTAAAGCTGCCTAATTGGTGCTTATTATTCTTTATTGCTGCTCCGTGACATCCACAGGTGTTTTCAATACCTGATTGAAAACACTTGAATGAACCTCTGTTCTTCAGAGTGGTAGTCTTTAAGGGGTTGAATAATTGAGTCAATGAAGAATTCACAAAAGAAACATTTACTACTGTATTACAAAACCAATTGATGTCATTTTAGTTGCATATGGTTCTTTAAAAAGTCCTTGAAGGATTTCATTCTGAATACAATTACAAATGTACACTAAATTCCCTAAAACCCTTTACAGCATTGGGGGTTGAATAATTTTGAACACAACTGTATGTGTTACGGGGGGGGCGGCAGATTCGGACCAGAAAAACCTACACCCAATAATTTTTTATGTGTACTGTACATTTTTTTTATTTTAGGTGTAAATACTCCGTAACAGTTATAGGTATTTTTATAAAGCGTCAACAAGTTCCGTAGCGCTGGGTGAGACAGAACAACATATATACATACATACAAGTTAAACACACAGAACGGTAGGAGAGAGAGCCCTGCTCGAGCTTACAATCTAAAAGGAGAGGGGTGACACACTAGGTGAGGGTAAATACAGACTTCTACAGGCTTCTCTGTGGAGTGAGGCTTGGAACAAATAGTTTTTAGTCTGCTTTCGTGATCCCTGCAATCTTGCGGCCTGGAAGTGTAAGCCTCCATGGACTCCAGGAGTTGATACTTGCGGAAGTGCTGCTGCGGGTATCGGGGAGGTTAGTGCTTCGTTCCAGGGCAAGGTGCTGAGATAGCATCTTCCCTGGAATAGGACGTTAACATGGAGACGGTAAGGGGCAGATTTTCCTGCTTATCGCCTCCATTTTAGCATCTAGAATGGAATAGGGCCGATTATTTGTATTTGCAACATTGTTGAACACCACTGCTTAGAGATAAACACCTACCTGCCATCCAAGGTAGAACCGTATCAAAATGTACTGATCGAGGAAAATGGAGACAAGCTTGTCCTTACACTGTACTATTTGTAATGTCTTGTTCATAGAATTGGCCCGAAGAGATTAAAAATCCATATATACTTTTTAAATATTTTTGCACACATTTTACACATTCTAAATATACACATTATAAAGCAACTGTATGCTCCAAGCTCCATAAAGACATGTGTTTTGTTATGGTTCCCCATCTCTCTCCATTTTGGATTTCTTCGCCAGTAAATGTAATTTTAATGCAACGACTCGGAGGCTCATATTTTCATTTCTTTCTTGCTTTATTAACAACAGCAGCAAAAAACAGAGAAAAAAAACTGTTCAATAAAGAAAAAGGTCACACCCCTCCCTTCACATATCCTCCAATCCAGTTAACCTTTCCACCCAGTAAAACCGATCAGAACCGGAAATCGTCCTCTTTCTTGCTGCTGGCGCAGGAGAGTTAAGTATGATTTTTCTCCCCTTCTGCGCTCAGCGTAATTAATCATCTTGACCTGGTCTCCGGCGCTCCGATCCTGTAACTCGGAAGCCGGCTGGGTCTTTTCGCGCTCTGCATAGACTGTGCTCTGCACCGCTCCCTTTACACGCTCTCTGAGCTTGCCGGCCGCTCCAGCGTTCCCCTCGCGGCCGGAACTATTTCTGGCCGCGGAGGCTCCTACACGCGACCTCACATACGGCGCGCCATTCTCCCAGTGCTTTCTGCCGATCGCTGAAGCACGCTCCCCCATCCATCACGATGCCTGCCAAACAAAAAAAGCAGAGATCCCCCTCACCCTCTGAGGACTCAGACTCCGGGGACACATCGCACAATCCCGACTCCCCCCGTGAACAGGCAGAGGCACCCGCTCCACAGCCCGACCCTAATTTTAAGATCATGGGCCCCTCTCCAGATCCTCTGGACCCGCAGGTACAGGCCTCTATATCGGCTGCAGTGAAAGCGGAGGTGGCCTCTATGTCACGCTCCTTTGATAACTCCATTCAGAATGTGTTGGCAGCCGTTCAGGCTTTGCAGCCCCCACTGATACCTGCCACCCCGGCTTCTAAGTCGGTTGTGGGGCCTTCCACAGGCCAGGCAGATGTTTTGCCCCCCTGTCGGGTGGGTAAAAAGGCAACATCCAAGACGGATCGCTCGTCTCGAGGGGCTGGCATCCCTGCATTACTGCCACAGCCCAAATCCCATACTGTGCCTTCCAAACGGGCCCCAACCCCACGGGCACCGGCACCTGTTGCTCACAAACGACAAAAAAGGGCTGTGACGTCCACTCCTCAGGAGTCGGACAGGGAAGGTGGCTATACCTCTCCCAATGATGGGATGAAGGATGAAGGTGATGATGAGGTGGAAATTCACGCTCCTTACGATGAGCTGTTTGACATGGAGGAATCCACGGCGCCCCCCCCTACTGGGACGGAGGCAGCCGTTAATTATGACCCGCAAGGGGACCCCCTCTTTTACCCCGAGGAGTTACAACACCCAAATTCCTCTGCCTGGTCCCCCAGGCCTCATATTGAAAAGTGGCTGGATGACCGCATGCGGCGTCCCATGGACAAAGCCACCCGTAACCGCCTCAAGGCTGAATGCCCGCGCCCCACCACCTCTGGCAAGGCATGCCTCACACCACTAGTGGACCCAAAATTCCAAAAGTTCACCACCAGACACGGGTGGTCCGCAAAGGCGGGTATAGACCACGCATTTAGAAAATGTCAGGACAAACTCCTGAATTCTCTGGGTCCCTTGACGCGCCTCTTTAACATCACAGAGGACGCTAAGGCACAGGGTGTTACCCTTGATCCCCTGATAGTTAGAGGCTGGCTGCAGCACTCTCTATGCTTTATAGCCAATGCTACTATATCAGCGGAGCGCCGCCGCTCCATTCTGCTAAAAGTTGATGGCCACCTCACTGAGATCGCAGATTCAGACCTGGGCAGTAAGGAGACACCTACGTCAAAGACATGGGTACATATGCGAGTACTTTCACCTCTCTCGATAAGGTATCCATCTCACTTAAACGGGTCTTCAAGGGCCGCGTTTTTGACAGGGCCGGTGGCAACAGGGGGCGCCCCCCTGGCCGAGCTGGATCTTCCTTTACCTACAGATCCTCAGACGCCCCGAATCAACGATTCTCTGCTAACTTCCAAGGAGGCAATCCGTACCCCTACTCCTCCGGTGGTTTCTTCCCCACTCGCTCCCGCTTCTGGCGTGGCAGAGGAGGTCGTGGCGGCCGCGGTCCTTTTGCAGGACGTCGTCCACAAGGTAAGAGTACCTCCCAATCCCCGCACCTCACGGCCGGGGGTCACATTGCCGCATTCCACAAACACTGGATGGACATTACATCCGATCCTTGGGTACTCCAAACCGTACTGGGATTTCACATAGAATTCACCCAAACCCCGGTTCAGCTAACCCCCCCCCGGTCCCTTACCGCCTCCCTACTGAGAACTCTCACATCGTAGAACAAGAGCTACACGACCTCGCGAAAAAAGGCGCGATAGAACGGGTCCCTTTCCAAAACCCGGGTTATGTCGGCAATATTTTTTTGGTGACAAAAAAAGGGGGAGGCATGAGACCGGTGATCAACTTAAAAGAGCTCAATACCTCAGTCCTATGCCGACACTTCAAGATGGAAGGTCTACAGGACCTTCCGTCAACTCCAAGGAGACTGGCTGGCGAAAATCGACCTGAAGGACGCTTATCTGTCAGTTCCAGTGGCCCTGGAGTTCAGAGATTTCCTTCAGTTCCGCTGGGGTCCGGACCTCTGGAGATTCTCCAGTCTTCCCTTCGGGCTCTCGTCCGCACTGTGGTGTTTCACCAAACTGTTGAAACCCGTGGTGACGGCGTTACGGGAAAAGGGTGTTCGTCTCATTATATACCTAGATGACATCCTCCTCATGGCTCCCTCAGCGCCACAACTCCAGGTCCACATACTATGGACCACTCAATTGCTACAGGACCTAGGGTTCCTTATCAATTGGGAAAAGTCGGTGGTGACTCCGACGCAGTGTTTGGAATTCCTGGGGCTGACCCTCGAGTCACAAACAATGCGCCTCAGTCTTCCCCCCCACCCAACAAAATAACTATGATCGAGAAAGAAGTGAGGTCTCTGCTCCGGAAATGCACTTTCCCGCTCAGATCCTTGGCTCGCATGATAGGCCTTCTGACCGCGGCTCGCCTGGCGGTACCCCCAGCCCCCCTTCATTATTGGGCCCTCCAACGCCGGAAGGCCCATTTCCTCCAAGGGGGGGCTCTATATGTGACTCCGGTGACCCTCTCATTGGAGGCTCACTCGGATTTACAGTGGTGGATCGAGAACCTCCGATATTGGAATGGCAAGGACATCCTTCCTCCTCCCCTATCTCTGGTGATCGACTCAGACGCGAGCCACTCTGGGTGGGGGGCGCGTTGCGGTCCCCTAGAAACAGGAGGAGGTTGGTCGCTGGACGAACGTCTCCTACACATAAATTGCCTGGAACTCCTGGCAGGCCTTTTCGCGATTCAGTGCTTCGCGAGAGGGGAATCAAATTGCACCATCCTTCTACGGATGGACAATTTTCCTGCGGTACGCAACATCAACGGCCTGGGGGGCCCCAGTTCCCCAATGCTGACTCAATTGGCAATGAGGTTCTGGGACCACTGCTTCCAAGCAGGGTATGTGGTCCGTGCCCAATTTCTACCGGGCAAGGACAATCTTATAGCGGACTGGAATTCCAGACACTCGACGGATTCGGGAGATTGGCATCTGCTATCCGACACCTTCTCGAGTGTGCTGCGTCTCTGGGGTCCGTTGGAGACGGATCTGTTCGCCTCCCGCCTCAACAGTCAGCTCCCAAATTTCGGATCCAGATGCGCGGGCAACGGATGCGTTTTTGCAGGACTGGTCTCTGCACAGACACTATGCGTTTTCCCCCGTTCGCCATGATTGGTCGAACGATGTCTCAGGTTCGGACTCCACATGCGACCGTGGTCCTGGTGACCCCGTTATGGAGGGGTCAACACTGGTTCCCGCCCCTGCTGGAACTATCAATAGACTTCCCGAGGATCTTGCCGTGGCGTCCGGTTCTCATGACAAACCCGGACGGCACGCCTCATCCTCTCATCTCGTCACGGTGTCCTCTTGTTGCGTGGTTGGTGTCGGGTCCCGGCACTGTCCCTGGCGTTTCAGACCGCACTGGCGAACTGCTGCAACAAGCCTGGGCCCCAGGCACGAGATCCCTGTACCGCTCCGCCTGGGGACGATGGGTTCGCTGGTGCCTGGGAAGGGACGTGGATCCCTTTTCAGCCCCTGTGAACGTAGTGTTAGATTTCCTCACGGAACTTTGTCAAGCTTGACAAAGACCAGTTGTGGTCGAAACGTCGTTATCACTTGGTTTTGGAATAAATCCACTTGAATTAATGTTGTGGTATCCGGAATTTATTTTATTGTTTTGAGTATTGGGGCTGCACAGCAAGAGACCTCTACTCCGTTGACCCACCAAAGGGGATGGTGCCTAAGCCTTAATTTTTTTGTGTACTCCAGATTCATAGCGGCCTGGCCCGACAACCCAGCATTGTCATTACGACAACTCTCCGCGGTTCCTCATGCTGCTTTGCCTCTTCTCATGTAAGAGGGTGAGTGACGTGAGAGCCCTAGATTTCTATGGTCGCTCTTTTGGTCCCGACGGTGTCCATTTCGACGTCTCCCGTCGCACAAAAACGGCCATTACCTCCGTTTTCTATCCGACGTTGCCTGACCGTCCGTTATTGTGCCCTGGTCGTTGCCTCCAGGAATACGAGGTTCGTACTCCGTCTGTACGCGATGCTACCGCTTCGCCCCTGTTTGTCTCGTACATTTCCCCCCACCGTCCATCCAGTGACGTCCTCGACGCTTGCCCGCTGGCTACGGTGGCTGATGGGTCTCGCTGGGGTGGATATCGCTCGTTTTGGTGCCCATTCGACTCGCAGTGCCATGGCATCCTCTGCCATGGCGTCTGGGTGTCGTCTCGAGGACCTTATGACTGGTCTAGGGAATCGACCCTCCGGACCTTTTATTTGAAACCTGTCTCGCATTGGTCTTCTGCCGTGCTAGATGGGCTTTAAATTTGCAAATATGAGCCTCCGAGTCGTTGCATTAAAATTGTTGAATTTTCCTAGTTACTATGACGGAAAGTTCGAATTTTAATAAATAAGACTCGGAGGTGAGTATTTCCCGACGCTCCCGCCCTATTGTTACTGTGGGTGGGTGTTTTTTCCGTCGCCTGCCGTGTTTTTTTCTGGCATTGATTGTGCTTTTCCATGGCTCATCCTGGTGTTTGTGTCTTCCTCTCTTCACAGCCTACTAGTTGCCTCCTGCCCGACTTCCTGGAGGTTGTTCCTTTGTTGGTTTTCCTGTTGCTTCGTTGAGTTTTCTGTGCATCAAGAAAGAGGACGATTTCCGGTTCTGATCGGTTTTACTGGGTGGAAAGGTTAACTGGATTGGAGGATATGTGAAGGGAGGGGTGTGACCTTTTTCTTTATTGAACAGTTTTTTGCTGCTGTTGTTAATAAAGCAAGAAAGAAATGCAAATTCTCACCTCCGAGTCTTCTTTATTAAAATTCGAACTTTCCGTCATAGTAACTAGGAAAATTCAACAATTTAACCCCATTGTTAACGACATTCACACTATGTGAAATGGTGAAATCCTGCGTACAGGATGCTCTAGGAGTTCTGACTAGGGATGCACAGATACTGTCATTTGCACCAGTACTTTGTACTGGTGCAAATGCACCGATAACGCCCCCGAGACGCCAGTGCTGGGCCGGATACATTAAAAGCATTTGGCCAGCGTTGCGGCCGGCAGCGTTACCGAGCGGCCGCCGAGCTGAGGAGGCTGGGACGCTGCCTCCTGCCAAGTTCTCGTGGGAGTTGCGAGATCTCGTGGGGACGCATCACAGCGCATCACTACCCTGTGACCGCTCAGTAACGTGGCCAGTCGGAGGAGAACGCTGGCCAAATGCTTTTAGTGCATCCAGCCAGCTTCCCCAGCGTATGCCTGTGGGTATGTCTGGTCTGGGGTCTGTATGTTTGAGTGGGTGTATCTGCATGGGTATACATATATGAGGTCTGAGTGGTTATACATATATCTGAGGTGTGGGGGGGCAGGCAGTGTGTAAATAGGGTGTCTGGCCATACATTTCAATATTAACATAAACTGGACAGGCTTTCAGCACCATCCCAAATTATTTATTGGAAAGAGATCACATGACTTTAAATAAAAGTATCGGTGAGTACCTGAATAAAGTATTGGTACGCATGCTCGATCCTAAAAAAAGTGGTATCGGTGCACCACTAGTTCTGAGCATGTGCAACTCTGAAAAATGCCAGTCAACAGGACTGATGTGACCACTGATGAAAACCATGACTCATGGCTGTCCTGTCTCCTCAATGTATCTGTAATAATGCCTCCTACATCCATGTTGATCAAGATTGCTTTTCCCGTAATATAAATATTTCTGTGTAATATGTTTTGTCATAAAGGTCTATGGGCACGGATCGGGAGCTGACTGCCGCTGTCATGTCCAGAAGCTTAACCACCAAGGTGTAGCCCTGCAGGAGACTGATACAGGTTTTGGGTAGGAATGCCATAGGGCTGTGCAATATGGACAAAATAATCATATTGCGTGTTTTTTTTTTTTTGAGTATTGCGATTTTATTTGCGATTTAGGCAATTGTTTTTGCTTTTTCAAACATGCTACCTACATTCTAAATGTATTCAGCTCATGGATACTGCCCCATCACATGGATACTGCCCCAGCTCACCTCTTTGCGCCACGTGTTCGACTCCCCGTGAGCTTCCGGCAGCATGGAGCTTGGGCGCTCGATTGGGGGAACCACGTGATGAGCCGCGATAACGCGGCTGTACACGTGGTTCCTCATGCGAGTGCCCAAAGCTCCATGCCGCCGGAAGCTTACAGGGAGTGGAACACGTTAATTTCCGCAGCCTTAAAATGAATAGATAAAATCGCAGCCTTATGCGGTTTAGAAATCGCATGTGCTTAAATCGCGATATTTTATTTATTTTTTTGCGATTAATTGCACAGCCCTAGTATGCCATATATCAGGGCTCAAAATTTCCACTCGCCTACTCGCATTTGGCAAGTGGAAATTTAAGTGCGGGCGAGTGGAAAGGCACACACAGGCAGCACAATTTTGTGCTGCGTATTCCAGCGGTGCCACCGTGCAGCCCCCCCCCCTTCCCCAGACTGCCTAACCTGATCCAGCCCTGTCACTAGTAGGGGGGTGGAGAGGAGCGTCCCTGCCTCCTCGCTCTGCTCACACTGGGCTCTGACTGGGTATACATGTATCTGGGGTCTGATGTCTGGGTATTAATGTTATTTTTGTAACTTTATTCTAAATAAAACCTTTAACAGTGTAATTTCATAAGATAATTTTAAGGGGGTTTGTTTAGGGCAGAGTTAAGGGCTGGGTAGGGGTTCGGTGGAGCAATTGGTGGCGAGTAACTCTTATGGCCTGGTTAGTAGCTTCGGACTTGAAATTTTGAGCCCTGCCATATATACACTATAAATCTAAATTGTTTACTGAAACGCAATGTGGTTTATCTTTGTTGGTATATGCACATGTAACGGTTTGCATTTTAGGTTAAAGGGTAAGGATGAAGTCTCTGAAAATTAGGCTTGTGCACCAATTTTTTTTTTTTTTAGTTTTTTTTTTTATTCGGTTTGATTTTTCGGATTTTTAAACCTTTCGATTCGGCTCGTTTCGACCGATTTCTGTTTCGAATCGGTTCGACTCGATTCGTTTTTGTGTACTCTTTTTTTTCGGAATATCAACCATTTTTCGTATTTTCGTGTCACTTAGCTCGTTTTTGTATCGACTTTTCGTAAGTTCGGAAATTTTCGTTTTTTCGGAAAGTCTGTTCTCTTCGTTTCAAAGCAATAAATTTCGATTTGACACATTTCAAGTCCATTCGAAAATATTTAGTTTCGGCTCGGAAAACTTTTCGGATCTGCCATTTTCGGATCTAAAACTTTTCGGAAATTCGGCCGCATCCGAAAACCCGAAACGCACATCCCTACTGAAAATGTCCCTGAAGAACAAACGCAAACAGGACCAGCAGAATCCCAGGTGATGATCCATTGTTAAAATGCAGGAGCACTCACACGTGGGCCAGTCCCTTGTCCAGACTCGCTTCTTTCCACCTCTAGTCCCTTCTCCGACTCGGGTTGTTCATGAAATCTTGAAATTCTTCGCACCATGGCCAATTTAGCTCTGAGCAGGCGTTCGCGTACCTTGTGTTTGAAAAGTACATAATTTACGTATGTAAATACGAACGTTACACACTACACAAATTGCGTAACAAAAAAAATGGGGGAAAATTGAGGGACGGCTTGATTTTTAGATAGTAAATTTTTATCATCGGATGAATCGCTTTGAAAAACTATTTGGCCAACTAATTGATTTATGAAAATAATCGTTAGTTGCATTCCTAGTGAGGATAAACAGTGAAAATCATTTTTATATATTAATCTTACTGTAGTGTGCATTGCATTTTAAGGTTAAATTGAGAGTATTCAATATATGATCGACTAGAAAGTTGATGTGCCAAATGCTTATCATTGCTTTGTCACCCGCTTCCTTTTTTCCCATGCATAGCACATCTATGTCTTCCTCTTATGCTCTGCTATAGTATTATAATTGTTGCAGCCAATTGGGCCTTTTCTCTTGTATGGACAGAATTTACAGTACGAGAACTGTACAATTTTAGCAGTGTGTTTTCTAAATATTTGATTGTTTTTTACCAGAAAAAAGACCATATATAGATCTTAAAAATAAGAATATGTTGACTTGTCTCAAACAGTACAGAGGACAATTTGTGAGCCGCTGGAATAAGTACCTTGTAGAAAATCCAAAGAACGAGTATGTGGAGCCGCAAAATGAAGAGGAGAGCAGTAATTTCACTGACACAGCGTTCTTTTCTCAACAAAGGGAACTTTCATTAAAATGCAGGTCTGTTTCCTGTAACTTTTAAAGGTAAATGTAGTCCTAAATTCCATGTTCTATTTAAAATTCTGGAGTCTGGCGGCGGTCTGACTTTCTTGACGTCAGACCATCGCGTGGGACATCCCTTGGTGCGGTGATTTAATTTTCAGGTGCCCCAAGCCAGTAGAGTGCCTGAAGGGGAGGGGACCCTTTGGAGCCCTCTATTTCCCCTTCGATAAGGGACACAAAAAAGGAAATGTCGCAGTTTGACCATTACAGCAATGCCTCTCTTAACTCCTTAGGTGAAAGTACCCGGATCCGCCACCATCTTGGATGTCAGCCCAGCCCTGGGGCCTCCCCCGCCCAATGATATCATCGTGCATGGGCGCGATGATGTCAGAAAGGGGATTTCCCCCCCAGCTGTACACGGAATTCACTATTGAAATCCCTATGGTGGCCATGGGGGGATCCTTTGGAACCCTGTATCTCCCCTGATCCATGGCATCTAGAGGGTCATGCCAGGACATTTCCAATGATACCAACCATGATTATGTTACAGTATGTGTAAAAATGTATTTAAAATAAATATATATTTTTTCTTCTTCTAATGCATCACTTGTTGACTTTTCCATTCTACAGTGAACAGCGATGCTGCACTAACTCACCTTCTCATTTCCCATGATGCCAGCAAGGTTGAAGGTGATGGCACAATGAGTTACTACGCATTGGTTCATCAAAAATGTAAACTGCCGCACTGCTGTGAGGAACACTGTGGGTACTTGAGGTACCCTGCATCTCTGATTTTTACACTGCACAAGGTTAATTTAGGTGTCATTGGAAAGGTCAGAGTCTGGCCTTTCTAATGATACCAAATATGACCATGTAATGTGTAAAAATAGAAAACAAAATGAAATGCAATTTTTTTTAATTTATGTGCTTTTACCTGCTGGAAAGGAAACCGTGCCACTCTTCTAACTAACCTCATATCCCACGTCAGGAGCAAAGTGTTATCACTCATTGGTCTGTCTAAAACACAAGCTGATGGACCACTGCGAGGAGAGTGGGGCGTCCTTTGGACCCATGTGTTTCCACTTTTCTTTTCTTTTTTTTTCTTTTTTACACCAAACAAAGTCAGGCTAGGTGTCATTGGACAGGTCAGAGTCTGGCCTTTCTAATGATATCAAACATGGCCATGTAAAACGAAAAACACAAACATAGAATAATTTAAAAACTTTTTTTTGTTCCAAAGCAATGGCATTGCCCACTTGTCACATTTAAATGAGCAATGCCATCACCGTTACTCACCTTCTCATTTCTCACGCTGCTAGCAAGGTCAGTGTTTTATACATAGTCATTTTATTTAAAAAAAACATAATGCGCCAAAATTCAAGCGAAAAATTTTGGTTTTTCTAACAAGTGTGCCCCATAGAATATGACCACAAATGTTTGGATGATAAAATGTGGGGGTGGGGTGCAAAATACACGCTGTAAATTATTGAAAATTCACTTTTTTCCCCCCCACATCCCCATTTTTTGTTATAGCAATCTGGCAGTACATGATATTTACATATATAATGCTAAATTCTGAACCTGCCGAGTCTGCTGAAAATAAGGATATATAATTTGTCTGGGTCCTACAATAAAACATGACTTCAAATCGCATTTAAACATGATGAGAACAAAACGGTCAAAATGAGCTCAGCACACAGAGGTGAAATAATTCAGCAGGGAAGAGGTTAGAGGACCCATCAATATTTGCAAATCAGTTCTGTTAATTAGTAGTTGTCAGGTTTTACCACTGGGGAGCTATTGTACATTGTATTGAACGCTTACAGAGCCATAATGAAAGCTACAGAGGGTGGTCCTAAATGTATTAATGGAATTTGCTAAAGGCGTTAAATCATTACTGTTGCCTTAAGACATCTCTAAAAACACATAACTTCAGAGAAGTTTATAGGCTCACTCCATAGTCCCTCTTGTATCATTCCTGCTCCATCTTCCCAAACAGCCCTCACACATCCTACTACTTCACATACTCCGCTGTTTAGTGTGTCGCCCCTCTCCTCTTAGATTCTAAGCTCTAGTGGAGAGTCTTCCTCTTCATTGCTCTGTGTCTAACTTCTATGGATATTTGGTTATTTTTGTGCTACCCATTGAACAGCACTCCAGAATTTGTTGAGGCTTTAAAAGTACTAATTGTATTTCTGTATATGGGTTTTTAGGAGGATTATATGGAATACCAAAGTATAATTTTATTATTCGAGCGGAGTATGTTGTGTTTGGGGTTTTTTTGTCACATTTTTGTGCTTCAGCACTTCAAGTACATAGCCATGTTTATCGTCTTTGTTAATATGCACCTCAATAACTTGAAAAGTAATTGAACTGTTTGGTTATTTGTGTTACAGAATACAGAAGGACACACCATCCCACGACTATGAATTTCAAGGCTCGCAGCATTTTAAAAGACCGTGCAGCCGAGACTCGAGCGGTGAAGCAAAAAGATTCAAGATCTGTGAGGTTTGTATGCTAATGTATATTTGTGGATTTTTTTTCTGTAGTTCAAACAAATATGTTTTTATTCATTCCTCTGTCGGAGCTGAAACCATGGGATATTCTACGGAGCGTATTCAAAAGCTATATAGATTGTGTTACACTTCATAAAAATATGGAGTTGCAATTAAACGTACCAGGATTTCAAGACTTGAATTAAGTGTATACAAACACCTTGCAGTATTTGACAGGAAGAAGGCTCCCTCTACTGATCAAATTCTTGCACTGCAGTATGTTTCTGTTGGACACTGCAATGACAGCCATTACAGTGTAATCAGCCACATAGATACCGAATTAGTGCTCAGACCTAAATATGATTACATATAGGCTTATTATCTAAAAATCTTCAAAATGACAGGAACTATAGCAAAGTGTGGTGCCCTGAAGTATTGCAATCTTTAATCTCTTCACTACCAAGCGGTTGCTCATAAAATCACTGACATGATTCGGTGGTTTTATGGAAAAGTAACTGAAATGACCCTGTAGGGTGAAATTGTTTTTTTAAAGTTATACCAACCGATTTGTATGGGATGTAAAATAGGGAGGGTGCACTCCAACATAATGTTGGGTTTAATGAAATTGCTTAACAAAAGGTAACAGAAAGCTAAAACAATAAAGACAAATGCAAACAATGTTAAAGTAAATCCTGGACATCGCTAGAAAACAGATACTCCGTTTAGGTGATTGAAATGCATATGAAGAAAAAGGTCGCACAGTCACCTTTAACTCCACCAGGTAAAAACACATTAAGGCGGGCGCTTAGAGAGTGATCACTTACAGGATCTCCTGGTCAACTCAATAGAAGGTTGGGCTTCCTGGGAGCGGATTAGCTGGTTTATGTCACATCCTGCCAAAAGGACATGGTTAGACGCTGCCATCTTTTCTCATTGGTAGACCAAAGGATATTTTGCTCTTTAGTGACACCTATTGGTGGCTGTGACCATAACATGGATATTTTGGGGATTATTCACTTAACATAGTGCACTTATGGCTATGAATTTCTGTGATATACTTAACAGACCCCTTAACCCAGTTTCTAACACATGCAAACATACACACTGCGTAAATGCACTATACTAGCCTTACAGTGCATATATAAACATCATGTAGTATTTGACAGGCAAAAAAAATACAATGTGAGGAGTGGTGGTATCTCAGGAAGCTGATAACCCACATCGAGTTGGATAGTCTTTCGGGGAGTTTGATTATCCGCATCGGGTGACGTCCAAGCGATTTCTTGTAGGGGATGCTACAGCCCAAGTAAAATCAGGACCTTAGTCATTAAGATTTTTACTATATATCTACACTGATCTATGGGATCTTATAATCCTTGAAAAAGTCATAAAAGACGAAACGCGTTGGATTAATATCCTTGATTTTATTGTTTTTATTTTTTAATAAATTTGATATTAATTTGGATCAGTGCATTGGCATGATTTTACTTGGGCTGTAGCGTCCCCTACAAGAAACCGCTTGGACCTCACTCAATGCGGATAATCAAACTCCCCGAAAGACTATCCAACTGGATGTGGGTTCTCGGCTTCCTGAGATACCACCACTCCTCACATTATCCGAGAGTGCACTCACACATTGTATTTTTTTTGGTCTTTGGGTGATTCCTCCTTTTCACCCTCCAGAGTAGCACCGCCCTTTAGTGCTTTAGAAAATCTTTTTTCTGTCACAGTATTTGACAGGCAGATGGCTCCCTCTTCTGATCATATTCTGGCACTGCAGTATGTTTCTGTTGGAAACTGCAATCCGTATTCTTTCCAGACACTGAGAGCAGTTTTGGGATATACAATACATTGGCTGATGCGTCCAATGTACTTTAAGTTTTTATACATATTCTAGAAGCCATATGCAAATAAATTTGTTTGCATTTCCCCACAATGTGTATAGAATTGCTTTAGAAGATCGTGTTAACCTCTTTGAGAAATAAAGTAAATCCACACAAACCTAATAAATCAATTTTAAGCATTTTCTCAGAGTGAAAAATTGTACTTTTCAATGCGTTTCTTCACTGCGTCCAGTTTTTTTGCAACAGTATCTACTCACCTTTCTTTAGACCTGTATATTTCAAGATAACTGGTATTCAGGCCCAATTTCACTTGCAAAGATCACCAGTCGTCTAAACTCGGAGTGTTTCTGTTTAAAGTTATTTGTCTCTCTTTACCATACTCGGTGAGATGCCTCATCAGATCTGAGCGGATGCATTCTTACTCCTTGTAGTCTGCCAGGTCCTTTCTTAAAGTATGTTCCTCAATCTTTGGCCTTGTTTATTCTTAACTTGGATAATTAAGAGAAGTGTGGTGGTAATGTGAGAATACGTCATATGTTGGTGGGGACTCTTAACCCCTTGATTTTCCAAAAAAAAAAAAACTTCCAGGAACTAGTGGATTTTTTTTATGTTAGATCCTTAATTTACAGTTAGAAATATTGGAATAATGCCGATGTATTCTTTTTTTGTTATAACCTATTTGTCAGGCAAATGGCCAAAAGGAGTTATTAGGCTGGGTTCACACCTCAGCGTTTTTCAAACGTGCATAATACACGTGTTTTTGACGCGTGTATCGCGCAAACTTGAAAAACCCACGAACGCCCATTGCAGTGCGTTCACGGCTATATCTATGGCTGCGAACGTGCTGAAAGAAGCTCCCGTACTTCTTTGGGCGTCGGACGTTTTACAGCACGTTCCTACGCGCTGTAAAACATCCAGGTGTGAACCAGCCCCATAGGAAATCCTGGGATTTCCAGGGTTGAGCGTTTTACAGCGTGTAGGAACGCACTGTAAAACGCTCAGTGTGTGAATGGGGCCTTACTCTTCAGAACACCGTGCAGGATCAGCTGGAGAGATGTCATCCAGACACATTCCCAGCTGGTTTTTAAGTGTTAGCATCATGCGCGCGCAGCCAACAGAAACCGGATGCGCGGCGACAGACAAAAGGATTTTATTATTTAGGATACTCCTTTGTGCATTCTTGGTCAGACCAGATAAGACACTTTAAAGAAACCGTTGAATGAAAAAGAGTGTATATGCCTTTTAACATGTAAAAAAAAAATAGAGGTTCTATTTTTTTTTTCCCACTTCGCTTTTTTTTCTCTCCCCAGAACAGAGATATGGAAAATGTATATTCTCCCAGTAAAAATAACAAAGCCACTACATTATCATCACAATGTCATGAGAATAAGCAATGTCAAGGAACACCAACTCTAAATGTGATAAGTTTCTTTCTATATTGAACACTGAAGATGTGGATGAAAGGTGCAAATCTAAACCTCTAAACCAATGGGAATGTGACACTTTTATGGCTGTGCCTCTGAAAAAAGAATGTAGTAGTGAGGAAGGAGATGAGGCTGCAGAAGCTCAAGCAACGTGCTCAAAAATAGCATTAACTCTTCCAGTCTGCAAAAGCACCTCTACATCCAGACTATTTATTCAGAATGAAACTCTTTCTAGAGGGAATATGTATATACACCCTGAATATGTTCTGAATGAACTGGTAATGCCTCACCCCAACCTGTCTGTTAATGGATGCCCCAAACACACAAATGTGACTACGTCCATTCCTCATACTACTTTTTTTCAGACTGACGAAGACTTTGATTTCTATTAATGAATATTTGCCAGCTTGGTTCCAAAATAAAGCGGGAAAGCACAATACTGTGGGTGAGAGTCTAAAGTGCTCCTGGCATGCCCTTTGGAACCTGGGCTGATTTGATGAGGTGTGTGTGTTTATCATTTGGTTTTTCTCAAGAAAAAAAAAGAATAAGTAATTTCCCATCAAAATTCAGCTGTCACTCACTTCCGGTGGCAGCCAGCATGCCACCAGTTTTCAGTGACAGCTGTGAATGGAAATGCTATCCTGCAAAACAGCCCTCTGCTTACACCATGTGCTACGTTGCAGGCTGGTGCACTAGCATCACCGAGCGCCGGTCTTCAAGAACAATGCACTATCCATCCCTTGATCTGATATTGCAGGCAGAACGCACCTGAGCTGTACAGGTGCACTTTAAGTTCCTAACAGGCTACCTATAGCCTGCATAAAAAGTCTGGTCCATAGTCCCTTTTTAACCATTCTGCATGAATTTGGAAGCAATGCCAGATAAATGTACATCCCTTACTGCTTCAGACACCTGGATTTGGTTATATACATTGCAATTATATACAGTTGTTTTTTTTTTTATTTCCATGAAGCAAAGTTTGAAAGGTGTAAACAAAATAGAATGGGAACTAATTCCTCTATTAAAATAAACAAAGCTTTCCGTAATGGTGCACATTGGGAGGTTGAAATACACATGCATGGAATGATCCTGAAGACTTGCAGCACGTATTTTCAGTCCCACGAATCAATCCTCTTTCTGTCTGTGAAGAAATGAGAAATTGTGAAACATTTCCATAGAACAAATATATTTAAAGACCTAATAATCTGTTACTTTCTAATCTTGACGTATAACTAAAGTAAAATACATTATTCTAAATAATCTCCAGTTTTTTTTTTGCGCTAATCTACGCACAGTCTCCGGAAAGCCATAGGAGCATACTGTATCATTGTTTACTCCTTGATGCAAATAAAATATCTGGCATTTTGGCTTTATTCCAAGAGTCATTTTTGGATGGATTTATACCAGAAAAGCTCATGGAGTTTTATTTGGTAAATCTAGGTATAAATTAATTATCCAATGTTTTAAGGATATGTATAATACTAGTGAAGATTCCATCAGCAAAGCATCAACAGTGAAACAGGAAACCTTTGAAGGCAGTTGAATAAATTCACTTTCCTGAGACTTTTTTGATGCAGCGGACAAACTGACCAGAACATGATTTCATATAAACGTATGTAGCGCTCACTCCCGGAGGAGCCGCTGAAAATGAACCACGGGTCAGTCTCCCCGCACTAGGGAATAAATATACTCCAGCACCGTTGTGGATTTTATAAATTATATAGTTTACTGAGGTAAAAGGCATATAATGAGACACGGTGTTCGTAGATATATTTACAGTATTTCGTATCGCGGTAAACGCGCAGCGGAAAAAGAAATGCGAGACTTCGTATTTCTGAAAAATGCGCGACCGAGCAGAAAAATACAATGCTTCGTAATTACGAGAAACGCGCAGCGGAAAACAAAATAAGATGCGAATCTTTGCCCCTTTTTCGGATACTAGGGAGTGAGTCCCGAACAGGTTAAGTCCCGAACTGTGAGTGTATGTGTGTGTGTTATGGTACCCGGGTACTATTCAACTGGCCAGTGAATCTCTTAAACGATGTCTTCGACTAGTCAAGTTGGGGCCCTGTGGGTTTTAGAAATAAACAACAGCATGCTTGCTTGACTTTGTAAAACCGGCCTTGGAGGCCTCTCACCCATCCACTCGATTACCAAGGTTCCTCTGATCCAGGACGTCCCTCCGCTCGGTGCCTTGCTGGGATACTGGCCACTGGATCCGTTGTCTGGCTCTCTCTGCTCTGACAGTGGCTGGTCCAGCTACCGCCTGCTCTCCCATCCAATGGACCTGCGGTACTCCTTACTCGAGGATCCTCCGCTTCCTTGACAGCAGCTTGGGTAATGTCTGTGGATCACTGGGTCTCCTTCTTGCAAGGCTGGATAACCCCACTTGGAATCCTGATAAGCCGCACTTGTGCTCCGGCCTAGTCACGGTTCCGCTCTGCAGCACTGTGCCTTCTCTCATGCACTCCCTGGGGCGTTCTGCCAGCTATTCTCTGTCCTCAGACCTCACAGCTTGATGCAGACAGATCTCTGCAGGGTCACTGTCCTGATCCCCCAGCACCAGCGAGGTAGCCCCTGCGCTCTGGCCTGGTCACGATCCTGAACAGCCCTGCCTGCTTCTTTCTCCTTCCAGCTCCCAGCTCACTCTGAGCATGTTTTCCAGGAGACTCAGGGTGTACAGCGTCCCTGTCCCACCCACTTCCTGTCTCTGTTGCAAAGCACGCCGGGAAACGTAGTCCCAATATCTTCTGTGTTTGTCCAGCATGCTTACCATGGTCTCTGTCTCCCTCTGGTGGCCATTTCAAATAAATGCAGCAGAACAGTCTTTTTAAACACAGCGCTACACGTATTTAAATGGCCCTGAAAGAAACTGAGTTGCAAGTTTCGAGTCCAGGTATAATCTAAATATCAAATGTTATTCAACCCAGGTGTTGTCTTTACCTACTTGTTCCCAGTGTACCTTTTGCCTGCGGAGTGAGGAAGAAGGGGATCATATCACTTTTTGACCAAGGAATCTGGGGTGAGAATGGGATTTATGGGTTGGCTTAGGTTTGTGTGTTAGGGGATTATGCTGAAGCACAATCCCTTAACACCAGGGTCTGAAAGACGTTATTCGTTTCAGAATAACATCAGACACCGATGGAGAACAAACTGGATGGAATAGCTCATTCTCAATCTACTGGGGCAACATTTCCCATACAAAGCTACGCGATTTGCCTAAGGCTGGCCCTCCACCGGGGCCGTATTTGTGCGATTGTCATCATCCGCCCAATCCCACATCATGGAGGAGATTCAGCCTACGTCCACTGCCTCCAATTTCCATCGGATGACTTGAGACGACAGACTAGCGATTGTTTCCATTTGAATGGGATTTGTCAGACGAAGTCAGGACGATCTGGTACAATTTACATTTAAAAAGATGAATAGTATAATTAAACCGCTGATCGGCGGGAGGGAAATTGTCCCATCGAGAAGTGATTCAGTTCGACAGGCGTATCTCCTAGGATTCAATGTAAAATAATATTTTCGTGTTTATGCATATTTTTTATTCAACCACTTATTCTTTCCATTTGCAGCAAAAAGCTTTTTTTTTTTTAAAAAAATGTATTTGTTTTTTTGTGTTTGGGTGAAATTTTTGATTCCAAACTGGAGGGAAAAAACCCACCGCCAAATGCTGTCAAAGACCTGGAAGAGACTCTGGCTGCTGTCCCATGTGCTGAAAGGGCTTTAATAAGCCCTTTCAGCTCTGGAGTTCCCTTCATGTCTTCAGCATTGGATTTTTTTCTTTCAGTTCAGCGGCCTTTCCGTCCATATTCGCTTGCAGTGGACAACCCAGATCGTTCAAAAAAGTTGTCCATAGTCGGTCGTCCGACTACGAACCCAGTGGATGGCCGGCCTTGAGAGTGCAAATTGCATAACTTCTGGGTTTTGAAGTCTCCGAGCAGGGAGATGAGGAGCTATGCCCGGCGAGGGGGGGGGGGACTCCAAGATAATTGGACAGACGCTGCCAGCAGCCTCTGCTCAAACAGGGTTATTCAAAGAGCTCCGAATTGCTTGAGAAAGGTAACTGAACGCTGAAAATCAGCGTTCGGTTACCTTTCCTGGCCATTCAGCTATCCAGAGAGCAGGCAATTCGCCAAATCCTAGAGAATTGCCTGAACATACGGTGCCTGTTCGAGGGCAGTGAAATCCCCATAAAAAAGCACTGCTTCGGCTATTCAGAGAACACAAACCAGCAGTGAAAGGTTCCCGAAATGCCCTACCATTCGGTGGTTTAATTCGGCAAATGTATTCAGGAGAATCCCATAGGCTTCAATGTTAAAAATATTCCGGTTTTAATTCAATATCTAATAAACCGTTCATTATAAAATTCTGCAGTAAAGAGTCTCTTTATATATTTTTTTAGGATACTTTAAGCATTTTTCTGAATTTTTTTTTTTTTTTTTAAAAGTCCGCTTTTTCTTTTTTTTTTTAAGTTTACTTATTTTTTTCTGTAACAGCCCTTTTTATTATCATTCACTGGACCTCATATGTAAATTTCAGACATTTTCACTCAGTTTCTTTGCAAACAGCGTTTTATTATTATTATTATTATTCTTTATTTATAAAGCGCCAGCATATTCCGCAGCGCTGTACAATAAGCACAGTATAGACAGGGTTACAATACATTGAACAACATTTGACAAACAGTACAGGAGGAGATGAGGGCCCTATTCCCGTAGGAACTCACAATCTGGGAGGGTTGGGGTTGGAAACAGGAGGAGAGGACTGTAAGGTGAGAGTGATTGATGGTTGCGTCAGTGAGTTGGGTGGTAGGCCTCCCTAAATAGGAATGTTTTCAGGGAGCGTTTGAAGGAAGAGAAGTTAGGGGAAAGTCTGACAGCACGAGGGAGAGCGTTCCAGAGAGTGGGGGCTGCGCGTGAGAAATCCTGCAGTCTATCATGGGAAGAGGTGATGCGGGGAGAAGCTAGGCGCAGGTCACTGTTTGACCTTAGGGAGCGGGCTGGGGTGTATTTGGTGATTAGTGAGGACAGGTAGTGGGGAGCTGAGTTAGTGAGGCTTTTGTAGGTAACACATTCATACAAACTATTTTGCTAATTTATTCACTGCCTCATTTGCTGTGTCAGCTGCTTCGGCTGTGTGTGATCGGCTCCTGCTCAGGCTTTTTCCGTGGTTTTCGGCAGGTTAATCCAGATGTTTTTACGTGTTATCGGCGTGCATCCGGCGGGTTTTGTGGTTAGTTTTCGTCGGGTTTGCGGCAGCTTTTCCCTGCAATTTGGGGACACTGTGGTGCTTGCTGAATACACCACAGGGTGACCGAAATGGGATCGGCAAAAGGAACCGAATTGAAGAGCACGAAAAGTCACTGAACGTGCAGTGACTTTTCGAATCTCTTTGAATAACCCTGTAAGTAAAAAACAGTTTTTGTTCATTCATCAGGCGTTGCTGTATCTCTCCAGCAGAAGAAGCTTTCTTGGTACTTCAGTATTGGCAACCTTTTTGAATGATCGCAGTCTGATTTGCATATGGTTTTCGTTTTTTTATCGGCACCGTTGGGCTAAAACCTATGAGACCTAAGCGGGAACACACTGTAGAGCAGGACACTAGTGCTGTTGCCCTTTCTCAGTCCACTTTTTTTTTTTTTTTTTAAAGTTTTTTTATTTTGAAAAAACAGAAAAAGGTCATACATCAACCATCAAACTGGACCACGCAGGGTCAACTGCTTAAGTCAAAGAAAGGACATACAAATATAACATCTTTGAGGTCAACATATTTTGAAAAGGCACATAGGAAACTCAATCAGCAGAAGGTATCCAAAAATAAAACAAAAAGAGAAAAATTAAAGTCTCAGAGAACCGTAGGGAGGGAGGATGAGAGAAAAAAAACGAAATAAAAAAAAAAATTAGGAAATAGAAAAGTTCACAAAGGCAAATACACATAGTGGATACATCCGTAGTGCAGCCCTAACCTGCCGTCCTTTAACTTTCTTCAGGTCAGTAGTTAAGGTCGCAAAGTCGGCACGCCATATTGCCCTCATTTCTTCCAGAGCCTCTCCCAGCAAGTGGCGGACATCGTCCCGCGTAAAGGACAGAAGGCCCGCCTCCGCTCGCGTCCTGTTAGGATCCCACAGTGAATCAGCCTGCCTGGGGGGGACCAAAGACGACTCAAGCCTAGGTGCCACAAATTTCTTCGAGCTACCCGTCTCAGCCACCGACTTTCCTGCTTGCGGCCGTGGCGACCTCCGTGCAGCCACAGAGGCCTCGGACCAATATGGGTCATCGTCCTCTGAGGAGCTCATCGTGGGAAACAGGTATGCGGGGGGCTCACCTTGCCGCTTCCATCGGGTCTCACCCAAGGCATCACGGATGTCCCTCTGCCCGGTGCCCTCTGGCAATGGGGTCCTCTTCGCTGACTTGCGACCCATAATAAATGTTGGAAGTCCGCTAGTGGAGTCACCAGGCAGTTCGCAGCCAGAGGCAATCCTACAAAATGGCCGCCAGGTCCCAGCCTCCACACAAGGCCCCACTCCTCGATACTATCCCAGTCCGAACCAGACAGGACAGCAACCGCAATTCGGGGCACCGGTACAGGTCCAGGGGGTCACCACCAGCCTCTGACACAAAAATAGTTAGGAAGAGAGTCCGGAATCCACAAAAAATCAGCTAAGGAGCCGGAGAGCGTTGGGAGATGCGACGGGTCCCGTTGAGTGTTAGCTCCGCCCCCCTCACTACACTTATCAATCTCTTTTTGTTTAGTTAAATCTCACTGACTCATTCACACTGTATCGAGGGAAGGATAATATTATGTTTACATTAACGGTAAAAACACATTTCCAGAGAATCATAAGTTATCAGACCACTGCTAAACACTTAGGCTGGGGTCAGACCAGCGCATTTTTAACGTGCGTTCTGGCGCACTTAATCACGGCCGCACTAGCAGCAAATGACGGGCAATGACAGCCAATATACGAAGTACGGTCGCACGAAAGTCCGGCCGCGCAACGCAAGTGGAAAATGAACGCATTTTTTCGAGAACGCAGAACCGCTAGTACGGACGTACAGAGTGCGCTGCGCCCGCTAGCGGTGTGTGTGTGTGTGATTTGGAGACGTCAGACCCTGCTCGTGTCCGGCCAACATAACGTCCAGACGCAAAAAGTTTCCTGGTTTGGATTCGTAAAACATCACGCACGAAAATGCGCATCGTATGACCGTTTTCGCATATTCCGTGAAAAAATACATCAATGCGTTCGGACGCACTTTTTTACGTTCGCGTGTAAAAATGCTTTCGTTTGACCCTAGCCTTACTCGTAGCGGCTACCAAGTACGGTGTTCCTTCTCTTTTCAGCCGTTGGAGAAAATCCAGATTAAAACAGAGAAAATAAGGATCAGTAAATGCAGTCTGACAGAGTCAAGGTGTGGTTTACAGAAGTACAATTTTGACAACCATTACTGCGTGCACAGTGTTTGTTTGGATTTGTTTCTCTTTCTGTTGCTTTACAATGCATATAAGATTCTTGCATACAACCACTAACCAGGACATACTTGAAAACAAGAGAAATCTCAATGTATCCTTCCTGGTAAAATCCTTTTCTAAAAAAAAAAAAAACCCTGATGAAGTACACCAATGCGAGGCCTGCTGGTGTCCTATTTTTGTGTATGAAAAAGCCCTGCTAAGTCTAGAGTGAGCAAATCATTAAAGTGACTCACTGACTAAATAATTCTGGGCACAGTAATCACTGTGGGTCTTTCAAAAAGGCAAGTCTCTTGTATTCACTTTCCACTTGACCTAGTGTGGATTGGAGGTCCACACTTGTGTAGAAGTTTAACAGAAAGGGATGGCCAACCCCAATTCCTCTGTCCGTTGCTGGAGGAGGACTCTTGAGGCTTTATTGGCATTTCTAATACCTTGGGATTTCCTACCTAGACAATCTACAAAATTTTATTTTGTGGGTTCCTATCTGATTTAGTGGAGTTGATCTACTAAATTATTGTTTTTATGGGTTTTAACCTAATTTAGTCTGGTCACTTAAGCCTCCCCTTTGTTGCCTTAGCAGTGACGGCAACTACATTTGCAAGAAAAAGTATGTGAACCCTTTGGGATTACGTGGAGTTTTGCATGAATTGGTCATAAAATGTGCTCTGATCTTAATCGAAGTCACAACAATTTGAAAAACACAGTCTGCTTAAATTAATACAACACAAACATCATATGTTTTCATGTTTTTATTGAACAGAACAAGTAAACATTCACAGTGCAGGGTGGAAAAACTATGTGAACCTTTGGACTTAATAACTGGTTGACCCTCCTTTGGCAGCAATAACCTCAACCAAACGTTTCCTGTAGTTGCAGATCAGACCTCCACAATGATCCTGAGTAATTTTGGACCACTTCGCTTTACAAATCTGTTTCAGTGTAGAAATATTCTTGGGATGTCTGGTGTGAATCGCTCTCTTTAGGTCATGCCACAGCATTTCAATCGGGTTGAGGTCAGGACACTGACTGGGCCACTCCAGAAGGCGTATTTTGTTTTGTTGAAGCCATTCTTTTGTTGAATTACTTGTATGCTTTGGGTCATTGTCCTGTTGCATCACCCATCCTCTGCGGAGCTTCAGTTGGCGGACAGATGGTCTTACATTTTCCTGCAAAATGTCTTGATAAACTCTGGAATTCATTTTTCCATCAATGACAACAATCCGTCCAGGCCCTGAGGCAGCAAAGCAGCCCCAAACCATGATGCTCCCTCCGCCATGTTTTACAGTGGGGATGAGGTTTTGATGTTGGTGTGCTGTGCCTTTTTTTCTCCACACAGTGTTGTGTGTTTTTTCCAAACAACTCAATTTTGCTTTCATCTGTCCACAGAATATTTTGCCAGCAGTGCTGTGGAACATCCAGGTGCTCTTTTGCAAACTTCAAACGTGCTGCAATATTCTTTTTGGACAGCAATGGCTTCCTCTGTGGTGTCCGCCCATGTACTCCATTCTTGTTTAATGTTTTCCTTATTGTAGATGTGTCAACAAAAATGTTAGCATGTGCCAGAGATTTCTGTAAGTCTTTAGCTGACACTCTAGGATTCTTCTTTACCTCATTAAGCATTCTGCACTGTGCTCTTGCAGTCATCTTTACAGGACAACCACACCTAGGGAGAGTAGCAACAGTGCTGAACTTTCTCCATTTGTAGACAGTCTGTCTTACCGTGGACACATGAACATCATGGGCCATATTACATAGTTGGTACTAACTTAACCAGAGCTGTTGTAAACTTCCCAGAGCCATTATAGCCTATGGAGGTTTTAAGTTTACAACAGCTCTGGTTAAGTTAGCACCAACTATGTAATATGGCCCTATGGCTTTTGGAGATACTTTTGTAACCATTTCCAGCTTCATGCAAGTAAACAATTCTTGATCGTAGGTCTTCTGAGAGCTCTTTTCTGCGAGGCATGGTTCACATCAGGTAGTGCTTCTTGAAACCAGTAAACCCAAAACTGGTGTGTGTTTTTAAAGGGCAGGACAGCTTTCAGCAACACATCCAATAATATCACACTGATTGGACTCAAGGTTGGCTCACTCCTGGCTCCAATTAGCTGTTGGAGAAGTCATTAGGCAAGGGGTTCGCATACTTTTTCCGCCCTGCACTGTGAATGTTTACATGTTCTGTTCAATAAAAACATGAAAACATATAATGTTTGTGTTGTATTATTTTAAGCAGACTGTGTTTTTCAAATTGTTGTGACTTAGATGAAGATCAGAGCACATTTTATGACCAATTCATGCAAAACTCCACGTAATCCCAAAGGGTTCACATACTTTTTCTTGCAACTGTATGTCAGTGATTTTGTGGGTGATGTAAACGGGACTAGTCTTCATTTTCTGGGTGTAGTACACACAAATAGTGACTTTTAACCTTTTCACGGACTGAACCAATTCACATGTCTGTTGGGGGACAATGTAGGGCTTGATTATAAATAGTGAATTATACACTGTTTCATGGAGCCTTGTAAATTTTACTTCCCTGGGTCCCTGTAAATCTCAAGGGTGGCCCTGATTGTATGGAATTCATAATATAGGTATTCAAAGAAATCCTGGATATGGCAGTATGAAATTCTGGCACCTGCTCTCTCAGCCAAAAAACTGCTGAACTGGTATTTGTGCTAGAACTCCTGTTTGTTGGTGTTAATGCAAAAATAATTTTCCGTGGCGCTCAATATACAACTGGATTCGCTCCCACTCCAAATGAGCACTTCCTGTCACCTAAAATGTAAATGTCCACTGACAAAGAAGAGGATGTGGGTCAGCGCTTCACAGGACACCCATTCGGAACATAAGGGGTAGGGTGCACTTCTGATAAAGATGTTAGGCACCGATAGACAGCATGGATGCAATGGCAGTGTGGTACTTATTTCGTTGAAACACCTCGAAAAGAGCATAAAAAACCCCCACATATGGTGCAATATTGTACCGCAAGTTGGAGTTCGTAGTAAATGTATTTGTTTATACTCACACAGAATGAGAGCTGCCAGCTCTCAAATGAAGGCGTATCAGGTGTTGTAGGGTCACCTGTTACCCCCAAAACAATCCCCATAGTATTCCTCCTCAGCGTGTTCTCAACTTTCGAAACTCCGGTGGATCCACCAGTAAGCAGAGTAGGCAGAAAGTGAAAAATCAATATTTATTAGCGAGAAAAAAATGAAACAAACGGGCGAACTCCAACTTGCGGTACAATATTGCACCATATGTGGGGTTTTTTATGCTCTTTTCGAGGTGTTTCGATGTAAGAAGTACCACACTGCCATTGCATCCACGCGGTCTATCGGTGCCTGACATCTCTATCAGCACCCTACCCCTTATGGTCTGAATGGATGTCCTGTGAAGCGATGACCCACATCCTCTTCTTTTTTTTGTTGGTGTTAATGCCTGACTGCACCTAGTGGTCCACGAAGAGAGTTGAAAATCTGACTGTTTTAAGGGCATAATTCATGAAAATATCAACAATAATTCTCCTTTGTTAATTAATTCTTAAATATATAATGATTATACTACGCTCTCTTGGATTCACTCTTATCTGTCTAATAGGTCTTTCTCTGTATCATTTGCTGGTAACTCCTCCTCTTCAATGCCTCTATCAGTTAGTGTACTTCAAGACTCTGTCCTAGGTCCTCTGCTCTTCTCTATCTACACCTCCTCCTTGGGAAAAATCATTAACAGCTTTGGCTTTAATTACCACCTTTATGCTGATGATACTCAGATCTACCTCTCTACCCCTGATCTTTCTCTTCCTGCCCTTTCCAAAGTCGGCGACTGTTTATCTGGCATCTCCTCCTGGATGGCCTCTCACCACTTAAAGATTAACATGTCCAAGACTGAGCTCCTACTAATTCCTCCCTCTAATGCTTCCCCATCTCATGACTTCTCTGTCGTGGTCGAGGGTATTACTATCTCCCCATCAAGCCAGGTTCGCTGCCTCAGAGTTACACTTGACCCTGCTCTTTCCTTCATCCCCCACATCAGGTCTCTTTTCTCCTCCTGCCGCTACCAGTTGCGTAATATCTCCAGAATTCGGCCATTTCTTACTGCTGACACCACAAAGCAACTCATCCATGCCCTTGTAATCTCCCGACTCGACAATTGTAATAATCTTTTAGTTGGCCTCCCTCTCTCCCGGCTCACCCCCTTACAATCCATTCTGAACGCCTCCGCCAGGCTCATCCACCTCACCCGTCGCTCTGTCTCTGCTGCTCCCCTCTGCGAGTCCCTTCACTGGCTCCCCATCCACTGCAGAATTAAATTTAAAACCCTTACCCTGACTTACAAAGCTCTCACTAACTCAGCTCCCCACTACCTGTCCTCACTAATCACCAAATACACCCCAACCCACTCCTTAAGGTCAAACCATAACCTGCGCCTAGCTACTCCCCGCATCACCTCTTCCCATGATAGACTGCAGGATTTCTTACGCGCAGCTTCCATCCTCTGGAACGCTCTCTCTTTCATACGGTCAGGGCTGTCTTTAATGCAGGGCAAAAGGGGCAGTTGCCCCGGGCCCAGTCATTGCTGAGGGGCCCAAAGCAGCCGCTCCTTGGGCCCGCGTAAACCGTGGACGACCGCTGCGGTTGCTAGCGGAATGCACTAACAGCATTTTGCTAGCAGCCCCCTCGATTGGCCATGTCTACTCGTGAGCACCAGCGTACTCCCTCGCGCAACCGCCGTCCTGTGAAGGCTGCGACACGGTCTACAGGCGAGATCTCGTAAAGAGCGTGTCACAGCCTTCAGAAGACGGCGGCCGCGTGGAGGAAAATGCTGGTGCTCGGAAGAACAAATGGGTCTGTACTGGGTATTATTATTATTCTTTATTTATAAAGCGCCAGCATATTCCGCAGCGCTGTACAATAAGCACAGTATAGACAGGGTTACAATACATTGAACAACATTTGACAAACAGTACAGGAGTAGATGAGGGCCCTATTCCCGTAGGAACTCACAGTCTAGGAGGGTTGGGGTTGGAAACAGGAGGAGAGGACTGCAAGGTGACAGTGATTGATGGTTGCGTCAGTGAGTTGGGTGGTAGGCTTCCCTAAATAGGAACGTTTGGGGGTCTGTGCTGGATACATATAATTCTGGGGGTCTGTGCTGGGTACATATAATTCTGGGGGCCTCTGCTGGGTACATATAATTCTGGGGGTCTGTGCTGGGTACATATAAATCTGGGGGTCTGTGCTGGATACATATAATTCTGGGGGCCTGTGCTGGGTACATATATTTCTGGGGGGGTCTGTGCTGGGTACCTGTAATTCTTATTTTTGTGTTATTAGACTATATAGCTATTTGTTTTACACTTGAAAGATAATAATGTTCATTTGTATTTTATTACTGAAAGTTATTAAGATATTAACATGCCTTTCCTCCCAAGAACATATAACTGTTTAATAGAAAATTTGATGGGAAAGAGGCTAGAAATGGCAGCTTGTATGTACTGTTACAGATCAATCTAAGGACTTGTTTGTGAGGCAGTTCTTTGTTTACATTATTAAAGCTTTTTGAGATAAGTCTATGATGTATTTGAGTTTTTGATTTTTTTGGGGATGTTGGGGGTGGGGAGCAAAATTATGCGGTGGTCGGGCTTTCGGGTGGGCCCAAGAAAATGTTTGCCCAGGGTCCAATCAATATTAAAGACGGGCCTGTGTGTGTGTGTGTATATATGTGTGTATATATGTCTGGTCTGTATATACGGTATGTATCTGCTCTGGGTTCTGTATATACAGTTGTGTTCAAAATTATTCAACCCCCAATGCTGTAAAGGGTTTTAGGGAATTTAGTGTACATTTGTAATTGTATTCAGAATGAAATCCTACAAGGACTTTTTAAAGAACCATATGCAACTAAAATGACATCAATTGGTTTTGTAATACAGTAGTAAATGTTTCTTTTGTGAATTCTTCATTGACACAATTATTCAACCCCTTAAAGACTACCACTCTGTAGAACAAAGGTTCATTCAAGTGTTTTCAATCAGGTATTGAAAACACCTGTGGATGTCACGGAGCAGCAATAAAGCATAATAAACACCAATTAGGCAGCTTTAAAATGACTGTGATACTCAGCTCCTTCTAGACATTTACTGGTGTGGTTACAAACATGGTGAAGTCAAGAGAATGGTCCAGGAAGGCAAGAGAAGAGGTGACTACTCTTCACAGGAAGGGCAATGGCTATAAGAAGATTGCAAAGATGTTAAACATACCAAGAGAGACCATAGGAAGCATCATTCGCAAATTCAAGGCAAAGGGCACTGTTGAAACGCTACCTGGTCGTGGCAGAAAGAAGATGCTGACTTCGACTGCTGTGCGCTACCTGAAGCGTAGAGTGGAGAAAAGTCCCCATGTGACTGCTGAGGAACTGAGAAAAGATTTGTCAGATGTGGGTACTGAAGTTTCAGCTCAGACAATAAGGCGCACACTGCGTAATGAAGGCCTCCATGCCAGAACTCCCAGGCGCACCCCCTTGCTGTCTCCAAAGAATAAGAAGAGTCGACTGCAGTATGCCAAAAGTCATGTGGAAAAACCACAGAAGTTTTGGGATAGTGTTCTGTGGACTGATGAAACAAAATTAGATCTGTTTGGGCCCATGGATCAACGCTATGTTTGGAGGAGGAAGAACAAGGCCTATGAAGAAAAGAACACCTTGCCTACTGTGAAGCATGGCGGGGGGTCAATCATGCTTTGGGGCTGTTTTGTTTCTGCAGGTACAGGGAAGCTTCAGCGTGTGCAAGGTACCATGAATTCTCTTCAGTACCAGGAGATATTGGATGACAATGTGATGCAGTCCGTCACAAACCTGAGGCTTGGAGACGTTGGACCTTTCAACAGGACAATGATCCCAAGCATACCTCCAAGTCCACTAGAGCATGGTTGCAGATTAAAGGCTGGAACATTTTGGAGTGGCCATCACAGTCACCTGACTTAAATCCGATTGAGAACCTCTGGTGGGACTTAAAGAAAGCAGTTGCAGTGCGCAAGCCTAAGAATGTGACTGAACTGGAGGCTTTTGCCCATGACGAATGGGCGAAGATACCCGTAGATCGCTGCAAGACACTTGTGTCAAGCTATGCTTCACGTTTAAAAGCTGATATAACTGTAAAAGGATGTTGTACTAAGTACTAAGATTGAATGTCACTTGGGGGTTGAATAAAACTGATAATGATGTGAGCACAGAAAAGACATTTGTGGTTATTTCATTATAAATGTTATGTTATATTTGTCTGACCTACACGTGCCTCTTTGATTTAATTGTAAGCAAGATGACTGAATGATCAAAATCAATGTCAAACTGGCCAAAACACTCAATTTCAGTAGGGGTTGAATAATTTTGAACACAACTGTATGTATCGGAGTGGGTATAGATTTGGGTATACGTGTGTGTGTAGGCAGGGGGTAAATGGGGTATCTGGAAATACATTTCAGTATTAACATAAATCATACAGGCTTTCAGCAATACCCTAAAAAATTTATTCGATAGTGTCACATGCCTTTAAATAAAAGTATCGGTACTCGGTATCGGTGAGTACTTTAAAAAAGTATCGGTACTTGTATTCGGTCCTAAAAAAGTAGTATCACTAGACATGATACTATTCTCTACTGGAGCCTAAAGGGGATTTAGAGAACAAATTAAGCAACTTACTCTTTATGAAAATTTCCAAGAAGTCGTTCTTCAATGTCTTCATTTTGATCTGTAATTCTTCACTAGAATCAAACGCAATGAGAGTTCCAAAATCATCTGGCAATGGGAACAGAAAATTTAATGACTGCACACCATGAGCAAACTTCAAGTAGCGCTCTCATTCTTACATGTCCATTGACGTGCACTTTCTAGTACATTTTCCAAAGCCCAAATCATACCAATTAATAAATTACTATTGATTAGCAGCACAATTATTTTTCTGGACTGAGACACGAATTAACAGCAATTCTAAAGGAATGGGGGGGGGCATGACTCCATGACTATGCCGCTGTGTTGGACGTGCACAAAGACATTAAATAAAAGTATTGGTACTCGGTATCAGTGAGTACTTAAAAAAGTATCGGTACTTGTACTCGGTCTTAAAAAAGTGGTATCGGTGCATCCCTACATAAAAGTAAGCAAACTTGTTTCTATGCTGCTACTGTAGTGAGTTTACGTAAACATAAACATATGTTGGATATAGAGCACCATGAATTCTCAATAAGAGAGCAAAACATATCTTTACTCTATAGCCATACTGTCAACAGTTCAGTCTCACAGGACTTTTTTCAAAAATCCCTAGACTGAACTGTTGACAGTGGCTATGGATTATATAGATTTTTGCACTCTTATTCTCTGGTGGTTATTTAACTCTCTGGTGTGCTATGACTGACATGTGTTTACATTACAGTTTATTTTAATATATAATTAACTAGAAATAAAAATCATTCTATATTAAGAATTATATTGAAATCAAATATATATTCAAAAGAAGCATTATTAAAATAATGCTATAAACTTTTTATGCCAGCGACTTCCCATAAGTCCAGGGAAATCGTGAGTGGCCCAAACAGAGCAATGGACCAATTCTTTTGAGAATGCACATATTCGGTCCAACAATCCATTTTCTGAGAAAATGTTTTCCTGGTTTAGATACATTGATGACTGCTTCCATATTTGGTTAGGGAGTGAACAGGAACTGCAGGAGTTTTCCATGTTCCTTAATTCCAGAAATCCAAATATTACATTCACTATGGAATATGATCTTGAAATTGTGCAATTCCTAGATGTTTTGATCAATAGGGATTGTGATAAGAAAGCTACAGATCTATATACAAATCCTACAGATGCTAATCGCTTCCTTGATTTTTCTAGCTACCATCTGTTGGGGCAGAAGACGTCCATTCCCTATAGCCAGATGCTACGGGTCAAACGTATTGTGAGGGACGATATGAGACTTGACACCAGACTTCAGACATTGAGTACAAAATTTCAAGAAAAGGGCTACAGTAGGAGGGTCCTACAACAAGCTTGTCTTAAAGCTTCAGGTGTCACTAGGGAAGAGCTTTTACGCAATGTCCCCAGGAAGAAAATGGACAGGGTTCAATTTGTGAGTACATATTCACCTCTTTCCAAAGACATTAAAAGGATCATTAGGGGGGAGGAGCCAACTGCAGAGCATGGTGGACGTGCTTTAGTCCAGCTCCAGACCCAGCGTGTGAGTTACAACGGACAAGCCCCGAGTTCTTACTGTCCCTCTTGGGAACCTGAGAACATTCCGATGGCCACCGCCAAAGGTAAAAAAAAACAGGGAAACAAGAGTTTTTCACCCCCCGGCCTAACAAGCGCTGCAAGGACATGGATCCTCAAAATGGCGGCGGCTCCCCGTCCTGCTCTCCTGCTCCGATAGCCGGGCGTTCTGAAGTCGACCTCACTGCGTTTACCACCCGGATGGAGAACCCATTTAAGGACTTCTCGGCCACTCTAACAATGCACCTGGGTGTGGTGTCGGCGGACATCCGCAAGGATATCCAGGAGATAGGAGAGCACATTGTAAATTATTGAAAATTCTAATATTATTGCATTTTTTGTTATAATATACAGACAGGACATAACGTATACATATTATAATGATATATTATGAATCTGCCGAGTCTCCCGGAAAGAACGATATATAATATGTCTGGGTCGTATAATAAAATGTGACTTCAAATTGCGTTTAAACATGATGAGCGAAAGCGGTAAACATTAGCTCAGCACAGAGGTGTGAAAAGGCTCAGCAGCGAAAGGGTTAAGGGTTAAAGCCTGAACGTTGTACAAACTATTCCTGAACATGTACATAGAGATTCCTCCCCACATCAGCATCTGTGAAGCATCTTTGAAAACATCCTGATCTAAACGTGGAAACAATGGATCTGGGTTTTTGGATGCAAATTTCACAACATTTTATAAAATGATTGTAAATGTACTTATTAACACAACAGCTTAAACAGCAGATACAGTTTAAACAGCAGATACAGCTTAAACAGCAGATACAGCTTAAACAGCAGATACATCTTAAACAGCAGATACATCTGAAACAGCAGATACATCTTAAACAGCAGATACAGCTTAAACAGCAGATACATCTTAAACAGCAGATACAGCTTAAACAGCAGATACAGTTTAAACAAGCAGATACATCTTAAACAGCAGATACAGCTTAAACAGCAGATACATCTTAAACAGCAGATACAGTTTAAACAGCAGATACAGTTTAAACAGCAGATACATCTTAAACAGCAGATACAGCTTAAACAGCAGATACAGTTTAAACAGCAGATACAGCTTAAACAGCAGATACAGTTTAAACAGCAGATACAGCTTAAACAGCAGATACATCTTAAACAGCAGATACAGTTTAAACAGCAGATACAGCTTAAACAGCAGATACAGTTTAAACAGCAGATACAGCTTAAACAGCAGATACAGTTTAAACAGCAGATACATCTTAAACAGCAGATACAGCTTAAACAGCAGATACATCTTAAACAGCAGATACAGCTTAAACAGCAGATACATATTAAACAGCAGATACAGCTTAAACAGCAGATACATCTTAGGCTAGGGTCAGACGAACGCATTTTTCGCGTCGACCGTGGAAAAGTGCGGTCGAACGAACGGACATATTTTTCACGGAATACGCGATAGCGGTCATACGATGCGCCTTTTCGTCCGTGATTTTGTACGGATCAACATAACACTTTTTTGCGTCTGGACGTTATGTTGGCCGGACATTAGCAGCGTCTGAAGTCTCCCAATCACGCAAACACGCCGCTATGCGGCCGCAGCGCACTCTGTACGTCAGTAGTAGCGGTTTGACGTTCTCGAAAAAATGCGTTCGTTTGCCACTTGCGTTGCGCGGACGAACTTTCGTGCGGTCGTACTTCGTGTGTTCCCCGGCATTGGACGTCATTTGCTGCTAGCACGGCCGTGATTTTGTGCGGCTAAACGCACGTTAAAACTGCGTTCGTCTGACCCTAGCCTTAAACAGCAGATACAACTTAAACAGCAGATACATCTTAAACAGCAGATACAGTTTAAACAGCAGATACAGCTTAAACAGCAGATACAGTTTAAACAGCAGATACAGCTTAAACAGCAGATACAGCTTAAACAGCAGATACAGTTTAAACAGCAGATACAGCTTAAACAGCAGATACAGCTTAAACAGCAGATACAGTTTAAACAGCAGATACATCTTAAACAGCAGATACATCTTAAACAGCAGATACAGCTTAAACAGCAGATACATCTTAAACAGCAGATACAGCTTAAACAGCAGATACAGTTTAAACAGCAGATACATCTTAAACAGCAGATACAGCTTAAACAGCAGATACAGTTTAAACAGCAGATACAGCTTAAACAGCAGATACAGTTTAAACAGCAGATACATCTTAAACAGCAGATACATCTTAAACAGCAGATACAGCTTAAACAGCAGATACAGCTTAAACAGCAGATACATCTTAAACAGCAGATACATCTTAAACAGCAGATACAGCTTAAACAGCAGATACATCTTAAACAGCAGATACATCTTAAACAGCAGATACAGCTTAAACAGCAGATACATCTTAAACAGCAGATACATCTTAAACAGCAGATACAGTTTAAACAGCAGATACAGCTTAAACAGCAGATACATCTTAAACAGCAGATACAGCTTAAACAGCAGATACATCTTAAACAGCAGATACAGCTTAAACAGCAGATACAGTTTAAACAGCAGATACAGCTTAAACAGCAGATACAGCTTAAAACTGATAAATGTATTAAGAATGAACGTCATCCGCTCACCTTTATAATATAGCTGAATGATATAACGACTTATACGGAATACTTTTATCTTCTCCATCATTTCCTCGTAAAGATCCCCTTTACCAAGCTTTACAGTAAAGCAGCGGGTCTCCTTCAAGTCGGGTGTGTCAAGATTAGCCTTCACTGTCAAAGACATGGTTATAGCAGCACTGAGAGCTACAGAATGGCACAGTATCTAACAATCCCTTGTATTAATTCAATAGGAAATACGCCCCCTAGTATTTGTTTCTGAGTTTCGTTTTTGCCTTTTTACGTCACAGGGAACATGTCTGCACTTGGGGCACTCTGACAAGAGGAGAGATGGATGGATAAATACTGAGACACTCAGAGGATTATAGACAAAGCTATAAGAGAGATAGATACACAGGTTTATTCACAAGAAGATTTTTGCCAATCGAAGTGCAAAGAAAAGAAAATCTAGATGAAGAAAAAAATCAATAATGCAATTTGTTTTCCATTGGTTTTAGTGATTATAATATGTAAGATTTACACTATGAGCACACCTTTGGCGATTATTTATTGATTTATTTTCCAGATTTGCATAGTTCAATACACAAACCTGAATAAATATACCCGATCTCCAAGATTCATGTGGAACATAAACCACCTCCAAAACAATTTAGATGAATTATTCTGTCACTTCACAGGACCTTAAAGAAAACACAAATAAAATATATAGTGCAGTAATGGCTGATATCTGTGGAGATTTTTCTCAAAATGTACCCAATGTCCCACACTCATGGACATGAGCCTGCTGCTTGCATGGCTGCACTTCATGTCCACATGAGTGTGGGGGATAGTGGGGATTATTCGTTCTTTTTTTTGTTTTTGGGTTTTTTGAGGTTCTGAAGTGACAGTCATTCATCCAAATTGGAGGTGTTGTGGTAAACATTTTAGCTTCTCATATCTTTCTTTTTTTTTTAACTACTCTTACTCCTAAATCAGTACTCCCAAATAACACTGAATGCTCATACACACAGCGCACATTACTGTGAGGTTTATTGCTGCGGAGCTCTCTCATATCCTCACACAACTTGTTACCAACTGCCAGCAAGTACGATGCCTGTTCGAAGGCAGTGAAAGCACACATGGATATATATTGCCCCCAGCAGCTCTGGATATATTGCCCCCAGCAGCTCATCCATGGATATATATTGCCCCCAGCTCACACATGGATATATTGCCCCAGTTCACAATTATATATTGCCCCCAGCAGCTCACCTATGGATATATATTGCCCCAGCTCACATATGGATATATTGCGCCTCAGCTCACACATGGATATATTGCCCCAGACCAGCTCACACATGGATATATTGCCCCAGCTCTCATGGATATGCCCCCAACACACATGGATACTGCCCCAAGCACACATGGATACTGCCCCCAGCACACATGGATAATGCCCCAGCTCACATGGATATGCCCCAGCAACTCTCATGGATATTGCCCCAGCTCCTCTCATGGAGTTTGCCCCAGCTCCTCTCATGGATTTTGCCCCAGCTCCTCTCATGGATATTGCCCCAGCTCCTCTCATGGATATACTGCCCCAGCTGCTCTCATGGATAATGCCCCAGCTCCTCTCATGGATAATGCCCCAGCTCCTCTCATGGATTTTGCCCCAGCTCCTCTCATGGATATACTGCCCCAGCTCCTCTCATGGATAATGCCCCAGCTCCTCTCATGGATTTTGCCCCAGCTCCTCTCATGGCTATGCCCCCAGCTCCTCTCATGGATAATGCTCCTCTCATGGATAATGCCCCAGCTCATGGATAATGCCCCAGCACATGGATAATGCCCCAGCTCATGGATACTGGCCCAGCTCATGGATATGCCCCAGCAGCTCATGGATATACCCCAGCAGCTCATGGATATGCCCCAGCTCAAGGATATGCCCCAGCTCATGGATTTGCCCCAGCTCATGGATTTGTCCCCCAGCTCATGGATACTGCCCCAGCTCATGGATACTGCCCCAGCTCATGGATATGCCCCAGCTCATGGATACTGCCCCAGCTCATGGATATGCCCCAGCTCATGGATTTGACCCAGCTCATGGATATGCCCCATCTCAAACATGGATTTGCCCCAGCTCATGTATTTGCCCCAGCTCATGGATACTGCCCCCAGCTCATGGATAATGCCCCAGCTCATGGATACTGCCCCAGCTCATGGATATGCCCCAGCTCATGGATACTGCCCCAGCTCATGGATATTGCACCCAGCTCATGGATATTGCACCCAGCTCATGGATACTGCCCCCAGCTCATGGATACTGCCCCAGCTCATGGATATGCCCCAGCTCATGGATTTGCCCCAGCTCATGGATATGCCCCAGCTCATGGATATGCCCCAGCTCAAACATGGATTTGACCCAGCTCATGGATATGCCCCAGCTCAAACATGGATTTGCCCCAGATCATGGATTTGCCCCAGCTCATGGATACTGCCCCCAGCTCATGGATAATGCCCCAGCTCATGGATACTGCCCCCAGCTCATGGATAATGCCCCAGCTTATGGATATGCCCCAGCTTATGGATATGCCCCAGCTCAAACATGGATTTGCCCCAGCTCATGGATTTGCCCCAGCTCATGGATACTGCCCCCAGCTCATGGATACTGCCCCCAGCTCATGGGATATGCCCCAGCTCATGGGATATGCCCCAGCTCATGGATTTGCCCCAGCTCATGGATATGCCCCAGCTCATGGATTTGCCCCAGCTCATGGATATGCCCCAGCTCAAACATGGATTTGCCCCAGCTCATGGAAATGCCCCAGCTCATGGATATGCCCCAGCTCATGGATTTGCCCCAGCAGCTCATGGATATGCCCCAGCTCATGGATTTGCCCCAGCAGCTCATGGATATGCCCCAGCTCATGGATAATGGCCCAGCACATGGATATGTCTCAGCTCACCTCCTCTTGCGCCGCGTGTTTGCTCCCTCTGAGCGTCCGGCGGCGCGCAGCTTGGGCGCTCGCCTGGGGGAGCCACGTGACCAGCCGCGATTGGCTGGTGACGTGTTTCCTCCAGGCGAGCGCCGAAGCTGCATGCTTCGGACGCTCGCAGGGAGCGAATACGCGGCGGAGGGTGAGACACCCGCCCTTAGGGTGACAGTGTCACCCTAAGGGCGGGTGTCACCTGGTGCGGACCGCACCCCCGCCTCCATGTTACGACGCCACTGCGCTCAGCGCTACAAAGCAAGATCCTTCTAATGGAGGATTGTGCTTTGTAGACCGTCTGCATCCATCATAGCTTTTTGACAGGGAGGCTGAAATCACATCCAGTGGTAGCACGCTACACCATGTGGCCCATATGGCACGCTACACAGTGGCTTGGGCCAGCCCCACTCACGCACGTCTCCTCCACCGGGTTATCTCCCTTCTCTGCTCCGATGGCTGACCCAGATTCCCTGCCGTTCACGAGAGGGATGCTGGCTGAGCTGCTGAGGGAATTCAGGGCCTCGTGGATCCTTGTCCGACAGGAAGGTGGATGAAGCAGCGCAGTGATCCCTACTGAGATGGCGGGTGGTGAGCCGTCGACTGAGGTACGGGCAGGCCTGTGGTGATCCTGCTGGAGGTAGCTGGGGCTCTGATGGTCTGGGGAGTGTTAACCCTTTGCCGTGTCTGGAAGCACTCCCTGATTCCCCCCCCCCGGGATCCTACCTGAAGCTGCAGTGGCTGTCTGTAACCTGGAGGGCCTTCCGATCCCCTGCCTTCCGTTGTGGCACTGGGGCATCCTGGCAACTGTGGGCTGAACCTGAATGGGGACCAGCCTGATGTCGCTGCTGCCGTGGACCTGATTTCTGCAGTACTTTTTGGTTGGGATCTTTCCTTTGCCGAGATGGCCTGCCTTGGAGCTCAGGCACGTCCCCCAATGTACCTCACCCTTGCCGAGATGGGAACTCTGTTTCTCCCCACACTCTGGGACACTGGCTGATTTAACTGAGTGTGTTTGGGGCTGATCTCACCCCACCTCCCCCCCCTTACATAAATTTTTCTGCTGACCCCTCAGATGACTTTTATTTTTGGTTTTATTATTTTTATACGTGTTGTCTGTTTTGAGGACGTTTGCTTTTCTTTATCTCCTCTTACAAGCCAACTTGTGTTGAGGACCCCCCCTCCCTTTTTCAGATTTTTTTGTTTGTGTTTTCGGGACACCTTGGGGTGTGCCATTATGGCGGCCACCATAGCTCTACCCGTCATATCTGGCCCATGAATGCTCTGGCCTTGTGACCTGCACAATTCCATGGCCTCCTATGGTCCCTTGGGCCTCCAGGAGTGAGCCAGGAAGGTCACATATCAGGCCTTTGCCATTTTTTCCCACACTTTTTTTTATTTTTAATTTGGGGGGTCCTAGAGCCCTTCCTATTTTGGCCATCCCCTGCCAAGTATTTTTAGAAAGGATTTTACCAGGAAGGATACATTTAGATTTCTCTCATTTTCAAGTATGTCCTGGGTGGTGAGTATGTACCGTTAGGTGTCTTGCCCAAGGACACTTACTGGAGAGGTGCTCTTGCCGGGATTCAAACCTGTGTCTCCACGGTCTCTCTCCACGGTTATAGAGCAGTGATGTTACCTCTACCCCACCCAGCCGGGTTTCTGTGTTTTTGAGATGACTTCTGCGATGCTTTGGATGTGCATATTCTTTTCTTTTCTCAGATGACTATTGCAGTTGATCTTTCTGTTTATTTGTTACTTTACTTTAACGCTGTACCATTGAGGATAACTTCATGTGACCCTGCAAGGCATACACTTTCTGTCTACTTGTTTGATGGCTTCATAACAAAATAAAATTGTAAATTTAAAAAAAAAAGAAAATACAGAGTTTTGAGGGCTTATTCACTGGTCTAAAATGTCTAGGAATAGCCTGGTCTCTGGCTCCACAACCAGCGACGTTCCTTATGCCAGTGTCCAGAATATGAAATGCTTTGCAGTGTGCACAAGTGGAGCCCTGAATGCATGTGAGTGGGTTAGGACAAAATACAGGAAATTGGACAGAGTGCAAGGGGAGTCGGGCGTGGCATTGCATCAAGTTGTTTCCCCCAGTGCTGCTTTGTACATGCGCAGGGGTCACATGGCTATGCATCCATCATCTGAACATACAGGTTTGGGCTGTCCTTAAAGACTTGTTTTTCATTTATTTTGGGAGTAGTAGTGATTAGTGGTATTAACAGACACCTGTATATTATTTTTCATAAAACTTTGCCACTTTATTACTTTTAAAATAGGAATATGACAGAAGTGTAATGGCCCCACTCATTCACACTAACAGCTCCTCTGCTATTCTATCACACCCACGCAAACCTTTCCTGTGGTTCAGCTGTTATTGTACGTTAACGCTTCCTATACTTTATAAACTTTGAGCTAATGTAGATTTAGCTGGAGAATAACAAGTAATTCCAAGGTCAATCATTATTCTCACCTGCAGCTGGTATTGATAAAAAATTAAAACTAAAAAAGAAGCTGAAAACCTGTGTTAAAGGGACACTCTACACATCCTGGCCACTTTACACATCCCGCCCGCTTTAAAAGATAGAGTCCCCCCTTCTTCCCGTCATCTCCACGGTGCTAAAAATGGAGCCTGAAATGGAGGAGTTTCCTCCACGCACCCCAGTGTCACCATCAGTCATAATTTAGATTTTCCCAGATGCTAGTCACCAGATCAGCTACTGGTGAAATCAGCACACTCTCTGCTGACATCACCCTCTCTAAGAGAGGCAACTCATCAGTTCTGTGCATGGGAAACATCTGCCCAATTATATAAGGGCAAAAAGGGGTTAATTATTTTTATTAGACTATACGTTTAATACAACCAAGATGGCTGAAAGCACAGCAGTTTCATTTTTTTAGAAGAGCTTGAATAACGTTGATAGTTTAATATGAGTTCAAAGGTTTGATTAATTAATACCAATAAGTAGACAAGAAATGTGCATTGGGTCTTCTTTCAATTCCTTTTGCACACAGGTGGTGGGACTCCGATTATTGGTAGAGGGATGCACTGATAACGAATCTAGTATATGTATTGGTGCCAATCCTGGGCATTTTTACTTGTACTCGTTCAAATGCCCCGATACTCTATAGCAATACCGAAAGCCAGCAAGGGCTTGGGCTGGCTGTCAGAATTGTGTAATGATCTGCTGCAAATCTCCCAGATTCACCGCGTTCTAGCGAGCGGCCATCGGCATATGTGAGTTAATCGTGGCTATGGGACTTGTGGCCGTGCTCCTGCGAGATCTTACAGGCAGACTTGTAAGATCTCGTGAGACCATGGCCGCAAATCAGGAAGTGAATCTGGGAGATTTGCATCAGATCATTACACAATTCTGACAGCCGCCCCCAGTGTAAAATGTTTAGGGGTGTGTGTTGTATAGAGTGAGTACGATATATAGAGGGTGTGCTACTGCTGTGGAGCTGTGTGATACACTCATGCACGCTGCACATTACTGTGAGTTTTAATGCTATGGACCTCTATGATACATTCATGCACAGTGCACAATGATGCATACATCAACAAATATGTAATGGCCCAGCCGCCAGGGGGCATCTACACTAGGGATGGGCCAAACACCCCCGTGTTCGGTTCGCATTCGAACTCCAACAATTTAAAAAGTTCAAATTTGAACAGGAACACGATTCGAACTCAATGCAAGTCAATGGGACTCGAACGTTCGAATTTTAGAGTGCCCTCCAAGAGGGCATATATGCAAGATATTGGCCATAAAAGGTGTATGGGGGTCCGGGTAGTGCCCTGGGGGACAGGAAACAAGGAAAAAAAGTTTTTAAAGGAACAGTGATTTTTCCATGACATAAAGGTTAAGAATAAAAATGAAAAATTCCTTCAAATATCGTGCCTAGGAGGTCCCCAAAACCTGCCCGTGAAGTGGCGGATTTGTAGGATGTATAGAAACATTTAAAAAGATAAAAATGACATTTCAAATGATGGTAAATGGTTTTCCTTTAATCTATTCATAAACAACTTGGGGCAGCAGCCTGTATGAAAAGAGGAGACGTTTTAGGACACGCAGAACAAGTTTAGTGATTTTTTTGGCTAAATTATGATGCCTCTTATGCAGGCTTTGGATGAAAGTAACAATAGGTGCTTTAAAATTGGGCCTTTAGTGTCGGCAACAGTGCCTTCACACCGTCTGTAACCCCTCTGAGGTATTGTGGATTCTGTGGAAGTGTGCAGTGGTGGAGGTTTTGGGAATGCAGAAGAGATCCCCAATCTATTCAGTTACATCAGCATCAGGGGAGTGATAGCTGCTGATCCAGGACTGATTCATTTTTATAAATGTCAGCCGGTCTACAGAGTCGGTGGACAGACGCGCTCTTTTATCTGTGACAAAACCTCCAGCGGCACTGAACGTCCTTTCAGAAAGCACGCTGGATGAAGGGCAACCTAGTAGCTCCGTAGCATATTGGCTAAGTTCTGGCCAGTGATCCAATCTCAACACCCAGTAAACCAGTGGATTATCTTCTGTAAAGGTATCCTGGTCTGGCCTTGCCCCTAGGTAGTCCTGCACCATATGGTGAAGACGCTGGCAATGGGTGCCTACATTTGACATCCCTGGGCGTTGTGGACTAAAAAAATTGGAAAAGGCATCAGTCAAGCGGCCCCCTTCAATGCTCTTCCTCTGATCAACCGCAGCCTCAGAAGCACCTGTGTCATCACTTGGTAACCTACCAGTGCCTGGAAAGGTGTTACACAAGTGTCGCTTTAGAGCGTCCTCAAGTTGTTTCATCCTGTCCACCCTCTGTGAGGGCAGGATGAGCTCTGCAACCTTACCCTTGTATCATGGCTCAAAAAAGGTTGCCAACCAGTAATGATCCCTCTCCTTGATAACACGAATCCTGGGGTCCTTTAGCAGGCTTTGCAGGATAAGGGCGCCCACACAGCGTAGGTTGGAGGTGGCATTAGCTTCCGAGTCTTCCTGGTCGCTGAGGATGACCCTATCGTGCACTAGCTCCTCCCAGCCACGTACTAGTCCTTGGGTTTCTGGGGACACAAAACCCTCCCTTGAGGAATCCCCACCTTCAATGCCCCCACGACTTAAATATTCCTCCTCATCCTCCTCCTGTCTGATCTGAGGACCCGCAGGAATGCTGTCTGCATAAAGACTGGGGCCTTGAGAGCTAGGGAAGTCCTCCTCTTCCTCCCGCTGCTCTGCCTCTAGTGCCACATCTATAATTCCCCACAGAGTGCGCTCCAGCAGGAACACTAAAGGAATTGTGTCACTGATGCATGCACTGTCCCTGCTCACCATCCTCGTTGCCTCCTCAAATGGTGACAGTACAGTCCTTGATCATCCTTGATCCTTGATCATCCTTGATCATCAGCCACTGCGGTGGGGGGGAACCAAGTTGACCTGAACCTGTCCTTGTGCCACACTCACACAGGTACTCATTGATGGCCCTCTGCTGCTTGGGCAGACGCTGCAGCATTGCCAATGTCGAATTCCACCTGGTGGGCATGTCACAGATCAGACGGTTTGTGGGAAGGTGGAATTCTCTTTGAATTTCTGCCAGGCAAACAGTTGCTGGGAATGACCATCTGAAGTGGCTGCAGACTTTTCTGGTCTGACTGAGAAGTTCTGCCAGCCCTGGGTACCTGGTTAGGAAACACTGTACCACCAGATTTAGGATGTGTGCTAGGCACGGTACATGCGTCAACTTACCCAGGCGTAGGGCGGAGAGAAGGTTGCTGCCATTATCACAGACGACCATTCCCAGCTCAAGCTGGCGTGGTGTTAACCATCTCTGCGCCTGCCCCTGCAGAGCTGACAGAATTTCTGGCCCGGTGTAGCTCCTGTCTCCTAAACAAACCAGCTCAAGCACAGTATGGCATATTTTTGCTTGAGCCATTGCGTAGTCCCTGCCACGCGTCGGTTTAACTGCCACTTCGCCAGAGACAGAGAAGGAGGAGGAAGAGAAAGAGGTGATGGAGCAGACAGATCTCATATAAACAGCTTTCTGGAGGCGTGGTGGATGAGCAAGCTCCAGCACAGAGCCCCATCCTGGATCCCTCCCAGCTGCAAGCAGAGTTACCCAGTGTGCCGTGAAGGAAATGTAACGGCCCTGTCCATGCTTGCTGGACCACGTGTCTAAAGTAATGTGCACCTTGCTGCTGACTGCCTTTCCCAATGACTCCATAACCAGGGGTCAAGTCCTGGGAATAAAGGTAAGGGAAGTCACTGAAGATTTCCACAATGAGCATGCGTGTCACACCTCAGCCGCATATTGCACATGCGCAGGATACGTCACACTAACATGTCACCCTGGAAGCGCAAACCTCCAGCAGTGGTGACGCTAGGAGCAATATATAGAGAGGGCACATAAGATGCCACAGTCAAACCGTGGGGAGGGGGGCACTAATAATTTTCACCACTAAACCATACCACTGAAAAAAACTAATTATATATATATATATATGACTCCAAAATCCCAGAGTAATGTGGTGCAATGATACCTTTTTATTGTACTGACCTGATACTTAAAATACAAGCTTTCAAGAGTTTTACTTTCTTTCTCAGGTTTGCTTCAGACCAAGAAAGAGAAAAACTCTCAAAAGCTTATGTTTATAGTTTAAAGCAGTTTCAGCCAACACCAGGGCCATGTAAATAATTCCCTATGTTAAATATGTCCCATACCCAAGACACCCAGCCATCCATTAGGTGAGAGGTAGAAAACCATGGCCCTCCAGATGTTCTGGAAATTTTATTTATTTATTTATTTATAAAGGATTTTACCAGGAAGGATACATTGAGATTTCTCTCGTTTTCAAGCATGTCCTGGGCATACAAATACATCTCCCATGATGCTCAGCCCCTCATCAGGTTAGCTGAACCTCAAGGGAAACATAGTTCCAAAACATATGGAGGGCCCTGATTCTGGTGATCATAGCAGACCCAGCAGGTAAACATTATTGGCGTGCCAACCAGAAATGGCTGGCAACCTACAGGCTGCAACTCTGCACCTCTAGCCAGCCAAGAATGGGAGCGAGTGTCCAACAGGTTAATGAAGATCCACAGGAAGCCCTAAAAATGGGCACAATCCACACACTGTGCAGGCAGCTCTGTGTCCATGTATCTGTGGCCCCCTATAGTGTATGATACAATAAAGCTGCTCTCAGGCATCACTCTCAGGCAGCTCTGTGTCCATGTATCTGTGGCCACTGTAGATAAAGGAGATCGTTTTTAACATTTGTAAAAAAAACTTTAACACACATGAGGGGAAGAAGCCCGATTCCCCCGATTCGTATGGTAAATAGATTACTGCCAAGCCATTTCTAATAGAGGCCCCAGATGGAAGGTGCTATTTGTGTCCAAGAGCTAGCAATCCACAAATAGTTTAAGAATCGCTGAAGACCACGTTCAGACGAAAAATTCTTTCTTTTCTAGCCAACAGAGCAGTGTTTCCCAAACCTGTCCTCAGGTCCCCCAAACAGGTCAGGTTTTAAGGATCACCTTGGGGAAATGCAGACTGAATCCTGCAATCCCTGAGCAGCAAATCATATCACCTGTGCTTCACATATCTGGAAAACCTGGCCTGTTAGGGAGACCTGAGGAACAGGTCTGGGAAACATTGCGATAGAGGAACACAAAAGATGAAAATGTAATTTTACAAAAACAAAGAAAACCTCCAGAAAAGCACAACACAGGCCACTCTGGCCACAGCCAAAAATTACTTTATACAGTCTTTGGTGGAAGGTTAAAAAAAAAAAAAACCACACTCAAAGTTTGCTCAATTTGTATGGCAAATATCACCACACACATAGCTATCACCATGTGCTCTATAAAATGTCACTATAGCCCCTGCAAGGAATCAATTGATGTATTAGCAGAGCCTCTGAACATCACCAAGTACACCCAGGGCTCATTCTCCCTGGATAACTCCTATGGGGGAGCAGTATCAATCATTTAAATTCAGATTGCTTTATAAGTTTCTAACCTCTACCTGCTCCTTGGGAGGGGGGGTGTGGACTCAGCTCAGCATCAATGCTTTGCCCTGTCAATGACTGGTAGGGAGGGGAGGGGGGCTGCTGAAGTCACACCTTTGTCACGAAGGGGGAGGGAATCCCAGGGATTATTATCTGGATTGTGCCAGGCTGTAAATCCTCAACCCTACACAGTGTAAACAAAAAAAGTGCTTTACAACAGGTCTGGCCGCTGCCTGTGTGAGACTCCCTTGAGAATTCCAGTGCAGGCTGTGAGCACAGAGAGGGAGAGAGACCAACATAAATCATGTGCTGGGTCACAAGTGATGCGCCTGCATTCCGCCTGAGTTCCTTCTGTGGTGGAAGTGGGGGAACTCTGTTCCCACGCGTTCCTGCAGGACTCGAGCTCTGTCCATAACATTGTCTTCCTCGTGCTGGTATAGTGCTGGAATGGCCATCTGTGAAAATAACTGGCATTTTGGAACCTGCCACTGTGGTACAGCACATTCGGCAACTTCACGGAAGGAGGCAGAGTCCACCAGCTGTAAAGGCAGCAGCTGTAATGCGAGTAATTTTGCCAAGCTGGCATTTAGACGCTGTGCAAGGTGATAGTTGGGACTATATTTTTTCTTACGCTGCAGCAGCTGGGGCAACGAAATCTGACTGCGTAAATCTGCAGCTGATGGGATGGTGTCACATTCTGAGGAAGGACCTGGTGTACCCATTACTGTAGCATCATCCCTGTCAGTGGAGGTTGTAGACAATGACATGGCAGGACATATAGAGGGGGTAGAGACAGATGAGGACCTATGAAAAGTGTTGTGCCAACAGGATGTGTGGCAGGCAGTCATATGTTGCATCAAGCACGTGGTACCCAAGCGTCTGATGTTTTTCCCACGCTTGATCCTCTTCAGACATAGCTTACAAATAGCAACTGTGCAGTCTGCTGCACATGTGAAGAAGAACTCCCAGACAGCAGAGTTCCTGGACTTTGAGACAACAGCGCTCTGCACCTGAGCAGCTCTGACTTCTGATGCCTTGGACTAGCTATGGTTGCTCATAGAGGACGTTGTGCCTCATTTTTGTTGTGCCTCCTCCTCCTCACTTGACTCCTCTGTTCGTTCAGGCACCCAGGTGGAGTCAGTGACCTCATCATCGTCATCAACCCCTATCTCCTCGTCACTGGAGCCAACCTGGCAGTATGCTGCAGCTGCTGGGGGAACATGAGTGCCAGTTCTTTGTGTGTCACTGGCACCCCCTCCCTCTAGGCTGATTTTACTCCCTTCCTCAACCTCAGAGTCAACATCAGAGCACTGGAGTTGCTGCGCATCCTCAAGCAGCATGTCACTGTCATTGTAGTCAAACAATTCAGCTGACTCCTCCGTGTATGATGGTGAGGCTACGGCAGGAGTAGCTGTGGACATGGAGGCTGAATTAGATGCTTTGGCAGGTGAGGTGGACTGTAAACCACTACAAGCCTGGCTGGCAGAGGACTCGGAGGATGAGGATGGCCTGGTTAGGCAATCCACCAAATCCTCTGTAAGTTGCTGCTGCAAAAGACGGCCAGCACCAGTTAGAAAGGACAAGTGTGCCCCTGCAGAGGATGCACCACGTCGACGACGACCAGGGGCACAGCCTTCCGACAGAGGCTGCTTGCCCTCTTATCTGTGTCTGGGAGCGTCTGCCTGTTCTTTTTGGTCTTTCTGACATGGTGAGTGATATATCGATTAAAGATATACAGAACTCTGATTCAACTCTGGTATATAGATTGGATGGAGATATGCAGAACTCTGATTCAACTCTGGTATATAGATTGGAGATATGCAGAACTCTGATTCAACTCTGGTATATAGATTGGAGATATGCAGAACTCTGATTTAACTCTGGTATATAGATTTAGATATGCAGAACTCTGATTCAACTGTGTTATCTAGATTAAAGATATTCAGAACTCTGCTATAAATCAGCGATTTCACTGATATTTTCCATGCAAGGCTGCCTTTGTCCTCTACTCTCCCTCTGATTCACTTCCTCTCCTGCCGGCTCCTGCAGTTTGCTGGCAACAAGACCCAGATTCAACTCTGAGTAGATAAAGATGATCTCTGATTCAACTGTGGTATTCTATGGTATCTAGAATTAGATTAAAGATATACAGATTTTCCAGAACTCTGCTATAACTCAGTGATACACCTTGATAGCTGGCAACAAGACCCAGATTCAACTCTGAATAGATAAAGATGACCTCTGATTCAACTGTGGTATTCTATGGTATCTAGAATTAGATTAAAGATATACAGATTTTCCAGAACTCTGCTATAACTCAGTGATACACCCTGATAGCTGGCAACAAGACCCAGATTCAACTCTGAATAGATAAAGATGAACTCTGATTCAACTGTGGTATGATATTTCACAGCCAGGCTGCCAGTTCCCTGCTATTTGCCACTGCCAGCTTGTCCCTGCAAATCCAATAATCTCCTATCCTCACTAATTCACTCCTGCAACACACACGCTAGGGCTGCAGGGAAGCCTTATATAGTGTGCTGCGGGACTTAGCTCTGTGAGCCCATGATTGAGCAAAATTTGCCCAATCAGGACTCTGAGCCCTGATTGGCATAGTCTTGCACCTGTCTTGCACCTGTCTTGCACCTGTCTTGCACCTGACCTGTGGTCAGGTGCAAGGCTGTAGCCAATTACAAGCTTCAGGCCAGGGCACAGTGCATTGTGGTCCATTGTGGTGCATTGTGGGTGATCACACGGAAATGTTCGCCGTTCGGCGAACGGTCGAACAGCCAATGTTCGATGCGAACTCATGTTTGCATCGAACCGGCAGCCCATCCCAATCTACACAGACCTGAAAGCCACCGTAGTGTGGATTTTGAGATCCAGGGTGGCCCATGTGGGAAGCTGGTGGCTTATACAGTCAGACTACTTTATTAATAATAAATAGCAGGCATCATCCTGATTTATCATTGCCCCACTTTAGAATAAATCCAGGTGATGCCTGCTATTTATTATTAATAAACAGCCTGTTATCTGACTGTATAGGCATCCAACCTTCCCAAATCGGCCACTCTGTATCCCCAAATTAATTCCATGGTAGATGTCATGCCTGTGCAGTGGGTGAACGTGTTGTCAGGACATACCTTCATTAAATTGGACAGCCTCTCACCCAAATCTTAAAGGAATACTCTTGAAAATAGAATTCCCGTTTTTACCCTTAATCCCTTCACTACCAAGTGATTTTCAAAATCTTACAGATCGCAAAGGGGCAATGCAGGTGTTGGGGAGGCCAATAAGGAACGAAGGTGCTGGTTCATGCTCTTGTCATTTCACGACTTGATTACTGCAACTCGCTACTTATTGGCCTCCCCAGTGCCCTCTTTGCCCCTTTGCAATCGGTAATGAATGCAGCTGCCTGACTTATTTTTCTCATCAGGTGCACCTCGCGTACTCCCCCCCCCCTCTGCTGGTCCCTCCATTGGCTTCCTGTATGTTTCAGGATAGTTTAAAACAGTGTTTCTCAACTCGTATCCTCAGGACCCACTAACAAGCCTGGTTTGTGGGATATCCGAAGCACAGCACAGGCGATCTAATTAGCTGCTCAGTGATTGCAGTATTCAGTCTGCATTTCCCCAAGGTGATCTGCAAAATCTGGCCTGTAGTGGGTCCTGAGGACTGGAGTCGAGAAACCCTGGTTTAAAATACTGACTCTCACGTTCAAATCGATCAATAACTCAACCCCTCCCTGCATGTCTTCGTTACTCCGCAAGCACCTCCCATCTAGACAACTCCGTTCAGCGGGCGACCTCCGCCTGTCATCAGTCTACACCCGCACAGCCAACTCTCACCTCCAAGACTTCTCAAGGGCAGCTCCGGTCCTGTGGAATGACCTACTTCACCCTATAAAACTCTCCCCTAATCTTCAGGCCTTCAAAAAAATCCCTCAAAGCCCATCTCTTCAGATTAGCACACCATATCACTGACACAACTCATCCCTCTGCTCACCTACTCACACATTTTAGTTATTTATTTGCAAAGTATTTTACTAGGAAGGATACATTGAGATTTCTCTCGGTTTCAAGTATGTCCTAGGTTCAAGAACATTGAATTGTTACTTTGTATTTCTGTAACGACTGTAATAGAATGCAAGATATTAAAAACAAAACACAAATATACAGAAAACAACAGAAAATAAATATGCAGGAAATATAGTCATTATGTAACATGTTTACTGGTGCATACACAGGATTGAGCCCGATTCCATTGCCCCACCATTCCCAAACCACTGGCACTAATGATCCTGACATCCAGTTAAACTCCCCTTGTCTTCCTCAACGCCAATCCCTCTAGACTGTAAGCTCCTATGAGCAGGGCCCTCACCCACCTCGTTTCCATCCTATGTCCGTTTATCTGTATCTCATTCCCTTTGGTTACTGTAAAGCGCCGCAGAAACTGTTGGTGCTATATAAATTATGATATCAATAAAGATATTTTTGAAATATTGTACTCCGCACAGTCCAGGTAATGCGTAACGCAAAATGCCTAGGATTGGTTCTGGTTGTCTGCACCTTGTCTCAAAAGCAAATAACAAAAATCATTAAAAGGCGAATTGAAGCTGCTTGAGTATCCACACGTGTCACATCTTTGTGTATTGTGTGTGACTCACACTTCCCAGGTCCTGAAAGGACGCGTCATATACCAGAAAGGGAAACCAAGTCTACATGCAGCAAATAGCGAGTACCCGGTTGAAAGAATAGTGCCCAACATACACAACTTGCGTTAGGTAGGAACTACAAATTGCCCACCACTACAGGACATGCACACTTTATGTAAGCAAGTTCTGTAGTGCCTGCACAGAACGATGGATAGGAACTGCGCACGCATGCGCGCAAAATTAGATTTTTTATGGAGTTTCTTTTTTTTTTTAACCCAGAAATAAGTGATTAGCCCTCCTTAGTGGAATTTGAGTTATTTGTCTTACTTGCCACTTCTTTTGAATGTTTTAGATATATTTTGTCAAAAGTTTTTTTTTCTCATCACAATTATTTTTTTCTCACCCATGAGATTTGCCCTGTTGTGGCTACTGAGCATATACTTCTAATAACCATTGCAAATGAACTAAAAGTCTAAATTTTGCAGGCTCTGTGGGGTTTTCAGCACCTGTGACAAAATGTTTTTTTCCTGGTGGGAGGTGCCAGTCTGCCGCAGTGTTGGGCAGTCGGTGAGAAAGTGGAGCATGCTGCTGGCCATGTCAAAGAAAGGGAAAACATGGAAGAAGTGGCTTGCTAGCCTCAGGCTTGGACGGACCATAACTGAAAAGTTGAGCTGCTCGGCCAGAGCACTATGGAGCTGAAGACAATTTGGGCAACCAGCTGCCTCAAAAACCAGTGTTCTGTCATCATGATTGGTTTCCCCCCATAAAGCTGCTGGATTGCTGCAGAGCAGATGGAGAATGCTTGCTGTCTGCTTATAGGGGATTTATTTGCAATCTTATTTAAAATGCTGTGGTATAAGAAGAAGTCCCAATTGAGTTAACTAGTTTGGATACCTGATTACTGTAGTAAATGGGTTAAAATTACAAAAAAGGGACCAAAAGTAGTGGTCAGTTACAGTCCACAAGAAAAGTGCTGTCGTGAAGTCCATTGGAGAAGACCACTCAACAAAATGAAGTGTCAGAATAACCGAGGCATAAAGAGAATAGTTTGCAAATGTGCAACAAAAACAGATGATCAGGAGGTGGAATTAGGTTTAAGAAAAATCAGACCACCAATATCAGATGCAAGTTTCAAGCTCATGGCCAGATTTGTTTTTCCTTTCTATTTATTCAGTTCTGTGCCATCACACTGGTTACCTCCTTATGCTGTATTTGGTCTTGGGTTTATGTTTTAGTAAGACTTTTAAAAAAATATAATTTACAAATAATCATAAAATAACCTCAAAGAAAGAACAGCGGGTATATTTTTTCCTTAACGGAGTTAGTGTCCTATTTTTTTTTGTAATTCAAAATAGAACAAACAAAAAACGCTGCTTGACTGTTATAGACTGAAAATTAAAAGGTGTATCATCATTTACTGTATCCATTTTTCCGGTTCCATTTCTTTGTTACAATTGCATACTTAAGTAGAACTAGTGTCACCCTAAGCCAAATATTGGCAACCTTGGCCCTTCAGATGTTTTTGAACTACACCTCTTATGATGCTCAGCTACTCAGGAGGCTCAGCCAGTCTAGTGAGTAGCTGAGCATCGCATGACTTAAGGGGTTATTTAGAGAGCACTGAAATTTCAGTGCTCTCTCCTGCGGCACCCTTAATTCGCCGACCCTGTGGTGAACGCCACCGAGAGCGCGCCAACGCAGCTGACGACCCATCGAACAGACCGCTCAATGCAGCCGATGATCTGCCATACAGATGGTTGAACGCACCCACAGCCTGTCAACCCACCGAACAGACCAAACGCCTCTGACCAGCTGACGAACAAAGGTAAGGAAAATAGGAATTAAAGATTTTCCTGAAAAAAAAAAAAGCCTATAAAATTCAGAGACTTTTTGCTGTAAATGAAAATAAAATGGTTGAACAAACAAAAAAAAAAACCCTGTTTTTGTTAAATAACATTGAAACTTATGGTTTCGCCTGTTTAAACCTGTCAAATGAAACCACAGAAAATCAGGCCATTTCACTGGACATGTGTTCTCTGAATAGGTAAACCATTACGTCACTAAATGGAATTTTCACTGCCACCAACCAGCACCGTATTTCACTGGGAATTCGCCAATATTTGGCAAATTGCCATGAAATTGCACCGTACAGTACAACTTGGCTCTGAATAACTCCTATAGTTTCAAAACATCTGGAATAGGGGGGGGGGGGTCGACCGATTAATCGGATGTACCGATATTTTGGGCCGATTTTGGGGTTTTTCAAATTTATCGGTATTCAAGTCCCCGATATTACCGATTTCTACTTGCCGCTCCCCAGCGCGCTCCCCACTGTGGGCCATTTTTCTTCACCTGCTGCAGGTTGAACTTCAGGCAGGGCTGTGTTTAAGGGGGCTTCAGGTCAGGCTGAGCTCTGGGTTGCAGTGCTGTGTCCCGGGTCGTAACTGCTCATTATGGATGGAGTCAGTGGACAGAGCAACGGGGCTTTAAAGATGGAGCTGAGGAAGGAGGGGGAGCTGCTGCAGCTAGTGGGGTTGGTTAGTGCGTGACTGCGTGGGGCTAGTGAAAGGGTGCAGAGCACTCGGCAGCACACCCTGGTTGTCTGTTCCTTTTTAAGTAATTATTACAGACAGCTAGCAATATACAACACACACAGCCCCTTGCACACAAATCTGTAAAGATAAAGAATAGTCATTTTTCCAAGGTGTGCGCTGAGCTAATTTTACCGTTTGCGCTCATGTTTAAAAGCGATTTGAAGTCAAGTTTAATTCTAACACCCAGACAAATTAAATTATATATCCTTTTAAATTGTGTTTGTTTTCAAAAATTTAAGCGCACAGAATATCGGCCTCTGATATCTGTTATCGGCCTGAGAGACGGCCGATAATCGGTATCGGCCTGGAAAAAAACCATATCGGTCTATCCCTAATCTGGAAGGCCAACGTTGCTGATCACTGCCCTAAGTAATGGTCTTCATCTATTTTATTAGCACAATTGTAAACAGTGCAAGAGATTCAAGTTTCCCACAAAATGCTGCATCTTGATTCCACACAACTATTTTCAGCCAGTGGCTTTGAAAATGAAACACTAGACACAGTTGTCATAATCCACAAAATGTTTTATTTGCAAAAGTGTTAAAAGGCAGCAGATTATTATGTGACAGAACCCAAAATTATTAATCAGCGACCTTAGATGTCAAACTAAGCACCCACGCTCTTATACAAATTTATTAATCCTCAATAATGAAACCAGAAAAAAGCAAGATAGATCTTGAAAATGCACCTAATACAGAGTTGACCATACAAGAGAATATCTATCTTTATGTGTTATCCATTTTTCCCCCATGTGGAGTAGTAACGATTTCTAGAAGCACAGTCATCATTTTATTCTCACTAAATGTTTATTATTTACTATAGGAGTGGTCATTGAGAGTGCTCTTTCAGTTATTATATTGATAACTAGACAAAATACATTTTGTTGATACAAGTTTATTATATTGTTGGAGAAAAACATTGTCAACTCATTTCTAGTAATATTGATGGAATTAGGTCAGATGTAACATTTTACTTTTCAAAGTCCCAAGTCAGAGGGCAATGAGTGATGTGAATGATTCTCTGTATTATAGGGCGAATAAATCTTCCTACTATTAATAAAAATGAAGAGCCCTCTAAACCATATATAGTGCTTTACACTTTGTTTTTGCAAGCTTTTTAAAAAGGAATTAAATTTAAAACAGTAAATAGAATAATGATAATTCATAGTATTGCGCATATAGACTTCGGTTCATTCTGAGGTTATTAATGTGGAACATGTCGAGCAGACTGCATGGTGTCCAGGGCAGCACTGATGTCGTACTTCTTGGCCTCCAGGAGACGAGTTAGCCAGCCTTCCTCGTCCGTGAAGCCCATTGACAGCATCTGTGACAGGGATTCTATAAGACGAGGATCTGCTTCTAAAATTTAACAAAAAAAAAAAACAAAAGACGTAAGAAATGATTTACAGATTAAAAAGATACTTCATTGTTACCATCAGAATGTCAAGCTTCATTTCTGGGTTTATAAGAAAACCATAGATTGGCTACAAGGACTCAATTGTCAAACCAGGGATATGAGAACTTAGTCTTATACAAAGTCCAAAGCCACTGAGGAAGCCAATCTGCGCAAGGGCGAAACGCGTTGGCTATTGTATTTCTAATTTAAAAAATGTTATCCACATCTTTCCAGCTTTTTTTTTGCATGGATTCATTGAAATAGCGAGAGGGCTCTTGGAAGGTTGTGTCCTGGGCACAATCTGAGCCTGGTTATCCCCACGCTTTTTTTTATTTCAACTGACCTGTGTCTGAACATACTGCTCCATATAGGATTTTCCATTCTTTTGGAGGTCTGCTAGACAATTATCAGGAGAGCGGTGGCAGATGGGTAGGCCCTGAACAACCCACAGGTGTTCTAAGAGCTTAGGGCTCTTTAAAGTGTGAGTTTTCTAGGCTACCATAATAATAAAAGGACATTTATACTGTATTGCAATAGGTTTTATTTTTGTATTTTCAGGTGCGAGTCACTTGAAGATTGTCAGACTCCATTTACAGAAATTCTGCTCATTTGAGATTTGTATAAGCTTTACTTTAGTCTGAGGGACACACGGCACTGCACTTTGTTGTATTATTCCAAGTCAAGCAGTAGCACAAGGCACTGTAATTATCGGCAGCCTTCATACAAGTTACTGGCTAAAGGGACTTTCTAGCCACCACAGGGCTAGATTATGAATCAGGTGTAAACTCAGAAAGTTTACCAGATCCTTGGCTATTACCATAGATTTTAATGGCTTTGGTTAATGTTACATCTAATTTGGAATCTAGCCCTTGGTTTCAGTACAGAATCCTTGACCCCAGTTTGAAATTTACCGGTTACTTGAGTTTGAGAAGCATTTGATTAGCTTTGTGGAGCTTCTGACAATGTAACTCAAACACGTCATGCAGCTAATGTGCTTTTTCTTGTCCTATACATAGTGTCAATTTGCATGTACAGTATAAAGAGTCTTTTCACGAACCAATGAAATTGCATGCAGTTTCAGTGATTTGTGTTTTGCCGCATTTCCATTTTGCTGAAAATACTGTAAATTCACTATTTAGCGAATGGTCACCGAAGGTTGCCAAAATTGGAGTTGCCGACGCAGTTGACAGGTGTCAGTGAAAACTACAGAACTAGCATCTGCGAATTCCACTTTTTTTTTTTTTTTTTTTTAAAAAACAATTCAAAGGATTTTACAGAAGAATAAAGGGTCTTTGAAACCTAGAGGATTCGCCCGTTTAAACTTGCCAAATTGAAAATCAGGGCATTTTGTCAGAAATTCGGTGTAAATCAGCATTCTTTGACTAGAGGACTCTATAGTCTTCTATGGAACATTTTCGGTGCCACCGTATTGCATTGTCAGTTTGCCGGTATTTGGCGAATTGATAGCTTAGTGAATAGAAGAATTGCACGATAAAGGTGACATTCACTGTTCGGTGCAATTCGGAGGTTAGTAACTAGAATAAACACTGCAAAAATGGTTTAAAAATAAAATTCACTACGTATTGTGAGCAGTTACTGCTCTTCCTGAAATAAGGCAACGAAAGCCCTAAAGACACATTAAAGTATGCACACAGTCATGGATTGAGAAGGTCTTTTATAGCAGAGCGACTACCTGCTGGAAGATGTGGGTACAGAGCGGCTTCTCTCAGCCCTGTGGGTGCACAAATGGATTGGGATGTGCCTTGGAATGGATTCAGGGGGGCGGGAATGTCAGAATCAAGAAGATGAAGGGATTGAAGTTCTCCTGTGGATGGGTCTACTTCTTTTGGAGAGACATGAGTCCAATCATCATCACCCCCTGAAGCACTGCTTCTGCTGCTTCCCTCACCTTGTTCCTGTTAGAATGAATACATTATCAAAAGATTCACACATAAAAAGCTATTGTTACAAATGCACAAAAACGTCACTAGCTTCAGCGAAAAGATTACAGAAAAATAAAATTTTGCTCCTAATTCAAACAAAGCCGCATAACAGTTCTAAGTCATTTTGGCTAATACAATACATTAGTGGTTCCCAACCCTCTTCCTGAAGTCCCTCTGACAGGCCAGATTTTAAGGATTGCCTTGGAAATGCAGACTGAATACTACAATCACTGAGCAGCAAACCATAAAGGGTGCGGTGCTTCAGATATCTGGAAAACCTGACCTAGTATTAGGGGAACATGAGGACCAGGATTGGTAAAACACTGCAGTGTATGGTTAAATAATCTGTCCCCCATTTAACCCTTTCACTGCTGAGGACGTGTGGGAAACGTCCTCATTGACTCCTAAGGAAAGATATTGGGGTTCAAAGGAACCCCCCTATCTCCCGACTGTTTGCAGCTAGCAGGGTCATATTTGGTATCATTAGAAAGGCCAGAATATGACCTTTCCAATGATGCCAAAGATGACCAGGTTTAAAGTAAATAAAAAAATAAAAAAAAGGAAATACCATGTTTTTTTCAAATGTGAAATGGCTCAGCAGTGAAGGGGGTAAACAGAACCACAATCACAGAGCAGTGGTTCCCAACCGCGGTCCTCAAAAACCCCAACAGGCCAGATTTTAAAGATTCCCTTGGAGAAATGCAGACAGAATCCTGCAATCACTGAGCAGCAAATTATATCACCTATGTTGTGCTTCAGAGATCTGCAAAACCAGTCCTGTTAGGGGGACTTGAGGACCGCGGTTGGGAACCATTGACATAGAGGGATGGGGTGATTTATAGTATCTGTACAGACAGAACACTCAGGTCCACAAATAACCCTAGCCAGATATAACTTGTTACTCATGAGATCCTGGACCACTGATGGTTCTTGAGGACTTGAACAAAATGGAATGGTGCAGAGAATTCCAATACTACAAACTGTTACACTACAGATCATGAGAGAATGAATCTGCACATCATCTGCAGCTGAAAAAGGAGTATGTCAAGTTAGAAACAAGTTTCTAACGTGTATTTTATAAAAAAAGTGAATTTCACCATAGGGAAAAACTCACGTCATTTTGAAGACCTGAATTCAAAGCAATGTCTTTCATTCGCCTAGCAATGCTGTCGGTTTCCATAAGTTCAGATTCCTGGCTGCGGTCTTTGTTCTGGGGGTCCTGAGAAGAAGAAGTGCTGTTCGGCTGCGAGTCCTTATCTTTGTCAGGACTGGGCTGTGGAGTTGAGACTTTGCTTCGTTTGCCACCATGTTCCACATCAATGTCCACATCAATACCTGATTGACAATGAAACACAATTAGAAGATCCTTAAATTCATCTTTGTAGCGAAACACTGTGCAATCATTGGCTAATTATGCCATTTGGCACCAGAACAAGGAAAAAAAAAAAACCACAACAACTTTGGGTTACCCCTACCTTTGTATTCGCATTATTTTAAATTTGTTTTTCCTTTTTGGACTCACTTCATATTAGCTCATTTCAAAGTAAATTTCTCAGTTAAGAACTAACTACTACGGTCTCATTTTGACGCAATTCCCGACATAGAAAACCACACAACTCCGTAATAAAATCCTTAAAATATTGCACATACCCAGGGGGCTCAACATGGCTGCCACACTCTCGCCAACATTCTTCAAGAAAGTGACATTTGGATCCTGGGTTGGTTGGGATGTGTTGGAAGGACCAGCTTTTTTGGTAGGGGAAGAGGAAAAATGACACTGTAAGTATGAGGGTGACGAAATGTGACTCATACACACGATGAGGTTCATATAAAAGTAAAGGGCACAATCAAAGTCTCAAAAAAATACAAAATTAAAAGGACAATTCTGAATTCTCACTTTTGAATTGTTGTGGGGTAGGCAAGAAAGATAAACATTTAGGCATTTGAGTCGTGATCTGCTACACAGAGCAGACTTTAAAAAGTGGTTATTTACTTAGCTGGGAATTTAAGAATTGTAACGTTTGGGCACAAAAAAAAAATACTTTTCAGCTTGAACCCTTGTCCTAAAAATTTGCAATTAGAAAGGGAAATTTATTTTTAGGTCACTGGCGAAATAACCCAATTTGACCATTTTTAACCCATCTGATGGAATCTAGCCCAGGGTCACAGCTCCAAATATCTAAGTCAGGTGTAAACCTAACCAGAACTGTTGTAAACTTACCAACAATGGGTTTAAAACCAGTCTCGAAATAGCCCCATTTTACAAAAATGCAAAAAAACAAAAAACAAAAAACAACATTTTCCAATCACCATCTGTGTCTAAGACACTATTTGGCAGTCTTTGCCTTTAACAAAGAGCGAGTGGTGTTCAGTAAACACATGGGCTCACCTTGCTCCTCTGGCGCAGGTTGATTTTCTGAAGGAGCACTCTCCGGGCCCTGTTGAAAGTTGGGGCAGGTGAAACCTCTTCCAGGGAACCCCCAATGGGGCATAAATGGAAATTGTGGCATTCCATGCATTCCATGATGCTTTTTGTGGAACCAGCGACCGCGAGGAAAACCCTGCTAATGAAAGAATAAATATTTTCAAGATCCTGTATAAAGTCAATCCATCGTCTATATGGTAATAAAATGCGTTACTGTATGTTAAATCAACTGGATTCCTTTAGCATTGAGTTTGATGAAGCCTTACCAAAGGAGTGGAGAACATAATCATGTTATGCTCCTTGTGAATTCCTTTCCCCTCGCAGGTGCTGCATAGGTCATAATCTGGACAAATCAGGCACTTGTAGCGGTTCCCCACCACCGCGCCATTGCAACCATCACAGGTTACATTTGGATGAACCAGATTTGGAGTTCCCTCCTGTCCGCAGTGAGCACGGTGATCACGCTTGCAATCTCTTCTCTCTATATAGAAGATGAAAAAGGTTTTAAACATTTTAATCCTCCCAACTTTTCCACACGATGTGGGACATCTTGATTTTCAAGCTGTGTCCTACTGCCGCAAGTTTCTTCTCTGGTGTCCTAATCTATTAGAGAAGAATCCCCTTGGGAAACCATAAGGGACGTTACAGTAAATGCACCTGTACTGCCCAAAATAGAATGCAACATAGCATTCCTGGAGTTCAGACGGACTGGACTGAATAGCTACAAATCATTCTTGTGTACGTACACACCGGGCTGCTACACCCCTTTGTGGGGCTCACATGCCTTATAAGTTCCTGCTTCATGTCTTTAAAGAGCCTCTGTAATGAGCAAATCTACTTTTGCATATTTGACAGGGCATGCCTCCCTTTATATAGGCAACTTATATAAAAGGAAAAAAAGATTCTGTTTTAAAGTTTCTCTGTCCCCCTCGTGACCAGTGGAATGTCGAAGGGGAGGGATTGTAACGAGAAGAGTGCTCTCCTACAGGACGGCCCCCGCTTAGTGTCTGCCCTAGCTGTCTGTTATTATCTGAGTGACAGGCAAAGCAGCACGCAGACTGAGCGGGCGCCATCGTGTAGGACAGTGCAGTAGCCCTTCCCACCTGCCAGCCGGGGGGGGGGGTATTAAAATTCGGTCTTCCAGTGCTATATTTTATATGTGTGGCTTGAGTTGTAAATTTACTAGGTGAAACAGATTTGAAAAACAGGCTGTACACAATATCTGGAGATCTCTAAAACAATTTTTACCCAAAAGTAATTTTTATGGACTTTGTTAAAGAGTGTGTGAGTATATATAGATTCTAGGTTATTTATTATAATGCAGTAATGCTTTCAATATGGCAATTAACAACAGGAAAAAATTAGTTAAACACATATGTGACAAGAAAAAAATATATTATTTTTAACTAACCATATTAACCCCTACACGAATGTGATCATGTTTACATGACCAGCAGTGTTAATACTATCTGGATCTATGCAGTGATGTTAGAATTGACATTTGTTGCAAATGGGCTCCAGAAGGTGCCCCAAAAGGTTTTAACACCTATTACACCTGAGGGGTTACACCAGTTTGTGCAACATGGAAGCCTCGCCTGCTCTAGCTCCTTGTGGCCAGCAGATGGGGCTAGTGCAGTAAATCACACATTCATTATTTACAGCAGTGTTTCCCAAACCTGTCCTCGGGACCTTCAACCAGGCCAGGTATTGCAGATCACCTTGGGGGAAAAGCAGACTGAATCCTGCAATCACTGAGCAGCAAATCATATCACCTGTGCTGTGCTTCAGATATCCTGCAAATCTGACGAGGCGGAGGGTCCTGAGGACAGGTTTGGGATACACTGCTTTACAGGAACTATTCCCACTTTATAGATAATGAAAAGGGTTTTTTTTTTTCCCCAAAGTCCACTAGTTCCTGGTGATGGGTGTCTGGAATATCGCTTATTAGTGAAGGGGTTAAAGACAAAAGGATCATATCAGGTTTAGAAACAAACTTTATATTATATACCTTTAATGTAGAGACGGAACACATCTTCATTCAGAGCGGCAAAAGCCATATTCAGTTCCTCATCAGTTGAGAAGGCAACCAAATCCCCTTCTTCATCTAAAAAGAAAAAGAAAATACATTACATCGGTTCCAGCGATAGATTTTGCAGTGAAATAGTTAAATTCATTTTGAAGCTTTTTTTTGCAGTGTACCACAAAGGCGCTTAATACATGTGACCTAACCGGTATGATTTCTTCTACAGATTCACAGCCTTGCTATACAAGTGTTTCATCCTCCTAATCATCATACTTACATCTGCAATACATGGGGGAAAAAAAATGCATACGTCGGGTTCCACGATGCAGAGGAGGTGTGATCCGCCACATGCAGAAGGAACAAATAATTCCCAATGTCCTTCCTCCAGCTTTGCTGCCTTGTAGAGGGCTGCTTTAGTCACCATGGAGACCAAGAGATCTACCAGTGGTGGTTTGTGCAGCCCCCATATATTATGAAGCAAGCCCTAACATAGCTGCTGACCCGTAATAGTAACCCATTATTATCAGCCCTAAGAGTTAACAGTTTGTGCTGCATTTCCGCATTAGATACCCCCTGTTATCTGCACAGCCAGAATAGGGCCCTACATTGTCATAGTCCTAGACAGGCAGCTGATGGAGCAATGTGGCGAACCCTGACCTAAGAACTGAAGCATAAAGTCACTGCAGGCGTGTAAATAAAACATCACTGCCAAGGAAGGACAGGAACTTCATGGAAAAAGAACTGAAAATACTGCGAAAGCAAACAGTCTGAGAGCATTGTCCTGGGGAAACAGTATTTATGTTACTTGTGTAACAAGTTTAACCCTGAAATGTCTGAAGCTATGACACAGTCTGTGCTTGAGACACAAAAGTCAAAAATGTAAATATTTTTTTTTCTTGGCCTGAAATAATGTTAGATTCAGTAATGCAAGAAAAAGAAAAACCCCTTTGTGTCATGTTCTTCTTCCCAGTTATAGGTCACGCAAGATAGAATGTAACCCTGTCCTTGCTCTGAATAGAAGCTCTTGTTTCAGCGTGTGGAAATTTCCACTTTAGTTGCTATTCGAATACGTTGTATTAATGTAAATATAAAAATAATTTTAAAGGCTGGATCCCTTTTGTAGTGGAAATTTATCATTTTTGGGGGTTATGGTCTGTATGCGCCATAAATTTGTATAAAATGCTAGTGGAATGTTTCTTTTTCTTCATTTTATGGTACTCATGTTGAAAGTTTTTACTTATACATCTCATCGGATTTCAAATTTTGTTACACTGTAAAAATGAATCTATTCTTGCAATAATTGTATATATTTAGGCTGTTTTGGACTTCGAGGCATATTTATAAGCCTAGCTTTTAGCGGTCAATAAACCTGTGTTCCAAGTCAGCAAAGTTACATATTGACATGAGATGTCATAACATTCCTGCCAATCAGGATTTTGCTTTTTGCCCTACAGAGCAGACTGTGGATTCTGACCTCACCTGTGCCAAACCCAGAAAGCAAACAACAGTGAACAGGTTGCAGGCCATTTTATAGCGGGCGCTGAGAGCGCGGTGCACACAATTAAATTGATTGAACATTTTTTACTTTTCTCAAATTAAAATTCTAAAGAAATTCGATTTCAAGCTGGTTTGGGCCACTCCTGGGATTCTCTGAGAGATCACGGAAACCTGAGAATCTCGCAGCTTCTACAGCAACAAGATTATGTTGGAGGAAGTGAAAACAAACAAACTTTGCACACGGCCTGCAAGAGATTCACATTGTCACAGCACGGATTAGTCTTTTTACATAAATGTTAGGTGTTCAGTGTTATACAGTATTTACCCTTAAAAAAAAAAAAGAGAACCAGAGTGTTATGACATATTTAACTGGAAATCAGAAGAAACCAGATAACATAACCAGGCCTGAGATTGTCTGCTTATGTCAGAGTCTTGAAAATTAAATTTTACTGATTATTTTTAGAGCTGGAAATGTGTTAGCCTGTAGGTACATTGGATAATAAACAATAGACAAGAGCGAAGATTAATGTAACTGAGAATCACTTTGCATAGGCTGGTTTCAATCCACATTATATGACAAGCTGCCAAGTCATCAAGCTTTAATGGCTGTCACTCACTGCACAACAGAAGCTGTCAATCACCGTAACATGACAACCTGTCAGTCACTCACAATCCATGGACGGAATCTTGAAAAAGGAGCTTATGGTCTTTTTTCATATATAAAGCTCCCTCAACTGCACTGGAGTGCCTGGGATCTACTATTTTTCTTTCAATAATCCATGAACTGTCATTTTTTGTTTAATGACATGTTCTAGAGCGTTGGTGTCCAGTTGAATTCAGAGGTCGCAGCTACAGGTCGTCACAGGAAGGGCCTATACGGATCAGTCACCAATGAAGTACTGGTCTACCAGAGAGTAATATAACCCAATAACAAAACCTGCTTACAGTAGTCCTGGATGAGAAGATGGTTTAAGCCAGGGGTCAGCAAAGTTGGCCCTCCACTTGGTTTTGAAACTACATTTCCCATGATGCTCAATCTATTGAGTGGCGGCTAAGCCTCATGGGTGATGTAGTTCCAAAGGACCAAGGTCGCTGACCCCAGCTCAAAGATATTCTTCAGCAATGTAAGAACTTGAGAGCGACAGGGCCAGATATAAACATTTACATATAAAAAAATGCCTATAATGTAGCATTAAGTCTTTTAACTTTCCCTACATCTGCATGTAAAGCAAGTATTTCCCTAATTTACTTACTGTGACCCAGCTCTGGCCCTGTAGCGCCTGTCCTGTTATTTCTGAGCAGCTCTGGCCCCGTAGCGCCTGTCCTCTGATTTCTGAGCAGCTCTGGCCCCGTAGCGCCTGTCCTCTGATTTCTGAGCAGCTCTGGCCCCGTAGCGCCTGTCCTGTTATTTCTGAGCAGCTCTGGCCCCGTAGCGCCTGTCCTGTTATTTCTGAGCAGCTCTGGCCCCGTAGCGCCTGTCCTCTGATTTCTGAGCAGCTCTGGCCCCGTAGCGCCTGTCCTCTGATTTCTGAGCAGCTCTGGCCCCGTAGCGCCTGTCCTCTGATTTCTGAGCAGCTCTGGCCCCGTAGCGCCTGTCCTCTGATTTCTGAGCAGCTCTGGCCCCGTAGCGCCTGTCTCTGATTTCTGAGCAGCTCTGGCCCCGTAGCGCCTGTCCTCTGATTTCTGAGCAGCTCTGGCCCCGTAGCGCCTGTCCTCTGATTTCTGAGCAGCTCTGGCCCCGTAACGCCTGTCCTCTGATTTCTGAGCAGCTCTGGCCCCGTAGCGCCTGTCCTCTGATTTCTGAGCAGCTCTGGCCCCGTAGCGCCTGTCCTCTGATTTCTGAGCAGCTCTGGCCCTGTAGCGCCTGTCCTCTGATTTCTGAGCAGCTCTGGCCCCGTAACGCCTGTCCTCTGATTTCTGAGCAGCTCTGGCCCCGTAGCGCCTGTCCTCTGATTTCTGAGCAGCTCTGGCCCCGTAGCGCCTGTCCTCTGATTTCTGAGCAGCTCTGGCCCCGTAACGCCTGTCCTCTGATTTCTGAGCAGCTCTGGCCCTGTAGCGCCTGTCCTCTGATTTCTGAGCAGCTCTGGCCCCGTAGCGCCTGTCCTCTGATTTCTGGGCAGCTCTTGCTCAGAGTCTCTAATAACATATATTGGCCCTAAAAAAAAACTAAGAAATAACAGGACAGGCGCCACAGGGCCAGATCTGGTTACAAGCGCTGCGTGTGTAGGTTGGTGGGGGGGGGGGGGGTAGAAGTCCGCGGACTTCCCTTTTAAACAGGAATAACTCGAGGGATAAACAATGGCTGTAAAAAGGAGTAAAGTGCTGGTTTCAGGCCGCTTTATTCGTATTGTCTAATAGCAGCAGCTCGTCCCTTTAACACAGGCCTGCTATGGGAATTATAATTACTGTCCCCCTCCCTTACCTCTGTAGAACATCTGGAAGGAGCCCCCTCTCAGGCCTTGGAAGACCTCAGTCACCTTCTTGACCAGGCGGTCGCAGCCGGTCAGGGCATTGGCAGTGGGCAGCTCCATGGTGAAGCGGCGGATCTCCTTGTGGCTCTCATCCTTGCCCAAGAGGTAAGCTTTCACCGTGACAGACATGGCGCTGGAAGAGCAGGATATCAAAACACACAGGCTGTGATGATGCTGTCACTGCACGCACTGTGTATATATCTGCCACTGTGGGAAACTCCCCACCCAGCAGTCTGGGCCACGCCCCTCCCTGTAAAATACACGGTGGGATCCATAGAGCAGCGATCTAACCCCGCCCCCTCTAATCGTGATGTCACCGTGAAGCAGCAAAACAAAGCGGGGCCCGTCTTGAATGAGGGGGTGCGCGAAGGCCGCAGAGAGACACGTGACCTCATGACTGAGCGTTACCTGTGTGTGGTCATGCTCTTCTAGGTGCAGGAAGTAGGGGAAACGGGAATAACAGGCCTTCAGGAGACACTGTTACCCCAAGAACATGAGGGCTCAGAGACATGACCGAAGAGGAGGGCTCTCCTCACCCAAAACTCGCCATATAACCCCAAATTAAACTGATACATTTACATTATCATGTATAAATCTATAATCCCATATACAATAAATATCCTATGTAATCCCACATTGAGGAGGTTAGAAACAGTATTTTCTGGTTTCAGTAACCTTGACCCTCCAGATGTTTTGGAACTACATCTTTCATGAAGCTCTGACGACCTAACGAGTGGCTCAGAATCATGGGAGATGTGGTTCTAAAACATCTGGAGGGCCAAAGTAGCTGCACCTAGACCAGGGGTCAGCAACCCTGGCTCCCTGACGTTTTTGGAACTACATTTCCCATGTGGCTCAGTCAGCCTAAAGGGTGACTGAGCATCATGGGTGATGTAGTTCCCAAAACATGAGGTTGCTGACCCCTGGACTAGACCATAAAGGGAAATGCAAATTAGTGGCTACCTCCAGTTTTTTTTTTGTATATTTGAGGGTTTATTCACAAACCTCTGAAATTGCATAGAAGACTTTCTGATGATTATGATGTGTTCTATTCACAGAACGCTGAATTGCAATGAAATTCCAACCGAACGCTCTGATTTTCGTTGGTTCAGTTCGACAGCTTAAGGCTAGGGTCAGACTGAGGCAGTGCGAACGCGCGTTCTGGCGCACATAATCACGGCCGTGCTAGCAGCAGATGCCGGGCAATGACGGCCAATATACGTAGTACGGTCGCACAAAGTCCGGCTGCGCAACGCAAGTGGAAAATGAACGCATTTTTTTCGAGAACGTGAAACCACTAGTACTGACGTACAGAGTGCGCTGCGTCCGCTAGCGGCGTGTTTGCGTGATTGGGAGATGTCAGACGCTGCTAGTGTGCGGCCAACATAACGTCCAGACACAGAAAGTGTTTTATTGATGATCCGTACAAAATCACGGATGAATCTGCGCATCGTATGACCGCTATTGCGTATTCCGTGAAAAAATACGTCCATTCTTCGAACACACATTTTCACGGACAACGTGAAAAATGCGTTAGTCTGACCCTAGCCTTAAACAGCGATTCCCATAGGTTGCAAAGTAAAAACGTAGTATGTCTCTTAATTTTTTGTGAAGACCATTTATTTTTTTTTCATTTTCAGCAAAAACACTTTTTATTTCTTAGAACACCATTATATCATTTTTAGACAAACTTTTTGTTTCTCAATTTTTTTAAAAGGTGTTTTCTTTTATTTTGTAACAGACATTTTTTTTATTATTTTTAAAAGACCTTTTTTATTATTTATTCACATTTTAATAAATTTTTATAGGATTAAACACATATTAGGAGAATAGGAGAGTTCTGTTTTGTTTTTGGGGGGGGGTTGCAGTTTGGTGGAATTCGCCAAGGCAACTTTGGTGCTTTTCGGTAATGTTCTCTAAGGCTGGGTTCACACCTAAGCGTTTTACAGCGCGCTCCTGCGCGCTGTAAAACGCTCAAACAGTGAAATACCATTATTCCCTATGTGGGCATATCACACCTGGCCGTTTCTCAGCGCGCATGAACGCGCTGATAATCGCCCTACGTCCAAAGAAGTGCGGGAGCTTCTTTGGGGCAGTTATCAGCGCGTTCGCGGCCATATCATAGCCGCGAACGCGCTGCAACGCACGTTCGCGCGTTTTTTTGTATGCGCGAACGCGCGTAAAAAAAACGCGCGCACTGCGCGACGCTGCTACGCTGTGGTGTGAACCCAGCCTAAGTTTCTCATGGGGATTCCACGACTCCATCTTCGGCGCACTATGGTCACCAGTATGGTGACTATTCGGTGAATAGTGAATTCACTGGAATGTTGGCAAGATAGGATCGGTGAAGTGTACCAAACTGCGGCAAAGTGAAAAGCACTGACATTTGACTGAGATTTCAGTGCTTTGTGAATAAACCTTTCGGTATAGGAGCCAGTAATTAGCAGTCAGAATGAGAAGAACAAGCTATTCCAAAGTAAGTCATTCTTCTCTCCTGGAGTCGATGTTTCTGAAAGAAATACCAGCTTTCAGAGCCTGGTGTTAAATGATTTTTACTTTTACAAGATTAGTCAACACACTAAAATAAATCTCTTGAAAAATCACATACAGTACCTCTCATCCCAGTGAGAGCAAAACGACGCAGTCTGACGTTTCTGCTCACTGTACACAGCAGAAGACTGGGAGCAATTATTACGCTCTACCTGTGTGATCTCACTCTCACGGGCTCGCAGCAGGGTCGCTCTTTGCTCAGAAGAGTCCTGTGACCACCAAGAGCTGATACCAGTGATGACGCTGGTTATTATTTTCATCATAGCAGGGACCTCTACACCTCTTATTTCCATCCTATGTCCGTTTATCTCATTCCCTTTGGTTATTGTAAAGCGCTGCGGAAACTGTTGGTGCTATTTAAATGATGTCAATAATCATCATCATCATCATCATCATTTATATAGCGCCAGCAGTTTCCGCAGCGCTTTACAATAGCCAAAAGGTAACAAGACACAACATAGGAATGGAGACAAGAGGTGTAGAGGGCCCTGCTCATAGGAGCTTACAATCTAGAGGAATTTGGGTGGAGTAAAACAAGAAGAGTTTTATTGGTTGTCAGGATCACTAGTTGCAGTGGATCGGGAATGGTGGGGCCATGGAAGCAGCTTCAATCATGATGTGTATGTAGGTGAGCAGAGGGGTGAGTTGCATCAGTAATGTAGTTTGCTAATCTGAAGAGATGGGTTTTGAGGGATTTCTTGAAGGCCTGAAGATTAGGGGAGAGTTTTATAGGGTGAGGTAGGTCATTCCACGGGACCAGAACTGCCCTTGAGAAGACTTGGAGGCGAGTGTTGGCAGCGTGGGTGTAGACAGGGGACAGGTGGAGGGCGTCAGCCAACTGGAGTGGGTCTATAAGAGAAAGGATTGAGGCGTAACAAATACATATATAGAGGGGTTGAGTTATTGAGCGATTTGAATGTGAGCGTCAGTATTTCAACCTGTATCCTGAGACGTACAGGAAGCCAATGGAGGGATTGGCAGTGGGGAGGTACGCGTGGTGCGTCTGGTGAGAAAAATAAGCCTGGCAATACAGGAGCTGGGGAGGCCAATAAGGAGCGAGTTACAGTAATCAAGCCTTGAGATAATAAGCTCATGAAACAGCACCTACGCGGTATCTTGCGCCTGAAAGGATGGATGCAGGCAATTTTGTGGAGTTGATAGTAACAGGATTTACTTACAGAGAGATAGGTGGCAGGGGGTTATACTTGGAGGGAGGAATGAGAAGTTCAGTTTTAACAAGTTTGAATTTAAGAAAGCTAGAAGACATCCATATAGAGCCAGCGGAGAGTCAGTGACTCAATCAAGGAGAGCAGGAAAGAGATCGGGGAGGAGAGGTATATTTGAGTGTCATCAGCGTATAGGTGGTACTGGAATCCAAAGGAGCTGATCAGTTTTCCTAGAGAGGCAGTGTAGATTAAAAAAAGTAGAGGGGCCCAGTACTGAGCCTTGGGGCACCCCAACAGAGACAGGCTGCCGGGAGGAGGTACTTCCAGCAAAGGAGACACTAAACGATCGTTGGGACAGGTAGGAAGAGAACCATGAAATAACAGAACCTTGAAAGCCTAGATCACTAAGAGTTTGAAGGAGGAGCGAATCGTCAACTGTATCAAAGGTGGCAGAAAAGTCAAGAAGGATCCGCAGAGATCCCGTATGATTTAGGTCATTGGTCAGTTTAGTTAGAGCTGCTTCTGTGGAGCACAGGGTGCGAAAACTAGATTGCAGAGGGTCAAGGAGAGAGTGGGAATTGAGTTAGTAATTAGAAGGGCATATGCAAGCTTTTCAAGGAGTTTGGAGGTGAAAGGGAGCAGGGACACGGGGCGGTTGTTGGTGGAAGCAGTCAGATCCAGAGATGGCTTTTTTAGGATTGGAACAACAGTGGCATGTTTGAGGGGAACAGGGAAAACATCAGAGGATAAGGACAGATTAAAGGTGTGGGTCAAGGGCGGTACAAGAGAAACGGAAAGGGTGAATTCCACATTTTTAAAAAAAGGAAGTCTCCTATTCCCCTAATAGTAAAAAGGTGTCTAGATATTAAAAAAAATCCTTTAAAAAAAAAAAAAGGTCTGTTACAAAATAATAAAAGTTACAAATAAAAGTATTAAAAAATAAAAATGTTTTCTAAAAAATACAAAAAGATCGTTTAAAAAGTAAAACAGGTTTTTGCAAAATATAGAAAGAATAAATGGTTTTTAAAATTTCCTTTTACAAAAGATATTACTTTTTTACATTGAAACCTATCGGATTCTCCTGTTTAGGCTAGGGTCAGACGAGCGTGATTTCTACGGACTGTACGTCCGTGCAGTACGGACATCGTCAGTACGGATGACGCAGTAGTGGTCACACAGTCCGTTTTTTCACTGAAGTTATTTTTGACGGATGTAGGAGGGAAAAATAAATTACAATGAAAAAACATTCTGTCCGTGAAAAATGCTGGACGTATAAATGCAGTCCGTCTGACCTCGTTTCATCACTCACACACAAAGCTATGCAGACGTTGCAGACGTGGCGCACTCCGCACGTCCGTTCTAGCAGTATTACGTTCTTGCCTAACCTGCATCCGTTTGCAGCGTCCGTCATGCGTCCGCAGTCAGTGCGGACGTACTTCATGTGTCAGGCTCCAATGGACTTTCTTTCATGCTATCACGGACGTACTTTTAGGCGCAATCACGGACGTGAACACTACGCTCGTCTGACCCCAGCCTTAAACCTATCAAAATAAAACACTGAAAATCATGTCATTTCGCAGCAATTGCAATGTAATTTGACGTTCTGTGAATAAAACACAATAGTTTTCTATGGGATAATTTTGGTGCCGCTGAACTAGTTGCTCCGTATTTTATTGTTAATTCGCCTGTATTTTGGTGAATTCACAGCTTTGTGAATAGACAATTTCATTGCCTTGAAATTACACGTCCTGTGAAATTCACAGATCGGTTCCATTTGGGGCCAATTCAGAGGTTAGTGACTAACCCCTTATAGTAGCCGAAATACACTTCATGACAAAACTTGGTAATTTTGTTCTATATGGCTTAACCCTTCATATTGCCTGTGGAGACACAGGTTCAATCCCGGCAAGAGCACCTTTCCAGTAAGTGTCCTTGGGCAAGACACCTAACTGTACATACTCGCCACCCAGGACATACTTGAAAACGAGAGAAATCTCAATGTATCCTTCCTGGTAAAATCCTTTCTTAAAAAAATAAATATTATAAGATATATGATTTCAGGTGATACAAAGTTCTCAGAATTGATAATAGATAAGATATGATATTTCTTATTATTCTGGAAACGTGATTCAATCATTTTGGTTAGGGTCAGCCACGTCCTGTTCATTGTTCATGTCTGTGAAAGGAGGCGTTGGTGAGGTCTTGAAATCACAATGTCATGTCATGGCTTTCCTCACTCACAAACATGCGCTTTACTGCCTGTGACTCAGCACTGTACACACATGGAAAGTGCAGGCCAAGAAAAGTATGCGTCATACATCAGCGACCTGCCCTGACACAATCACATGACAATGACGAAGTAGTAATAAAAGCGAAAAATCTATACTGTATATACAATAAAGTATTTAATAGTAAATGGTATATATTCCTGTATAATATTTATTTATTTATAAAGGATTTTACCAGGAAGGATACATTGAGATTTCTCTCGTTTTCCTGGGTTCAAGAACATTGACATTTTTACAGTCGTTACAGAAATACAAAGTAATAAATGCAAGATATAATAATATACTATATTATGATAAATACAATAGCATATTGCATGTTATAATATACAGTACTATAAAGAATAGTCTACAGTAGACAGAACTGAAATGGAATTATATATTTTTGTTATTACATTTTTATTGAATGTATATAGTACTTCTTAAAACACAAAAGTAAATAAAAAATGAAACTAATAACAAGTCAAAAAGTTATATTTTTTTTATATAGTAACTAAAACTATCAGGGTTATTCAGAGAGAGGTGAAAACCTTGAGAATTGGCAGGAGAATGAAAAATCTAGACCAAAAAGCCAATTTGGAAAGTAAGATAAATGGGAGAATTTTTCTGGTTTGACTATTTTGACCTAGAATTTTCACTTCTCCAGTCATTCTCAAGGTTTTCACCTCTCTCTGAATAACCCTGTATATAACTTTGTAACATATCATACTGTTTTCTAAAGGTTTTTTTAATTTGTTTTGCCTTTTAGTCATTGTACATGTTTCCGGGAGGTTCATGAAATACATTGACAGTTACACCGGGGTCAAACAGTCTTTGAATGGTGAGCCCTTATTTATTGCGGTCATTGTCTGTTGTGAAGGCTAAAGCATTCAAATGTTCCCTTTAAAAGAGATTTTGTAAGATTATTGTCAATAAAGTACTTTCTTTAGTATGACAGAGCTGCAGTAGCCACTTCGATATCCACACACTTTATCTACTATAAGACACACCTTGTCATTCTACAATGCTATTTTATTACCATTATCTTTAGTCGTGCACTGCACCACATATTTCAAACTCACAATTTAATTAATATTGAAGGACACATTGACATAGGTGGTCTCCCACAAAAATGAAATGTTGTCAACATCCCTGTCCCTCCAGGTGTTTTAGAACTGCGTCTCCCATGATGCTCAGCCACTCATTTGATTGGCGGTCTCATGGGAAATGTGGTTCCAAAACAGCTGAGTTGCCGATGTTGCTGACCCCTGGACAAGGTTCTGTCAACTCCAGCGCATGTCTGAGTCATTTCTGGTTTTTGATCTTAATATTATCCTATCTTGAGGTCAATACTGTCAACTTGGAATATAATGCAAAGGTCAAGTCCTATAAAGATATGTGGGCACTCGTCAACATCCCCACAACCTTAAGCCCCGTTCACACCTGGGCGTTTTACAGCGCGTTCCTGTGCCCTGTAAAACGTCTAAACACGGAAATCCCATGATTTCCTATGGGGCCCGTTCACACCTAGGCGTTTTACAGCACGTAGGAACGCACTGTTAAACGTCCTACACCCAAAGAAGTACAGGAGCTTCTTTGGGACGTATTGCAGCGCGTTCGCAGCCTATAGACTGCAGCTGAACGAGCTGCAATGCGCGTTTCGCGTGTTTTTTACAAAACGCGCGTATTACGTGCGTCAAAAAACGCACAGGCGTGAACCCAGCAAGCAAAGAGTTCATAAAAAAAGTCCCACTCTTAACCTGCTAAACTAAAAATATCAAATACATGTGCCTCTCCTCCCATCGCTTTACCTGTGACTCTAGTAAAAGCCAATAACTCCACAGACATTTTAGAAATACATGTCCCATGATGCTTAGCCAAATCTGGGACATGAGACATATACAGGTCTATTCAAAGAAAGGTTCTAGGTCAAAATCGCCAAACCAGAAAAATTCTCCTATTTATCTCACTTTCCAAATCGACTAATTTGGTCTAGATTGTTCTCTTCTCCCGCCAGTTCTCCTGAGTTTCACCTTTCTTTGAATAGAATAGACCTGATAGTTCTGAATACATCATTTAGACATCTGTGCGCATATTCTTTTTCCCCTCTCCCTTTAGATAGTGCGCTTTAAAAGCTGCATCACATAATTTTCCGCAATACCAAACAAATTAAAGACGAAATAAAATGTAAGAATATAAATTGTTTTAAAATCACCTTGTGTCTACCTCTTGATGATATACTTGTGTTGGCTTTTAATATATATGTTTGTTGAGAGAGTAATGCAAAAAGTAAATTTTTGATAAAGATAAATATTTCAATATTTCGGCCATTGAATGACACAGTGACTTTATGTGACGCACACCCCTCTGCTCGCTGTGTCATGCGCGGCTGGGACAGTAATATCCAGTTACATAATGCTTCTAGAATGTTTTGTTCGCAGGTTCAGTGATGAAGTGCAGGAAGCGTTGTTGAGCAGTAAGAGTTCCCTTGAAGGGCCCTTCAGACATTGTTCTAGTCAGCTGACAGGTCTCATGACCATATAAACAACAAGTAAAAACATAATAAAGGTTACCCTGGTAAATGTGGGAGGGCTGGACCTTCACTATGACGTATGACATTCCTGGCCTAGAAACTTCAGGTGCAAGGTGCTGAGTCACAGCCAGTAATGCCCATGCGTTAGAAAAAAGTCAGCGATTCATAGCATTGAATTAAATTAAGGTTTCTGTCATTTTGTAAATATGCATATTCATAATTGTTGCTGTCACCAGACATAGGTAGGCTCTATCTCCTCACCTAAGGTGGATGTTCTGTCTGCCAGGTCATTTATGTTGGTTGGAGATAAGGCATCAATGACCGAAGCTGTATTTTAATCAGCATGAATAACTACAGAAGCAGTTAATGATATTATTCTAGGTTTTAAAAAAAATAAAATCACAACCAGAGTCGGACTGACAACTCCTGGGGCCCCCGGGCAATAGGAAGTCATGGGGCCTCCCATTGCACCTGTCCACATGGAACCACTGCCCGCACATATGTACAAAGTTTAATTACAGAATTAATCTTTCCTTTCCATTTTCAAAATGAAAATATAGTCACTGCTTATGCTCTACTATATTGGAACTGCTATGCTGAAATACAGTGGGGCAGATACATATACAGGTGGTCGCTGATATTAATTCCACATGATTTTTATCTCTGGTGGTGTGGGTACTAGTGTTGTGCGGTGAGGTCAGTGACTGGTGAGGTACTGGCTAGTATCAGAGCCAGATGTACACAGGTTACGTAGGTTCAGGTTCAGTGCTCCCCAGGATCAGGCTGCTCTCAGTGCTCCCCAGGAACTGGCTGCTCTCAGTGCTCCCCAGGAACTGGCTGCTCTCAGTGCTCCTCAGGATCTGGGTGCTCTCAGGGCTCGCCAGGACCTGGCTGTTTAATGCTCCTCAGCAACTGGCTGCTCTCAGTGCTCCCGGGATGTGGCTGTCCAGTGCTCCCCAGGATCTGGCTGGCTCTCAGAGCTCCCCAGGATCTGGCTGGCTCTCAGAGCTCCCCAGGATCTGATCTGGCTGTTCATTGCTCCCCAGGATTTGGCTGCTCTCAGGGCTCCGCAGGATCTGGCTGCTCTCTGGGCTCCCCAGGATCTCTTGCTGCTCTCAGGGCTCCCCAGGATCTCTTGCTGCTCTCAGGGCCTTCCATGATCTTTCTGCTCTTGGGACTCACCAGGATGTGCCTCCAGGCACAAAGCCCTGTGGCACGTCCCCATGACTGATGAAGACAGGCACATGACTGTCCTGTGTCAATCAACCCATGGGAGGCCTGTCTCCCATGGAGGTGTTTTTTGAATAGCTTGAGACCAGTGGTGCTTTCCAATTGGTCCAAGCAATTCAATTGCTCTCAGTGCCTGAGACACTGAAGAGCATAGAATCAGGACGTAGGAGGCGCCAGACGCATGCTTCAGACATTCTGAATCTCTCTTGGCCAACGTGAGCTTACCTGAATTGCGTAGGCTCAGAGCAAGCTGCCGCTGCTGTGTGACGATTCACACACAGCCTGCAAACTCAAAAGAAAAAAAAGAAAAACATAGCAGAGACAGACAGCGGGGGAGCGTGCAGCAGGTGAGTATGTAATCATTTTTATTTATCAGCAGATTTTATTTCAATACATCACTTATTTTAATATCTACTTAATGCTGAAAGATAGGTGAGGCCCTGCCTCACCTGCCGCCCCTAACTGCGCGTCCCTGGTGGGTACCCACTGAAAGGTAAGGTCTGACCAAGCCTTAGGGGCCCTCATGGGGCCCCCTCCTAGGCCAGGGCCCTTGGGCAGTGCCCTATTGCCCTAATGGTCAGTCCACCCCTGATCACAACTGGAATACAACTGAAAATCGGATGTTTTTATTAGAAGAGAGTTCGCAACACTCATATAGGTGTTTGGGCTGTTTGTTTCCTTTTTTTTATTTTTTATAACTAATGAATCTCTGATCAGTCTTTGAACCTTTTGATCCAAGGTTATATCAATCGGTCTAAAAGGGGTGTAAAGAAGCATCCCCTTCAACATAAATTTAGGTTCTCTTTATACTAATTACAAGCTACTGAGAAAATCTTGCGACCAACAAATAATTGCCCTATTTCAACCGACAGGTTAAGGTGACAACTGGGGTCCATATACTTAACAGCAACACTTAAAATAATGGGTCAAGCTATGCCAACCAACCCGCATGCATTGCGTGCAGCTCTGGTGTTGCTTCTCATTTCTATAAATTAACAGCTCCTATACAAAGTTAATTTATGGCTATTCCAACATAGCTCGTTCTTCCCAAAATAAGACAGTATTCTGCAAAGAATACTGTCTCAGAAGCTCTGGTGTTAAATGAAAACTAACATTAACATAAGGTGTAACTAGATTACTTTTGCATTACAAATAAAACCACATTATAAAACAAATGCTGCTGAATTTTCTTCTTTCTCTGAAGTAATTGAAGGTAAAAATAAAGCATGGTTTCGATCTCTTTTCCTTTTTTGTATTTTTCCCATGATGCAACATTTACCAAAAGCTTCGTTTAGGGGCTTTTGTTTATTTATTCTACAGTATTTAACAGTTAATGAGATAGAGGAGGGAATGTTTATATAAGCCTGCAGGAGGGTATTGTTCAAAAGGCTGAGATAAGAGCTGGCAGCTGATTGATATAGGACAGGGACCTTAAAAGACTTCTAATCCACCCGCTGGTGATGTCCTTTGAATACATCCCACACAATACAATGATTTGAGTCAGTGATCTACCAATAGACTCCGTTAACTGGCCAATGCCACACATTGAGGACCAAGTGTAGTAAAGATACTGTGGGGGGGGGGCAGTTTACAACACAAAAAAAATCACAAAATGGATGCATCATGTGATGTAATAAAATCAATTTAGAGTAATAAAATATTTTTTTAACAGAGGTTTTAGTTTACTATAATGGCCATTGAAGTGTTAAGCTCATCTGCCACGTCATGGCCACCTCTTAAGGTGGGTCCTAACCTAATGAAACCAAATATTGCTTATCAGCAACTGCATGTCCTCCTGACAGAGACAGTTTATATTTATACCCTCAACAAATATAAATATAAACCCAACCTGTCAATTCTTAAATTTAATGTGTTGGAAGCAGGAAAAATGGGCTAATGACAAGGGCCAAATAGTGATCTGTGGCGAACTGCACTGTATTTCGCTGTCAATTTGCCTGTACTTAGTGAATCGACAGCTTAGTGAATACATGAACTGCCCTGAAATTGCACGGTATGGTGAGGTGACATTCACTGTTCGGTGCAATTCGGTGGCAAGTTCGTCGCTTTGTGAATAACCCCTTTATGGCTCTATCACCTTCTTAAAGCTAAAGCTAGCCCTCACATAAATGAGCATTAGCGCTAACTTCAATGTGGTGATAGCGATTCGGAGGTGATCTGTGAGGAGCGCTAACAGGTTTAAAAACCCGTTAACAAATCGTTATTAGGGCTTTTTAGTGCATGCTTACTGTACTTTGCGCTCCCTATACTTAACATGGGGAGCGCAAAGTGTAAGCAGAGAGTAACTAGCGTTAGGATCACAAGGTCTTACCGCTAGTTACTAAGAGGTGGCTCTAACTAAAAAAGTTACCGCCAGCTCAGAGCTGCTGCTAACTGATTCCGCTGCAGCAGCTGAAAGAATAACGGCGAAAATCCAAAACTCATCCCGTGGCGAGAACGGTGACCCGATCCAACGCTTCTGGTCGCCGGGAGCAGAGTGAGAAAGGTACCCAGTCTCCACCTATGATCATTCCGCAGACCAGCAGTATCTTGCGACAGGCGAGATCCTGCTGGTTATGTGAACCGGCAGCACGAGTCTCAATGAAGTCCATAGGACTCCATGGAGGGGATGCTCAGGACTGCGATTTGTGCGCTGTCCTGAGTATCCAGGACTCTAGCAGCCTCTACATGGCAGGCTGCTGGACTCAGCGCCTGCCCCATAATACACTGGTGAAATTGTAATGCAAAGGGGAAATTAGCGAATGCCAAGTTTTTCCCTTTGGCATCCTGGTTTTAGCAAGGGCAAAGTGATAGTGCCCTTAGTGTTTATAAAATACACTCAAATTTTCTGCTTTGAAGGACTGAAATGTACAAGACGTCATTGTGCGCTCCATGCTGGGAAACTATGTGACTGCTAGAGGGCTCCTTGTATCATAATATATGCAAGGAGCACAAGTTGGTTTGGCATTTTGGCTGACTGCCATGATTACTGCTTCAGTATTGTGTCCACCTGCTAACCTCTTGTGTCACGGCTCACATAGTCACCGTCGCAGAAAGGCCCAAACTGGTGCTGCTCCACCTTGAAACAACATGGCAGCACCTTTCCTGGAATGTCTTGCCTACTCCTGCGAGCACTTCAGTAGTCTCAGGTGCTCCTACTTCCCTACTTAATCGTGGAGCTCCCATCAGGCAGTGCTTCAGCATTACTAAGCATTCCAGTGAGCTCTTAGCAAGAAACCTGCTGTCATGTGATCTGTTCCCCAATCCTCTGATCTCAAGCCTTGTTCAACCCCTGCAACCTGTGTGCCTGTAAGGAGCGGATTCCGGGGTGTTAGGTTCAAGCCCAATATGCAATGATTTAAACAGAAATGTAGATGTAAATAAGACGGTTTATTTGAAATACAAGGAATATAAAATAAAGACAATAAGCAAATATAAAAAAGGCTGGGTGAGACAGGGAGAACACTGAATAAATAATAAACAGCAATAGGATTAGCTGAAGACAAGGTGGGAAAAGGGTGGACAAAAGATAATGCTAAACTAGAATAAAGACAAAGGACCATACAGGAAAGGTACTGGGAGAATACAGATATACGGGGAACCAGGAAGGAGACAGGATACTGATATTGAAAGAGGGGAGTAGAAAGGGACAGGAGTTAGAGCAGGGCTAGGCCAGATATAGAGGGATGTATGGAAGAGGATAATGAGAGTAGGAGCAGTAAGTATATTGTTGGAGTGAGGGCAGTAGATAGAAGTCCTTGGAATGTAAACTGTGAATGGAAGGATGCAACAAGCTGTACAAGGTCTTTGGGGAACAAACTGTAGATAGGTCTTTGGAAGCAGAGGGTCCTTTGGCAGGCAGAGGGTCTTTTGAAAAATTAGGAATTAATGGAACCCAGGCAGGTAATACAGGAACAAGAGATCCAAGGGGTAGCTTCTTGCTAGTGCGGAGTGTACTAGCTTAATGCAGAAGCATTGAAGGTTAGGTGTGGCTTCCTTTTGTTGGCGATTCATTAGTAGTATTAGCCAGCACCTGTTCACTAGGTAAGCATGGGTTGTTTGGAGGGCTATTGTCAATCTCAGTATGATGAAGCAGCTTGGTTTTAGCCTTCTTGTGGCACCAGCGGCTAATAACCTGACAGTGCCATGTGGTCCAGTCCTGTATCCATCATCCTCAAGCCGTGTTTCCCACAATATCCAGAACCCCAACCAAATCCTCCAGTCGTGTTCTCTGTAGAGATTTGCACGCTGGTTTTTTTTCGGTTCGGTTCGGTTTTTTTTTGGGATTTTTTTACTTTTCGGGTAGGTTTTGGTTTAGTTTAGGGTCATTTTGTTTCTGGATTTTAGGGCCGATTTTGAATTTTGATCGATTCGGAATTTCGGGTCGATTCGGCATTCTGTTTCAATGGGTTCTTTCGTTTATTTTGCTTTTGTGAGTAATTTTGTATTTTGTATTGATTTGTATTTAGTTTTATGAGTTATTTAGTTTTTTATTGGTTATTTCAGAATAAGAAACAGATTACAACCAATAAAATGAAAGTCTCCTTATTTATATTTTTTAGGATGTTTTGGGCATTTTTCGGGAATTTTTGGGTGAATGTTTAGGTTTCCTAACTTATTTTAAAGAAACTAGGCTTTTTTCCACCATAGTTTTCAATGTTAAAAAGAATCATGCAGGGTTATTCAGAGAGAATCGAAAAGTCCCCACACGTTCGGTGACTTTTCGTTCTCTTCAATTCGGTGCGATTTGGCGATCCCATGCAGTGTATTCAGCAAGCACCACAGGGGCGTCGTAGTGCAGGGAAAAGCCGCCGCAAACCCACCGAACACTCACCGCAAAACCCGGCGAACGCACACTGAAACCCGGAAAAACATCAGGATTAACCCCGCCGAACACGCCGGAGAAACTCGAGCAGCTGCCAATCACAGCGCATAGCAGCCGCTGGAAAAAAAAAACGACACCGCAGACGAATGGAGATTTGAAAAAAAAAAGTATGCTTGAATGTTTGAAAAGTGAAACACTGTTTTCAAAGAAACTACAGGACAAAAATGTCTGGATTTTAAATATAAGGTCCAATGACTGATAATAAAAAGGGCTGTTACAGAAAAAAGAAAAAACTATTTTAAAAAAACGAAAACTTTTTTTGCTAAAAAATACAGAAAAATAGACCAGGTCAACAGCATTAGGGAAATGGAAGAACTCCACCTCTCACTGGATAACAAATACGATATTTACTTTAAAACATGGTATTGGTGGTCTGACTTTGTCATGAAACACCGTAAAGGTAACCCGGAGGCCCTAGCCAGGTCCCTTGAACGGCAAACCATACCCCCCATATTCCCTTTGATGGATTGACCCTGCTGACTGCTACTGTGATTCTGGACTTACAAATGAGCAAGACCCCCAATGTGAACTTATAGAACTCACAACCCAATTTTTGTTTATTGTCTTTATGGTTTTTGTTTTCCTTTTTTTTGTTTTTCTTTTCTTTTTCTTCTTCTTTTTCTTAGAATACCTTAAAATTGTTTGTATAAGCTTTTTTTTCTTGGTTCTTCTATATTTTGTAACATTTGCTGAGATACATGAGAAATACTTGACCCTTATGCTCTTCACACAGAAAGCTCTAGAGAATGTATCTCCCACATGATTACTGAACATTAGTGGATTGGTTTATTACTTATTATTCTGTAACTGAACCGAATATGCCTTGTTTTATGCCTTATTTTATACCAATAAAAACGATATTATACAAAAAAAATACCGAAAAATACCTAAAAGATCCTAAAAAATCTGTACATAAAGAGACTTTTTACTGCAGAATATTATAATCAACGGTTTATTAGATATTGAATTAAAACGGGAATATTTTTAACATTGAAGCCTATGGGATTTGTCTGAATAAACCTGTCGAATGAAACCACCGAACAGCAGGGAAATTCGGCAACTTTTCCCTGCTGGTTTGTTTTCTCTGAATAGACGAAGCATTGCTTCTCTATGGGGATTTCACTGCCCTCGAACAGTCAACGAACAGGCACCGTATGTGTAGGCAATTCGCCAACATTTGACGAACTGCCTGCTCTCTGGATAGCCGAATGGTAGGGAAAGGTAACCGTAGGCTGAATTTCACTGTTCGGTTACCTTTCGACAACAATTCGGATCTCTTTGAATAACCCTGCCAGTGTTTAACTGTTTATTAAATATTTCTTAAACTGTTTATTATTTTCAATTGCAGCAAACAGACATTTTGTTATTTATTTTTTAGAATTTTTTGGCATTTTCAGGATTTTTGGGTCAATCTTTAGGTTTCCTAACTTATTTTAAATTTAATAATGAGGTCTGTTTTTCTTTGCTGAACGCATGTAGCTGAATTATTTTCTTACAGTCTGTGTGCGTTCAGCAATTGGATACATTACATTGTGTCAGACCATGGACAGTTCCACTTCCAAGCCTGCTGGCATTAACCATGGTCCTGATTGTGAAATAGAGTGATAGCATGTTTCACTTTCAGGTACTGTCCATGGGCTGAAAGTGAAACAGAAACAGAAATCACCTGGCCTTTCCAATGATACCTCTTATGTCACAGTCCCTCTAGTCCAGTGTTTCCCAAACCTGTCCTCGGGACCTTCAACCAGGCCAGATTTTGCAGATCACCTTGGGGAAATGCAGACTGAATCCTGCAATCAATGAGAAGCAAATTGTATCATCGGTGCTGTGTGTCACGTTCGCGATGGCGCTCACCTAGGATCAGCATGGTTTGTATCCCTATGGACAGATTAACCTGATAACATATGAAAGATAATAACGTAGCGCCAGCAGACAAAATATTCCACTGGAAAGCGGGACTGTGTTCCCTGCATGTCCAGAAATGGAGCAATACTTTTCAATCTTCAGAAAACTGCTCTCTTTTGATGGAGATATATCAGCAGACTGAAAGGAAAAAAACACAAATAGCGCAGTATGTAGTTCAAAAATTGGAATAAAAAACCACAGGTGGTCAACTCACATTTTTTTGAGCCAAACACCTGGCTCTGGGGCTGATGGCTTTATGGGTCTCTTAATGATCTTCAGGTGCCCATCTAACCCCTTTAGGATCCAATAGATGAAGCACAGGATACCCCTGCAGTGGAGAAAAATATATCGGGGATACCCCTAGTGCGATCTTATAGGCAAATAATTTAAATAAATGCAAAGGTATAGAACTCACATGTTGAAGAGCCTCAATAGCTCTGTGGAACTTGCTCAGGGAATTGTAAGGAATCCCCAAAACCTTCTTTAACAGGATAGGCAAATCAGCAGTAGTTTAAAAACATTTATTGATGTAAAAACAAACAAATATAGCTACCAGAACGCGTTTCGCCAACAGGCTTCTTCAGCTGGTGTTCTACATCTTACTCCTACTGCTGTCGTTTATATAATTCCCAAATATCACAATTATAACCAATTAAAATACAATTAAGATAATTTCGAATACAATTTAAAACACATGGTGTTAGATTGCCGTCCACCATCTTTGCACATGCGCGCTATCTCCCACTACCACCATGGAACGTGGAAATATCTACATGTTATTTTTAATGTACATTTAAAATTAGAATTGTATTGTTATATAGATCGGGGCAACGAGACATATTTTAAAAGTTGGGACATATTTATTAATTTTATCTCTGCGTCCCAATATGGGGTGAGGATTGTAAAATGAGATTATTGTGGTGGCGCTTTCTGGAATACGGGGAAAGCCTGCGGGGAGTGGGTGGACCCCCTGAACAACCGAGTCTCGAGGGAGAAAAGATTGCGAAGGGCATTGTGTTTCCGCAATCCAGGGTGGAATGTGGAACTATTCCACCACTATTAAGATGGCGGATGGGATAAGGATATTTCCGCGTTCCACGGTGGTAGTGGGAGATAGCGCGCATGCGCAAAGATTGCGGACGGCGATCTAACACCATGTGTTTTAAATTGTATTCAAAATGATCTTAATTGTATTTTAATTGGTTATAATTGTGATATTTGGGCATTATATAAACGGCAGCAGTAGGAGTAAGATGTAGAACACCAGCTGAAGAAGCCTGTTGGCGAAACGCATTCTGGTAGCTATATTTGTTTGTTTTTACATCAATAAATGTTTTTAAACTACTGCTGATTTGCCTATCCTGTTAAATAAGGTTTTGGGGATTCCTTACAATTCCCTGAGCAAGTTCCACAGAGCTATTGAGGCTCTTCAACCTGTGAGTTCTATACCTTTGCATTTATTTAAATTATTTGCCTATAAGATCGCACTAGGGGTATCCCCAATATATTTTTCTCCACTGCAGGGGTATCCTGTGCATCATCTATTGGATCCTAAAGGGGTTAGATGGGCACCTGAAGATCATTAACCCTTTCGCTGCTGAGGCGTTTCACGCCTCTGTGCTGAGGTCATATTTACCTGTTTTGCTCATCATGTTTAAACGTGTTTTGAAGGCTTATTTTAGTATATTACCCAGACATATTATATATCGTTCTTTCCGTCAAACTCGGTAGAGTCTGTATATTATAACAAAAAATGCAATAAAATATGTATTTTCAATAATTTACAACGTGTAAAGTGTTTTTTTTCACATTTTAACATGCGAGCAATTGCGGTTATATTTTGTATGGGGTGCGCTTGTTAAAAAAATTAGAGATGGGGTCTCGTTACATTTTTTTGGGGGAAAATTACGCGATTTTTAACAAACGCACCGCATACAAAAATCATTAGTGCAGCATCATTGTTCACATTATAATTGAAATGGGAACAATATTGCTGCATTAACGAACCAAAAAAAAGAAAAAAAAATGTTTGTTTTTTTTTTATAATTTTTTTTTTAAATATATTTTATTTTTAATTTTAATTTTAATTTTTTTAAAAAAACTTTTTTCACATTCGTGTTTGGTATCGTTGGAACGGTCATGCTCTGGCCGATCCAACCATACCAAACATTAACCCCTAGCTGCCACGGATCGGGAGATAGGGAGTTCATTGGAACTCCCTATCTCCACCGTTGGTGGCAGTTAGGGGTTAACTCTAGGACTGGCGTCATCGTGCTACGCACGATGACGCCAGTCCTCAGGGGGAGTTCCCGGAGGCTTGGCTGACATCCAAGATGTCGGCCAGCTCCGGGAAAGGATCGCGAACCGGCGCTTTTCAGCGCCGATTCGCGATCCAGCTCCCCAGGGGTTAATGCCAGGCACCATTTGGAAGGGCAGGCTGTGCCCTTCCAAATGGTGCCTGGGTTAACCCCCGCAACGCCGCCGATCGGGAGGGAGAGAGGTCCGAAGGACCTCCCCCCCTCCCTTTCAGGCGCCTCCTCCGCACATGCGGGGGGGCGCCTGAATTAGGTGTCATTGCGCTGCCGCGATGACACCTAATTTCAGCGGCTGCGTTCCGGATGCCGGGCTGACATCGAGGATGTCAGCCCGCACCGGGGGGGCCAGCGATCGGCCGGAACTCGGCCGAACGCTGACCCCAATGGGAGGACGCGCGTCCTCCGCATTGAAGTGGTTAAGAGACCCATAAAGCCATCTGCGCCAGAGCCAGGTGTTTGGCTCAAAAAAATGTGAGTTGACCACCTGTGGTTTTTTATTCCTATTTTTGAACTACATACTGCGCAATTTGTGGTTTTTTTTTCGTTTCAGTCTGCTGATATATCTCCATCAAAAGAGAGCAGTTTTCTGAAGATTGAAAAGTATTTCTCCGGGGGGCGGAGCTAGCAGCAGCAGCGAGCGGCCGGGTTTTCGAGGAGCTCCGCATTGAGCCAGCGTTTTATCGCCTTTATCCTCCTCCTACATGGCGTCTTGCAGTGCCCGGTTGTCCCGGGGTGGTCTGGGAATTGCCACGCTCCTTACCGACTACTGAACTGGGTGTTCCGAGGTGCTCCGCAGCGTTTTCCCGGACTTGGGCCTAGTGACGGCGGCCATTTTTGAAGCCTCGTGCTAGCAACGGACTGAACCTCTGTGCCTCCGGTGACTACAGCGACATGCCAAACAGCCGGACAGCGAAGGGGAGCTCCTGCCAGTGGCATATCAGGGAAATGCTGACAGGTGAGTCTGTCACTGGAAGGGGAAGGTAATTGTACCTCTCCCTCCAGATTATGGATCGTCTGGGGAAGACGACGGTTCCTGGCCAAGCGGGGAAGGAGCGGGGATGGTGTGGCTCTCCACTCAGACCCTGTCACAAGACTCGCGCCCACTCTCCGCGGCGGCGAAGAAGCGGGCGCAGGAAAAGCGCAAGGCCGCTCTGGCGGCGTCCTCTCAGGCCCTGACTGGCGAGGACTCAGCTGACGACTCTCAGCTTTCTGCCACCAGCAGCAGGGCCCTGAATAGACACCCTGGCCCAGGACTGGTGCCTCAGGCGTCGGTGCTTGTGACGAGAGTGGCCACGCCGGCGGCGAGTTCCGCTGACTCCGCGACAAGAGGAGAAGATGATCATCTTCCTGCCACAAAAGGCGACTTCTACAGAATTTTGAACGAACTGCGGGAGATATGAGAAATCTGGAAACCAGAAGTGGCTGCGGTCCGCGAGGAGGTCGCTACAGTGCGAGCTCAGGTGGTGGACATCCAAACGATTACCTCCGCGATGAAGCTGGACCAAGCTCGTCTCTCAGACCAGGTCGTCACACTTCAGTCGCAGATGGAGGTTCTGACCCGTTCCGTGGAAACATTCGAATCTCGACACAGACGCCGTCACATACGGGTCAGGGGCGTCCCGGATTCGGTTTCGGCTGAGGAACTATTGCCCTACGTCACTCGTTTGGCCCTCCAGGTCGTTGGGCTGCCTTTGGATACGCCAGATATCGTTGGCTCCGTATTTCGGGTCCGGAGACCTGCAGCATCCCTTACGGGGGCACCAAGGGATGTTGTGGTAGCTTTTCGTGATGTGGCTTTCAAGGTGAAGGTTATGACTACCCCTGGCGCACGAGATCCAGTGCAATTCGAGGGTTCTACACTGGCCCTTTACCATGACCTCCCGTTCCAGACCTTGATGGCCCGCCACCGTTTTAAAGAGGTGCCAGCTACCCTACGCAGGAAAGAAGTTCGCTACCGGTGGGGCCCGGCAGGCACATTGGTGGTAACGCACGCTAATGTGCCTTACACAATTACAGACCCCGACACGGCTTGGACTAACCTTGCAACAGCCGGTATTTCCCTGGACCCACCGGAGATACAACCGGGATGAGGAGTATCCTACCCCTCCATATGAGTCAGAAGAAAGAAAAGGACGATCGAGTCAGCACTTCCTTCAAAGAGTGTCTTCTTTCTTTCTGAGTACCTTTAAAATAAACAAAACGCTGCCATAGCGTAGTAATCTTTCTACACAACAGGGAATAGCAGAAGAAAGTAACACTCACATTCTGATGTGTCTCAATCAGACACTAGATGCTCCAGGCAGCTGGCAGTATTAAATAGGAATGCTGGATTTCCCCCAGGATTCACAGTCTGGTCACTCCAGTAAATACTGGACGCCAAACGTTGATTTAAAATTTTTTTTATTAAAATAAATAAAACAAAATTGTAGGTATAACACCTAAACGCGTTTCGCGAGTTGCCTCGCTTCCTCAGTAGGTGTCCTTTTGAAATAACCCCTCAAAGGTGTCAACTGATGCCCCAAGTGGTGCCGTTGAGGTATACGGTCCAAGAAATGACCAACCTGCGCATAATGGAACGAATGTATGAAGGATATCGGTCTATCTCCCATCAGGTCGGTGAGAGGCCAGCGCCCTTTGGAGTCTATGAAGTGTGAGAGGCGTGGCGTCGACACCGGGACCAGGCATCTGACCGAGTGAGGGTCTAAGCCCGGTGGGAAGTCGTCGTTGTAAATTACCGGCGACATCGGGGAAGGGAAGGAGGTCAGGCCGGCTTTAATGGCAGAGAGCCTCCATAATTTATAGGTAGCCCAAGTAAAGGGAGACGACCTGGCCAGTCTTCCGACCTGCCCCCGCGGCAGCCAGGGGAGCACTGCTACCGGAACTCCCAGTATTTCCTGATCTACCGCCCTCCACAATTTGGTAGATCCCTCTCTTGTCCACTCCACCACCCGCTGCAGGTGACAGGCCCTATGATAGAGTGAGAAGTTGGGTAGAGCTAAGCCCCCACCTGCTCTGGATCGGGTGAGAACCTGGAAGCTCAATCTAGGTTGCCGTCCCCTCCAAATATATTTGGTTATAATGGACCGCAGTAAAGATAGGAACGAGCCCGGGAGCATTATAGGGATCGTCTGCATGAGGTAGAGGATTCTGGGTTGAATGTTCATTTTGATTACCGCTATGCGGCCCAGCCAAGAGACATGTGGGTAATCCCAAGCTGCCAAATCTCGTTGGAATGATCGGAGAAGTGGGGGAAAATTATTCTGAAATAAGTCAGAGCTCTGTTTTGAGACCCAAATCCCCAGATATTTGATCCTGTCGGCTGCCCAGTGGAAAGCGAAGTGAGGTTGTAGTGCCCGGGCTCTGCGGTCCGGGACCGTGATATTCATGATGTGAGATTTAGAGAAGTTAATGCGCAGGTTAGATAGTTGACCGTATACCCCAAAGGCGGCCATGATTCCGGGTAGTGAAATCTCTGGTCGCGTCACATAAAATAATAAATCATCGGCGTATGCTGCAACCTTATGTTGGCGGGGGCCAACCTCGACCCCAGTTATATTAGGGTCTGTTCTAATAGCAGTCAGGAAGGGTTCTAAAGTTAATACAAACAGTAGGGGGGAGAGTGGGCACCCCTGGCGGGTATCGTTTCGGATAGCGAATGGAGCTGTGAAAGCGCCGTTTACGCAGACTCGAGCAGTCGTGTCCCCATAAAGAGCTCCAATCCAGGTGTGGAGATTCGGGCCAAGGCCCGCATGCGTGAGCGTCGAGGAGATAAAATCCCAGTCCACCCTGTCGAAGGCTTTCTCCGCGTCTGTGGATAGGAGAGCCAGATCCTGGGAGGAGTGGCGGGCGTGGTGCAGGAGCTGGAGTGTGCGCATGGTGTTGTCCCTAGCCTCACGGCCCGAGACAAACCCCACTTGGTCCGCATGCACCAAATCAGGTAGAAAAGACTTAAGTCGCTCTGCCAGGACCTTGGCAAACAGCTTCAGGTTGCAGTTCAGCAGCGAGATAGGCCTGTAGCTGGAACAACAGTCTAGGTCTTTACCCTCTTTCGGTAAAAGGGTGATATTAGCCCCCAAGGTCTGTGTTGGTAACGGGATGCCTGTGGTCAGTTCATTTAAAGCTAGTAATAGATGAGGTGATAGCTGGGGGGCAAACCTTTTATAATACCGAATGGGGAGGCCGTCTGGTCCCGGGCTTTTGCCTGATTTAGAGGATTTAAGGGCCTGGGCCAATTCCTCCGCCGTTAATGGATTGTCAAGAAGGTCAACTGTTTGCTCTGAGATGCGCCTGGTGGAGTGCTTAGAGAGGTAGGCTAGGATGGCAGAGAGTTTACCTTCCAAGTCCTGGGGACAAACCTCTCCCCCTAAATCATACAGAGAGGCATAATAATCATGGATGATTTGTAATAGTGTCATAGGGAGGCGTTGCAGCGTGCCTCTAGCATCTCGTAGCCTAGCGATATAAGTAGTGGAGCGCCTTTTGGCCAGCATGCGTGCCAGCAGTTTCCCACTCTTGTCCCCGTGGAGGTGAAAAAAGGCTTTAGATCTGAGATAAGCCCTGTGGTAAGAGGAGGACAGAAGTGACGCCAGAGATTTACGTAGGTCGGTCAAGCGCGCCAGGCTAGATGGGTCGTTATCCCGTTTATGTGCAGAGGAGGTCTGTGCTATTTGCAGGTGGAGATCGCGCATCTGGGCAGAACGCAGCTTAGCCCTTTCAGCCCCTTTACGAATGAAGAATCCCCTGATTACGCATTTGTGTGCCTCCCAGACTATAGGGGAAGAGACGTCCCCCCTGCATTCTCCTCAAAATAGTTAGTAAGAACTTGCCTGCCCTCCTCCTCCACCAGCGGGTCGGAGAGGAGTGAGTCACTGAGACGCCAGTTGGATATCGTCAGGCGGTATAAGGGAGAGCTAATAGTGAGTGAAGTCGGTGCATGGTCAGACCAGGTCGCCGTGCCTATGGACGCCCGGCGCAATGTAGAAAGGTGATAATGCGAGACAAATATATAGTCAATTCTAGAGTATGTCTGGGACGGGGGAGCGAAAAACGTGAAATCCTTATCAGTTGGGTACAAAGCGCGCCAGCAATCTACAAGTCTGGATGTGTGAAGAGAGTGACGGCATGAGTGTAGAATGTGTGGTGGGACGGAGGAACGGCCTGCAGAGGTGTCCCATGAAGGCTCCAATGGCACGTTCAGGTCACCTCCCAGCACTACCAGACCCTCCGAGAAGTTATCCAAAGCCCGTAATGAATGTGGATGACAGAAACCGGTGTTGTGCTTTATTCGGCGCGTAGCATGTGGCGAAGGTGTAAACCTGGTCAAGGATGTGGCCCTTCACGAAGACATAGGGTCCCCCCTCCTCAGTCACTGAATCAATTAATTGAAACGGTACCCGTCTGTGAAATAGAAGGGCAGTCCCCTTAGACCTGGCTTCCACATTATGGCTAAAGAACCCTAAGGGAAAGTGAGAGTTCGTGAGAGTAGGAGCTTTACCGGTTTGGAAATGGGTTTATTGGATAAAGACCACCGAGGTCTTCTGAGAGCGAAAGTCACGCATGGCCTGTGAGCGCTTCTCAGGGACATTAAGCCCATTAGCATTTATGGAGACAATGTGTAGGTCCGCGGGGACCAGGGAAGTGTCCGTTATAGAAGACATCATCTGGTTCACGATCCAAAAAGAAAAAGGGGGGAGGGTGGGAAAAAATAAGGGGAGGGGAGGAACTATGTATAAAAATTACAAAAGAGGCGGGGGGTGACGGGTGTGGCAACGACCCAGGCGAAAGCACCTGAGGTCGGTCACACTCCTGGAAATCACCTACCTCGTTGGGGAACGTGGATAGGCCCCAGGTGAGCCTGGCTAGTTACACAAAAGAAATGAAAAAGAAACCAGACACCTGAGAGCGCGGGGACTCAAGAAGCAGCGGTAAAACATTAACACGGCATAACATATAGGTCAAATACAAGGCCTGCCGAGGCAGGAAAAAACGAACCTGACCGGAACCAGAGGAAGTGCCCAGACCCCGAGAAAGATATAACTCAACATCCGCAGTAGTCCCGGTATATTTCTCTAGCGGCGAGGGCCCTGCATGTGTCCCGTGAGGGTTCGAGTGACCCATCCGCCAGTGGTGTACCCAACAGCAATCTTATGTCGTCGTCAGGGCGCTCCAGGTGCGGGTAGTAAAGGCTGGTCTCTCGGGGGCGCCAGGTGGTATCTTCTAGTTTATCAATGAGAGTCAGATATCAAAGTGTCCTGCCGTGAAGTCAAGAAGTGAAATAAAACAGCGAAAAATCAGGAACATGTAGTTAGAGGAGGGTGGCCTGTAACAGACCTGTCAGTACACCGGACAGGCAGTGTAGGCCGTCGGCGGAGGAAGGCGGTAGAGCTGAGTCAGTGCAGCGACTCAGATAACAAAGTGTCCAGCCGTGGAGTCAAGGAGTAAAATAAAACAGCGAAAAATCAGGAACATGTAGTTAGAGGAAGGTGGCCCGTCCAGACCTGTCAGGAAGCCGGACAGGCAGTTCAGGCCGTAAATGGAGAAAGGCGGTGGAGCCGAGTCAGTGCGGCTTCTTACTTCTGAGTGCCCGTGCGTCTGCCCATGCGTCCTTTGTTGCGATCTGGTCGTGGCGGCAGGGGGGCGAGAGGGGAGCCTCTGGCCGCCTGAGTGTAGAGAGCTAGTGGGTCCGGCCACGGGAATTGAAGTGGAGGTAACTGGAGTTCCTTTGACAGGAGGGCCACATCCTCCGGTGAATGTACTATGTAGGAACCATGGTCAGAGATAACGGCTAGGCCTGTGGGGACATGCCAACAGTAGCGAATCTTCTGATCACGCAGCAAGGTGGTGAGGGGTTTCAGGGCTCGGCGGTACGCCAGCGTGGCTGGAGACAAATCGGGGAATAGTTGAAGATCCGTCCCTTCGTATGAAAAGTGCGTAGACTCTCTTGCTTTTCGCAGGATGTCCTCCTTAAGTCCAAAGTCATAGAGGCAGCATACCACGTCCCGTGGCGGGCTCCCCGTGGGACCCTTTGGCCTGAGGGCTCTGTGTGCCCGTACGAAATCCACCGCTGTGGTCTCAGGCCGTTCGAGTAGGGCATTAAAGATGGCCGTCAGCATACCTGTGAGTTGAGCCGGGGCCGTTTCTGTTTCAGGCAAGCCACGCAGTCGTAGATTACTTCGGCGTCCTCTATTATCTAGAATTGCTAAATGCAAGGCCATGTTACACAATTGCAAGGACCTAAGCTGTAGCGTTGTTGTTGCTTCCTCCTGCACTATCCGCACAGCGTCTGCCCCTTGTTCCAAAATGTCCACCCGGTGTGATAGGCCCTGGATATCTTGGCGGACATGTTGCAGCTCCGCCATTATGGAGGTATGTAATGCAGCGTTTGCCTCCTTAAGGTCTGACCTGGTGGGAAGATTCCGCAGGAGGGAGAGCCAGTACGCAGTGTCCGGTGTCTCTGTGGTGTCAGCAATCGGCAGCGGGGAAGAGCCGGGGCCTTGTTCCAGGGGCAGCCTCGTGTCATCCGCCATTTTCTCAGGTGGTGCAGCCGGAGAGTCATGTGGTGCGATCAGGAAACGTCGCAGGGATGAGGTATCGGTAGCCCTGTCGGTGCCCTGGGTCTTCAGGGTGCCGGGGGTCTTAGCGACCTTCCCCATCGCCGGGCAGGGAGAGCTGTGGAGCGATTAGAGCCGGAGTCCGTGCGCAGCCCAGGAATCAAGCGGCCATGCTCGTTGGTGCTCAAGCCACCGTAAAAACAAATTCTATGCAAATTTATATTGGAAAAGGATTAGGCCCCGTTCGCACTGTGCGATTTATCACGCTGTTTTTGCCGCGATATCGCGCATATTTCCGCACGATATCGCTCTATGTAGCTTCTCCAATGCTTTTCAATGGAGCTGTTCACATCTTGTCGCGCGATGTCGCATGTCGCTGGTACATGACCCTTTTTTTGCGATTTTGCAATTTGCTTTGGTGGTGTTTTGCAAAAGTCGCGCATAACGGCGACATTGCCCGACATCGTGCGACATTATCACTCAATGTCGTGAATATGAAAATTGCACGGAAAAACGCAAGATTTTCATGTCGCACAGTGTGAACGGTGCCTTAGAGATGTTATGCTGTGTTAGAATCTGCATGTGTACTGTACCGCTTTTACTCTATCAGGGTAATTCAAAGAGATCCGAATTGCTTGAGAAAGGTAACCGAACGCTGAAAATCAGCATTCGGTTACCTTTTTTGGCCAATTCGCCAAATCCTGGCGAATTGCCTGAACATACGGTGCCTGTTCGAGCACAGTGAAATCCCCATAAAAAAGCACTGCTTCGGCTATTCAGAGAACACAAACCAGCAGTGAAAGGTTCCCGAAATGCCCTGCCATTCGGTGGTTTAAGGCTGGGGTCAGACCAGCGCACTTTTAACGTGCGTTCTGGTGCACTTAATTACGGCCGCAGTAGCAGCAAATGAAGGGGAATGACAGCCAATATACAAAGTACGGCCACACGAAAGTCCGGCTGCGCAAGGCAAGTGGAATTTGAACGTATTTTCTTGAGAACGCAGAACCGCTAGTACTGACGTACAGAGTGCGCTGCGGCGGCATAGTGGCGTGTGTGCGTGATTAGGAGATGTCCAGCCTACATAACGTCCAGACGCAAAAAAAGTTTTTTACTGACAATCCGTAATAAATCACGCACGAAAATGTGCGTCGTCTGACCGTTTTTGCGCATTCCGTGAAAAAATACGTCAATGCGTTCGGACGCACTTTTTGACGTTTGCGGGGAAAAATGCTTTCGTTTGACCCTAGCCTAATTCGGCAAGTTTATTCAGGAGAATCCCATAGGCTTCAATGTTAAAAATATTCCGGTTTTAATTCAATATCTAATAAACCATTCATTCTAAAATTCTGCAGTAAAGAGTCTCTTTATTTAATCATTTTTCTGGATTTTTCTTTTTAAAATAAAGTCCGATTTTTTTATTTATTTATTTTTTACTTTTTTTTCTGTAACAGCCCTTTTTATTATCATTCCCTGGACCTCATATGTAAATTTCAGACATTTTCGCTCAGTAGGTTCTTTGCAAACAGCGTTTCACTTTTCACTCATTCATACAAACTGTTTTTCTAATTTATTCACTGCCTCTTCTGAGGTGTTGGCTCTTTCCTGCGGCTTCGCTGCGTATGATCGGCTCCTGCTCGGGTATTTCCGGCGTCTTCGACGGGTTAATACAGATGTTTATGCGGGTTTTCGGCGTGCATCCGGCGGGTTTTGCGGTTATTTATCGTCGGGATTACGGTAGCTTTTCCCTGCAATTCGGGGACCCTGTGGTGTTTGCTGAATACACCGCAGGGTCACCGAAATGGGTTCGTCAAAAGGAACCGTTTGAAGAGAAAGAAAAGTCACCGAACGTGCAGTGACTTTTCGAATCTCTTTGAATTACCCTGTATATATACACGTCAGTATTATTATGGTAACAGGATTATATTGTTAAGATTTACAAGAATCATACATATCTTGTTTGATTAAACAGACAATTAATTCTATTTACCATAAGGTTTCTACATTTCCACCTTAATCCACTCAGGTAAGTGCAAAGTCATAGTAAGCCTCACCTGTGTAACACTAGCCTTGGGCCTTTGATGACTTTGTTGAATAAAGCATACATAATAACACGCCCAGGATACAGGCCTTGTTTTTCCTTTTACAATAAAGACATAAATCAGCAGACAATGAGTCATCCTCGCAAGTTCATTTGTATTACTGTTTAGAAGACCTTGACTAGTTGCTCTCTGTTACATCAGCCTCAAAGCTAATGTCCAATTACCGTCGATTTGCAAAGACATGCTGACTCAGGTCATTATAACACACATAGCACATTTATATCTGCGTTTGAAAGTTTGAACACTGATGAGGGATGGAATAGGAGAGGTTTCATATCTGTCTATGTCTGTGTTTATGTAAGTACATATATTCAGTGATTTTATGATACATTATGTGGAAAATTATGCATATAGGAGGTTCTTTAACCCCTTCGCTGCTGAGTCATTTCACCCCTGTTTGCTGAGCTCATTAATAAATAAATATTTATAAAATGCCTTTTAGGGTTGTTCATGTTTTTGTTTTCCTGCATATAGGTGTAGTGTATTAAATACACAATAATGTATGTAATACATTATACAATGTATTTGTAATTAGAAAAATAATATATTTTAGTATTAAACGTCCATTATACATTAAAGGGAAGTGCACAGTACAGAGAATTTTTTCATAGTTTCTGCTGGGACCAGAAGAGGAGAGTATAAGAAAAAAACCTCCACAGCAATAAAACTCACAGAAATGTACGGTGTGTATGCGTACAGAGCTCCACAGCAATAAAACTCACAGTAATGTACGGTGTGTATGCGCACAGAGCTCCACAGCAATAAAACTCACAGTAATGTGCGCTGTGTATGCGCATATTACAGAGCACCACGGCAATAAAACTCACAGCAATGTGTGGTATGTACGAGCGTATCAAAGAGCTCCACAGCAATAAAACTCACAGTAATGTACAGTGTGTATGAGCGTATCACAGAGCACCACAGCAATAGAGCTCACAGTAATGCACTGTGATGAGCATATCACAGGGCACCACGGCAATAAAAGTCACTGTAATGTGCAGTATGTATGAGCGTATCTGTCATGCCTGCTGGTGCCCCTGTAGTGCGGTCTCCCCAACAGAGAGGGCGCCATTCTATGAATCAGGCCAGTTTGAAGGCTGCACCTGAGCAGAGACCTAGGCCTTTAAATATCAGTCACTGACTGTGCTCTGAACCCTGACGTGGTTTATTCTACCCCTCAGCGCGTGTCTTCTAGCGCCTGCATATGATTTTCTGGTTTGACTTCTGGCTTGTATATTTGACTGTGATTTCTGTGTTTATCCCTTGGCATATGTTTATCCCTTGGCATATGTTTATCTCCTGTACCGACCTCTGGCTTGTTATTACTATGATATCTCTCCTGTCCCTGATCTGTACTTCTATGTATTGTTAGTACCTGGCCATTATCAAGGACCAGCTTCTCAGATTAGGGTTTTCCTTGCCTTGCTGGGTTTTGTCTGCGTGCTGGGTGACTCTATATCCTTACAGTATCAAAAAGGTCCAAAGCAATAAAACTCACAGTAATGGACAGTATGTATTTGTATATCACAGAGCACCACAGCAATAGAACTCAAAGTAATGTGCACTGTGATTAGCATATCAGAGCACCACAGCAATAGAACTTTCACAGTAAAGGCAGTGAGTATGAACATACACAGAATCCACAGCAAAAATGTAATGGTAAAGACAATGAGTCTGAGCATACACAGGATCCACAGCAATAGAACTCTAGCAGTAAAGACAGCGAGACTCTCCTTTTTCATGTCCATCTTTCCACTTCCCTTTTCAGTCCATTTCACCCCTTCCTTTTCATTTCCCACTCTTTCCCTTTCACCCCACTCTTTTCATTTCACTCACGACCCCCCCACTATTTTCATTTAATTTCACACACCCCCACTCTTTTCATTTCATTTACCTCCCCACTCTTCATTTCACTCACCCCCCACTCTTTTAATTTCACTCACCCCCCCTTTTCTTTTCACTCCACCCCTTCCCCACTCTTTTCATTTAATTTCACCCCCCTGGTATTTAATTCACCTTCGGTGAACTTGGGTCCTGGGAGCCACTGCCGCTGCTTCGCTCTCCTCCACGGCTACACGAGCATCAAGGAGCGATGGAAGGAAGTGACGTTATATGATCACTTCTTCCCAGCGTCGTAGAGTACACATGATGGCGTGACTCGGGAGGTATTGGGGTCTGCATCCAGCGACTTTGCAACGCTCTGCGGCGAAACATTATGATCCACGTTCTAGCCGAGGGAGGGGGCACATTTTGCCTGGTGGTGTCACCCCTTGCGAGGTATGCCTCTGGTATGACCCAGGTGCGGTCCACACCCCTCTTGTGACGCCATTGTCCACAGGGCACTATTCCTTAGTGATCGCTAACTGTAGCGTTCGGGTGAGTAAGCATTAACGTTAGGATAAGTGACATTAGCAGTGATAGAGGACAGCTCAGATCCTAAGACCATATGATAGAAGGTATTATTTTTAACTAAATTCTAACAATCATTTGCTTAGGATGTAAATATTAAAATGTTACCAAAATGTTAAACACAATACAATATTTATTAAAACAAGAGACTTCGAAGCTGCCTCCTGTACGCTTCTTGTTATTGTTACTATCAGATGGAATCACGAGAATGTTTCACAGAGAAACCACAAACCAACCAGAAATTGCCTTGTGACACTAGGGTAGCAAAAAAGTTCATGGCATCATTAACTTTTAAAGTTAAAGGGTTATTTCAGCGGTTTTTAAACTAAGCTGTAACAAATCCAGTGTGTTAAAAGAAGCATTTGAAACTATTTATAATGTTCTACCTACAAGAGTTAGGCTGGGGTCAGACGAACGCAGTGTGAACGTGCGTTTAGCCGCACTTTATTACGACCGTGGTAGCAGCAAATGACGTCCAACGCAGGCCCACACACGAAGTATGGCCGCACGAAAGTTCGGCCACGCAACACAAGCGGCAAACGAATGCATTTTTGCAAGAACGTCGAACCGCAAGTACTGACACACAGAGTGCGCTGCGTCCGCTGCGTCCGCATAGTGGCGTGTGGGCGTGATTAGGAGAAGTCAGACGCTGCTCATGTCCGGCCAACATAACGTCCAGACACCCAAAGTTTCCTGGTTTGGATCCGTAAAAAAATCACGCACGAAAATGCGCATCGTATGACCGCTATCGCGTCTTCCGTGAAAAAATGCGTTTGGACGCATCGATGCACTTTTTGACGGTAGACGTGAAAAATGCGTTCGTCTGACCCTAGCCTTAATCTTATTCATTCGGCAGCATTCAAGATACAGCACACACATCTTTCTGCTCCTTACATTCTTCGTTCATGGTAGGGGGAGGAAGCATCTGCTGTTCTGTTCATTCTTGATTGCTATCAAGTTAACCCTTTCACTGCTGAAGACGTGTGGGACACGTCCTCATTGATGCACGTTGCATGCTGAGGACGTGCCCCACACGTCATCAGCTGTGCGGGACCCCCGGCAGAGATACTCACCTCTCTGTCCGGGGTCCCACGACGTTCTGACTTCAGCGTCCTCAGACGCTGAAGTCAAGCGCCTCCCGGCGTAAATGACGTCATCGCGCCATGCGCGATGACGTCATTTCCAGGCGACCCCCCGGCAATGCCGGGAGATAGCCTGGAAGGGAGGGGGGGGATCCGTTCGGATCCCTCTCCCTCCCGATCGGGAAGGAGCAGCGGTAAAAGCCAGGCACCGCTTAAAAGGGGAGAGTCTCCCCTTTTAAGCGATGCCTGGCTTTAACCCCTCAAGTGCTGGGTTGCACTTCAGCGCCTTGCGGCGCCGAAGTGCAGCCTATCTCCGGTGGGGGCCGCCATCTTGGATGGCGGCTCCGCCCCCGGGACTCCCCTCGCTGTCTGACGTCATCACGCATAGCGTGATGACGTCAGATAGCCGGGGAACCCCTAGCTGCCGGGGATTTCCCAAGGAAATCCCCTGGTGGAGATAGGGGGTTCTTGTGAACCCCGATATCTCCAGAACCGTGGCAGCTAGGGGGTCATGGAGGGTGTCATTTGAAAGGCCTGAGCATGGCAAACAAAATAATAATAAAAAAAAATATTAATAATAAATAAATTTAAAAAAATAAATAAATAAAAAAAAACATGTTTTTTTTTTGTGTGTTGTTTTTATTAATGCAGCAATATTGTTCACATTTCAATTATAATGTGAACAATGATGCTGCACTAATGATTTTTTTCTATGGGGTGCGTTTGCTAAAAATCACGTAATTCCCCCCAAAAAAGTAACAAGTCCCCATTTCAAATTTTTTGTACAAGCGCACCCCATAGAAAACATAACCGCAAACGCTCATGTGATAAAATGTGAAAAAAAACACTTTACACACTGCAGATGATTAAAAATTCAATTTTTATTGTATTTTTTGTTATAATATACAGGCAGGTCATGACGTATACATATAAAAATGATATATTATGAATCTGCGTAGTCTGCCGGAAAGAACGATCTATAATATGTCTGGGTCATTTATTAAAATGTGGCTTCAAATTGCGTTTAAACATGATGAGCGAAAGCGGTAAAAATGAGCTCAGCACACAGGCGTGAAATGCCTCAGCAGTGAAGGGGTTAAAGAGCAAAGAGATGAAACTTCAAAAAGTTCTACTGCATTCAAAGGCTTCATTCACCTCTTTAGTTTTCTGCTGAAAAGATAAACCAAGTTATTATTTTTAATCCTTTTGAAAGATTTAAAGCTGATGACTCTGGTAGTGCAAAGAGCATACTGTCAGGTATTTTTACTAAGCACACTGGCAGATGCAAGCATATAAACCTGACTCTCAAAGCCATCTACACCAATGTTTCCCAAACCTGTCCTCAGGACCCGCCGACAGGCCAGGTTTGCAAGATCACTGAAGCACAGCACAGGTGATATGATTTGCTGCTCAGTGATTGCAGGATTCAGGCTGCATTTCCCCAAGGCATTCCTTAAATTCTGGCCCGTTAGAGGATACTTGAGGACCGCGGTTGGGAACCACTGCTATAGAGGAATGTATCGATCCTCACTGTTCTCAGCATCTGGCCAGGACAAGTTACAATGAATGGTCACGGACGGTGGCTAGAGTGTCCCGTAAAACGTTATTGCGTTAAAACAAACATTTTGCCTCATATACTTACAGGGTTATTCAAAGAGCTCCGAATTGCTGCCGAAAAGTAACCGAACGCTGAAATTCCGCATTCGGTTACCTTTCCTGGCCATTCGGCTATCCAGAGAGCAGGCAGTTTGCCAAATGTTGGCGAATTGCCTGCACATACGGTGCCTGTTCGTTGCCTGTTCAAGGGCATTTCCCAGAGCTTCGTCTATTCAGAGAACAAAAACCAGCAGTGAAAAGTTGCCGAATTGCCCTGCTGTTCCGTGGTTTCATTCGTCAGGTTTATTCAGGCGAATCCCATAGACTTCAATGTTAAAAATATTCCCGTTTTAATTCAATATTTAATAAACCGTTTATTATAATATTCTGCAGTAAAAAGTCTCTTTATTTTTAGATTTTTTAGGATCTTTTAGGCATTTTTCGGGATTTTTTTGCGAAAAAGTTTTTTCCGTGTTTTTTTTTAATCGTTTTTTCTTTTTCTGTAACAGCCCTTTTTATTATCATTCATTGGATCTTATATGTAAATTTCAGACATTTTCGCTCAGTAGTTTCTTTGCAAACAGCGTTTCACTTTTCAAACATTCAAGCGTACTGTTTTTTTTTCACTCCATTCGTCTGCGGTGTCGGGTTTTTCCGACGGCTGCTCTGTGCTGTGATCGGTGGCTGCTTGGGTTTCTCCGGCGTGTTCGGCTGGGTTAATCCAGATGTTCTTGCGGGTTTCGTTGTGCATTCGCCTGGGTTTTGCGGTGAGTGTTTGGCAGGTTTGCGGCAGCTTTTTCCTGCACTACGACGACCCTGTGGTGCTTGCTGAATACACCGCAGGGTCGCCGAAATGCAATCGACCAAATCGCACCGAATTGAAGAGAACGAAAAGTCACCGAACGTACGGTGACTTTTCGATTCTCTTTGAATAACCCTGTTATACTGCTTCCCTAACTATAGAGCTGACTATGGTTGCTAATTTTGTGGACTTGCATTGGATATAGAAGAATTAACTGGCTACGTTAAAAAAAAAACAGCAAATTTAGTATGGAATTTAGTATGGAGCTGCTTTTGGAGCTGCTTTTAAATTTACTGTTAAATCCTATAGAACAAGGTTATGCAACCTTGGCCCTCCAGAGGTTTGGGAACTACATCACCCATGATGCTCAACCAAACTAATGTATGAGTGAGCATCATGGAAAATGTAGTACCAAAACATCTGTAGGGTCGCGGTTGCTGACCTCTGCTGTAGATGTTGATAAGGTGCCTCCTGGCTGTGAATATAGTGAATAGACTATTCAGAGTAATTTTTTAGGTTATGAAAAATAGAGAAACTACCACCAGATGGTGCTGAATGACCAGGCGACTCTGAAGGTCCTATTTCAGATCAACAGAGGAAACTTCAGACCTTCAAATAAATCTAAAAAAAAATTCTGTGTGTGCGTAATTCATTTATTTTATTTATATATTTATTTCCTTTGTCCTTCCCTTTCATCTTTGTTTTCTTTATTCTTCTAATAAACATTTGATAAAAAAAAGAGAGTGATGCAGCAACCATAATTACAGATTATAATATATTTTATGGAGAAAGATAAAAGGAGGTTCTTCTTTTAGAATATAACAAACTCAGGATTACATTAAATATTTGAAAAACTTACTGACTCCCTATTATAATATTTGCTGTCACAAGAAACATTTTTAAATCAATATTTTGAAAAATCCTGTTAACAAAATTATATATATATATATATATATCACTTTTTGTCCTCCACCACAACGCTTGTAAGCACTGATTTACCCTACGGGTCCAAGCATCCACTGCAACTGGTCATCCTGCCTACCTCCTAGCTGATGAGGGTCTAACAAACCCAAAACAGCGCTGTCCTAGGAGTGGCTTTGACCAGTTGCATAAACCTTATCTCTGCTAGAAAGCCACAGTGTGGCATAGCATTAATTTTAGGGTTCTGTGTAATAACAGACCCAGGATGCATAAAAGTGAGACAGATGTCATTTGCATATCCTACCCAGAATTCCTTGCTGCATATGGGGAATGTGGCACAGGAGCTCTGGGATACAATTCTTTGAATTGCTGTGATGTGCAAGTGGCTTCTGCAAATCTGCAATAATAAACATATATATATATATATATATATATCACTTTTTGTCCTCCACCACAACGCTTGTAAGCACTGATTTACCCTACGGGTCCAAGCATCCACTGCAACTGGTCATCCTGCCTACCTCCTAGCTGATGAGGGTCTAACAAACCCAAAACAGCGCTGTCCTAGGAGTGGCTTTGACCAGTTGCATAAACCTTATCTCTGCTAGAAAGCCACAGTGTGGCATAGCATTAATTTTAGGGTTCTGTGTAATAACAGACCCAGGATGCATAAAAGTGAGACAGATGTCATTTGCATATCCTACCCAGAATTCCTTGCTGCATATGGGGAATGTGGCACAGGAGCTCTGGGATACAATTCTTTGAATTGCTGTGATGTGCAAGTGGCTTCTGCAAATCTGCAATAATAAACATATATATATATATATATATATATGAATAACAACAATGGCTTAGGAACAGCAGGGCCGCATTTGGTGCTCAATGAATGAATTGTAAACAAAATTAAACAAAATGTGGCTAATAAGATAAATGAAGAACAATTGTTCTGAGCGACGTCAAAATGCAGTAGTCAGTGTGCAAGAAACAAGGCTATTGAGCTGAGTGTATGTGGTTAGGGATGAGCTGTTCGGGTTCGGACAGTTCGGAGTTCGACCCGAACTTTGGCAGTTCGAAAGTTCGCGAACTTCGAACTTTTTGGGTGTGTCCGGTTCGAGTTCGGAAAAAAAAAAAGAAATTTTGAAAAAAGTATAAAAGATGCTTAAAAAATACAAAAAAATCTAGAAATAAAGAGACTCTTTACTGCAGAATATTATAATTATAAGCAACGGTTTATTAGATATTGAATTAAAAACTAATGTCTAGGTGCAAAGATTCTCACCTCTAAATGACCTTTTTTTTCAAACGGCATAACAACAACAGATGTTTTAGTCTGGTCTAATCAATTTGATACATTTTATGTAGAATGAAGGTGTGGGGTGTCTGCTTTTGTTCTGAGTGAGTAATTTCCCTCCTAAAACTTCCTAATATGCTGCATTTAACTGCTGTGTGAAAAAATACAAAATTTCCTCATTGCCCGCTTTTCACATCTAAAGCAATGTTACTTTTCACCTCGGGATTAAACATTCACAGAGTTATTCAGAGAGCGGTGAAAAGCAGGAGAATAACTGGAGAATGGAAAATTCTAAGTCAAAATAGCCAAACCAGAAAAATTCTCCCATTTATCTCACTTTCCAAATCGGCTATTTGGTCTAGATTGTTCTCTTCTCCTGCCAGTTCTCCTGGCTTTCACCTCTCTCTCAGGGTTGTTCAGAGAAAGGTGAAAGCCAGGAGAATGGCAGGAAAAGAGAACAATCTGGACCAAATAGCCGATTTGGAAAGTGAGATAAGGCTAGGGTCAGACTAACGCATTTTTCACAGCGACCGTCAAAAAGTGCGTCCGAACGCATTGCCGTATTTTTTCACGGAATGCGCGAAAACGGTCATACGATGCGCATTTTTGTGCGTGATTTTTTACGGATCCAAAACAGGAAACTTTGGGTGTCTGGACGTTATGTTGGCCGGACATGAGCAGGGTCTGACGTCTCCAATCACGCACACACACCGCTAGTGGACGCAGCTCACTCTGTACGTCCGTACTAGCGGTTCTGCGTTCTCAAAAAAATGCGTTAATTTTCCACTTGCGTTGCGCAGCCGGACTTTCTTGCGACCGTACTTCGTATATTGCCTATCATTGCCCGTCATTTGCTGCTAGTGCGGCCGTGATTAAGTGCGCCTAAACGCACGTTAAAAATTCGCTAGTCTGACCCTAGCCTAAATGGGAGAATTTTTCTGGTTTGGCTATTTTGACCTAGAATTTTCCATTCTCCAGTCATTCTCCTGCTCTTCACCGCTCTCTGAATAACCCTGACAGGGTTATTCAGAGAAAGGTGACACTCAGGAGAATGACTGGAGAATGGAAAATCTAGGTCAAAATAGCCGAACCAGAAAAATTCTCCCATTTATCTCACTTTCCAAATCGGCTATTTGGTCTAGAATTTTCCATTCTCCTGCTTTTCACTGCCAAAAAATCAGTAAACTTTTTTTGCATGTCCGAAAATGTCTCCTCTTTTCATACAGACTGCCGCCCCAAGCAGTTGTTTATGGATAGATTAAAGGAAAACTGTTTACCATCATTTGAAACGTCATTTTTTTGTTTTTAAGTGTTTCTATACATCCTAGAAATCCACCACTTCACGGGCAGGTTATGGGGACCTCCTAGGCACGATATTTGAAGGAATTTTTCGTTTTTATTTTTAACCCTTATTTCATGGAAAATTCACTGTCCCTTTAAAAACGTTTTTTTTAAAACTTTTTGTCCTTGTTTCCTGTCCCCCAGGGCAATACCCGGACCCCCATACACCTTTTATGGCAAATATCTAGCATATATGCCCTCTTGGAGGGCAGGGCACTCTAAAAACCGAATTTTCAGCCCCATTGACTTGCATGGAGTTCGAGTTCGGGTTCGGAACCGAACATATGGAAAGTTCGGGTTCGGGGCTGAACCGAACTCGGTGGGTGTTCGGCTCATCCCTATATGTGGATACAAAGCAAACAAAAACATATGAAGCTACTGTATATATATTACAGGCATAATGTCAAGTGGTATGAGCAGATTGTTTGTTTTGGTTAAACAACCATGAAATTTTGAGGGTTGAATGAGTGTGAGGGTGGAGCACCCTTCTCTGGTGGGGCAGTAATCCAGGGGAGAAATCAACAATCTGAAGATAAGAATAAGAACATAATATAACAATAATAATAATATTATTATACGCAGAAATATAAAAAAATAAGTATTCATGACCCAAATCTTGTCATGTCAGAGAGAAGTCTGCAGCACTGGAAGAAAATCATAAGATCTAGAATCAATAAAAATATGTTGGAGCAACAGTGATACAGTGTAAATTACTGATGATAAAAGGTGATGCAATTTATTTAAATGCCTTATACATATTATATTGCAGATATAATATAAATACAATCTTTTCAAATTAACTCAATATTCCCAAAACCATTTCCAGGTATAGACTAAAATAAAAAAAGAGACCATCCAGCTTGCTGTAATGCTGTTAAAGAGTAGGTTCACCTGCTGACCCTGCTGTACCATGTGACTGCATAGGGAGCCTTTGAATTGGATGCAGCTTTACCTGCCAGTCTCCCTATACCTTATGTGACTGTACTCAGAGCATTTGATTGGCTGCAGCTCCCCCGCCCTTCTGCTGGCTTTGTTCTGTTCTCTGTGGGATGCAAGACTATAAGAGATTGTTTTTCTTTGGGCCTAATAGTACCGCTCCACCACCATGTTCAATCAGGAACTGTGTAACTCAATGACCAGACAAGTCTATGGACTCATTCATTAGGAAAATGTTATGTCATGTGCCCCATGAAAGAAAGATTTGCCCCCAGGTCTCACATACCTATATCGAATGCTGGGGAAGCTGGCCGCGTGTTCATCCACGCGGCCAGCTTCCCCAGCCCCACCAATACCGGCAAGCCGGCCCAGCGCTGGCTTCCGGTATCAGGGGGGGGTGTATCGGGCCATTTGCACGAGTACTAAGTACTAAGTGCAAACGGCAGTATCGGCACCGATACCGATACTAGTATCGGTATCGATGCATCCCTAACCAGAACCAATGTAAAAATGGTGATAATCTGTGCCACTGGCGCCACCCAGTGGTGATGGCAAATAAACAACCTCAATACACTCAAATAAAATACAATGCAAGTAAAATGGTGCAAATAGGATAAAACAATCTAGGATAAAACAAAGTAATGTGACATTTACAGTCTTATCCTGTATACTCCAGATTGTAAAAGTCTTAAGGATTGTGAAAGTCTTAATAATCAGTGCAGGGACAAATAAAAATTTAAGTCATTCAGTATCTCGTATTTGTGGAGTCAGCTGCCTCTCCAGATCACTTGGTGGTATATCCCTTTTCCACCTTGTAAGTCAGTATAAAAGAAAGATGTGCTGGAGTTGGCGCTTCTTGTCCTGTTAGTGGTTCCTTCTGCTGCGCCCCGTGGCTCAGAAGTTTGGTTTCCTTACAGGGTTACCATCCTCCGTGTCCCTCAAAATATGAAATGACTCACGTAGAGCAATATTGTATAAAATGGAGTGCAAACAAAGGAGAAGAATGTCGTACTTACATTTGCTGGTGTCTTATCGATCAGACACCAAATTTGTAGGCAGCCGGTGACTTCAGAAGGTGCACTGGATCACCTATCAGCCTCAGCCACCTCCTCGGCAAATATAAGCATCCAAGACCCGGGATAGGCGTAAAATAAGGCGAATTGTATTATTAATAAAATATACAGTAAACCAAAACGTGTATCGCATAAAAAGCTTCATCAGTTGGTGTTACTGTCAGTGACAAATCTGGTGTCTATCGATAAGACACCAGAAAATGTGAGTATGACATTCTTCTCCTTTGTTTGCACTCCATTTTATACAATATTGCTCTATGTGAGTCATTTTATATTTTGAAAGACACGGAGGATGGTAACCCTGTAAGGAAACCACACTTCTGCGCCATGGGGTGCAGCAGAAAGGATGAAGCAGAAATCTCAATGGGGTGATAGAAGTATTCCTCCGCCCTCCTCCTATTAGCCTCATCACCTCAAGTACCAGGATGGAGTCAGCCGAAAGGATGAGTAAAATAAAATAAAAAGTATTTATTAGGAAATGCATAAAAGTATACATAAGAATCAGCATCCAACGCATTTTGTCCTGTAACCGTTATCGTAGAACTTCATCTGGGATCTACAATTACTGAGATACACAAGTATTATGTCTTTTCGGTATATATACCCCCCTACTTCCTGCTAAAAAGCACAATTAAGCAATAACCAATAAAACAATGAAACCAATTAACAAATCCGGTAATGAGAATTGTTAATCTGTTAATTCCGACCAGACAAACCCTCCAGGCATGTCCTGCATTCAATCACCACTTACGCATGCCGTTACGTCACATCTCCGCGGCTTTACTCTCAGGGGTCGCCTTTCTTCCTGCCCGCATCCAAACTGTGCAAGAGACTGGGCCTCAGACTTCCACATCAATGCACTTTTTAACAGTACCTTCTTCTTTCTTTCGTTACATACACCCGGAAGCGTTTGTGTACAAATCATATACTGTGCATTCCAAGTCACTGTCACAAAGGGAAAGCCCAAGTACGTTCTTAAATCAACCCTGAATAAAATCATCATAAAAACACAAATAATACATAATCGTCTGTCTCCTCCCTTTATCCCACAGATAAAATGGATACACAGAATAGCAGGATAGGTGGTGGGAAATCCAAAAAATACACAAAAATGAAGAAATATGGAAAAAATATACTAAGAATGAAAATGAAGAAAATAAGAAAAATATACAAAAAGTATATATAAATAAAAAATATGAAATATATATATAAAAATTAATATTTTATATATTTTTTTATATAAAGTTGGAGTTGTCAAGAGTGAAAAACATAGTAAAAAAGAGCAGTTACAAAAATCAGGCTTCCTCTTCCTTTCTGCCGAGACTGGCTGTCACGCTGGGGGCCCACTTGGGCCATCGTGGTGGCTTGGAACAAGGATTGTAGCCATTTAGGCAGGTGAGCTGCTGGCTTGTTACAAGACTTACGTAATACAGATTCCAGACAAGAGGTGAACCAGACTGAAAACACGAGAGACAAGTGGGGCATAGGAGAAAGCTAAAGGGATCCCTATGCTGGGGTAGGTCCTTGTGTGACCTCTAACTAGTGAAGATACCTCACAAAGGATGACAGAGCCAGGGGGAACAAGAAGAGCGAGGGTTAACAGGACAGAATCCTAGACTGGTGAGGTCCTTGAATAATGGCCTCTGAGTAAACTAGGCTCAGACAAACAAGACACATAAAACATGAAACATAAGAGTGGTTAGGACTAGCAGAACTTGGCAACAGAACAGGCATACAGGTTAACCCTTTCGCTGCAGATGACGTGTGGGGCACGTCCTGATTGACTCCCGCTATATGCAGAGGACATGCCCCACACGTCATCTGCCAGCGGGAGCCCCGGCGGAGATACTTACCTCTCTGTCCGGGGTCCCGTGCGTTCTGGCTTCAGGGAAGCCAGGCGCCGAAGATAGGCTGGCCCCCGATGTAAATTACGTCATTTCCAGGCGACCCCCGGCAAAGCCGGGAGATCGCCTGAAAGGGAGGGGGGATCCTTTTCAGCCAAAAAACAGGCACCGCTTTGAAGGGCAGTGTCTGCCCTTTAAAGCGGTACCTGGTTTTTAACCCTATAATTGCCAGATCGCGATCGGCGCCGCTCTGCAGCCGATCATAATCTGGCTCCGGTGGGGCCACCATCTTGGATGGCGGCTCCACCTCCGGGTTCCCCCTCGGCTCCTGACGTGTCGTGCATAGCACGATGACGTCAGATAGCCAGGGAACCCCTAGCTGCCTGGGGATTTCCCAAGAAAATCCCCTGGTGGAGATACGGGGTTCATTTGAACTCCGATGTCTCCAGAACCGTGGCAGCTAGGGGGTCATGCATGGTGTCATTCCAAAGGCCTGAGCATAGAAACTAAACAAAATTAAAATAAATAAAAAATAAAAAAAATAATAAAAAATATAAAAACATTTTTTTTGTGTGTTGTTTTTATTAATGCAGCAATATTGTTCACATTTCAATTATAAAGTGAACAATGATGCTGCACTAATGATTTTTTTCTATGGGGTGCGTTTGCAAAAACTTACGTAATTCTCCCCAAAAAATGTAACGAGTCCCCATTTCAAACTTTTATACAAGCGCATCCCATAGAAAATATAACCGCAAACACTCATGTAAAAAAATGTGAAAAAAACTCACTTTACACACTGTAAATGATTGAAAATTCAAATTTTATTGCATTTTTGTTATAAAATACAGGCAGGACATGACGTTTACATATAAAAATTATATATTATGAATCTGTGGAGTCTGCCGGAAAGAACGATATATACAAGGTTAATCAAAGAGATTCGAAAAGTAACCGTACGTTCGGTGACTTTTCATTCTCTTCAATTCGGTGCAAATCGGCTTTCCCATTTCGGCCACCCTGCGGTGTATTGAGCAAGCACCACAGGGCTGTCGAAGTGCAGGGAAAAGCTGCTGAAAACCCGCCAAACACCTGGCGAAAACCCGGCGAAATGCACGCCGAAAACCCGCAAAAACATCTGGATCAACCCGTCGAAGACGCCGGAAAAACCCGAGCAGGAGCCGAACACACACAGCGCAGGCTCCGGAAAAAGCCGACACCGCAGACGAAGGCAGTGAATAAATTAGGAAAACAGTTTGCTTGAATGATTGAAAAGTGAAACTCTGTTTGCAAAGAAACTACTGAGCGAAAATGTCTGAAATTTACATATGAGGTCCAGGGAATGATAATAAAAAGGGCTGTTACAGAAAAAAAAAGTAAAGTTAAAAAAAAAAAAAAAATCGGCCTTTAAAAAAAAAAAAAAAGGTTAAAATATCTGAAAAAATCTATTAATAAAGAGACTTTTTACTGCAGAATTTTGTAATAAATGGTTTATTACATATTGGATTTAAACGGGAATATTTTTAACATTGAAGCCTATGGGATTCTCCTGAATAAACCTGCCAAATTAAACATCGAATGGCAGGGCATTTTGGGAATATTGCTCCCCATGTTAAGTAAAGGACGCGGAAAGTACAGTAAGCTCGCGGTACAAATCGCTAATAGCAACGCGCTAAGTGATTTTTCCCGTTTGTAGCGGTAGGCAAACAATCTGTTGGTCAGGCGCTAGACTCAATTAACCTGGTGCTAACGCAAAACCATGCCGACGCAAGGGTTAGCTCAATCCAGGTAATAGTGCCCTAAATAAGTATATATATAAATAAGATTCCAAAACCCCAGAGTAATGTGATGCAATGATGCCTTTTTATTGTACTAACCTGATATTTAAATTCAATATTTTATTTGCTGCAATTCGGCAGTTTTTGCTGAATGTCTGATAGCTGCTTCAGCGACTCCACTTTTAGCAAATTACAGTGACCATACGCTAAATAGGGAATTCACCTTATTTTTGGCGAAATAAATCCCCCCGAAATGTGACGAAAAAAAACAGAGGATCTACTGACCCTTTAGATTCTATACATTTCCCAGTATCGAGATCCAACAATCACAATCATCACTGTTGCCTTAGATACCCAGCCTGCTAAAATCTAGTGACTGTGATACAGCCTTCATGGACGTGCAGTCAGGGGAGGCAGAGCCATTCCAGAGCCAGAGTCATTCCAGTAAATGAATGTGCTTATTGTACTGTAATGACATGTATTGTGTGTATATTTAAACTGTAAATAAAATGTTATTTATTGAAAAAAGTTCTCATACTCACCTCTCCACGCTTCCTCGCTGCTTCTCTGTCCTCTGCTTTTTTCCCTTCCCCTTTCAGTTTGCCACCTGCTGTGTGTGTGTGTGTGATTCACTACACAGACAGCAGGGGTAGCACTGAGCCAGCCTAGCCTGCGCAATTTGCACAACTAAATGCTACACTAATTGCGTAGCTCAAGCTGGCTTTGCTTCCTGGTTCTACGCTTTTTTGTGCCTCCAGAGGCACTGAGAGCAATTGAAAGCTTGAGCCAATGGGAAAGCTCCATTGGTCTCAAGCAATTCTTTTTTTAAAAAAAACACCCCCCCATGGGAGGCAGAGCTCCCCATGGATTATTTGATGCAGGACAGTCATGTGACTGTCCTCGTCAGTCGTGGGGGGGCAGGTAGAGCTCATCAGTCAGCATGTGTGTAATAGCGCCCTCTATTAGTCAGTATTGTAAGTGCCCGCTCTTAGAACTGTAAAAAAAAAAAGTGAACTTTACTTTATAAATAGTGAAACTCTATTTTCCTATATAACGATAATCAAATGCGTAAATTGCGACTGCGTAACCCTGCGTATCTGGCTCTGATACTAGCCAGTGCCTCACCAGCCACTGACCTCACCGCACGTCACTGAGCCTTAGCTGTACCTGTGCCTTGGTTCCTGTCTGCAGTCTTGCACCACAGCCAGGACATACTTGAAAACGAGAGAAATCTCAATGTATCCTTCCTGATAAAATACTTTGCAAATAAATAAATAAATATAGTACATCTGGCGTGCACCTTAAATAAATCTCCCGGCCCATGTACCCCAATTTCAAAGTGATGCATGTCACAGCTACCATATATGGCAATCTTGCTTTCCTGTCTTCTGCCTAGTACTGAATAGTTATGATTTCCTTTCTTTATGATATACCCCTTTTTGGTAACTCATTAAAGATATATGCTAACACCAAGTAAACACAGTCTTGAAACCACTCTGTTGTGTGTGACTGTCATTGCCAGCCACTGGACCCAGAAAACAGTTTCTAGATATAGAGGTTCCCCTGATGGAGGGTGATATCCTATGTAACACCATGACAGGCCAGTCACTGGCTCATCTAAAAAAAAAAAAAAGAAAGAGATTTCATGGGGAATTATTAGAATGAAAAATTTCCTACATTGTTTATTTGTTGAACAGTGATTTTGAAAGTTGCTGTAAGCTCATTTTAGCAGTGTATTGTTTCAAAACATGATTAATATCATCAAATATTTATATGCCTTGTTTGCTGTTGATTATCTCTGTTGATTATGTACCAGCTCTATAAATATATAATAATGGTACTATAAATACACAGATAATAACAGTTCCAGCTGTTGCACAGAGTAAGGGACTTCTCTAATTCACTACAAATTATGCATTGTGCTGTCTCTCTACAAATTTATGTATAAAATTGCTTTGTGACACCAAGAAATGGTCATGCATCTGTCATTTTAAGGCTGGGGTCAGACCAGCGCACTTTTAGGCTGGGGTCAGACCAGCGCATTTTTAACGTGCGTTCTGGCGCACTTAATCACGGCCGCACTAGCAGCAAATGACGGGCAATGACGGCCAATATACGAAGTACGGTCGCACGAAAGTCCGGCCGCGCAACGCAAGTGGAAAATGAACGCATTTTTTCAAGAACGCAGAACCACTAGTACGGACGTACAGAGTGCTCTGCGCCCGCTAGCGGTGTGTGTGTGTGATTTGGAGACGTCAGACCCTGCTCGTTTTCGGCCAACATAACGTCCAGACACCCAAAGTTTCCTGGTTTGGATCCGTAAAAAAATCACGCACGAAAATGCGCATCGTATGACCGTTTTCGCGAATTCCGTGAAAAAATCCATCAATGCGTTCGGACGTACTTTTTTACGTTCGCGTGTAAAAATGCTTTCGTTTGACCCTAGCCTTAACGTGCGTTCTGGCGCACATAATCACTGCCGCACTAGCAGCATTTGACAGGCAATGACGTCCAATATACGATGTACGGCCGCACAAAAGTCCGGCCGTGCAACGCAAGTGGAATTTGAACGCATTTTTCTGAGAATGCTGAACCGCTAGTACTGACGTACTGAGTGCGCAGCTGCGGCATAGCGGCGTGTTTGCGTGATTAGGAGATGTCAGACGCTGCTAATGTCCAGCCTACATAACGTCCAGACGCAAAAAGAGTTTTATTGACGATCCGTACAAAATCACGCCCGAAAATGCGCGTCGTCTGACCGTTTTCGCGCATTCAGTGAAAAAATACATCAATGCATTCGGACGCACTTTTTCACTTTCGCGGGGAAAAATGCTTTCGTCAGACCCTAGCCTAAATAAAAGAACACAAAAAATAGATTTATCATCTTTTTAGCTATATAGCCTGCACTTTCAAATGGTGTCCTGCCAGCTTGTGTTAGTGTAACATTCTTTCTTAATTACCCTCCATTCTTCACCATGAAAACTATGACAGAAATGCTTGAAGTGAACACGTAAGGAAAGTGATCACAGCTAAGGGTTACTGTAGGCTGCTGGATATATACGCTTAGCACCATGGCACGCTTGTGAAAATCGAACTTATGTTAGTTGGTAAAACCAGACCAATTTTATTAAAGGGAGACGCTATATACCCTGACCGGTTTATTGTTTTAAAGTGGCCAGGCACCATGGAGTACAGCTTTGAAACAATACCAACAAATTCATCAGCTATAACCCCGTTAATCATATCGCTGTACAGTATTGAGTGGCCCCAGAGCTCTCCCTGTGTTCTGTCCTCTCACTGGCTGTTTTAATGCAGCAGCAAATTCTGCCGAACCATTTGTTACAATGAGGTTGGAGGCTGCTCTTTGTAGCTTTATAAAGCAATACAAGTTGACAAGAGTAAGTGCTTTCTCAGAGTACATTAAGGCTGAGCGTCCACTAGATCCGTATTCGTGCGACAACGACATCACACAAAGTCGTCTGTGTCGTCAGACCAATCCAACAACACTATTGTGAATGTACCGTCGTCCATTGCGTCAGACTTGTGACTTGCGTCTTCCAGCGACTTTTGAGGTCTGCTGCAGACTAGCAATCAGACCAAAAATTTTGGAAATATCGCACAAGCAACTCAGGCAGCCAGACGATCGGGGAAGGAGATGGATGCTGACAAGTTGATTAGGGGAGTTAAAAACTCTCGATATTTAAATGTATATTTTGTATATGGGAGATGGGTGGAACTCGCCATGTTTCGATAGGGTACAGGGTGAATGAATTTTAGGTCCTTTTTCAGCTACGTAAAGGGATTAAAATTCACACATTGAATTAGCGCATCTAGCTCTTCCATATCCGTATCCATTTTCACACACAAAGGACTACAGTGTTTCCAAAAGCAGAATGCAATATGCAATAGTCTCAGAAAAAAGAAAACAAGAATAATAACGGGTTTTTGGGTCTATAGTCACTGATCGCTAGTCTGATGCAGTGGGCGACCCTCGTCAGACCAAGTCGCGCGACCGATATCGTTCCTAGTCTGACGACCAAGTCGGTCGCACGACTACGGATCCAGTGGACGTCTAGCCTAACAGGTTTATTCAGTAAAGGTGAAACTCTGGAGAACTTTTGGAGAAGTGAAAATTCTAGGTCAAAATAGCCAAACCAGAAAAATTCTCACATTTATCTCACTTTCCAATATTTGGTCTAGAATGTTCTCTTCTCCTGCCAATTCTCCTGAGTTTCACCTTTTAGTGAATAGACCTGCTGGTATTCTGCATTAAAATGTATGCAAATAGGCTTTTATAAGCTAGTTTTTATTTTTAATTGTTTTACAGCACAAAATCGAGTTTACATGTGTTCGGTAGTGAAAAGGTTAAATTGAATTAATGAAACGTCAATCCTAAGAGTGCATAGTGATGGCAGCTCCAATAGAGTGGGAATGCCCAGGCTGGAGATCAGGGCCAGAGTGGGACAAACATAAGCATGGGCATTTTAAAATGAACCTGTTCTGGCTATGGCTAGGGTCAGACTGAGGCAGTGCGAACGCGCGTGCAGCCGCACTTAATCACGGCCGTGCTAGCAGCAGATGACGGGCAATGACGGCCAATATACGAAGTACGGTCGCACAAAAGTGCGGCCGCGCAACGCAAGCGGCAAACAAACGCATTTTTTCGAGAACGTGAAACCACTAGTACTGACGTACAGAGTGCGCTGCGTCCGCTAGCGGCGTGTTTGCGTGATTAGGAGACGTCAGACGCTGCTAATGTCCGGCCAACATAACGTCCAGACCCAAAAAGTGTTTTATTGATGATCCGTACAAAATCACGGATGAAACTGCGCATCGTATGACCACTATTGCGTATTCCGTGAAAAAATACGTCCATTCGTTCGAACGCACTTTTTCACGGACAACGTGAAAAATGCGTTAGTCTGACCCTAGCCTATGATGTCCCATGAGGAGATGATTATCAATACTTAGCAAGCATAGAATAAAGAAAGGAAGAATATGGTAAACAAAGGGCTCAGATGCATCTTTAAACAACCTTATTCTAGGACATAAATATGCCATCATTCATAATAATGTACCATCTTTTTAATGTAGTATAAATAATAAACTATTAATTGTTTATTATATATTTATCTAAAACAAAATGTAATAATTAAATTTCAATATACAGTATTTCTCTCGTCGCTGTACATATTTATATGTACATAGCTGCCTTTATATGTAATGGAAAACTTTAATGAACCTTACCTTGGAGAGTGCTTCAGCTGATTATTCTCCAGCATACTTGTATCTAAACAACACTCAAAAGGACAAATACCCCCAAGAGATACTGTAACACAGAATAATCTAATGTCACAGATTGCAGTATCACTTAAATGAGCAACATAACAGAATAATGTAATAATACTTAATGCCAGTAATGCTTGTTATGTCAAGCGATCTGTATTTATATATTTTTTTATTAGTACTGCTGATGCAATTGTGGGCTAGTGTGTTTATAAGAAAAAAGAGAGAGGTTTGTGAGGGTCCTGAGGATGAGCAACGGCACCTGTGGCCTGCTCTACGGTGGGGTCCGCTCAGGTCTCACAGGGTTTTTGCTCGATTGTGCCATTACAGGGACGAATGCTCCATATGCAAATCAGCCTGCTCTCACCCAGAAAGGGTGACCACTACTGATTGCCAAGGATGTCGCCCTTGCATGAGAGATGCAGCTATACCCTCCTGACGAGGCCTAACAAGGCCAAAACGATCGTCATGGGTTGCTGAATCTCTCGTGCAGGGATAACGTCCTTGGCAATCAGTACTGGCCACCCTTTCTGGGTGAGAGCAGGCTGATTTGCATATGGAGTATTGTGCTTCCCTAAGCAAAGCTGTGAGGCGTGGATTCTTTAGACTAGCTGTCTGTATTTGACCAGTACTCACACAATGAAGTTCAGCAGATAGCTTCAACTTAGCAAAACTGACACGTAGAAAGATGAATCCAGTTGAAGAGTTTAATGATCAGAATGACAATCTTGTAATGGTGTACAGCAATGCAGGTAAAAAGACTTTAGATTTGTCCAGCAGTGAGCACAGAATGGCTGCTATGTGACCAGGAAGTAATTAACAACAAGACACTGAGCAGAGGGGTGGAACTAACTGGATGCAGAAGGCTAAGGATGCCCAGCAGAGACAAAATAGCTATGAAATCAATAGCATGTAAGCAGTAAAGGCAGATTCAACAAAATATACAATAAATCCTAAATCATGGGGCATGACATGGAACATTCGTCCCTGTAATGGCACAATGGAGCAAAAACCCTGTGAGACCTTTATAACAACAGTTTCCAATAAATTTTGCTCCCGTTACTTCCTGGATATTTCAGAAATGATATTTATGAGTTATCTCTATTTTGGCTGTAAAAGTATCAAATTTTTTGGTGTATTTGCTGTGAAAGAATATACTCATCAACACTCAGACTTGTGTTAACGAGAGAATCACTGGCATGATGACAACTGGTCCTTTTGCAGTAGGGCTAAAATGCAGTGGAAATGTTGTTTTTTGGGATTAAGTTAATTTTCATGGCAAAGGGGGACTTTGTAATTAATTGCAATTCATCTGATCACTCTTCATAACATTCTGGAGTATATGCAAAATGCCATCATAAAAACTGAGGCAGCAGACTTTGTGAAAATTTATATTTGTGTCGTTCTCAAAACATTTTGCCATGGCTGTGGAATTTATGTGGAAAAATAATTATATATAAAACTAAGCTGCTGGGCAGATGTCAGTGGGAAATGTCTGGGAAAATGTAATGGGATATGCTAATAAAATTGGACTCCCTTTCCCTTCTTTTGCCCTTAAATAAATGGGCAGATGTGTAGAGTGTTTCATTAAGACCTGGGATACAAGTCCAAAACCTGGGGCAGTGTGCACCTATGGGTATGATATAATGTTATTATTTCAGCTGTTTAAAGATAATAAACACCCACTTCCATCCCTATTCAAATTCAGAATGTTGAGTGAGTTGCCATGCTCTTATCATTCTGTGTTTTGGGAATTGTTGTTGTTGTTAGTGGCGAAGTCATGTCTGACCTGTCGCGACCCCATGGACAACGTTCCTCCAGGCCTTCCTGTCCTCTACCATCTTCAGAGAATTGTAGACAGGAGCAAATTCTTGAGTCTGTTGCAAACTTGAAATGAGCTTACCTTTTTTTCATGCAGTTTTGCTGACAAGATGGAAAATATTGATTCCTTACAATAATCTCTCAGTAGAATGAGTTTTTATCATAGACAAATGAATCAGAGATTTCACTCCCTATTATCATCTCTCCATTAGTATCCCTTTTAAGCAATTACCACATAGAAGCTGGTTGTGATAAATAAGCCCCTCGAAAGCAAGCAGTTGATTAATTAAGCATGTATTGAACTCCCATGCCACTGTACAACCCCCGCTGCCATTTAAGCCTCATCATAAACTCTTCAAGACATATCACGCTGTCATGCTGGTGTCACAAGCCAGCAGACAGCAGAAGAATATCTACTGCAGGACATGTGCTTTCATTACTGAGCCGCCATATCATGACCTTTACATGGTGCCGGTTAATGTCAGGGCACTGTTGGAAGGAGATCCATCACAATATCGATTCCTAATGTTTACTATAGCATTTAAAGTGATACCTGGAAGAACAATAAAAGGCCTGTCATGTGCCAACATCGATAAATTAACCTTATCATTGCCAAAATTGGAAATGTTTTAAACAATATAATATATATAGGTAACAAAATGCACTTAAAGTGCCTTTTTTCATAAACTGAGGTCAATATTGACCCTATTTAAAAACTATGAGGTGGGGAATGACCCCACCCCTGGGATTAACATTCTGATATATATATGACAAGCCGTGTTAGTTCAGATGCCAAAATCACCAGAATATAGCAGCGAGTAGATGTTACATCCTCAGCCCCTGCTGTGCTTCCTGGGGGGTCTGGGCATGGTTCGGTGCCACTGGCTGGTCGAGTGCCAGCACCTAGTAATGGCCGAGCGGCGTCTGAGGGGGCAGGGCCTGGCGTGGTCACGAGGAGCCGCCGGGTTTAAAGCAGGGCGCGAGGAGCTGCCTCGTCGCCTTGACGTGGAGTTCTGTTCCCGCATCGCTTGCTATTGATTTTCATTGCTGTTGTAGTTGCCAACGCGTTTATGTCTACAATCCCTGCTCCTGATTTTGACCCGGCTTGTCTTTGACCATTCTTATGTTACGTACTATAGCAGTTGCTAGTCCTGTGCGTCGTGGGTTTAACCCTATGCAGGCTGCTTGGGGTTTTACTCGCCTCTTGGGGATATTCCCATCTCGCTCTGGTGTACTAGCTACAGCCTTATCGGGGTTCTATTCCAGGCCCAAGGTTCATGATTTATGGTTGTGTATTTATGTACAAACCGCAATAGCGAAATACCGTTTGTTTTCTGCTTATGATCATCGAGCTCAGCTTGCCAAGTGTACCCAGGTTTGTACAAGCTTTAAGCCTTTATGTGTGTCAGTAGACCCTGGTGATTACAAGGTACAACATACCCGTTTGAGCTTATCAGAAAACGCTACATCTGTCAGTTCGGTGACTGCCCTGCAGTCTGCACAATACATTGACTGTCAAACAAACTACCTCGGTACACCCACTCAAGTATTGAAGCCATCTGTATTGTTTTGTGCTCTAAGTTGTCCATTGGTCTCGAAACCTTTGGAACTTAGTAGCAGATCAGTTGTCCATTTATACTCCTTGGCTTTGGAGTATAAGTCTGAAAATACTGTGTATTTTGCAACCATCAAGCAGATATCTCTGTCCAACAAGATCTCAACCTCGCTACTCTTGTGTGAGCGCTACAGCACCTGTTACAGTAGAGATACTCTTTTTATTGGACGAATGTTACATTTAAAAGACAAGCTTTCGAGAGTATAAGCTATATAGCTTCCAGACTTGAAGAAGGGAGATACACTCTCAATAACTTGTCTTTTAAAATGTAAGGTTGGTCCCAGAGGCATAACTAGAAACCTCAGGGCCCTGGTGCAAGAATTCATGAAGGATACTAGTACTTTGTACATGTTCTGCAGCCCAAAAGAAAACAAAATTTGTTTCCAGCATACGAATTTCATTTGCTTTTGGGCTGCAGATCTACAGATTGAGAGATCTCAATATCTGGGCACCGGGTGGTGCCTTTGAAGCCCAAGATTTGTCGATCTAGGTAGTGAAGGGGTTAATAGTTATTTTATTTAGGAGGCAGTACTTATTTGTCTAAAATTTAGTTTCTTCTTGCTGCAGAACAGCAGATCGAGATATCTCGATATCTGGTCTTCAGATGGTGCCTTTGAAGCCAGAGATATCTCGGCAGTGAAGGTTAAGGGCCAAAACATCACCATGACTATATCCATACTCCAATAAACACTCATGTATACTACACCAGGGGTGCCTCTAATTTTCCAGGAACTTGTGTCTGGTCCATAGCAGCGCCCTGTGGTAGAGCACCAGCGTTTAGTTGGTGTGCAAAGAAGGGGCTCTCGTAGCTCGACCCGTATCACTTATTCTCAGAGTATATTTCTATCTAAAATATGTGCTTTCTCTATAACAAATGTTTTGTTTATAAACTGTGTATATAAATGAGATATTCAAATTCTCTATTGTAAAATAATTATACAAATGGAAATGGGAAACCTTTTAGAGTTATAAAAAAATATATTTTTAATAGTATGTATGTATGAGAACATTCAAGATCTAATTTAAATTCCTGCTACATAATGTATATTAATTGACAATTAGCCTTAGTGAAATCTCAATTGCCTTGGGAGAATTTACCTACTGGATCAATATACATTCGGAACAGAAAATCATATATTAGCGATTAGTTCTTCAAATACAAATTAAACATCATAATCACTTTTCAGGCAGAGGTTGCCCATTTATTTAGCTCTTAACCCCTTCACTACCAACAGGGTTATTCAAAGAGAATCGAAAAGTCACCGCACATTCGGTGACTTTTCGTTCTCTTCAATTCAGGCAGATTCGGCAATCTCATTTCGGCAACCCTGCAGCAAGCACCACAGGGCCGTTGAAGTGCAGGGAAAAGCTGCCGCAAACCCAATGAAAAGTCACCACAAAACCCAGCGACTGCAAGCCGAAAACCCGCAAAAACATCTGGATTAACCCACTGAAAATCACGGAAAAACCCGATCAGGAGCCAATCACACGCAGCAAAGCCGCCAGAAAAAGCCGACACACCGCAGACGAGTGAAGTGAATAAATTAGGAAAACAGTTTGCTTGAATGTTTGAAAAGTGAAACGCTGTTTGCAAAGAAACTACTGAGCGAAAATGTCTGAAATTTACATATGAGGTCCAAGGAATGATAATAAAAAAGGGTTGTTACAGGAAAAATAATAAACTTATAAAAAAAAATACAGAAAAATGCTTAAAATATCCTAAAATATCTATAAATAAAGAGACTCTTTACTACAGAATTTTATAATGAACGGTTTATTAGATATTTAAATAATAAACGGGAATATTTTTAACATTGAAGCCTATGGGATTCTCCTGAATAAACTTGTCGAATGAAACCACCGAATGGCAGGGCATTTCGGGAACCTTTCACTGCTGGTTTATGTTCTCTGAATAGCCGAAGCAGTGCTTTTTTATGGGGATTTCACTGCCCTCGAACAGGTACCGAACAGGCACCGTATGTGCAGGCAATTTGCCAGGATTTGGCGTATTGCTTGCTCTCTGGATAGCCGAATGGCCAAGAAAGGTAACCGAACGCAGATTTTCAGCGTTCGGTTGCCTTTCTCCAACCATTCGGATCTCTTTGAATAACCATGCAAGTGAGTTTCCAAAAAACATTGTCAGGAACCAGTGTTTTGTAAAATCATTGTCACTATATTACAGTAAGAATTATTTGGGCATATTCCCATTTCTTACTTTAAATAACCAAATAATTGTGCCATCTACTGCCATATTGAGTTACAGCAGTTACAGCTGCAGCGCAAATTTTTTTTTCCCAATGTCAGGGCATTCATTAGCTGACTTTACACAGTTTTAGCTCTTTGGGCATTATGCCCACAAGGCTAAAACTTTGGGAGCACCTTCTGCAGCCCAAAAGCAAATTAAATTCCTTTGCAGCAAACAAATTTCATTTGCTTTTGGGCTGCAGATCTACAGATTGAGAGATCTCGATATCTGGGCACCAGATGACGCCATTTGAAGCCCAAGATATCTCGATCTTGGTAGTGAAGGAGTTATTAGTTATTTTATTTAGGAGGCAGTACTTATTTGTCTAAAATTTTGTTTCTTTTTGCTCTGATTTAGATACTTCATGCTATACTATTACGTAGTGTTTCCTTTTCTATCTACCTGCAACCCGACATGACAAGGCAGTGTTCGGCCTCAATTTGTGTTTATATGCTCTTTGGCGGGGTCCTCTCTCCTACTGTTCTGTGTGTTTAACTTGTGTAGCGCTGTTTAAGGATTGTGTTTGCTGCATTTACTTGTTGTGGCCACCAGAGGGAGACAGAGGCAATATGGACTATGCTGGACACAAACAGAACTACAATTTCCATCGTGCTTTGCGGTGGAGACAGGAAGTGGGTGGGAGAGAGAGGAAGGACATCCGTAGCCTCATGCGGAGGAGAAGCAGAGTGAGCCGAGCGGCGAAAGGTGGAAGACGCACGTGAGACTGCCAGAGATCGTGACCAGGCCGGAGAGCAGGCTCTGCCTCGCGGGTGCTGGAGATCGGGACAGTGACTTTGCAGAAACCTACCTACGCACCGCTGAGAGGTTTGTGCACAAATTTAATTCCGGTTGGACCCTGAGTAAGGAGACCGCGATGATCCATTGGGAGTGCAGGCGGTAGGCCGTAGTTTCTCATTGTGGAGATCGGACAAGCAAGGGAGCGGATCCGGTGGCACAGAGTCCCAGTGTAAAAGCGGAGAGACATCCTTGATCGGGCAGCGGAACAGATTGTCTAACGGATGGGTGAGAGGCCTTCCAGGCCGCAGTTCCAAGTATAGCAAAGCACGCTGCATTATTGTTTAAATCTACAGGGCCCCAACGTGACTAGTCAAAGATTTGCTCATTTCATTCACTGGCCAGTTGAATACAGTACCCGGGTACCCGAGATCATACACATACACCTTTTTGAGACATTACTTTCACGGGACTTACACTCCAAAACTGAAGGGGTTAAGCTTTTCTTTTGCGCTGCATGTTTTTCCCGCATTACGAAGTCCTCTCGTTCATATACCGTGTCTACATTATATATGCCGCTTTATTGGGATCAGTAAAGTATATAATCTATAAAATCCACAACAGTGCTGGTGTATATTTATTCCCTAGTGCGGTGAGACTAACCCGAGGTCAATTCAGCGGCTCCTCCTGGAGTGAGCGCTACACTTGTATGGACATTTGTTATTCTGCCTCTCCCAGGAGTCCAGAGATGCAGGCTACTGTAGGCAGGAGTCCAGAGATGCAGGCTACTGTAGGCAGGAGTCCAGAGATGCAGGGTACTGTAGGCAGGAGTCCAGAGATGCAGGGTACTGTAGGCAGGAGTCCAGAGATGCAGGGTACTGTAGGTAGGAGTCCAGGATTACAGGGACACTTTAGGCAGGAGACCAGAGAGGCAGGGGATCAGGAAGCAAAAAGCAGGCTTCTGGTAGCTTACACCTAGTGTATGTCAATGAAGAAGCAAGGCCTGATGGGAGCTCCACCCTTAAATAGAGCAATGCAGGGGGAGATTGGTCGCACCTGTAGCTGCTAGCCATGGAGTCATAATCAGGCGATTTATAAGGCAGGAAAGGTGTTCCCAGAGTCATTCACAGTGGAGCGGCACGTCCCATGACAGGGGGACCCATCTCCTTCGATTATATGCTGCATCATAGGAGATGATCCAGCTGAGAAACCCAGTGCTGACTGTCACGCCAGACTATGGGAACTGTTGAACTCCTCTGTGGTCGTTATACCTGGCCTGGAGCGTACGAGTAACTTACCTTCCTGCTTTGATCTGGCTGACCTGTCCCGCATGAAACAAGATCTACAACATCTGCTTTCAGAGCTTTCTGGTGTGTGGCAGGCGAGCTTCTGTACAGAGAGTCCAGATGGAGAGTCACTCGGCAACAGGAGGGCGGTGCACTTGTTGCCAGGCTAGAGATCTGAGGGGATAGGCGTCATAATACTCAGTTGTGGAACTACCACCATAGCGAACCCACGCGGGAGCTATGCGGCCCGCAGGCGAGTGGGGCCCGGTGAGCATGAGGAACTGATAAGCCTCCCAGCCAGGGGCGGGCTGACCCGTCACGCACTCGGGCACTGTCCGAGGGCCCTTGGGTCAGTAGGGCCTGGTTTCACCTACTGATCACCATCCCTATATTCATTTTCACGTGCATTTTTGCGTTTTTTGCCTACAGCTGTAAAACCCCTTGGTTCCTGCACCCACGGCTGGCCTTAGGCCTCAGGCCTTAGGCCCACAGGGGCAGAAATCCTTCTCAAGGATTCTCTCTGGCTACACCCCCTTTTTGATCATATTTCTCCTTGGCCTCACCTCAGACCTCACACCCATTACCTCTCACAATATGAAACATCCCATTATAATTAACCACAAATCAAAGAGAGGAGAGAGCCACTAACAGAGAAATTACACAGACACGCTGATAGTTACATCCACACACTGACAGACACACTGAAACAAGCATACACAGCACATAGACAAATATGGACCATGCTTCCCGCTGTACCTGATTGACTAGCGCCCCTGATTGGTCGGCACAATTTCTGAGCTGTGTTGGCTGCCGGATGCCACTGTTTTCATGGCGCCTTGAGTGGTGGCACGGCGCACTCACAGTGTTGCCCGCACCAACAGCCAATCGGCACATAAAGGACCAGCACATATAGGACACACAGCAAAACTGAAAATCTGATGCCTCCTAAGATTTATTTTGCAATGTGGTATTATGCTTCACAGTATTGCCTTTTATTATATCTGTTTATATAAGAACATGTCTAATTTTTATGGTTTTTCTATTCTCAATATTTACATACGTCGACCATCATTAAGTCACCACCAGATTATTTTAGTTAAAAAAAAATTGATTTGAAACACAAATACCTTTGCTACTTGTTTCTAAATTAGACATAAATCCAGAAAGTCTACAATGTGTGTTGGTTTTATTAGATAAAATAATTAATGAATAGCTCTACACATTGTTAAGCATTTTATTACTACTCTGTAGCAGTATACAGTAAAAATACTTATGAATAATAAATGATAATTGCTCTTCAAACAATAAGAATTAGTCCCAACTTTATAATTTCATCCTCTTACATAGCCCCAAGTCACAAATCAGGAATTGTGACCTCGAGGAGGATGCAATATGTAGAGAGTTTGGTGTCTGAAATATAATATATAAGCACTATAATCAGTTTCATAAAGGGCAAGAGGTAATCACATTATAACTTACCTCTTGTTTCACAGTGAGAGGTCAATACTTTACTGTGTCTGCTAGGTGGAGCTCTGAGGCTTTTAAAAAAGCAATAGCTTTTTGTATGTTCCAAAATGTAATCATAAAAAAAGCATAAAAAGATCAACAACACTAAACATTTGCACATACAAGCAACAGTTTATACTGGAGGCAAATCATATATTGTAGCAGAATGTAACTAATGGGAATCACGTAATACATTTGGCCCCAGTAAATGGCACCATGCAAAGGGTGAGCAGCACATTTCATCAAGGTGTGCAACCATGGAACATGTATTAATTATGGACTAGAATATCACTTTTTTTCCTAATTAACCAGCTAAATTTTAAAAATATACATAAAGAACAATAAATTGGGGAAGTATAACAGTACTTCCAACTCTATGGGACTGTTGCTTTAAACACTTTTTTCAGCCAACTGAGAAAGCTTTTATTAAGTGAAATGCGTATTGGCACACTTGCTTATATTGGTTTTAAATTGTTTTATTGTCAGGGCCGGATTAAGATCTCTATGGACCTGGAGCTGCAGATTTTGGTGGGCTTTTTTTGTAATTTAATGAAATGAAAACATATTTAGGTTATTTAATTGTGCAGATACGATCTAACCAGACAGATACTGTGTGAGGAAATTTCCATTCAGATTTCGATCATTTACAGAGTGTAAAATTACTTTTTAAAATTTTATCATCCGAACCCTTGTGGTTATATATTCTATAGGGAATTCTTGTTAAAAATTTGAAAAATGGGAACCTGTTACTGCTTTTTTCGGAGAAGACAATTTGTAACAACGGATTGTGCCATCACCTCCACACTGAGTTAGTGAGTGAGTTAGTGCAGCATCATGGTTCACTTTATAATTGAAAAGTGAAAAATATTGCTGTGTTAGAAAGTAACTCGCCTGGGGGAAACAAAGTAGCTCGCCTGGGGGAAACACGTCACCAGCCAATCGCGGCTGGTCACGTGGCTCCCCCAGGCGAGCGCCCAAGCTGCGCGCCGCCGGGCGCTTAGAGGGAGCGAACAGGCGGCGCAGGAGGAGGTGAGACATATCCATGTGCTGTACCATTATCCATGAGCTGCTGGGGCAAATCCATGAGCTGCTGGGGCAAATCCATGAGCTGCTGGGGCAAATCCATGAGCTGGGGCATATATCTATGAGCTGGGGCAAATCCATGAGCTGGGGCAGTATATCCATGTGCTGGGGCAAATCCATGAGCTGGGGCAGTATCCATAAGCTGGGGCAAATCCATGAGCTGGGACAAATCCATGAGCTGGGACAAATCCATGAGCTGCTGGGGCAAATCCATGAGCTGGGGCAGTATATCCATGTGCTGGGGCAAATCCATGAGCTGCTGGGGAAAATCCATGAGCTGGGGCAGTATCCATGAGCTGGGGCAAATCCATGAGCTGGGGCAAATCCATGAGCTGCTGGGGCAAATCCATGAGCTGGGGCATATCCATGAGCTGGGGCATATCCATGAGCTGCTGGGGCATATCCATGAGCTGCTGGGGCAAATCCATGAGCTGCTGGGGCAAATCCATGAGCTGCTGGGGCAAATCCATGAGCTGGGGCATATCCATGTATGAGCTAGGGCAATATATCCATGTGTGAGTTGGGGGCAAATATATCCATGTGTAAGCTGAGGGCAAATATATCCATGTGAGCTGGGGCAATATATCCATGTGTGAGCTGGGGCAATATATCCATGTGTGAGCTGGGGGCAATATAATAACTTAATTACGTCAGTGCTACAGTTTGAATTTAAGACGTATTTGTGTGAACTGTGAAGTAAAGTCATGGATTGTTGAAGCTAACTAGTGTCGGGTGATTGTATACAGTCAGGTCCAGAAATATTGGGACAGCGGCACAATTCTAACATCTTTGGCTCTACACACCACCACAATGGAGTTGGAATGAAACAAACACAATGTGCTTTAACTGCAGACTGTCAGCTTTAATTTGAGGGTATGTACATCCAACTCAGGTGGACGGTGTAGGACTTACAGCAGTTTGCAGATGTGCCTCCCACTTGTTAAGGGACCAAAAGTAATGGGACAATTGGCTTCTCAGCTGTTCCATGGCCAGGTGTGTGATATTCCCTCATTACCCCAATTACAATGTGCAGATAAAAGGCCCAGAGTTCATTTCAAGTGTGCTATTTGCAGTTGGAATCTGTTGCTGTCAACTCTCAAGATGAGATCCAAAGAGCTGTCACTATCAGTGAAGCAAGCCATCATTCAGCTGAAGAAACAAAACAAACCCATCAGAGAGATAGCAAGAACATTAGGGGTGGCCAAAACAACTGTTTGGAACATTCTCAAGAAGAAGGAACGCACCGGTGAGCTCAGCAACACCAAAAGACCCGGGAGACCACGGAAAACAACTGTGGTGGATGACCAAAGAATTCTTTCCCTGGTGAAGAAAACACCCTTCACAACAGTTGGCCAGATCAAGAACACTCTCCAGGAGGTAGGTGTATGTGTGTCAAAGTCAACAATCAAGAGAAGACTTCACCAGAGTGAATACAGAGGGTTCACCACAAGATGTAAACCATTGGTGAGCCTCAAAAACAGAAAGGCCAGATTAGAGTTTGCTAAACAACAACTAACAAAGCCTTCACAGTTCTGGAACAAGATCCTATGGACAGATAAGACCAAGATCAACTTGTACCAGAGTGATGGGAAGAGAAGAGTATGGAGAAGGAAAGGAACTGCTCATGATCCTAAGCATACCACCTCATCAGTGAAGCATGGTGGTATGGTGGTTAGTGGTTAGTGCTACCAGCATTACCCCCAACCCCTTCAACCTCTGCAGCAATGCTGGCAGCACTCATACGTCTATTTCCCAAAGTCAACCTCTGGATATGACGCTGAGCACATGCACTAAACGTCTTTGGTTGACCATGGCGAGGCCGGGTTCTGAGTGGAACCTGTGTGTTGAGTTATTTTGAGGGGACAGCAAATTTACACTGTTATACAAGCTGTACACTCACTACTTTACATTGAAGCAAAGTGTCATTTCTTCAGTGTTGTCACATGAAAAGATATAAAATATTTACAAAAATGTGAGGGGTGTACTCACTAATGTGAGATACTGTATATATATTCTCATTACTTTTTAGTGTTAGTATGGCATAGAAAATGTGGGGCTGTATTCCAACCCTAGTGTAAACTTAACCAGAGCTGTTGTAAATTTTGCAACCCCATAGACTTTAATGACCCTCGAAAGCTTACAACAGCTCTGGTTAAGTTTACACCAAGGTTGGAATACAGTCCTTAACCCCTTAAGGACCAGTGATGTAACGTTACGTCATAAATGCAATGACTTTAAAGACCCTTGGTCCTTAAACGGTTACTGAGTTTCCATAATTTATTTAGGCCCCTGGGTAACAGTGACACTTTACAGAATGAAACAAATATGCATAGTATTATTCGATGTACAAAAGGTATTTTCTCAAAAGGCAGTTGATCATATGGTGCTCTCTGTTAGCTACCTGGCCGATAAGAGACATATGGTTAATATTGCCCGTTGCAGGCTAATGTTTAAGTGCCACATATGGCTCCATGCACCTAGAATATTCTTTTTCTTTCTCTTCTACAATGTAGCCTGCATTTGTGAGCCTTGTAGGCTGTTGCCCTATGTGATGCCATATTTCTCCATCCCTGAGCCTTATTCCAACTTGAGCCATTAAGGTAGAGACCTGGGACTGCTTGCTAACTTGCTATTCCAACCGTGCCAGTTGGCTATTCTGCTTGTATTCTTTTGCCGACTGGAAGACTATTCTACCGGCTGTATGGGAAAGCTTGTGACTGTTTCTGGAAATCCAGGATACTCAGGAGATGTAAGCTTCACAAGGTATTTCCCTAGCCTTTGCAAGTCATCTTTGGTGCTAGATAAACAGTTCTTTAGTATTCGTTAACCGTACATTTATATTGTTTCACACTACCATAAATGTCACTGCCAAAATGTAGGTTGACAGATCCCACAGGGATGGTAGAAGACATAAAGCCTGATATTTAGTCTGCTTGCAGTGAAACATCATAGGCACGCTCAGCACTTTTCATTACTGATTTCTTTTTAAGAAAAGGTGAACATTTACTGCACATGAAGTCATAAAAGACATTTAGTTAAAACTTACTGTGACATTAAACTTCCATTTCAAATGTTCCTTCTATGATTGAAGTTAAATTTAAAATACTTTTCATACCAGATCTCGTGTACTAGCCGCTGCAACAACAGACCCTTCTTTTAAGAAGGACTAGTTTTCCACTCTTTCAATTCCATACAAAAATCGCTCATTGTCTGTTACAGTAGGTAGCTCACAGAATTCACTACCTAAAATTTACATGGTGTAGAGTGGTGGTCTTGGGAAAAAGATAAAAATGGCCTGCAGTACTGTACATTTTATCGCCTCTTTGTACTTATCACTGTCATTACCAAGGTTGAGTATGCTGGTTCTGCAAAGCACCTGCTGATGCCCTGATGTCCCATTTACTTGATGTGGGCTAACACTGGAGAAATGCAAAGGAATTTCTCTATTATTTTTACAAACAAAATGTATTTGCGAATAGGCTCCAGAATGCAACTCCAAAGGAGTAGCAACTTGGGTGTGATACCGAATGTGCCAAATCAGTTTCAACCGCTTAGACTATTTATTTTTTTCTGGAGGGGAAAAAAGCAAACGGACCCCAAGGGGTACTAAGGACATATAGCAGTGCTACTTGGCCAACAGATTATTATTATAAATATTATTATCGTCATTTATATAGCACCAACATTTTCCGCAACTTTTTATAATAACCAAAGGGAACGAGACACAAATAAAGAAACATAGGAAGGAGACAAGAGGTGTAGAGGGCCCTGCTCATAAGAACGTACAATCTAGAGCAGTGGTTCCCAACCGCGGTCCTTAAGTACCCCTAACAGGCCAGGTTTTAAGGATCACCTTAGAGAAAAGCAGACTGAATCCTGCAATCACTGAGCAGCAAATCATATCACCTGTGCTATGCTTCAGATATCTGGAAAACCTGACCTGTTAGTGGTACTTGAGGACTGTGGTTGGAAAACACTGATCTAGAGGGATTTGGGTGTAGGAAGACTAGAGGAGTTTTATTGGTTGTCAGGATTTCTAGTGCCAGTGGTACAGGAATGATGGGGCCATGGAAGTAGGTAGGTGGGCAGAGGGATGAGTTGCATCAGTGATGTGGTACGCTAATCTGTAGAGATGTGTTTTCAGGTTTTTTTTTGAGACCTGAAGATTAGGGGAGAGTTTGATAGGGCGAGGCAAGTCATTCCACAGGACCAAAGCTTCCCTTGAGAATGAATGATGCGAATGATGGCGACATTTGCCTGCCGAATAAGGCTAGGGTCAGACTGAGGCAGTGCGAACGCGCGTGCAGCCGCACTTAATCACGGCCGCACTAGCAGCAGATGCCGGGCAATGACAGCCAATATACGAAGTACGGTCGCACAAAAGTCCGGCTGCGCAACGCAAGTGGAAAATGAACGCATTTTTTCGAGAACGTGAAACCGCAGGTACTGACGTACAGAGTGCGCTGCGTCCGCTAGAGGCGTGTGTGCGTGAATTGGAGACATCAGACGCTGCTAATGTCCGGCCAACATAACGTCCAGATGCAAGAAGTGTTTTATTGATGATCCGTACAAAATCACGGACGAAAATGCGCATAGTATGACCACTATCACGTATTCTGTGAAAAAATGCGTCCATTCGTTCGAACGCACTTTTTCACAGACAACATAAAAATGCGTTCGTCTGACCCTAGCCTTAAGCATACACTTAAAAATGTGCATTTGATATTTGAAGCTGTATTGAAGTTTCTATGTATGTAAAATGCTAACTTGTTTTCCATAAATTCACTGCGTCCTGGCAAAGGATTTATGGAAAGCAACTTGGTAATGAAGGGGTTAATTGGGGGAGGGGGTTGTAAAAAAACCAAAAACTTTTCATATAATATTGTTGAACAATTATCATTATAATATTTACACATTACATAAAAGTAAAACCCCAGTTCTCTCTTATTTGTGCTACCAATCTGCAAAGTCTTAATGGACCACAGGTCTGATTCCTTTAGTGGCTGCACACAAATGGATAACTTGCATGTGATCTGCTGATATCAGCCTCTGGAGTCTACAGGATTCGATGGAGCCAAGCAAAACTTTGCGAGCTGTGTGAGAGGTCACACAGAGACAGCGGAAGAACAGTGGGAACTATTTGTCCTCTGAGTGCATGGGTGTTGCTCCTCCCAGAATCTGTATGCAAAGCTCTAGGGCTGAAACAACTAATCGATTAAGCGACAACTAATCGATAATGAGAATAGTTGTCAACTATTCTCATTATTGAGTAATGGGCTAATCGTTTAATTGGATGGTGTATAGCACACACTCACTGTTTGAGTAACACAGAGTTAAACATTATTAACCTCAGATACTACTCTGGTGCTGATTGGAGAAGATTTCCCGGCTGCTTTACTCTCTGTGATATTGTTCTAGGGTTATGCTGGATGGGATGTCACCAGTTTTTATTTAGTTTAAAACAGTAGCAGAACTATCACACAGACCGTGGGGTACTGCCAGTGGATGGTTGGAGCTGTATCGCTAGTGTTTTATCATTACTTGGAGATGGAGTCCTGTGCCGCCACCCCTCCCTCCAGTCCAGAGTTGCAAATTCTCTCCCAAACTCCGATCCAATCTCTTGCCCAAACTCACTCCCTCTAACACTTGGGTCTGGTCCTTTGCCCAAACTCAATCCCTCTCATCTCCAGTCCCTCCCCCCACTCAGTTAGTTAATGAAATTATTTTAAAGGGACACACTATGCACTCTGACCACTTTAGCTTATTAACATGGTCAGGGCCGGATTTATAACTAGGCAGAGTAGGCATATGCCTACAGGTGCCTGCCACAAGGGGACACCTTGCTAAAAATAAATAAATAAATAAATAATTGTAAAAAAACAAACAAAAACAAACTATCATTTAGACCAGTGTTTCTCAAAACCTACCCAGGACATACTTGAAAACGAGAGAAATCTCAATGTATCCTTCCTGGTAAAATACTTTGCAAATAAATAACCTCTCCTCAGGACCCCCAACCAGGCCAGATTTTGCAGATCACCTTGGGGGTAATGCAGACTGAATCCTGCAGTCACTGAGCAGCAAATCATATCACCTGTGCTCAGGGCTCGAGTCGAGCGGGAACGCGCGGGAACGGCGTGCCCGCACTTCTCCCATAGCGGGAACACTGCGGGAACGCAGCGTTCCCGCTGTGGCCCGAGCCCGAACGCTTTAGCAGGCGGCCGCCGCACATTGCCGGCGGCCGCGTGCTTCCTGTTAGAACGGCCGGTGACAGGAAGTGGAGCCGCTCGCCTGGCTGTTTCATAGATCCCAGGCGAGCGGCTGCACTTCCTGTCAGCGGCCGCTGACGCAGGAAGCACGCGGCCGCCGGCAATGTGCGGCAGGAGCATCAGAAAAGCAGCAGAGGAGCAGCAGAGGTGAGCTGGGCTGGGGGCAGTATCCATGAGACCTGGGGGGGCAATATCCATGAGACCTGGCGGCAGTATCCATGAGACCAGGGGGCAATATCCATGAGACCTGGGGGCAGTATCCATGAGACCTGGGGGCAGTATCCATGAGACCTGGGGGCAATATCCATGAGACCTGGGGGCAGTATCCATGAGAGCAGGGGGTAATATCCATGAGACCTGGGGGCAGTATCCATGAGACCTGGGGGCAATATCCATGAGACCTGGGGGCAGTATCCATGAGACCAGGGGGCAATATCCATGAGACCTGGGGGCAGTATCCATGAGACCTGGGGGCCGTATCCATGAGACCAGGGGGTAATATCCATGAGACCTGGGGGCAGTATCCATGAGACCAGGGGGCAATATCCATGAGACCTGGGGGCAGTATCCATGAGACCAGGGGGCAATATCCATGAGACCTGGGGGCAGTATCCATGAGACCAGGGGGCAATATCCATGAGACCTGGGGGCAGTATCCATGAGACCAGGGGGTAATATCCATGAGACCAGGGGGTAGTATCCATGAGACCTGGGGGCAGTATCCATGAGACCTGGGGGCAATATCCATGAGACCTGGGGGCAGTATCCATGAGACCTGGGGGTAATATCCATGAGACCTGGGGGCAGTATCCATGAGACCTGGGGGCAGTATCCATGAGACCTGGGGGTATTATCCATGAGACCTGGGGGCAGTATCCATGAGACCTGGGGCATATCCATGAGACCTGGGGGCAGTATCCATGAGACCTGGGGGATTGTCAGGAACGTGGGGTGGTACCGGGGTGGCACCTGGATGGCAGGGGTATGAGCCCAGGATGCAGTGGTCTGCGCTGATAAACAGTCTTTATTTCCATTCACCCTCCACTAACCAGGTTGATTGCAGAGGATGATGGGGATGATGGTTGTAATTGCAGGAACCAGAAATGGGGAATCAGGATCAGGTAACAACAAAGCAACGATGTACTCCTTCGTGAGCATGAGCTGTAATGAACCAGCAAAGTGTGAGTGCGGGGCAAAGCCCTTTATTTCGTGAGTCACATGTGTTTGGTGTTTAACTCTTACACTGCTGGATGCTGGTTGCAGGGCAGGAACAGGATGGAAGTGAACCACCAGGGGGGGGGTTTCAGGATGGCTACAGCCAGGGATCCTGACAGTACCTCCCCCTTCAGGTCACGCTCCGAGTGACCAAGGATGGCAGCAGGACTGCCCATGACCAGGCACGGGTCACTCTAGTGGGTGCTGTTTCCAATAGTCGTAGCACCACTGGAGGGCAGAACGAGGGTCAGGAGTGGTAGTACAGGGTTGGGCACGTGCCTTCTCTGACGCCGCCGTGCCTTGGTCTTCTTGTGGATAGCAGATACCTCGGGAAGGAGAGTGCCCATGTACCCAGATGGCAGTCTCTCTTCATCGTCTTCAGTCGCAATGGGTGAAAGCAATCACGAGATAAAATAAAGTCCACATCAGAGTCTTTAGGGATCCTGGGGTTATGCTCTTTTCTCATAGGTGATGCATCAGGAATGAGGGTGCCCACGTAATCGGATGGCACGAAGGTGGGTATAGCATAGATGCCCTGCCACCGTAATAAGGAGCTGGATCCTCAGGTAAGGAATCTGGAGCAGCAGGAATGTCCTGGAACGTCTGGCGTTGGCGACAGAGGGCAAGAGATAGGGGTAGAGTCACCCTCGAACCTGGTGCCCACATAGGAAGAAGGCATCTTCTCCATTTCTCCGGTTCCCCTTCTAAACATGATCCATCACTATGGAAGGATAGTCGCACAGCCAGGACTTAATGCCCTCGTCCTCTTCTTCTTGCTCTTCCAGCCACAATCCCTTTCTGATACAGATCCATCGCTGGATGAAGAACAGAAGCCTCGCCATGCCTTTATAGGGTGTCAGACCCCTGGTATTGACCTGGGGGTCCCTTTGAGTGTCGGGCTGTCTGTCTCGATGGGCTCTCCTCAGAGACAGCGATGTCCTCTGGGTCATATTCAGACAGGGAAGAAACCCAGGAAGACAGCGGCGGATCGTGCTGGCTGGGAGTTGTAGTTTCACCTGGAACCTGTGTAAGCATATATGTCCATTGCTTCTGGTTCCACAGATGTACTTTCAACGTCCATGGGGGTGTCGCTGACCTCTAAAGACGTCACATGCTGGGTACAGTTTGTCTGGGGACAGGTATAGGTGCATGAATTGTTCGAGGTGCAGGTCTGGGTTCAGGAAATCTCTTGGGGGCCGCTCTGGGTAGGGGTACCGGCTTAGGAACGCAGGTCTCATAGAAGCAGGTGTATACACAGTGGCTGTAGCAGGCCTGGAAGCCTGGGACTGCTTCGGAGATCTACGCACCTGAGCGTGCTTGGAAGTTGCAGCTGGTTTGGAAACCGGTGCAGAGGCCTGTTCAATACCTCAGCCGCTGCAAGTGCTAAGTTAGCAACTTGCATTGAACGCCGTTCAACCGCTCAGCGCTCAGCAGTGCTAACCTAGCACTTGCAGCGACCCGAGGAGATGCTTCGTGTGACGTATTAAAGATGGCCGCCGCATGAAGCCAGTAACAATGCCCTACAGCAAGATGGCCGCCGCCTCGACGCAAGTAATAATTCCGTACAGCATTGTTAATTTTGAGGTTTTTGTTCACCAAAGCACAAAATATTTATTTATTATTTCCCCCTGCACATAGACATCTATTACAGTTCAATTTATATATTGTTTCAGAAGTAAACATAACATTTATTCATTAAAAACTATCATTTGTGGTGTGTGCAAACAAAACGGAATTGTGCTGACTGCTTCTCTTTATTATTTTTTGTCCGAGTGATCCGAAAAACAATCTGAATTTTTCATTAAGAAATTGTCGGCCATTTTGGATTCAAAATTCGCATCCAAAGCGTTCAACGACACTGCTGCAGCAAACTGAATTGCTGCGCTGCAGCAATTCAGCAGCTGCTGAGGTATTGAACAGGCCTCTGGTTTGACAAACGCTGATCTGGGGGGGTTTTCTGGGCAATTCGATATCCAGTGCGATCCTGCCCCGCAGTACAGGCACAAATTACTATTTTGTCTCCTGACACGCTCTTCAGGAGACAGGGGATCATGGTGTTTATTTGGAGGAGCGCACACCTTAGTTGAGGTGCCCAGAAAAGTTTGCAGCATTTGCATCAGGGTATCAGCCAGGTTCTTGAATAGCTCCTGGAAGGTGGTTTTCAGTAGCTCCACCATTAAGTGCAGCACTGCGGGCTCATTAGTATTAGGCTGGTTCATTCTGTCAGGAATGTGGGGTGGTACTGGGGTGGCACCTGGATGGCAGGGGTATGAGCCCAGGATGCAGTGGTCTGCGCTGATAAACAGAGGATATAGATAGTGGAGGGTGAATGGAAATAAAGACTAACCAGGTTGATTGCAGAGGATGATGGGGATGATGGTTGTAATTGCAGGAACCAGAAATGGGGAATCAGGATCAGGTAACAACAAAGCAACGATGTTCACTCTTCATGAGCTGTAATGAACCAGCAAAGTGTGAGTGCGGGGCAAAGCCCTTTATTTCGTGAGTCACATGTGTTTGGTGTTTAACTCTTACACTGCTGGATGCTGGTTGCAGGGCAGGAACAGGATGGAAGTGAACCACCAGGGGGGGTTTCAGGATGGCTAGAGCCAGGGATCCTGACAGGGATATCCATGAGACCTGGGGGCAATATCCATGAGACCTGGGAGCAGTATCCATGAGACCCGGGGCATATCTATGAGACCTGGGGGCAGTATCCATGAGACCTGGGGGATATCCATGAGACCTGGAGGCAATATCCATGAGGCCTGGGGGCATTATCCATGAGTGCTGGGGCATTATCCATGAGAGGTGGGGCAGTATCCATGAGAGCTGGGGGCATTATCCATGAGACCTGGGGGCATTATCCATGAGACCTGGGGGCATATCCATGAGACCTGGGGGCATTATCCATGAGAGCTGGGGGGGCATTATCCATGAGAGCTGGGGCAATATATACCCATATGAGCTGGGGCAATTATATCCAAGTGAACTGGGGGCAATTATATTCATGTGAACTGGGGAAAATATATCCATATAACCAGTGCTGTGTATATTATTCTTGGGGTTCCGTGCTGTGTATGTTATTCTGGGGGCTCAGTGCTGTGTATATTATCCTGGAGGCTCAGTGCTGTGTATATTATTCTGGGGGCTCAGAGCTGTGTATGTTATTCTGGGGGTTCAGTGTTGTGTATATTATTCTGGGGGTTCAGTGTTGTGTATATTATTCTGGGGGCTCAGTGCTGGGTATGTTATTCTGGGGGTTCAGCGCTGTGTATATTATTCTGGGGGTTCAGCGCTGTGTATATTATTCTGGGGGTTCAGCGCTGTGTATATTATTCTGGGGGCTCAGCGCTGTGTATATTATTCTGGGGGCTCAGTGCTGTGTATATTATTCTGGGGGCACAGTGTTGTGTATATTATTCTGGGGGTCTGTGCCTGGATATATATATATATATTATATATAAAATGCGTTAGTCCAGTTGCCACAATCACGAGTATACCTGTACGTAGTGATACCTTTCACTGATCAGTATAGTTTCCAGTTTACACTCTTGAAAGCATGTCTTTTAAATGTAAAGTTAACCCAATAAAAATGGTATCACCGGCACGCACTGCTATACTCGTGATATATATATATATTTTCTTCAGGTAATGGGGGTTGTGGAATTCGTGGGTGAGTTCCCTCACTTTTTTTCCCAGGACTTGACCCCTGCCTGTGCTGTGCTTCAGATATCTGGAAAACCTGGCCTGGTTGGGGGTCCTGAGGACAGGTTTTAGAAACACTGATTTAGACATAGAAACATAGAAAATGTCGGCAGATAAGAACCTTTCGGCCCATCTAGTCTGCCCAATTACATGGATACTTTACCTGGATTTCTTTTATTTAGGATAGCCTTATGCCTATCCCATGCCTGCTTAAATTCAATCACTGTTTTGGGCTCTATCACTTCAACTGGAAGGCTGTTCCATGTATCCACCACCCTCTCAGTAAAATAATGCTTCCTGATGTTACTTTTATACCTTTGCCCCTCTAATCTAAGACTATGTCCATTTGTTTTGCTACTTTATTTCCTTTTAAATATACTCCCTTCACCTACCTTGTGGATTCCCTTTATGTTTTTAAATGTTTCTATCATATCTCCTCTGTCTCGTCTTTTTTCCCAAGCTAAACATGTTAAGATCATTAAGCCTTTCCTGGTAACTTTTCTCCTTCAAGCCGTACACCATTTTAGTAGCCCTTCTCTGAACTCTCTCTAAGATGTCTATATCCTTCTGGAGATACGGTCTCCAGTACTGCACACAGTACTCCTAGCGAGGTCTCACCAGTGCTCTGTACAGTGGCATGAGCACTTCCCTTTTCCTACTGCTAATACCTCTCCCTACACAACCAAGCATTCTGCCAGCATTTCCTGCTGCTCTATTACATTGACTACTTACCCTTAGATCCTCTGCAATAATAACCCCTAAATCCCAACCCTCAGATGTTGAGGTTAGGACTGTATCAAATATTCTATATTCAGCCCTTGGGTTTTTACGTCCCAGGTGCATTATCTTGCACTTATCCACATTAAAACTCAATTGCCACAGCTCCGACCATTTTTTTAGTTTACCTAAATCATTTGTCATTTGGCTGATCCCTCCAGACCACTGTATTCAGGGCTGTATTTGCATCTCAGGAGCCTGTAGGCACAGAAATGTTGAGCGCCCCTACCCGCCCTCACAACAAAAAAGAAAGATGCCAAAATGAGTTTTTAACCCTTTCACTGCTGAGGCATTTCACACCTCTGTGCTGAGCTAATTTTTACCGGTTTCGCTCATCATGTTTAACCGCGTTTTCAAGCCTTATTTTAATATATGACCCAGACATATTATATATCGTTCTTTCCGGCAGACTCGGCAGATTCATAATATATCATTATTATATGTATACGTTCTGTCCTGTCTGTATATTATAACAAAAAATGCAATAAAATTAGAATTTTCAATAATTTACAACGTGTAAAGAGGTTTTTTTCACATTTTAACATGCGAGCAATTGCGGTTATATTTTGTATGGGGTGCGCTTGTTAAAAAAATTAGAACTGGGGTCTCGTTACATTTTTTTTGGGGGAAAATTACGTGATTTTTAACAAACGCACCTCAAACAAAAATCGTTAGTACAGCATCATTGTTCACATTATAATTGAAATGGGAACAATATTGCTGCATTAACAAAACGAAAAACAAATTGTTTATTTTTTTTATAATTTTTTTAAAATATTTTTTTATTTTTATTTTTTATTAAAAACTTTTTACATGGTCATATTTGGTATTGTTGGAAAGGCTATGCTCTGGTCGATTCAACGATCTCAAACATTAACCCCTAGCTGCCACGGATCGGGAGATCGGGGGGTTCATTGCACGATGACGCCAGTCCTCAGGGGGAGTTCCCGGAGGCTTGGCCGACATCTAAGAAGTCGGCCAGCTCCGGGAGAGGATCACGATTCGGTGCTTTTCGGCGCCGAATCGTGATCCGGCTCCCCAGGGGTTAATGTCAGCCACCGTTAACCCTGTGGCCCCCGGCGATCGGGAGGGAGAGAGGTCCGAAGGACCTCCCCCCACCCTTTCAGGCGCCTCCTCCGCACACGTGGGGGGGCCTGAATTAGATGTCATCGCGCCGCCGCAATGACATCTAATGTCCCCGCCGGGCTGACATCTAAGATGTCAGTTCGCACCGGGGGGGCCAGCAATCGGCCAGAATCCCGGCCGATTGCTGCCTCCTGTGTTAGGGCGCGCTCAGCGCGTCCGTAGCACAGGAGAACCACTTGGCTGGATGCGCTCAGCGCGTCCATAACAGCCAAGTGGTTAAATTACGTTTTGGGGCAAATATTTGTTTATTTATTTTTAAATCCTGAAAAACAGCTTTTCTCTGCGCCCAAATCAAAAGAAAGGGCAGAATCTGTTGCCTTAATTGAGTTAATGCAGTGGCATTGTTTTATATGTAAAAGCCTATATTGCCTCTGATGTAGAACAGAGAAATATATACAATTTTGCATCTACTTTTTTTCCGTTTTTTATTTTTACACATTACATGGTCATGTTCGGTATTATTGTAAAGACCAGACTTTGACCTTTCCAATGACACCTCACTTAACCTTGTGTGGTGTACAATTCCAAAGGATTCCGAAGTCCCCCTGTCTCTCCTCACTGCAGTGCCACGGTCTAGGTTGTCGATGAAACCATGCGTTGCATCATCAGCTCCACACTTCCTGGCAGTGTGGGAAATGAGAAGGTGCAGCATCGCTGTTCATTTTATAATGGTAAAGCTCCAGTTTCTCAGCAGTCTCAAATTCCCGCAGATCTCAAATCTCTGCTCCTTATCATCTGGATTCACAATAGTGAGAAGTGAGTTTCTTCTGCCTTGTTCAGTAATGAGGAGGAGTGGGTGGGTGGTTCAGATGACCTTATAGAGTGAGGTGGCGCAGGAAATGAGGAGAAGCTGCTGAGTGTTTTAACTTGATAGGCTAGAAGTGTCATTATCTGTAAAGCCTTTTGAAAATTTAAAGAGAATTGTGATGCTGTTGGTGATAGATACAGTATAATTAGGGTACAATTGAACAGTACTAAAATATCACTTTAAACCTGTGCCCAGTTGAATTTAATGGGAAAAGTGGTTTAGCCCTCAGCAGCAGGTTCATTTATTACTTTGAACAGAATATAATTGCTGCCTAAGCAATTAACTGTAACATTTTCTTCCAATCGGTTTATTCTGTCCCCTAATTGGCTAATTGGCTAAAGCCAGAATGTAAGTATTACATTACCTTCAGTATTGAAGTATTATATTCTTGCAATATATAGAATACAGCTCGCCTAAAGATGACTTAATCTAAATGGATTTCTACAAACCAGTGCCTGGAAAAAAAATAGAAAAACAAATAAATATGGCTCTGTTTGTCAGAGGCGAGATGGGAGCACGCAATCAGGGACACAAAATGCTGCTGTTTTAGATTCCACATCCAATTTTCCATGCGCACCATCCTTTGCAGTAGTCTGCTTCTTGATAGAGAAAAAAAGAAGCTTTTTAAGGAAATTGCTGTTACACTTCTGCTTCTTGCAATTACCAACGGTGTCACGCTGCTGCCCCTGGCTACTGGAGGATAACTGGTTGACAACTCATAAGGGATTATTCACTAAGCGCTGGTTTTGCAACAATCACCGGAAATGCAACACCAGCATTTCACAAAACTAAAATCCGAAACGGAAGGCTAGAAACGTCACACAAATGCTTATCCTGCCACTATTTGGTCTCAATGTTTAGTGAATAACCATTATAGCACTCTCTTACAGCTTATGGCCCAGTTCAGCTTATCTGCTTTAAACCTATAGGCCCGATTATACATACCATCTCCAGAATTTATCGTTATGGTGGGAATTACTATTCTACTTTTGCAGCAAACTGTACTTGTGGCTCGAGCATAACGCGTTTCGACTGTAAATGAAAATCTAATATACTTTGTAGAGAAGGAGTTAATTTGCGCTTTGGTCTAGAAGAATAAGCTATGTCATGGTAGCTTATGTTTTATGTCTGCAGCTGGTAATACTGACTCCTAAAAGCATGTCTTAAGTGATTTTACATTTGCAAAAACACTTAACACACTAAAAACACCTTAAAAAAACATTACTCAAATTTCATCCCAGTGGCAAATAGTTCTCAGTCTCCCTCCATGATTCATCTGCGGCTCCTGCGCGGTCTCTTGAGTGCGAGCTCACAAGTGGACGAGCTGGGCTTCATGGAGTCCTAACCAGTGGCATATTTTAGTTTTGTGCTGACCTAAGCAACACAAAATTAGGGCACCCCCCCATGTAAAGATCCATAATTGCTTTTACCGATCACAGTTCTTTATAAACGGCAGGGACCTCTTGGCAGGCAGCTGCAGGCTGCTCAATACAACAAATAAAAAATACAACAATACAGCAAATAAATAAATGCAAAATGTTGAACGTTAGATTGAAGATTTTATGTAGAAAATATAACTGTAAACCAAAGTGACTTTCGCTGGACTCTGTGTGGCAAAGATGTTGATAAGCTCATCATAGTCCAAAGATTTTGTCAGTTCAGACTCAATTGCTAACACAGCCAGGGACTTCAAGCTTTTCTGTCCCATTTGGGATCGCAAGACGTTTTTCAAGGCGCATCAAAGTCGAGAGAATGCTCAGCTGTGCAATTAGTTTCTGCTGTGCACAAAAACATTCTTAGAGCAAAATCCACATTTGGATAAATACTTTGCAATCCTTACTCTTATCATTAGGGACAAAACTAGAAAAGAGGAATGTTCTGCAGACGAACTTATGAGATATGTAGGAAAGTGGAGAGACTAATCAGCAAAGCACTCCTGTTCTAAGTCTTTGGTGTAGGAAGTACAAAGCTTATTTGATTGCCGTGGTATTGCTGATGGTTTCACTTTTGATGAGTCCATAATGAATTTAAACGTTCCAAAGAAAGAGTGATATGCAGGTTTTCTTCTCTCGAGATCAGCAACCAAGATGTCACAAATGACATTGAGGCTAACTGTCCAGTAGGTCCTCAGTTGGACGACAGACTTGCAGGGTTATTCAAAGAGATCCGAATTGTAGCCGAAAGGTAACCGAACAGTGAAATTCAGCGTACGGTTAGCTTTCCTGGCCATTCGGCTCTTCAGAGAGCAGGCAGTTCACCAAATGTTGGCGAATTGCCTGCACATACGGTGCCTGTTAGAGGACAGTGAAATCCCCATAGAGAAGCAATGCATCTTCTATTCAGAGAACAAAAACCAGCAGTGAAAAGTTGCCGATTTTCCCTGCTGTTCGGTGGTTTCATTCGACAGGTTTATTCAGGAGAATCCCATAGGCTTCAATGTTAAAAATATTCACATTTTAATCCAATATCTAATAAACCGTGTAATATTATAGGCAAATTGTAACGTATCTGGTAAGCGCAAAATGAATTGTTGAGGAGTCCAGGTGTCTCACATAGATCCGTAGCACAACATGTGATTTGAAAGAGAAGCAAATAGAAAATCATGGTGCAATATTGCAATGTAAAAGGTGGACGTTATACTATATATGAAATCCACTCACAAGAGTAGAGCCCTATCACCAGCTCAAAGTGGGACCTCACCTTTGGGTGATTTTTCTTCCTCCTTGTTTAGAGGTGACCCCCACCTTGGGTGTGTGTTAATCTTCAATACCTCATTATGAGTGGAATCATGGAGGGATAAATAGAGAAATACATGCTCTCCTAGTGTGAATCTTTCAGATAAATAAGTGCAAATCTCTTTTCTGCCAATTGGAAACTTACATTAGTTGGAGCTTCCAAAGCTCAGGTTGAAGTGCCCATGGATTTTTTGAGGAGGAAAATATCCAAGAAAAAAAACCAGTCTGGAACCGATTTGTAGCCTTTAAAAAATTTATTAAAAGAATATATAAAAACAAACCATAATATATGGCCCCAGGACGCTTTTCGCTGCTGTAAAGCAGCTTCCTCAGCTGGTATCACTGATACCAGCTGAGGAAGCTGCTTTACAGCAGCGAAAAGCGTCCTGGGGCCATATATTATGGTTTGTTTTTATATATTCTTTTAATAAATTTTTTAAAGGCTACAAATCGGTTCCAGACTGTTTTTTTTCTTGGATTTTTTCCTCCTCAAAAAATCCATGGGCACTTCAACCTGAGCTTTGGAAGCTCCAACTAATGTAAGTTTCCAATTGGCAGAAAAGAGATTTGCACTTATTTATCTGAAAAATTCACACTAGGAGAGCATGTATTTCTCTATTTATCCCTCCATGATTCCACTCATAATGAGGTATTGAAGATTAACACACACCCAAGGTGGGGGTCACCTGTAAACAAGGAGGAAGAAAAATCACCCAAAGGTGAGATCCCACTTTGAGCCGGTGATAGGGCTCTACTCTTGTGAGTGGATTTCATATATAGTATAACGTCCACCTTTTACATTGCAATATTTCACCATGATTTTTCTATTTGCTTCTCTTTCAAATCACATGCTGTGCTACGGATCTATGTGAGACACCTGGACTCCTCAACAATTCATTTTGCGCTTACCAGTTACGTTACAATTTGCCTATGTTATATGGTGTGGGGGAAACCACTGTTCACTGGTGTAGCATTGGAGTCGAGGTGGTTACGGCGTGTTGTGTGGCGCTTACCATTTTGTTTCACGTGTAATATTATATTCTGCAGTAAAAAGTCTCTATTCATAGAATTTTTGGGATGTTTTTGACAAAAAAAGTTTCCCGTTTTTTTTTTAAATCGTTCTTTCTTTTTTTCTGTAACATCCTTTTTATTATCATTCATTCGATCTTATATGTAAATTCCAGGCATTTTCATACAGTAGTTTTTTTGCAAACAGAGTTTCAATTTTCCAACTTTCAAGCGTACGTTTTTTTTCAGTTTTTTTCACTCCATTCGTCTGCGTGTTGGCTTTTTCTGGCGGCTGCTCTGCGCGGTGATCGGCTTGCTGAATACACCGCAGGGTCGTCGAAGTGGGATCGCCAAATTGCACCGAATTGAAGAGAACAAAAAGTCACCGTACGTGCGGTGACTTTTCGATTCTCTTTGAATATCCCTGTTGGTTTTCCGACTACACACAATGCCGTCGCACGACTAGGGTTGTCCACTGGAAGTGTCTGTGGATGACCCAGGTTGGTCGACAGACATGCCACCAAACAAAGAAGCGAGGGGGAAAAAACGCTGCAAGGGAAAACAAAATTCTCTCCCTGGTGCTGAAACGGGGTTTCAGCACCAAGGAGAGCACTGGCAAACGCAAAAAAGAAAAAAAAAAACTTTCCGAAGGCTGCAGAGGGGGAAAAAAAACTGTAGTTGGTGCTGAAATAGGTTTCAGCACAAAAGACAGCACCGCCGACCCCAGCCGGACTGAAGAAAAAAAAAACACACGCTGCATTCAGTCAAGAAAAAAAACCTTCAGGGTTATTCAGAGAGAGTGAAAAGCAGGAGAATGACTGGAGAATGAAAAATTCTAGGTCAAAATAGCCGATTTGGAAAATGATATGAAAGGGAGAATTTTTCTGGTTTGGCTATTTTGACCTAGAATTTTTCATTCTCCAGTCATTCTCCTGCTTTTCACGCTCTCTGAATAACCCTGCTTGTCTTTTTAAAAAAAAAAAATCGGGAATCAAAAATTTTGACTAAAATACAAAAATATCCTATGGGCTTCGCCTGTTGAACTGAATCACTTCTCTGTGGGACAATTTCCCTGCCGCAGCAGAGCAGTTTAACTATACAATTCACCTTTTTTTATGGAAATTGTACCAGACTGTCCCGGCGTTGTCTGACAAATCCCATTGAAATGGGAAAGATCTCTAGTCTGTTGTAGTTGCAAAAAATCGTCTGATGGAAGTCCGAGGCAGTGGAAGAGGGCTGATTCACCTGCATGTTGAGGGATGGAAGATGATATCATATGATCGTATCATTGCACGAATACTGACCCAGTGGACGGCCAGCCTAAAGGTGTTTATCTGAAAATTTTCTTGAGCTTCCTCTTCTTGCATCTTCTGCGCAATCAGTTAGCACCAGCTAAAAAACACCCCAAAAATCGCTACGTACCTCTCATCCCAAGGCGAGAATGGCAGCTCCATCCGCTTCTTCTTGCCGCCAGGAGCAGAGGGAGACTGGGGGAAAAAAGTCCCCCATTCTCCGTCTGCGATCACTCTGTCGACATGCTGGATCTCACGAGAGGTGAGATCCTGCAGGTCATGTGACCGGCAGTGGAAGCCTCAATGGAGTCCTATGGACTCCATGGAAGGGATGCCTGCAGTGGCACTTAGCACTGCCTTGAACATCCTGAGGCTTAGCTCTGCGTTACAGGGCAGGCTGCTGGATTAGCGCCTGCCCTGTAATAGCACGCTAAAATGGGTGCGCTAAGGAGAAACCTGCAGACGCAGGTTTTTCTCCTTAGCCATTCCCGTTTTAGCATGAAGATCGTAATATGGCTCACTATATTTTATTCAGTAGACCTGCAGCTTCCTTGTACATTCCTAGTGCCTCTGTGGTACTTTCCTTAATTGTTGTTAAGGCTTGGATTACTTGAGTCCAATTCCGACTGAAGCTCTGACAGGCGTCTTCCCTGGCTGACCACCATCTTTCAGATAATCTCTTAGACGCTAGAGTATTGGGCACAGATGATAAGTGTTCTTGTAAAATCTCCCATCTGTGAGAAGAAGCAGTAAAAAAAATGTAAAGTTATTGTAGAAGGATAAGAATGAGCAGGCTTCAGTGCAGCTTTCAGCAGCATGCTATCCTACTAGATTTAAAGAGTGTGCAGAGAATGGAATATACGTAAACAAGTGGGTTTATTTCCAGAATTCAGGCTTGCAGTCCTCTATAATGACCGGACAAAATGCTTGCATTGTCATATGATTGACTACAACAGTTGGCAATAGCAAGATCATATGATTATTATTTATTATTATTATTATTATTTTATAAAGCGCCAGCATATTCCGCAGCGCTGTACAATAAGCACAGTACAGACAGGGTTACAATACATTGAACAACGTTTGACAAACAGTACAGGAGGAGATGAGGGCCCTATTCCGTAGGAACTCACAATCTAGGAGGGTTGGGGTTGGAAACAGGAGGAGAGGACTGTAAGGTGAGAGTGATTGATGGTTGCGTCAGTGAGTTGGGTGGTAGGCTTCCCTAAATAGGAATGTTTTCAGGGAGCGTTTGAAGGAAGAGAAGTTAGGGGAAAGTCTGACAGCACGAGGGAGAGCGTTCCAGAGAGTGGGGGCTGCGCGTGAGAAATCCTGCAGTCTATCATGGGAAGAGGTGATGCGGGGAGAAGCTAGGCGCAGGTCACTGTTTGACCTTAGGGAGCGGGCTGGGGTGTATTTGGTGATTAGTGAGGACAGGTAGTGGGGCGCTGAGTTAGTGAGGGTTTTGTAGGTAAGGATAAGGATTTTGAACTTAATTCTGCAGTGGATGGGGAGCCAGTGAAGGGACTCGCAGAGGGGAGCAGCAGAGACAGAGCGGCGGGTGAGGTGAATTAGCCTGGCGGAGGCGTTCAGGATGGATTGTAGGGGGGAGAGGTGGGACAGAGGGAGGCCAGATAAGAGATTATTGCAATAGTCGAGTCGGGAGATTACCAGGGCGTGTATGAGTTGTTTTGTGGTGACAGCGGTAAGAAATGGCCGAATTCTGGAAATATTACGCAGTTGGTATCGGCAGGAGGAGGAAAGAGACTTGATGTGGGGGATGAAGGAAAGAGCAGAGTCCAGTGTAACTCCAAGACAGCGAACTTGGTTTGATGGGGAGATGGTGATACCCTCCACCGTGATAGAGAAGTCAGGAGGTGGGGAGGCATTAGAGGGAGGAATAAGTAGGAGCTCAGTCTTTGACATGTTGATCTTTAGGTGGTGGGAGGCCATCCAGGAGGAGATGCCAGATAAACAGTCACTGACTTTTGAAAGGACAGGGGGAGAGAGATCAGGGGTAGAGAGGTAGATCTGAGTGTCATCAGCGTAGAGGTGGTAATTAAAGCCAAAGCTGTTGATGATTTTGCCCAGGGAGGAGGTGTAGATGGAAAAGAGCAGAGGACCAAGGACAGAGCCTTGAGGTACACCAACAGATAGAGGCAATGAAGAGGAGGAGTTACCAGCAAAGGACACACAGAAGGACCTGTTGGATAAATAGGAGTCAACCCAAGCAAGTGCAGTGTCACCGAGACCCAGAGAGTTGAGGGTCTGTAGAAGGAGGGGGTGGTCAACAGTGTCAAAAGCAGCCGAGAGGTCAAGCAGGATGAGAATAGAATATTGATTTAAGAGTGGTGAGGACCAGGCCCGTCTTTAATATTGATTGGACCCTGGGCTAACATTTTCTTGGGCCCCCCACCCCGATAGCCTGCACACCGCATGATTTTTCTCTCTACCCCCAACATCCAAAAAAAAAACACAAAAAAAACCCCACAAATACATCATGGATTTACTGTATATTAGAAGACATATATATTTACACACATTCTATATACATAAACACATAATGTATAGACTGGACAAAAAGGAAATTCAGCATAAGGCATAGCTTTCTTTTTACAGGAAGAGCAATAAATTGAATTCTCTGCCTGTTGAGGTGGTTGGGTCAGAGTCTGTACAGACTTTCAAACAATGACAGTAATGTGCAGTGTGTGAGCATAACATCACAGAGCTCCATAGCAATAAAACTGAAATTATATATTCTAATAATTATATCATTACGAACTTTGAGAATTAATAGATCTCATTAAACAGAAGTATCTGTAAAACAGTTTAATCTTTATTAAATTGTAGAATACAAATGACACCACACTGGTCCTTATGCCTGGTGTCCTTTTCATTCTACATTTAATAATGATTATGCAATTTTATATACTTTCGTCATAATACAGGTATGAATGGCATATTCTAAAGATCAAACAGTTCTCAAATTTAGTCTGTATTTAGTCTGTATTCCTTGGATTACACATTGTGGTGCCATTAACTATAGATTATCATTTCAAATTTCTAGACTTTTTTCAGGTTCACTGCTGTCTTCATTATACTGTTAAAATTTTAAGTATGAAAATATATTTTATTTTAACTATACTAAAATGATTATTAAACGTTTTTAAAATAATGATATATTTATATTTAAATAATTATAAAATGTTGAAAAAATAATGCATGTGAATCCATGTTTGCCCATTCCATGCAAACTGTGAGAGCTTAGGTAAGAAGAACCTGCATTTATTTATATGACAGTAGTAAGCTATAAAATGAAAGTGCAATATCTGGGGTAGTGAGTGGAGAGGGTTAACTTCCTTACCCAAAGAAGTTTAAGCTCACTCCCCACATGCTCCTCCCGGAATGCAGCCTGAGGCGCGTTCAGTTGCTCAGCCGCTGCAAGTGCTAAGTTAGCAATTTGCCACTGAACACTGTTCTGCAGCTCAGCGCTCGGCACTGCTAATTTAGCACTTGCATCCAAGTCGAGAGGTGCTGCGGGATTAGCTGAGTGTGACGTACGAAAGATGGCCGCCTCCACGGAGAAAATAATCCAATAAGGAAATGTTCAGTTTGTAGGTTTGGTGGAGCAAAACAGTAACACTAAAGATGTAATAAAATGGACAAAAGTGGATTTTGCAGACACAGCACCTTTCATCAAGCAATCCTCTGCCCTTTCGCTTCCATATTCACAGCCAAAGCGTTCAGTGAGACGGCTGCAGCAAACTGATCTGCTGCAATGGATCAATTCAGCAGCTGCTGAGGAACTGAACACACCTCAGATCACTGACAGATAAGTGCTGCCTCCTTGAAACCATGGGCAGCTCCTTCTCCCAAACCTCTGCAGCCCCAGAGTCAGATTGCAAGCTCAGAGGTTTAATTTCTCCCTGTATTAGGCTGTGCACACAAACCTTGCTACACACAGATTGTGACAGTCAGCCTCTGCAACGAGGCTGAAGTTAGTTTCTTATTCGGCTAGTTACTTATTCGTGGAAGTTGGTTTCTGATTCGGTTGAATTCGAAGTATGTAAAATTTCAATAAAAACCTGATTTTAGATGGTTAATTGCCATTGTGCCAATGATTTTAACATGGATTCATATAGAGGTGGATGCCCTCTACCAAACAATGTCAAATATAGCCTGGCCCAAGTGCAATTTGGGCAGAAAAATCAGTGCCAACTGTGCCAAGGGTGTTGATTTTTACTATTTTGAATAAGTAACTGATGTTTTCAAAGGGTTAATTGCCATTGGACCACTGAATTCAACATGGATTTATATAGAGGTGGATGTCCTCTATTAAACACCAATGTCTTCAGCCTGGCCCAATGGCAAGTTTGCCACTAAAACAGTGCCAACTGTGACATGGGTGTTGATTTTTACTATTTTGAATAAGTAACTGATGATTTCAAAGGGTTAATTACCATTGGGCCACTGAATTCAACATGGATTTATATAGAGGAGGATGCCCTCTATCAAACACAATTGTTTTCAGCCTGGCCCAATGGCAAGTTTACCACGAAAACAGTGCCAACTGTGCCATGGGTGCTGAGTTTTACTGTTTTGAATAAGTAACTGATGTTTTCAAAGGGTTAATTGCCATTGGGTCACTGAATTTAACATGGATTTATATAGAGGTGGATGCCCTCTATCAAACACAATTGTCTTCAGCCTGGCCCAATGGCAAGTTTGCCACGAAAACAGTGCCAACTGTGCCAAGGGTGTTGATTTTTACTATTTTGAATAAGTAACTGATAATTTCAAAGGGTTAATTGCCATTGGGTCACTGAATTCAACATGGATTTATATAGAGGTGGATGCCCTCTATCAACACACAATAGTCTTCAGCCTGGCCCAATGGCAAGTTTGCCACAAAAATAGTGCCAACTATGCCATGGGTGCTGATTTTTACTGTTTTGAATGAGTAACTGATGTTTTTAATAGGGTTGCACCGATACCGATATTAGTATTGGTATCAGTGCCGATACCGGGTACTGCAGGAGTACATGGTACTCGTGCAGTGCCCCCAATATTTCCCCCGATACCGGAAGCCGGCATTGAGCCAGCTTGCCGGCATCCGAGGGGCTGGGGCGGCTGTCTGAATGCTCTATCGGCATTCGGACAGGCCCTGCAGCTGCTCTACGCGACCATACTTACCTTCCTGAGTGACGCCGGTAAAGCTTCCACACGTGCGCTCGTTGGAAGGCCCCCAGCCGCGATCACCAGGGACTCCCACGTGATAGCGGCTGGGTGCCTTCCAACGAGCGCACGCGCAAAGACTTTGCATTCATACTTACCTTCCTGAGCAATGCCGACAGAGAGCAGCTGCAGGGCCTGTCCGAATGCCGATAGGGCGGCTGTCCGAATGCTCTATCGGCATTCGGACAGGCACCTGGAGCTCTCCGTTCATACTTACCATCCTGAGCGACGCCGGTAAAGTTTCACGTGGTTGATCGCGGCTGGGGGCCTTCCAATGAGCTCACGCGCGGAAACTTTACCGGCGTCGCTCAGGATGGTAAGTATGAATGGAGAGCTCCTGGTGCCTGTCCGAATGCCGATAGAGCATTCGGACAGCCGCCCCATGTCTGGTCTGGGGTCTGTGTGTGTGTGTATGTGTAACAGGGGTGTGGAAATTTTAAAAATATCTACTTGTCCAATGGACTAAGTGGTAGCCTGATCTACTTGTCCTGATAAGAAAAATTATTTCAACAAAATAGTGTTTAGAGGTCTTTATTCATAACAGGGTGCACATAATTTATAATGCCCACAGATATAGACCTCAGACCAGATAATGCCCACATATATAGACCACGGATCAGATAATGCCCACAGATATAGATCTCAGACCAGATAATGCCCACAGTGAATGTGGACATGCCATACAGTGAATGTGGCATGCTATACAGTGAATGTGGACATGTTTTTTCCCCCTCTCCTATAATCTAGCCGGGGTATTTCCATGCTGAGTGCCTGCTGCCTCGTGGCCAGCCTTGTGTGCCAGGAAAATACTGAACCTCGTTTGACCTAGTGATTTGGGCATTTAAAGGGCACAGTGGCAAGGGTTAACTCAGATCCTCTTTGGGTAAGGCATTTCCACGGCCTCCGAGCTGCTCGCTTTTATCCCTGTGCCAGCGCCGATTTCTGTTTACTATACCCCAGGAGATCCCGCTCCACCCTCCTCACGATAAACACTCACGGAGCGAGGGAAAGGGCTGCTTGGCATATTGCGTGGCAGAGCTGCTCACCTGGACACAGGGTCTGTTTTGTATCAGGCAGCCTCTGCAACCCCCCCAAACGTCCTCCCAGACACCCCGTTCCATATTCATGCTTCTCGGCGGGTATAGAAGCGGTGCAGGATGGGGAGTGTGGATCGAAAGCTTGTGTGCAAGCACCGTAGCTCCGGCCCCTCCCCTCATCGTGCCGCTCTGTGAGAGAGAGGAAGGAAGGTCCGTGAGAGTGGGCATTCCTTCCACTCTCTGCGATCAGTGTACAAAGTGCGATCCTCCTATGGATGATCGCGCTTTGTTTCCCGACGGCGCTCGTGTGCTGGGAGCAGTCCGGCGGGCTTCTTGCCCGCCGGACTGCATCTCAAAAATATTTACTTGTCCGGCACCCGGATCTTCATATAACGGGCGTCGGGCGATATAATTCCCACATCTCTGCTGTAATATATACACATACACACATTGAGCTGGGTGGCATATCCATGAGCTGGGGGGCATATCCATGAGCTGGGGGCATATCTGAGAGCTGGGGGGCAATATCCATGAGCTGGGGCATAATCTATGAGAGCTGGGGTATAATCCATGAGCTGGGGGGCATAATCCATGAGCTGGGGGGCATAATCCATGAGAGCTGGGGGGCATAATCCATGAGAGCTGGGGGCATATCCATGAGCTGGGGGGCATATCTATGAGAGCTGGGGGCAATATCCATGAACTGGGGCATATCCATGAGAGCTGGGGGGCATATCCATGAGAGCTGGGGGACATATCCATGAGAGCTGGGGGACATATCCATGAGAGCTGGGGGACATATCAACAGAGATGGGGGACATATCAACAGAGATGGGGGACATATCCATGAGAGCTGGGGGACATATCCATGAGAGCTGGGGGACATATCCATGAGAGCTGGGGGCATATCCATGAGCTGGGGGCAATATTCATGAGAGCTGAGGGCAATATTCATGAGAGCTGGGGGCAATATCCATGAGAGCTGGGGGCATATCCATGTGTGCTGGGGCATAATCAATGAGAGCTGGGGGCATTTTTATATGAGGTGTGTTCTTATTGGAAAGTGTTCACATGACATAAAATAAAAGTATCGGTACTCGGTATCGGTGAGTACTTGAAAAAAAGTATCGGTACTCGTACTCGGTCTTAAAAAGTGGTATCGGTGCATCCCTAGTTTTTAAAGGGTTAAATGCCATTGGGCCACTAATTTCACCATGGATCTATAGAGAGTTGGATGCCCTCTATTAAAAAAAGTTGTCATTATGTTGGCCCAATGGTCAGTTTGGCACAAAAACAGTGACAACCGTGCCAGGCAAACAAATTTCATTATTTTGAATAAGTAACTGTTTTTAAAGGGTTAAATGCTGTCGGGCCACTGATTTCAACATGAATATTTATAGAATTGGATGCCTTCTATTAAAAACTGTTTTCGTTAGGCTGGCCCAATGGTCGGTTTGGCACAGAAATAGTGCCAACACTGCCATTGGCACCAATTCTCACAAATTTGAATAAGTAACTGATGTTTTTAAAGGGTTAAATGCCATTGGGCCACTGATTTCACCACGTAATTATATAGAGTTGGATGCCCTCTATTAAAAACAGTTGTCGATATCCTGGCCCAATGGTTAGTTTGGCACAGAAACAGTGCCATCTGTGCTATGGGCACTGTTTTCCATCAATTTGAATAGGTAACTGATGTTTTTAAAGGGTTAAATGCGGTTGGGCCACTGATTTCAACATAGAATTATATAGAGTTGGATGCCCTTCGTTAAAAACAGTTGTCTTTTGCCTGGCCCAATAGTCAGTTTGGCACAGAAACCAAGATCCTTTTTGGCAACAAGGCTGAGGCTCAACACTGCACGTCCACCGTGAGCTGAGAAGACATTGAACCCCCTTGGAGCAAATCACAAGCAGTTCTCATATATATGCGTCCCCTCCACCCCCACCTCTCCAAAGAGAGAAGCTCCCGGAAAAAAAAACAAAAAAAATCACACCCCTTCCCGACCCCCCCCATGAGGAAAGAAAAACCCTAAATTCAGCTGTGTCCTTGGCACCTCCGTACAGAGAATGGAAGCAACCCCCCCCACACACCCTCAGTATAGCAATACAGAACAGTGACCCCACATACTAGCATAAAGAACACATTCCCCCTCCCATCCCAAGTGTGGGGTGACCCTATGGGAGTGCTCTTATAGTAAACCCCCCTTCCATCCCGTCCAGATCAACACGTAAACCACTATTGACAGTCTGAACTATACAATGTGTCACGGATCCCCCTAGAACTACGATGCTGGTCCCTGTATACAGAACCCTATAAACCCCTCCGATCCTTGAATGGTTGGTAAAGCTTACTATCTGCAGGGTACAACAGCCAGCAAGGGTTAACAGTTGCCTCCTGGCCACCCATGTGACCGCCGCGAGCCGGTATATCAATAGGCACCCAGCCAGCGAAAATCGAGCACGACGCTGCCGGGTACCACCTGGGACGCCAGACGAGGCATTGGCACCCCCCAGGACCACTGGACGTGACTCAATGTCCATGTGGATTAAAAAGAAAAAACTGTAACCCCCCCATCCCAATCGAGGCAGACATCCATAGACCTAAAATCTTATAGCAGAACATAACAGTATCCCCACAGACAGAAAAGTAATACAAACCCCCCCTCCCATGTCATCCATACTGAAACCGCTATTTATAGTGCGATCCATGCAATAGTCATGTGAATAATACAAAAAGAAAGAGCGTCCACTCCCATAAAGGCTCATCCTCACCGTGCACCCTTCACCTCCGCCACTCCGGCATCAGTAAGGCCTGGGGCTAGGGTCCATGAGAAAGTGCACAAAAGCAGACCAAACCTTATCTCGAGAGGACAATAAACAAGCCAAGGGAGGTGGGCACAGCCAGGATCCAGAGAAGTAGCAAATCATGTTCTGTCAAACTAACATGAAGCTTGCCAATTTATGACCAATGTATGGAATGTCTTTGTAATTAACCAAGGGAGGTACTGACCCACGTGGGGTGGGATAGTGTCACCGGGAGGTGGGCTAATTGGGATGTACCTAATTATGTATTCGGGGTATAAAACCTCATGTCACTGGGGGTTCGGGGCTCAGTCTTAGCGATTCAATCCTGTCTGAGCATCTGTTATATCACAATAAAGTTTGCCTTTCCTGAAGAGACTCGTGTTCAGTCAATCCTTGTCCGTGCCGGCCCGGCCTCGTCCCGAGTGAACCAAGTAGATTCCGGTTACAGTGGGGCGGATGGATGGATGGACAGACGGACAGTGGGATGGATGGACAGACGGATGGTGGGACGGACGGTGAGATGGATGGATGGACAGACGGACGGTGGGACGGACGGACGGTGGGTTTACATTTGTAGTGCACATGTAACTGCAATACATGGATTCAAATCCCATCTCTGACATGCTTTCCTCAATGCTGGAAATTCAAAAGATGCAAATGGTGCTTTCTAAATCATCCTTTTTTAGGTTTACATTTGTAGTGCACATGGTTCATTGGCGATGGAGAAACTCTTAAGCTTTAGGCGACCAGGTGGCTGAGTAATTGGCAACGGACTGCCAATCCAAATGTAAACTGCAATACATGGGTTCAATTGGTTACCATGGCGACCACGGTTACTATGGCAACCACAGTTACCATAGCGACAATGGTTACCATGGCAACCACGTTTACTATGGCAACCACGGTTACCATGGCGACAATGGTTACCATGGCAACCACGGTTACCATGACGGCAAATGGTTACCATGGCGACCACCGTTACCATGGCGACAGCGGTTACCATGGTGACAAATGGTTACCATGGCGACAAATGGTTACCATGGCAACCACGGTTACCGTGGCGACAAATGGTTACCATGGCAACCACGGTTACCGTGGCGACAAATGGTTACCATGGCAGCCACGGTTACCGTGGCGATAAATGGTTACCATGGCAACTGTGGTTACCATGGTGACAAATAGTTACATGGCAACCGCGGTAAATGGTTACCATGACAACCACGGTTACCATGGTGACAAATGGTTACCATGCCGACCGCGGTTACCATGGCAACCACAGTTACCATGGTGACAAATGTTACCATGGCAACCGTGGTTACCATGGCGACAAATGGTTACATGGCAACCGTGGTTACCATGGCGACAGATGGTTACCATGGCTACCATGGCGACAAATGGTTCCCATGGCAACCACAGTTACCATGGTGGCAAATGGTTACATGGCAACCGCGGTTACCATGGCAACATATGGTTACCATGGCGATCACGGTTACCATGACAACCACGGTTACCATGGTCACAAATGGTTACCATGCCGGCCGCGGTTACCATGGCAACAAATGGTTACATGGCAACCACGGTTACCATGGCGACAGATGGTTACCATGGCGACCACGGTTACCATAGCAGCCACTGTTACCATGGCGACCACGGTTACCATGGCGACAGCGGTTACCATGGCGGCCACTGTTACCATGGCGACAAGCGGTTACCATGTCGACAAAGCGGTTACATGGCAAACGCGGTTACCATGGCGACAGATGTTACCATGGCGGCCACGGTTACCACGACAACCACGGTTACCATGGTGACAAATGGTTACGATGCCGACCGCTGTTACCATGGCGACAAATGGTTACATGGCAACCGCGGTTACCATGGCAACAGATGGTTACCATGGCGACCACGGTTACCATAGCAGCCACGGTTACCATGGCGATCACGGTTACCATGACAACCACGGTTACCATGGTGACAAATGGTTACCATGGCGACCGCTGTTACCATGGCGACAAATGGTTACATGGCAACCACGGTTACCATGGCGACAGATGATTACCATGGCGACCACGGTTACCATAGCAGCCACGATTACCATGGCGACCACGGTTACCATGGCGATAAGTGGTTACCATGGCAACCGCGGTTACCATGGCAACAGATGGTTACCATGGCGATCACGGTTACCATGACAACCACGGTTACCATGGTGACAAATGGTTACCATGCCGACCGCGGTTACCATGGCGACAAATGGTTACATGGCAACCACGGTTACCATGGCGACAGATGGTTACCATGGCGACCACGGTTACCATAGCAGCCACAGTTACCATGTCGACCATGGTTACCATGGCGACCACGGTTACCATGGCGACAGATGGTTACCATGGCGACCACGGCTACCATGGCGACAAATGGTTCCCATGGCAACCACGGTTACCATGGTGGCAAATGGTTACATGGCAACCGCGGTTACCATGGCAACATATGTTACCATGGCGACCACGGTTACCATGGTCACAAATGGTTACCATGCCGGCCGCTGTTACCATGGCGACAAATGGTTACATGGCAACCACGGTTACCATGGCGACAGATGGTTACCATCGCGATCACGGTTACCATAGCAGCCACGGTTACCATGGCGACCACGGTTACCATGGCGACACCGGTTACCATGGCGGCCACTGTTACCATGGCGACAAGCGGTTACCATGGCGACAAAGCGGTTACATGGCAAATGCGGTTACCATGGCGACAGATGGTTACCATGGCGGCCACGGTTACCACGACAACCATGGTTACCATGGTGACAAATGGTTACCATGCTGACCGCTGTTACCATGGCGACAAATGGTTACCTGGCAACCACGGTTACCATGGTGACAGATGGTTACCATGGCGACCACGGTTACCATAGCAGCCACGGCTACCATGGCGACCACGGTTACCATGGCGATAATCGGTTACCATGGCGACAAATGGTTACATGGCAACCGTGGTTACCATGGCGACCACGGTTACCATAGCAGCCACGGTTACCATGGCGATCACGGTTACCATGACAACCACGGTTACCATGGCGATAAGCGGTTACCATGGCGACAAATGGTTACATGGCAACCGTGGTTACCATGGCGACCACGGTTACCATAGCAGCCACGGTTACCATGGCGATCACGGTTACCATGACAACCACGGTTACCATGGTGACAAATGGTTACCATGGCGACCACTGTTACCATGGTGACCACTGTTACCATGGCGACAAATGGTTACATGGCAACCACAGTTACCATGGCGACAGATGGTTACCATGGCGACCACGGTTACCATAGCAGCCACGATTACCATGGCGACCACGGTTACCATGGCGATAAGCGGTTACCATGGCAACAGATGGTTACATGGCAACCGCGGTTACCATGGCAACAGATGGTTACCATGGCGACCACGGTTACCATAGCAGCCACGGTTACCATGGCGATCACGGTTACCATGACAACCACGGTTACCATGGTGACAAATGGTTACCATGCCGACCGCGGTTACCATGGCAACAAATGGTTACATGGCAACCACGGTTACCATGGCGACAGATGGTTACCATGGCGACCACGGTTACCATAGCAGCCACAGTTACCATGTCGACCATGGTTACCATGGTGACAGCGGTTACCATGGCGGCCACTGTTACCATGGCGACAAGCGGTTACCATGGCGACAAAGCGGTTACCATGGCAAACGCGGTTACATGGCAAACACGGTCACCATGGCGACAGATGGTTACCATGGCGACCACTGTTACCATAGCAGCCACGGTTACCATGGCGACAAATGGTTACCATGGCGACAAATGGTGACAAATGGTTACCATGCCGACCGCGGTTACCATGGCGACAAATGGTTACATGGCAACCACGGTTACCATGGCGACAGATGGTTACCATGGCGACCACAGTTACCATAGCAGCCACGGTTACCATGGTGACAGCGGTTACCACGTTTACCAATGGTTACCATGGCAACCACGGTTACCTTAACCACAATTACCATGGCGATAAATGGTTACCATGGTGACAAATGGTTACCATGGAGACCATCTCCACCGTCAAATATGGAGTTTGAAACATTATGCTTTGGAGGTGTTTTGCTGCTAAGGGGACAGGATAACTTTCTCTACCTCTTCTGGTTTCTCCTTCAAAGTGCACATTGAACCTGGAATAAACCACCTGGGGTCACACCTGGGGCTCCTGGTGGGTCTCAGGGGGATCCCGGACACAGAGCGCCGCTGGCTGGCCGAGTGCCAGGAGCTCCGGCTGTCCCCGGCCTGGTTGTGGCTGCTCAGGGGGCGGGGCGTGATGATGTGTAGCCGCCGGCCTTTAAGTATAGAGCACGCGTTGCCTTGACATGGAGTCATTTTCCTGCATCGCTAGTGTTTCGTTTGCTCGACTGTTTCTCAATTAGTGATGGGCCGAACACCCCCATGTTCGGTTCGCATTCGAACTCGAACATCCGAAAACTTTTGACCGCGAATTCGAACACATTTCTAACACAATGCAAGTCAATGGGGCTCGAACGGTCGAAAATTAAGGTCCCCTCCAAGAGGGCATATACTGTATGCAAGATATACACCATAAAAGGTCCGGGTACTGTTTTGTGCACCAATCATATGGTTTCATATATTTATTTTTTTGTGATATACGGAAGTGCAATGATTATGTTTAGATTTGTTTTTTTGTATTGTGGCAGTGTTGTTTTTGAATAAAGATATATATTTTATTTTATGGTGTGCTTCCATGTTCAGGTTTTTGTGTTGATCTCCTTGGGACTCATCAAGGAGAGGTCCTGATATATGGTAGCACCCTTTTGTGTATTTTATTATTTTTGTGTGCATAACAGACTGTTTTGTAGTAAGATATTGGGACGAACACTGTAATGTGACCACGATTCACAGTAAATATTGATTTCCTATGGGAAGAGGGGATCGTGGGGGGGGGGACATTCTGAGGGTCAGTAAGGGGTCCCAAAATTTCTGATGGCTGGCCTGACCCTGGATCACTATTCTTTACACCTCTCAAAGTCAAGTGAGGCGTCATTGGACAGGTCAGAGTCTGGCTTTTGCATGGATACCAAACATAACCATGTAAAATCTAAAAGAAAAAAAACTTTATTTTTAGTTCCAAAGCGATGGCATTGTCCATTTGTCACGTATAAAATGAGCAATACCACTGCCATTACTCACCTTCTCATTTCCCACGCTGGGAGCAAGGTCAGTGTTTTATACATAGTCATATTATTCATAAAACACAGTCCTCCAAAACACAAGGGAAATATTTAATTATTTTCATTTTTTGGTTAAAATTGTATATTTCCTCAGAAAAATGCAGTAACAGGTTCCCAATTAAATGTTTTTAACAAGAATTCCTTATAGAATATATAAAATTTTGCTGAAAAAAATCCAGAAAAATACCTAAAAAAATTCTAAAAAACGAAATTAATAAAGCTTTTTGCTGCAAATGAAAAGAAACTGTTGAAGAAAAAATAAAAGGTTTAGAAAATTTTATTTGTATCTTATGGGAATCACCTGTTTAAACTTGTCAAACTGAACCACTGAAAATCTGGGCATTACACCAACATTCTCAGAGCTCGGCCAAACCACACCACCCATTGTGCCACTGATTTTAATAGAGGGCATCCACCTCTATATAAATCCATGTTGAATTCAGTGGCCCAATGGCAATTAACCCTTTGAAAACATCAGTTACTTATTCAAAATAGTAAAAATCAGCACCCATGGCACAGTTGGCACTGTTTTCGTGGAAAACTTGCCATTGGGCCAGGCTGAAGACAATGGTGTTTGATAGAGGGCATCCACCTCTATATAAATCCATGTTGAATTCAGTGGCCCAATGGCAATTAACCCTTTGAAAACATCAGTTACTTATTCAAAATAGTAAAAATCAACACCCATGGCAGAGTTGGCACTGATTTTTCTGCCCAAATTGCAGTAGGGCCAGGCTAAATTTGACATTGTTTGGTAGAGGGCATCCACCTCTATATGAATCCATGTTAAAATCATTGGCACAATGGCAATTAACCATCTAAAATCAGGTTTTTATTGAAATTTTACATACTTAGAATTCAACCGAATCAGAAACCAACTTCCACGAATAAGTAACTGGCCGAATAAGAAACTAACTTCAGCCTCGTGCCTCTGCACAGCTCTTGCTGCATTAAGGAGAGGAGCCTCTGAGCGGAGAGCTGGAGGGAGATTGTGATGTGCAGCCAGTTTTTTTATCAGGACCTGTCCTGTGTTTCTCCTAGGGGCCCCCCTCAAATCCCAGGCCCCCCTCAAATCCCAGGCCCCCCCCTCAAATACCTTCCTGTACTCCAGCAGCACATGGAGGCTCATGGCTCTGTCTGTGGAAGGAGGGGTTGGAGTCAGCACAAGGAGCTGCAGCCCCCATGTGAGGTCCTTTGATTAGGGTGTGTCCAGGCCTATGCAGTCAGGAAACCTCAACTGGCTTCCTCCCGTTTGGCCCCGCCCCCTGTGGCATGCCCTCTCTGACATCATCAGAGGGGGCCCACCAGGCCTAGGAAGGCTGCAGTGCTTCCACAGAAGCCTGGGGCCTCCAAAAAACACAGAGCCACCACTGTAAAACGGCCCCAGCAGCCCACAAACGAAGCAGCCTGCTTTGGGCCCCTCAACTATGACTGGGCCTGGGGCACCTGCCCCTTTTGCCCCTCCTTAACGACGGCCCTGGTGAGGACCACTTCAGTCAGTTGTTCCGATTTATGTCCAGGATTTTGAATGAAACATAGAAAGCGTTCAATTGGTAAGCCATCTTCCTTGACATACCTTATGATGATGACCAGCTGATCCATGTGGGAGCTATCAGGTATTGAAATCGACACTGACAGAATAATATTTCCCAGTCTTTGCCTCCATCACTATCTGCTTTGTAACACTATCAGCCATAGGCTAAATTAATATATCACAGGTAGAGTGAGAGGTAAAACATAACTCATTTTCCTGCATTTCCATAACGGGCAATTCGTTCAGCTATAAATGGGTCAAATTCCATAAGGAATTTGAACATTTTCATATAGTCTCCGCTGTGTTTGGAAGCAAAATGATCATCCCTCTGAAAGCAAGTCCTCAAGTGGCAAGTGCTGTAACAGCAGCAACGACTCTTTTTCACACATTTCTCCAATATTGGATTTTATGCAAATGCTGCCTTGTAAGACTTTCGTCAATTCTTCCCAATGTACATGCTCTTGATTTTAAAAGAGAGCATGCAGGATTTATGTTCAGCAGAACGCTTACGTTCATTTAATCGAGCTGCGCCATTTAAGTCACTCTCTGCCAATTGGGATTTGCCTCAAAACAAAAAGGCATGATGGAGCAGAAAACACTAGTCCTTTGCTATTGGAGTAAACCAAATAGCTCCTTTTTTGTTTTTCTCCATTAACATTTTCTTTTTCAAACAGGTGTTAGCACCCTAGAGGTGTCAGCATATAGCCTTCCAGACTGTGTGAAGTCCAGAATGTCATTTTGAATTATTTCATGTTTAGCCACATGGTCTTGGGTAAAAGAATTTAAAACCCTTAGTTAGCCTTCTTTTGGATCAACAGCAGTAGGTGATGTGTGAGAGGCTGAACCCGATGGACGCATGTCTTTTTTCAGCCTATGTAACTATGTAAAACCCATTCAGCAGGATCAGAGCCATCTTCTACTGATACAACAAGATCATCAAATTCTCTTGAACTTGAAGGTTCTCCACGGATTCAGAACCCTCAATTTCAATGGTAGCTTTTGAAGTGTCATAACTACATGAAGCTACATCAGTTTCACAAACATCAGCAGTTAAATCTAGAAGAAGCCACAGGTTTGGTGAAAAATAGATCAATGTTTCCTGTCTGTTCAATCACTCGCTTATTTTTCACGCCTTATTTTTGCATTTTGTTTCTGTACCCTGCTCCACTTAGCTTTGTGCGACTGTCACTAATGGCTGCTAAGGATAGTAACAATGCTGAAGCCTGTGATGGACCAATTAAGATTGTGTTATCAATGGGCACTGGCAATAAAATACAACTGATGATGTTTCGAATTAGAATATTGGAGGTGCAAAATCCACTGGGTCAAAGTACCAGGGTCCACAAGTGACTATAGACCCTGAGTCAAGAAATAGGGAATTCAGTTACCCAACTTTCTCCCTGTCGTGTCTGATAAAACATCATCTATATTTGTTGGCACAGTTCTTCCTAACACTGCTCTCACACGCTGTTTAGGCTATCAGGGTAAATAGTCATATCCCAGTTACAGTTACATGCATTTATAAAGCGCCAACAAGTTCTGTTGTGCTGTACTGTTACCGGAGTCCACTCAGTCCACTCAGAAAGGTCGGCACAGTGCGGACAATGAAAAACCAGACACGAGTCAATGGCAGGAAAGGCGTTCTTTATTGACGTCAAGTCTCAAGTTGGAATGTATCGCAACACTTGAGTGCCCATCTCAGGATGGGTTTCAATTCTTATACATGAATACGTAAAAAGGTACATCCCAACAACCTACCCATGGGCGATATGCCCTCCCCAGGGCAAATGTGCCATCCCCTCATTTTGAACACAAAGACATTCCACAAATCGGCATTTTCTCATACAATTAAGACAGATAATTTAGAGTTCAGCTAGATCCTGTCTCTGTCCTCTCCCCAAAAGCCTGTTCTCCTCCCTTTACTGTTAAGGACGCAGATGGCCAAATGGGGCCTTTGTATTCAGCCAAGGCTCCATGACCTTGGCGTTTCTAAATCACTGTTCTTGGCACCTATTGTTTATTCAAGCCAGATTCTCTATTTAATTGCTCTGCCAGCAAGTCCCTTGGAATGTCTGAAATCTAAGCAAAACTTTTCTAAGTCAGTTAATATTCACTATTTACAAGTACGTGAATCTCAGCTCAACCCAAGATGGCTGCCGAGGAACAACATGGAGGCTAATTTCTGGCTTGTTCCAGTTACAATGCCCCCTTGGCTAGGGTGTCAAGTTTCTCCCATCTTGGCACCCTTAGCCACTAACTTAGATATTCTAAATTAGCAATGCCTTGTAGTCAGGGGGTGTCTCCTTCATTGGAAACAAATCAGGAGTGACCATTAATGGTATCTTCTTTGTAGGGGTAAAGGTTTTTTTGCATATGGGCCACAAACACAACCCTACCCTGTAGGGTAAGGTTCAAACTATCAGTATCACAATAACCATTGTGATCATAGATCCAGCTTGGGAAATGAACCCAAGGATAGATCCAAACCAATCTCCAAAAGTCTTCTAAGTCAGTTAATATTCGCTATTTACAAGTATCTTAATCTCAGCTCAATCCAAGATGGCTGCCGAGGAACAACATGGCGGCTACTTTCTGGCCTGTTCCAGTTACAGTACAATGGGAGACACAGAATAACAAATATACATACACAATATACACACAGAACAGTAGGAGAGAGGACCCTGCTCGAGAGCTTACAATCTAAGAGAGTAATCTTGCTTGTTAGCTCATGCAGGGCTTTATAGCTCTATGAAAAATTTCATGTCCATCCCCCATATTTCATGTCCACTCCACCCATATTTCATGTCTATCCCACCTTATAATATTCCATGTCCATTCCTTCATATAGCAGGTCTATAATTCACCCCTTATATTTCATCTCCATTCCTCCATATTTCATCTCCATTACCCCACTACTCCCTGAGATCCCTTCCATTTACCAGACCCACCCATGTGCTACCTGGCGTCTCAGTGATCACTGATCAGGATGCTTGTGTCGTGTCTATAGTAGATCCTTCAGTTCTGCAGAGCTGCCATAGAACAATGGAAGTGACATCCTCATGTCAAATTCTTCCTGCATCAATGGAAGCCACGCAGGAGGGAAGGAAGAGTGTAGATAAACTGCGAGCATCCTGATCAGTGATTACTGAGACACCAGGTACATCAGAAGTGGCTGGCTTGCTTGCTCTCCTGCAGACCGCTGAACACTACTTCACAGTCCTTTCCTTCCCAACGCTTTCATACAGTACAGCGTAGCGCTGGAAGGGAGAAGGTTGTGAAAATCCCTGTTCTGCGGTATGCAGGAGACCAGGCCAGCCACTTGTGGGATTTCAGCCGGATCCTGGTCACACTACCGGGGGCGGGGCAGAGACTTTTCCGAGCTGCGATTTTTCCCGATGGTGCAAGTGCAGGTGTTCAGGGTGCCATTTCTTTGCTGCCCCATGGATTCTGCCGCCCTAGGCAAACACCTACAGGGTTATTCAGAGAGCGTGAAAAGCAGGAGAATGACTGGAGAATGACTGGAGAATGAAAAATTCTAGGTCAAAATAGCCAAACCAGAAAAATTCTCCCTTTCATCTCACTTTCCAAATCGGCTATTTTGACCTAGAATTTATCATTCTCCAGTCATTCTCCTGCTTTTCACGCTCTCTGAATAACCCTGCTAGTTTTTCTTACGGCAGATGCAACCCTGATCCTATGAACTCCAGAAGCCGATACCTGAGCCGCTGCTATCTGCCTACGTATCTGCTTCCTTCTGGGGCCAAGCACAAACTGTGGAATAGGGCCCCATGTAAGGCAACTCTTAATGGGTTGGTGAGAATGATTTGGTTATTAAGTAAAAGGAATGTATACTTAGACACAAATGCAACTTTATTCATATAAATTGTCACCTCACAAAAGGTGAAATAATTGAGTGTTTCCTAATTCTACACAGACCGAGTCACTTAAACTGTGTGGTTGGATCACAAATAATCTGTTCTAGCTGTGTACGCGCTGAGAGAGAGGTGAGATTTTATTTCTGGCATTAGCGTCTGAGAACAAGGGCCAAGTGATGTGTGAGGGGCTCAACACCCACAGCGAAATTAGGAAGGCTCTGTGTGATTAGATAAACCACATACCATTGTGTCACATGAACGGCTATTAGCAACGACTTAACATACTTCTAGGTCGTAGTTAATATTATAGAGGGCAACTGACATTTTGTCACTGAAAGCAGAACTGTTTGCGCCAATGCAATATTCTTACATTAGCAATTTGCTCCTATATTTCATTATCTGATAAGTAATAAATAAAATGGACTGGTCAATAATTTACCATATGCTTGCCTTGATAATGCAATGAATGAATGTGCACACAAATAGATCTGCTTATGTATGATGCACTGACTGTTGAATAATCATATCACTTTTTTCAGCGTATATCTTCTACGTAGCCCACATGTCAGATTTGTTCATATCTATTTGTCTTGCTCAGGGTAACCTGTTTTTTTTGTTTTTTGTTATTGAAATTTTTTTATTATTGGCAAGCATGAATACATGAAAACATAAAAACAGGAAAGGCCACGCAGGGCCCCAGAAAGGCCAGCGGAACATATCATACAAACGTCCATAGGAGGCTATCAGGATAACAAGAGCAGCAGGCAATATATAAACACAAAGACACAATATTACCAAAAGTTTAAGGCCCCTATTACAATCCTCGCACAGCGCATTTGCGAGCACGCAAATGCGCTTTTGCGCGAGGACAAAACCATTTGCGCGGAACGTCGTATTACGACGTTCGCGCAAATGATGCGCGTTAGCGTCTACCGCGACTAACCCTGCACGAACCCAGCACAAGTGCGTGCGCGCATCCCATACTTACCATTGTCAGTGCGAATGCGTTCGAGCGGATGGTATTACGATCTTCGCGCAACGTCGTACGAACGACGTTTGCGTGAAGTATCGTAACGTCTTTGAAAACCTGGTGTTAATTTACAATCTGAACGTTCTGGCCGAAACGAAATGAGCCTGCACAAAAAAAAATACAGCACAGTACAGTTAAACATTCTACACATACCCAAACAATAAAATTAATAAATTGTTTAATTTTTTATTTTTGTTGCAGCACATATACGCAGATTGACTTTGACAGGCGCAACAACCGAAACATAGCAAATGGTGGTTCTTAATTCTGATTGGCTGAATCCCCTGAAAAAACAGTCTGCACACCGATTCCTGCACGCAACGGTCATTTGTGCCCGGCTTTGTGCGTCGGATTTGCGCTCGAAAAAACATGAAGGTTGAAGGACTATGCTCGGATCGCAATACCGCGTTAATTTGTGTGCGCTAATGTTTTTTTGCGTGCACAAAAAGAAGTGCGCTGCGCGAACGCATTTGCGCGAGCATTGTAATAGGGCCTAAATTGGGCCCAAAAGGGAAAGGGGGAAAAGAAAAGAGCGAGAGAGAGAAAAAACAAACAAAAAAAACACAGTAAAAGATGGCTAAAGGCCAATGTCGTGACCGTACTGGCTCACTCCTAAGACCTATAAGTGCCCCAGAAGGCCACGGACGACTCATGTCACGAGGCCAAGGAACCCAGGGGCCAAAATGGCAGGCAGAGCCATGGTAACCGCCAAACTGGCTCACCCTGGGAGAACCCAAGAGCGCCATCATAACAAAAAAAAAAGGGGGGGAGGGTAGGCAACCAACTGCAGGATAACCGGTGTCGTAAGTCTTCCAGCTGCAGGCAAAAACAAATGCCTGCGAAAACCACAGAAAAACAAAAGGGACCCTAGAAAAGCGTTCCAAAGGCTCAAGAGTAGTCATATTTTGAAAGAAGGGGCTAAATATCATCAGCCCGGATCCAAACACGATGGGCCTGCACCCTCGTCTGCTCGGGTGGGTGAAGGCAACGCGTCGGTATTTAGCAGAGCCCGAACTTCATCTGGAGTGGACACAGAGCACATTCTTCCAGCAGGCGCCATCACTAAGGAGCCAGAAGGACCCCAACAGTAACGAACTCCCCTGTTTCTCATGAGGGCTGTCAATTCACGAAAACGGCGGCGTGCCATCAGGGCGAGAAATTATAAGTCCCGGTAGACAGTAATCTGCATATCTTTATAGGTCACCGCCAGAACAGATCCCGCTTTCTGTAGCACCTTGGCATGAATGGAGATATTAGCAGTAGTAGCAATGACAGCCCTAGGGGCCGCAGCAGGCGCCGCAGCTGCCCTGCGCACCCTAAAGGCGGAGGTGACCGGTGCAGGAGAACCCGGAGGCAAACCCAGCAGCATATTCACTAGGCCCAGAACACATGTCATCAGGTCATCTTCACCCATAGTCTCAGGAATACCTCTGAGCAGTAAATTACAGCGGCGATGTCTGTTTTCTAAGTCCATAACAGTGGCCGACAAAGCTGTCACCTGGGACTGAAGATCTTCCAGCCGGGTCCTAGTTCCTGCCTCCTCTTCCTCCAGTGCCATCAAACGGGTCCCCATAGACACAGAGCCAGATGAAATAGCTGCAATTTCGGTCCTAACCTGCGAGAGGTCAGACTGCCATAGAGCTCGTAAATCCTCATAGAGCTGCCGTATGTCGTCTTTAGTAGACAGCTGCGGGTGCGGGGGAACAAGCGCTTCCAGGCTCCGACAGGACAGATCAGCAGGAGACTCAGCTAAGTCCGGAGGCTCCGCAGGAGGCAGATGCCGCTGACAGGCTAGTGGACCACCCAAAGAGATCCTAATGTCAGGGAGAGAGGGATCCTCCGACTCCCTCCAGCTTCTTGCTCTTCATCCCCATGGTAATGGGAGATGCCAGCAGGTAAGTAGGCCGCAACCAAGATGGCCGCCGTCCCACTATCACATGCAGTCTGGTGCAGGGTCCGGGCAAAAGTACCTCCCGGGGGGGTCAAGGGAGGTACACTTATATCAGGGAGCTCAGCAGTAGTGTTCTGGCGATGAACCGAGCTGCAGATCGGGGTTTATGTGAGCAAAATCAGCAAAAATAATACTCGGCAGCAGGAGCTCCTCCACCATGCGACCAGCACAGCTCAGCGTCCAGACACGCCCCCTGGGTATCCTGTTCTTGATTACTCTCCTCATAGACCCATCTATGGGCCATGAGAGTTCCTTGGTTTATGCATAGCAGACCTGAAAGTCACACGGTAGGACAATGTGACACACAATGTTCTATCAGACCTCTAGATCAGTGTTCCTCAACTTTTTATGGAGAAGTACCCATGGAGGTCTAAAACAAATGACTAAGTACCCCTATCTCGAGAAAGTAATTTCTATTGATTAGGTGTGATGGTTTCAGTATATGTGTGTTTGTGATGGGTTCTGTGTGTACAATGTTACAATATATATACAGTATATATTATAAAACAAACCACGGGAAGGTTGCACTCAACCTAAACTAGCAACAACAGCGGTGCATCTAAGACATGTAATACAAAACACCAGGAAAGAGCACTCCATATTAATCACCATCTTCCTCCACCATTTTCTGCAACCAAAAAAACACAATTTCAATATGTTCAAAAAAACCTGACTGAGGTAATAAATAATGGGGATTTAGTTTACAAAGTATGATCATAGTTTGCTTAAGCCTGTCAAAAACGCCAATGTACCCCATCGTTGACAGGTCCTATCTATATTTATTACCTCAGTCAGGCTTTTGAATATTTTGAAATTGTGTTTTTTTTGGTTGCAGAAAAATGGTAGAAGAAGATGGTCATTGATATGGAGTGCTCTTTCCTGGTGTTTTGTATTAAATGTCTTAGATGCACCCGCTATTTTTGCTAGTTTAGGTTGAGTGCAACCTATCTGTGGTTTGTATATATATATATTGTAGCGCTGGTTTTAAATCCCCTGCCGTGTAGTACTTATTTTTGGCCACCGGAGGGAGACAAGAGCGATGTGAGACACTGAACATTGGGACTACATTTCCCGGCATGCTTTGCGGGCGGGGACAGGAAGTGGGTGGGGGAGAGACGCTGACATCCTGAGCCTCGTGGAGAGAGCTAGCAGAGCGCGCCTAGGAGTGAGAAAAGCAAGATGCAGTGTAGCTGAACTGGACAGTGACCAGGCCAGAGCGCAGGTGGGGCCTGACAGAGCTGGAGACCGGGTTTTTCCGCTTTTATCTATGAAGACCCAGTGATCCATCACAGTAACCTGAGCTGATACCGAGTGAGCGGGAGGACCCCGAGTTAGGAGAACCGCAGATCGATCCAAGAGGGAGTGCAGGCGGAGAGCTGGACTACTGAGGCAGATACAGACAAGCCAGACAGCGGAGCCGGTGACACAGAGAACCCCAGTCAAAATTGAGCGGAGAGACGTCCTGGGTCGAGCGGCGCACAGAGTATCTGGCGGATGGGTGAGAGGCCTTCCAGGCCGTTGTGAAAATCAAAAGTACGCTGCAGTTTGTTTCAAAACCCACAGGGCCCCAACTTGACTAGTCGAAGATACCTCATAAATAATTCACTGGCCAGTTGAATATTGTACCCGGGTACCAATACACTCACACACATACACTCTTTGGGACATAACCTGTACGGGACTCACTCCCCAACCACAAAGGGGGTTAAAGATATATTTTTCTCTTTTCCGCTGCGCGTTTCTCGAATTACGAAGCATTGTATTTCTTTTCCGCTGCGCGTTTCTCGCATTACGAAGCTTTGTATTTCTTTTCCGCTGCGCGCTTCCCGCATTACGAAGTACTGTAAATATATATATATACCGTGTTACTCATTATATGCCAGTTTATCCAGTAAACTATATAATTTATAAAATCCACGACGGTGCTGGAGTATATTTATTCCCTAGTGCGGGGAGACTGACCCAAGGTTCAATTTCAGCGGCTCCTCCGGGAGTGAGCGCTACAATATATATATATATATATATATATATATTACTGTATATACACAGTATCTCACATTACACCCTTCAAATTTTTGTAATTTTCTATTATATCTTTTCATGTGACGACACTGGCAAAATGACACTTTGCTACAATGTAAAGTAGTGAATTTACAGCTTGTATAACAGTGTAAATTTGCTGTCCCCTCAAAATAACTCAACACACAGCCATTAATGTCTAAACCCGATGGCAACAAAGGTGAGTACACCCCCAAGTGAAAAAAAATTCTAAATTGGGCCCAAAGTGTCATTATTTTGTGTGGCCACCATTATTTTCCAGCACTGCCTTAACCCTCTTGGGCATGGAGTTCACCAGAGCTTCACAGATTGCCACTGGAGTCCTCTTCCACTCCATGACGACATCACAGAGCTGGTGAATGTTAGAGACCTTGCGCTCCTCCACCTTTCATTTGAGGATGCTCCACAGATGCCCAGTAGGGTTTAGGTATGGTGACATGCTTGGCCAGTCCATCACCTTTACCCTCAGCTTCTTTAGCAAGGCATTGGACCCTTTGAAGGTGTGTTTGGGGTCGTTATCCTGTTGGAATACTACCCTGCGGCCCAGTCTCCGTAGGGAGGGGATCATGCTCTGCTTCCGTATGTCACAGTACATGTTAGCATTCATAGTTCCCTCAGTGAACTGTAGCTCCTCAGTGCCGGCAGCACTCATGCAGCCCAAGACCATGACACTCCTACCACCATGCTTGACTGTAGGCAAGGCACACTTGTGTAGCCCTGTGTTTAATTTGGCTCTGAGAAGTGCAGCTGTATGCCTCTAGAGGGAGCCAGAGTGCAACGTATGGCAAGAGACTGTAATAGACTTATGGACTACGTCCCCCAGAAACCCTTGTGAGAGAGGAAGGAAGTAAGCTCTGGCACCAGGAAGTATGTGCAGCTTGGGCAGAACTGAGAAAGCGGTGAGAGAAGGCAGTCGCTTGTGTGATACTTTCTGAGTATTGGGAGGAAGGGGGGGGGGTTAAAGGACCATGATGTACATAGTACACCCTTGGTCCTTAAGAGGAATTTTGCCCAGTATGTACTATTTAGATTGGTGGTCCTTATGGGGTTAATGGCATTTTAGTAGTTAATGGGTAAGCTACATGCCTCACAGTGTATATATTTCACATTTTCTCTTGATAACTGGCATTTTTTAGGAGATAATGTCTACATGCCCCACAGTGTATTCATTTCATGTTTTCCCTTGATTAATGGCATTTTAGGGGTTATTGGATAGGCTACATGCCCCACAGTGTATTCATTCAGTGGCGGAAGTACCAGGGTCGCAGCGGTCGCAGTTGCGACCGGGCCCTGGCATTCCGCCACTGGAGGGGGGCCCAGCGCCGCCACCAGATTCCGGCAATCAGCGCCGGAATCTGGGAGCCGCGCGCTGGCCATCCCTCTCCCTACGCGAGCAGCCGCTGACATGCAGCTTGGCCGCTCACGTGGGAGAGAAACCACCTGACCAGCGCACGAGACCTCGCGCTGATCAGGTGGTTTCCGGCGAGCGGCCAAGCTGCATGTTTCCAGCGGCCGCTCGCCAAGGAGGAGAAGACGCCGATGGAGCCTGCCCTGGGCCTGGGGCCAGCAGAGCAGGTAAGAGCTGGGCTGGGGGCAGTATATCCATGAGCTGGGGGGCAGAGCTGGGGCAGTATATCCATGTGTTGGGGCAGTATTTCCATGAGCTGGGGGCAAAAATATCCATGTGTGAGCTGGGGCAATATATCCATGTGTGGCCTGGGGGCAATATATTCATGTGTGGTCTGGGGGCAATATATGTCCATGTGAGCTGGGGGCAATATATATGTCCATGTGAGCTGGGGGCAATATATATGTCCATGTGAGCTGGGGGCAATACTATCTTTTTTATATTGCAGAAAAAAAAAAGGTAAAAATATGGATCTTTTTTTGGGGGGGTTGGGGGGGCCCTTCATGGATTCTTGCACCGGGGCCCTCAGGTTTCTAGTTACGCCACTGTATTCATTTAAAGTTTTCCTTTGATTAATGGCTAATGGGCAGGTTAAATGCCACACTGTTTATTATTTTTATTTTATTTCCCATCTTTAATGGCATTTTAGGGATTATTATGGAAGTTAGAATCTAAAGGGTCTATTCATCTGTAGATCCTTTGCTTTTTGTCAGAGTTCGGGGGAAACCATTTCGCCATAAATATGGTGGATTCCCTATTTAGCAAATGGTCACCGTAAATTGTGAAAATTGGAGTCGCTGAAGCAGTTATCGGACATCGGTGAAAACCGCTGAATTGCGGCAAATAAAATATTGAATTTATGTATCTGGTTAGTATCATTGCATTGCATTACTCATTGCATCACATTACTCTGGAATCTTATTTATATACTGTATACTTATTTAGTTTTTTCAGTGGTTTTATTTAGTGGTGAAAATGATTAGTGCCCCCCCAGTTTTGACTGTGGTATCTTATGTGACCCCCTACTTATTGTTCCTAGAGTCGCCACTGAATTGAAGACATTACTTTACAATAGGGAAGTGCAGATAAACACTACACTTGAGCCACAAGTCCAGCCAGTGGCGTAGTGTGGGGGGGTGGTGGCCCCGGGCGCAGTTTTTTTAGGGGCGCCGTAGTGGGCCCCTGCTGATTTCCCTGCCCTGTGATGGTCATCAGGGCACACAGGCAGCCAGCGGCGCACTCTGGAAATGCCGCGGTGGCGCCTGCGCCGCCCCCTCACGTGACGTGTCACGTGAGGGACGGCACCAGTGCAACGTGCCTGCTCCAGTTTTAGACTGGGATGCAGGCACGCTGCAGGTGCCACCACGGCATTTACAGAGTGCGCCGCTGGCTGCCTGTTAAGTGCACTGATGACCATCACAGGGAAACCGGCGGGTGCCCACTATGACGCCCAAACCGGGCCCCCCCTACCGACCCGCAGGCCCTCAGAGCTGGTGAGAAAGGGGGGCAATATATATCCATGTTTGAGGTGCTGGGGGCAAATATATTCATGTTTGAGCTACTGGGGGCAAATATATTCATGTTTCAGTTACAGGGGCAAATAAATTCATGTTTGAGCTACTGGGGCAGTATATATCCATGTTTGAGCTACTGGGGCAAATATATTCATGTTTGAGCTACTGGGGGCAAATATATTCATGTTTGAGCTACTGGGGGCAAATATATTCATGTTTGAGTTACTGGGGGCAAATAAATTCATATTTGAGCTACTGGGGCAGTATATATCCATGTTTGAGCTACTGGGGGCAGTATATATCCATGTTTGAGCTACTGGGGCAAATATATTCATGTTTGAGCTACTGGGGCAAATATATTCATGTTTGAGCTAGTGGCAGGGCCGGATTAACATAGGGGCAGATGGAGCAGCAGCTCCAGGCCCATGCCTCAGAATAGGCCCAGAGAAAAGATAACTATGTCTGCATGTGTACCCATGTATCTCCAACTCCATAGCAGCTACAGGGTCAACTGAGGTATCACTGGAAAGACCAGAGCATGGCCTTTCCAATGATACCACACATGACCAGTTTAAGTAAAAACAATAAAATAATAAATATTTACTTTTTTCTTTCCAACAGTAATATTTTTCACTTTCAATTATAAAGTAAATAATGATGCTGCACTAACTAACCATCACATTTCTCATGTCACCAACAAGTGTGGAGGTGATGGGTGATGGTACAATCCATTGTTACGAATTGTTACATCAAAAACCTAAACTGCTGCACTGCAGCGAAGAGCACCGTGGGGAACTTTGAACCCCTGCATCACTAATCTTTACACCTCACAAGTGAGGTGTCATTGAACAGGGCAGAGTCTGGCCTTTGCATTAATACCAAACCTGCCCATGTAAAATCTAAAAGAAAAGAAAAATTTTTTTATTTATTTATTTTTAGTTCCAAAGCGATGGCATTGTCCATTTGTCACGAATAAAATGAGCAATACCACTGCCATTACTCAACTTCTAATTTCCCACGCTGGGAGCAAGGTCAGTGTTTTATACATAGTCATATTATTCTTTAAAAAACATGTTCCAAAAAACATGTTCCAAAAAACATGTTCCAAAAAACATGTTCCAAAACATAAGGGAAATATTTCCTTTTTTTTTTTTTTTTCATTTTTCGGTTCAAATTGTGTATTTTCTCAGAAAAATGCAGTAACAGGTTCCCATTTCACATTTTTTAATCATGAGTGCCCTATAGAATATATAGCCACAAAGGTTTGGATGATAAAATGGTAAAAAAAAAATGTTTTACACTCTTTAAATGATTGAAATCTGAATGAAAAATTAATCACACAGTATCTGCCTGGTTAGATATACCCGTATCTGTGCACTATTAAATAACCAAAAATATGTTTTCATTTCACTAAATTACAAAAAAGCCCACCAAAATCTTCAACTCCAGGCCCATAGAGATCTTAATCCGGGCCTGGCTAGTGGGGGCAATATATATCCATGTTTGAGCTACTGGGGCAAATATATTCATGTTTGAGCTACTGGGGCAAATATATTCATGTTTGAGCTGCTGGGGGCAATATATATCCATGTTTGAGGTACTGGGGCAAATATATTCATGTTTGAGCTACTGGGGGCAAATATATTCATGTTTGAGCTACTGGGGGCAAATATATTCATGTTTGAGCTGCTGGGGGGCAATATATATCCATGTTTGAGATGCTGGGGGCAATATATATCCATGTGTGAGCTGCTGGGGGCAATATATATCCATGTGTGAGCTGCACATTACTGTGGGTTTTATTGCCGTGGAGCTCTGTGATACAATGTAATGTGCAGAGTGTATGAGCTTATCACAGTTAAGGGGTTCAATGCCCTAATGGTGGAAGGGAGTCGGGGCATGCTAACGTGTCCACAGGTTGGGGGGGGGGCGCACAATTCTTGGCTGGCCCAGGGCGCTGACAACCCACGCTACACCACTAAGTCCAGCTTGTGGCAAGAGTGGATTGGTGATCTTCAACTTTAAGATCTACAGGAAACGTTATGTATAATGTCTCCAGTGGTTATATGATTGGCAACTGTGGAATAGGGCTCTTGGCAATATAATGGCTCTGGGAGTGTACAAAAGCTCTGGTTACGTTTACACCAGGATTGGAATAGGCCCCAATGTGGGTATCCATATTGGAATGTGTTGGGAAAGAGACAGCGTGTGTACTTTATGTGTAAATATGTATACGTAGGTAGCTCTACAATTTGTCAAAATAGGAGGCTGCATATGGAGCCTCTTGTGATGGAATGATAGGCAGGCTCGGTGACCTGACCTGATTACCTTTTAAACATTAGTGACGCCACACTGACACTCTATGTTTGCAGACAGGGCAAAAATTCTACAAACTGTGCATTAATGATTCTCTGTTCACATGTGAGCATTCCATACACTTACAGCTCTGCATTCATGCGCATACTAAGACCCCAGAAAAATACACACCTGCGTTCACACGCTCCTGTCTACTAAGAGAACCATATTACCCTTCTTAGTTAAAATACAAAGGGTTCATTTTTTTTCTTCCATGCATTCACTGGAACATTCATTGGCTTGCCCATAAAGGTCTTTATTAAGGGATGTCAATCTCTAATCGATGACAGCCAAAGACAAGTCTTAGGTTTATATGGCTTAATCATATGCATTTCTGCAAATTTCAATTGAAAAGGAGCACTTCCAAATACCTGAGTATTCTGCTTCTGTAAGCAAAACTGTGAGGCGTGGGTGCTTTAGACTAGCTGAAGTCTGTATTTGACCAGCACTCACACAATGAAGTTCAGCAGATAGCTTTAACTCAGCAAAACTGACACGTAGAAAGATGAATCCAGTTGAAGAGTTTAATGATCAGACTGACAATCTTGTTAGTGTACAGCTATGCAGCTAAAAAGACTTTAGTTTGTCCAGCAGTGATCACAGAATGGCTGCTACAGTTGTGTTCAAAATTATTCAACCCCCACTGAAATTGAGTGTTTTGGCCAGTTTGACATTGATTTTGATCATTCAGTCATCTTGCTTACAATTAAATCAAAGAGGCGGGTGTAGGTCAGACAAATATAACACTAACATTTATAATGAAATAACCACAAATGTCTTTTCTGTGCTCACATCATTATCAGTTTTATTCAACCCCCAAGTGACATTCAATCTTAGTACTTAGTACAACATCCTTTTACAGTTATAACAGCTTTTAAACGTGAAGCATAGCTTGACACAAGTGTCTTGCAGCGATCTACGGGTATCTTCGCCCATTCGCCATGGGCAAAAGCCTTCAGTTCAGTCACATTCTTAGGCTTGCGCACTGCAACTGCTTTCTTTAAGTCCCACCAGAGGTTCTCAATCGGATTTAAGTCAGGTGACTGCGATGGCCACTCCAAAATGTTCCAGCCTTTAATCTGCAACCATGCTCTAGTGGACTTGGAGGTATGCTTGGGATCATTGTCCTGTTGAAAGGTCCACGTCTCCCAAGCCTCAGGTTTGTGACGGACTGCATCACATTGTCATCCAATATCTCCTGGTACTGAAGAGAATTCATGGTACCTTGCACACGCTGAAGCTTCCCTGTACCTGCAGAAGCAAAACAGCCCCAAAGCATGATTGACCCCCCGCCATGCTTCACAGTAGGCAAGGTGTTCTTTTCTTCATAGGCCTTGTTCTTCCTCCTCCAAACATAGCGTTGATCCATGGGCCCAAACAGTTCTAATTTTGTTTCATCAGTCCACAGAACACTATCCAAAAACTTCTGTGGTTTGTCCACATGACTTTTGGCATACTGCAGTCGACTCTTCTTATTCTTTGGAGACAGCAAGGGGGTGTGCCTGGGAGTTCTGGCATGGAGGCCTTCATTACGCAGTGTGCGCCGTATTGTCTGAGCTGAAACTTCAGTACCCACATCTGACAAATCTTTTCTCAGTTCCTCAGCAGTCACACGGGGACTTTTCTCCACTCTACGCTTCAGGTAGCGCACAGCAGTCGAAGTCAGCATCTTCTTTCTGCCACGACCAGGTAGCGTTTCAACAGTGCCCTTTGCCTTGAATTTGCAAATGATGCTTCCTATGGTCTCTCTTGGTATGTTTAACATCTTTGCAATCGTCTTATAGCCATTGCCCTTCCTGTGAAGAGTAATCACCTCTTCTCTTGTCTTCCTGGACCATTCTCTTGACTTCACCATGTTTGTAACCACACCAGTAAGGCTAGGGTCAGACCAACGCATTTTCGCGTTGTCTGTGAAAAAGTGCGTTCGAACGAATGGACGCATTTTTTCACGGAGTACGCGATAGCGGTCATACGATGCGCATTTGCGTTCGTGTTTTTGTACGGATCATCAATAAAACACTTTTGCATCTGGACGTTATGTTGGCCGGACATTAGCAGTGTCTGACATCTCCAAATCACGCACACACGCCGCTAGCGGACGCAGCGCACTCTGTACGACCGTACTAGTGGTTTCACGTTCTCGACAAAATGCGTTCGTTTGCCACTTGCGTTGCGTGGACGAACTTTCGTGCGGCCGTTCTTCGTGTGTTCCCGGCATTGGACGTCATTTGCTGCTAGCACGGCCGTGATTTCGTGCGGCTAAACGCACGTTAAAACTGCTTTCGTCTGACCCTAGCCTTAATGTCTAGAAGGAGCTGAGTATCACAGTCATTTTAAAGCTGCTTAATTGGTGCTTATTATGCTTTATTGCTGCTCCGTGACATCCACAGGTGTTTTCAATACCTGAATGAAAACACTTGAATGAACCTCTGTTCTTCAGAGTGATAGTCTTTAAGGGGTTGAATAATTGTGTCAATGAAGAATTCACAAAAGAAACATTTACTACTGTATTACAAAACCAATTGATGTCATTTTAGTTGCACATGGTTCTTTAAAAAGTCCTTGTAGGATTTCATTCTGAATACAATTACAAATGTACACTAAATTCCCTAAAACCCTTTACAGCATTGGGGGTTGAATAATTTTGAACACAACTGTATGTGACCATGAAGTAACTAACAACAAGACACTAAGCAGAGGGGTGGGAACTAGCTGGATACAGAAAAGCTAGGGAAACCCAGAAGGGACAAAATAACTATGAAATCAATAGCATGTAAGCAGGAAAGGCAGATTCAACACAAAATTGAAAAATATACAAGAAATCCTAAATCATGGGACATGACACTGAGCTTTTACTGCTAATAATTTGTGTTAGTTGTACTCTATTCCTTTGACAATTGCTTTTTATACACAGTGCTCCATACACTACATGCTGGATATGCCTCAACAGATGTCGGCTCAGTTAATCACATAGAGAAACATTGGGTAATATTTCTCATTAAGCCAATGTTTCTCTATGCGATCAGCTGAGCTGATGCTTACAAGTACAGCTTGGCGATTAAAACTGAGGTACATTTGCCAAAGACGACTCTGCTCTTAATGAATGGAGCCCTTGGTTAATAATAAGGTGTCTCAGAGCTGATATGGATTTCATGCTGCATCATCTGCAGGAAAAGTTACATATTACATAGTTACATAGTTATATAGGCTGAAAAAAGACATGTGTCCATCGGGTTCAGCCTCTCCCACATAACCTACTGCTGTTGATCCAAAAGAAGGCAAAAAACCCAGTCTGAAATGCTTGCCAATATGCAACATACTGGGAAAAAATCCTTCTTGACCCAGAATGGCAGTCAGATTTCTCCTTGGATCAAGAAGCTTTTACCCACATATTAAATATTATAACCCTTAATATTCTGTGTCTGCAGGAAGTCATCCAGTCGTTTTTTAAAAGTCTGTACAGACTCTGACCCAACCACCTCAACAGGCAGAGAATTCCACAGCTTTATTGTTCTCACCGTAAAATAACCCTTCCTATGCTTTAAGCTAAATTTTCTTTCTTCCAGTCTAAATGGATGACCCCTTGTCCTGTGTATATACCTGTTAATGAATAGGTTATCAGACAATGGTTGATAATGGCCCTGTATATATTTATATAAGGTTATCAGATCCCCTCTAAGGCGCCTTTTCTCTAAACTAAACAGGTTTAAGCTTGTTAGTCTTTCCTCATAACTTAACCCTTCCATCCCCCTTATAATTTAGTTGCCCGTCTCTGCACTTTTTCTAGCGATATAATATCTTTTTTTAAGACAGGTGCCCAAAATTGCACGGCATATTCAAGGTGCGGCCTGACCATTGATTTATACAGAGGCAAAATTATGTTTTCATCCCGTGAGTGAACTCCCTTTTAATGCATGCCAGTACTTTGCTGGCCTTGGCGGCTGCTGTTTGACATTGCACATTGTTACTTAGTTTGAAGTCTATGATTATTCCCAAATCCTTCTCCTGCTTGGATTTCCCTAACTCCGTACCATTTAGGGTATACATTGCTTGTGTGTTCTTCACTCCAAAGTGCATAACTTTACATTTATCTAGATTAAATTTCATCTGCCATTTAAGTGCCCAGTCCCCCAATCTATCTAAATCCCTCTGCAGCGAAGTAACAGTCTATATAGTTATTTTAAAAACAGACCTGTTTCACACAAATTGCTATTTTAGACATCAGCAATAGTGTCGGTGCTTTATGGATATATTTTAAAATGGTAATAATTAGCATTTGTATAAATCTGGTATGAGTTTTGGAAATAAGCCAAGAGTATTTGCATCAGAGGATTATAAATTATATATACATCAATGAAATTAAGGTTACTCTAATCGATCCTGCAGAAATAGTAATTTGTGTAATTATGAAGCCAGATTTCCTTTCACTCTTTGAAGTGTGTATCCATTCACCACGATGTAGGAACCTCAAAAAAAATTAGGGGACGGGGCGGGGGGTTTAATAGAATTTCCAGTGTATGGCCTTAAAAGGCATACAGGGTTATTCACAAATACCCGATCTGGCCCCGAAATGGGACCGAACAGTGAATTTCCCCGTACGGTGCCATTTCGTGGCCATTCGGCTATTCAGAGAGTAGGCAGCTTGCCAAATTTTGGCGAACTGCCATCAGGTACGGTGCCTGTTCCAAGACAGTGAAATCCCCCATAGAGAAGCAATGGTTAATCTATTCAGAGAACACTGAACAGCAGTGAAATGCCCTGCTGGTCAGTGCTTTCATTCGGCAGGTTTATTCAGGCGAATCCCATAGGCTTCAATGTTAAAAATATTCCCGTTTTTTGCAATATCTAAAAAACCGTTTATTCATTTAATCTGCAGTAAAAAAGACTATTTATTTATTAACATGTTTTAGGCATTTTTTGGTGAATTTTTATGTTTTTTTTTAAATAGCATTTTTTCTTTTTTCTGTAACAGACCTTTTTATTATCATTCATAGGACCTTACATGCTAATTCCAGACATTTTAGTTCAGTACTTTTTTTTGCATACAGCCTTTCAATTTTGACTCTTTCAATCGTATTGGTTTTTTTTTTTTTTACCCGTCCAGCGGCATGTCGGCTTTCTTCTGTGGCTGGTCGGCGCTATGTCCGGCAATTCATCGGCTGCGTTTGGCGGGCCTCCGCGGGTTTACGGCTGTTGCCTGGCAGGTTGGCGGTGGCGGGCTTGCGGTGGTTTACAAGATCGGATCTGATAATGTATCAGATCAGATAGTTGCTGCCTGATTTAAAAAAAAAAAAAAAAGACGGAAAACTGCCAAAATTATCATTTTGTTGGTTTTGTGGCTTTTTCTTTCGGTTGCTTTTCCCCACACTCCAAGGACCCTACGGTGAATGCAGAATTCCCCAAAGTGCTGGGGGAACAAGAGCACCGAAATGTCGCCAACATTTCAGTGCTCTGTGAATAACCCCTATAGCAGTGGCGGAAGTACCAGTGTCGCAGCACTTGTGACCGGGCCCTGGCATTCCGCCACTGGAGGGGGGCCCAGCGCTGCCGCCAGATTCCGGCAATCAGTGCTGGAATCTGGGAGCAGTGCCGCCTGCTGTTCCTATCCCTATGAGCGGCTGCTGACTTGCAGCTTGGCCGCTCGGGTGGGATGGGAACCACCTGACCAGCGCACGAGATCTCGTGAGAACTCGGCTGCGCTGGTCAGGTGGTTCCCAGCGAGCGGCCAAGCTGCATCATGCCAGCGGCCGCTCCCAGGGAGAAGAACAGCGCAGAGCAAGGTGAGCGCTGGGGGCAATATACACCCATGAACTGGGGGCAATATATATCCATGAGCTGGGGGCAAATATATATCCATGAGCTGGGGGCAAATATATATCCATGAGCTGGGGGCAATATATACCCATGAGCTGGGGGCAATATATATCCATGTGTGAACTGGGGCAAATATACCCATGTGTGAGCGGGGGGCAAATATACCCATGTGTGAGCTGGGGCAATATATACCCATGTGTGAGCTGGGGCAATATATCCATGTGAGCTGGGGGCAATATATATCCATGTGAGCTGGGGGCAATATATCCATGTGAACTGGGGGCAATAAATTCATGTGAGCTGGGGCAATATATATATCCATGTGAGCTGGGGGCAATATCAATCCATGTGAGCTGGGGGCAATATCAATCCATGTGAGCTGGAGGCAATATATATATCCATGTGAGCTGGGGCAATATAAATCCATGTTAGCTGGGGGCAATATATATATCCATGTCATACTATCTTTTTTATATTGCAGCAAAAAAAAAGAGTAAAAATATAGATCTTTTTTTGGAGGGGTGGGGGGCTTCATGGATTCTTGCACCAGGGCCCTCAGGTTTCTAGTTAGGCCACTGCCCTAATTAAACTACTGCCAGCTAAGTCTAATTGTTTATTTCCATTACTGTCTATGATCTGTAAATCAAGGGAATCCAGTAACATAAGGCTGATAAACTAAAATCATGCAACAAATCCTCAAAGACACACAACCTTTATTCAAACCTAACTGTTAATAGGAGCTCTTAAATGGAAAAGTCTTGTTGTCCATTTGTAGCTCATTGTTAGCAGCTCTATTCCAACCAAGTTGCTGTATCAGCTGCTTGAGTCTGAATATTTTTGAGCTGCTGATTAAGAATGGCAGCAGCGTCACAAGCCATTACTGGTATTGGCTCTTGGAGTCCTTGGAGCCAAGCACGACCATGCACAAGCTTGCATGGGCACGATCGCACTGGAGTTGCCAAAGGGCACTGGGAACCATTCATTCTCAGTGTTCTACTGCCAACAGAGAGAAAGTGTCGAATGGCAATAACATGGAATATTGGTTCAGGGGTAAGTGCTGGATTTTTCAAAGTACTTAAATTGAAGTGTTGCAAAAGCAAAATCACATAAGACCAGGATCTGAGAGACTTTATTTTTTCGCAAAATATAGGCTTGAGATGAGAAAAACAAGCTATTCTCGGTCTAGTTGCAAATTAATGACTTCTATACAAAGTATAATATCCATTCATTTACATTGACCTGCTGCGATGTCCAAACCACAAGCAAAGCAGTTAGTGCGCACATGTCTATGACGAAAAGAGCAGAAAATAGTTTGTCATAGTGTCATTATGTCATAGTTCCCCCTTTTGGTTCCAATGTGGACCATGGCAGGATCAAACTAATCATAATTTTTTTGTGTAGAAATATTTTATTTTGATTTGTAATATTTACTTTACTAACTAAAAGTTATGGTTTATCACACTTGTCAGTAACATTTCAGCGTTTAGTGAACGGTGCCATGTAAGCATTTGGTTATTGCTGGAAAAAAAAGTAGATTTTGCACTGAATATTCCAAGAGGAAGTTTGTGATTCCTACATGTTCTGTGGCGTGTCCGTAATGTCATGGGCAGTGTGTGCCAGTGGGAGTATAATGGACCTTATTTCACTCTATTGCAGATCTAGAGAGAGGACCCAGGGGGACATTTGCCACCTGAGTTGCAATCCAATATAGGAGATACAGGGGACTTAAGGACATTTGAACCCTTGTATCTCCAGTTCTATACACTACATACAGGGTTATTCAAAGAGAAACGAAAAGTCACTGCACATTAGGTGACTTTTCATTCTCTTCAATTCGGTGCGATTTCACGATCCCATTTCGGCAACCCTGCGGTGTATTCAGCAAGCACCACAGGGCCGTCGTAGTGCAGGGAAAACCTGCCGAACACTCACCGCAAAACCCGGCAAATGTACACCAAAACCCGCAAAACATCTGGATTAACTCCGCCGAACATGCCGGAGAAACCCGATCACAGCGCAGAGCAGCCGCCGGAAAAACCCGACACCGCAGACGAATAGAGTGGAAAAAAAAAACACAGTACGCTTGAATGTTTGAAAAGTGAAACGCTGTTTGCAAAGAAACTACTGTACGAAAATGTCTGAAATTTACATATAAGATCCAATGAATGATAATAAAAAGGGCCGTTACAGAAAAAATAACAAACGGAAAAAATAATTTCGCAAAAAAAAATAAAAAATTCAGAGATACTGAAAAATCTAAAAATAAAGAAACTTTTTACTGCAGAATAAAATAATAAACGGTTTATTAGATATTGAATTAAAACGGGAATGTTTTTAACATGGAAGCCTATGGGATTTGCCTGAATAAACCTGTTGAATGAAACCACCGAATGGCAGGGCATTTCGGCAACCTTTCTCAGCTGTTTTGTGTTCTCTGAATAGACGAGGCATTGCTTCTCTATGGGGGTTTCACAGCCCTCGAACAGGTAACGAACAGCCACCGTATGTGCAGGCAATTCGCCAACATTTGGCAAACTGCCTGCTCTCTGAATAGCCGGTAACCTTACGCTGAATTTCAGCGTTCGGTTACCTTTCGGCCCCAAATCGGATCTCTTTAAATAACCCTGATAGTCAAGTGGGGTGTCATTGCAAAGGCCATAGTCTGGTCTTTCCAGAGATACTAAACATCTCCATGTAAAATGTACAATGTTAAGAAATAACATAAAGGGAAAAAAGTTTTTCCCCGAATTCTTGGTATAATTGCATATTTCCTTAGAAACAAATGGAGAACCTGTTACAGCATTTAGGGTTTCTGTAAAAAAAAATTTATCCTGCCAAATATATAACAACAAAGGTTTGGATGATAATTTGGGAAAATACATTTACATGTTGCAAACGATTGACATCTGAATAGAAATTTAAAATTTTACTGTGATATAGCATTCTGAAGTGACATGACATACAGTATATATACATTTAAATTATAGATTTTGAATCTTGTGGGGGGAAAAAAAACGATATACAAATTTGTCAGGGTCCAACAACGAAGCATGATTTCAAGACTGTAAGCTCCTATGAGCAGGGCCCTCTACACCTCTTGTTTCCATCTTATGTCATTTTAACTGTATCTCGTTTCCTTTGGTTATTGTAAAGCGCTGCGGAAACTGTTGGCGCTATATAAATGATGACAATAATAATAATAATAATAAACATGGTTTAAAATGCAATGAGGAAAAAAACGGTCAAAATTAACTGAGTACATTGGGTGAAATGGCTCAGCAGTCACAGGGTTAAACCCTATGGGCCATATTACAAACTTGTTGTTAACTGTAGCGCTGGCATGGTTTAGTGTTAACGCGCGCGTTAAAAAAAATTGCGCTCAATTCCGTATTACATTATTAACGCTACAACCGAGCGCAATCGTCTACCGTGTGTGAACCTGCGCGAACCATGCGTGAGCTTACTGTACTTCACGCGTCCTATACTTATGAGTATGAGTATATGTGTATACTTATAACATTATGAGCGCAAGCGCAAATGAATGTGCGCTACGATTAAAGTGGTATCACAATCTATTAGCGCAAATTACCGCATGGGCATTAAAAGGAAAATCTTTGCGATTATGAAAAACTGGCGCTAACGGCAAATCTGAACAACCTGGCTAAAAACCCTGGCCCAAAAAAAAAAAAAACAGCCCATAAAAAGGAATGCAGCAACAATATAATGGATGATGGCAGGTGTGTGTGTATTATTACTGTAGCATATGTGCTCATTTTGCATCATAGACGCCGAACCCGTCTCCGATGCCTCTGGCAGACGCAATTCAGTTGCGTTTGTTAGGTGTGTTTGGCTGAATGGGTGCAAAAAACTGCGCGCAAAAGATTTTTGCGCAAGATGGCACTGCGCCAGCATTTGTGCGTGTCCTGTTTGCGCGCGCAATTGATCGGCGGATGAAAAAAGTTGCGAGGATTGTAATTCCAGCGGTGATTTACACGCGCAAAAGTTTAACACTTGGTGTAAAATTTTCCGCTTTGCGCAAGGGTTTCTGAGCGAAGATTGTAATATAGCCCTGTGTATTTAATCCGTGGAGTTGACTTGGCATGACCATTTCCTGGATACAATAAAGATCTATAAACCTCTATCGTGTTTATACTAAAAAGCAGGTGTGGGCAACTACGGACCTCCAGATGTTTTGAAACTACATTTCCCGTGGAGCTCGGCTGCTCATTAAGTTTGAAGAGCCTCAAGGAAAATATAGTTCCAAAACATTTGGAGGGCCAGGTTTGCTGACCCCTGATTTATAGGAAGATTTGTCATTTTGCTGCCCTGTCCTGCGATACTTGTAATTAATAGAAATCCTAGTGGAATTTGTTGCTGATAAACATTTTATAAACCAAAAGAACAAAAAAAAGATGAGGACATCCCTTGGGGTCGTCAGTGGAGTCACAGCAACTTTCTGGAGCCGAAATGCAGACAGCACTGGATCTGAAGCATCACCAAGTAAGGCCTAGGTAGCGACCACAAACCAGGAGATGAAAGCCAAAAGCTCAGTGTCGGGGATAGGCTCCAGGATTCCACGTAACTTGAAATGCTTGCGGCGGTGGCATGTCTCCAAGGTCAGAACAACTGACCGAAATCTGGCAACCTGGGTCTGGAGCGCTGAGACACGGGAGGAGGCCGAAGCCTGCGTTGTCTCCAACTCGCAGGTGTGAGTGCGAAGCTCTTCAAATCCCATTCGAACCAATGACAAATCAGAGCGTAGAGCTGCGAGTTCCTGCATTCAGGAGGAGAAGGATGACGACCCCCAGGATGGCACGAATATCCTTCCTGTTCACCGGTAAATAATCTGGGTCTGGCGATGGGGAGAGTCGCCCAGCAAAAGATGGGTCCATGTTACAGGATTCTTGGTATGCCCCAACAGCCCCCTGGGAACTGGACAGATCTCCCACATCAGGCGAGCATCCCAGGGAGAGGCAGATATCTGGAAAATGGCCCTCCACCGCCCCGCTTGCCAATAGCCAGAGAGAGACAGGAGCGCCAGGAGATAAATAAAAGGAGGCAGAAGTCAGCAATATGGCAGCCGTCCTCACACCACTCCAGGCCCCAGGACCAGCAGTCTACAGGCGAGGAGGTTGGTACAAGACTCCGGCAGCCCGGCAAACACCGGTTGTCACCCCCACATGTGCCAGAAAGAGAGAGGGATATGAACCGGTATAACCCAAAAAAAAAATCAGGGGAATTTGCAGGAGCTACACAAAATGCGTCCTATCTCTTCGTCATCTAGCCACGCCCCCCTGGAGCTGCTATTGTACTCTTGCTTGATCAATGCAGCTCCTTATGGTAAATTAATGGGCCCTAAACTTTGTAAAGGAGATGCAAATTTGTGATTAGGTGGAAAAGAATGAGCTATTCTAAAAGGTAGCTTCTTCCTCTTGTCTTGAGCAGGAAAAAATTGTCTCACAGATCCTGGTGTTAGGTGATTCTGCAAAATCACTTAACCTAAACTTACCTCTGATCCCACAGTGCGGTGTCACGTTCACAATGGCGCTTCACGTTCACAATGGCGCTCACCACAGATCAGCGTGGTTTGGATCCTTTTGGACAGATTTCTGTGATACTCAAATTTATAGCAGTCAGGAAGGCCACACCCAGCACTCCCAGCCAGGGAGGTGAGACAGAATACTAGATACCACTCAGTAGCAAATGATTTTGTGACCAAGTGTCTGAGCGAAGGCAAGTTAACTATACAAAGACAGAGATAGCGTAGCAAGATATATAAAGAACTTGGGTTATCAAAAGCGTGGTCACAAGTACGTTCCAAGTTGGCACCAGAGAGGGTAGTCGTACAGGCAGGATTGGCAACAGAGAGGACTCCCATATACTTATTTTCAGTAATGTAGAATGAATGAATAATAAATGCAATAACATGCAGGGGCAGACCCACAATTAGAGAGTGCGGTATAATGTGTCTAACGACTTAATACCGACGAAGCAACATGAATGGCTGAAAGATTCAACAACCTGCATGGCAGACCCACAATCAGAGACAGTGTGATATGATGGGTCTATAGACTTAATACCAGCCAGGCAATGTGAGGAGTTGATGGATTCAGCAACCTGCAGGACAGACCCACAATCAGAGATAGCACGATAAAATCTGCACACACACTATGTGGATACAAAGTTCAACATACACACACATAGGGGATTAAAGAAAGAATCGTCAAGCAGGCAGTTCGGGTCAATCACAAGCGGGGTCCTCATACAGGCAGAATCTTCAACTTGGTAAAATACGCTGAGACAGATAACTGAGATCAGCTGGCGATGCGGGAATGACTCCACGTCAGGGCGACGAGCAGAATCTCGCGCCCTGCATTTAAGGCCGGCGGCTCCGCGTCATCATGCCAAGCTCCGTCCCTCCAGACACTGATCGACCAGCCTGAACTCCTGGCACCTGGCCAGCCAACGATGCCGCCAGGCGCCCAGACCCCCCTGGAAGCGCTGGGAGGGGGGGGGGGAGATGTGACAGCAGTGGTCGATGTGATCCGCCACTGCCTCGCTCCTTGTGCAGCAATAAACTGGGAACAAATAGTTCCCAGTGTTCCTACATGCTTCATCCGCACCTACTGTGAGATCTCGCTAGGGGTGAGCTAGCAGCAGGGTGTACTGGGCTCCATGGAATCTGCTGATATCTGCACCTCCCTATGAGTCTAAGGCCAGCTGCTAATACAGCTATAGCTGGGTTGGAACAGGTACTGTAAAAGAGAGGCAATTTTTTTCCTTCTAACGGCAACCATGGAATAGGGCCCTGTGCATTTCGAGGCTGTGTGTGTGTGTGTGTAAAGTGTTCCTGGTTCAGACCTGGGTGTTTTACAGCGCGTTCCTACGTGCTGTAAAGTGCTCGAACATTTCCTATGGGCATGGTTCACACCTGGGCGTTTACAGCACGTAGGAACGTGCTGTAAAACGCCCTACGCCCAAAGAAGTACAGGAGCTTCTTTGGGGCGTATTACAGAGCGTTTGCAGCCATAGACTTAAAAAAACACGCGTTTCTAATTGTCAAAAACGCTCATAAAACGCCCAACAAAAACCACGCATAAAACGCGCATATGAGATACGCTCAGGTGTGAACCCAGCCTTACTGTGCCTAGTTGTGTTTGGAGTGTTACTGTGACTGGCTGTGTGTAGGGTGTGGCTGTGTATTTGTTACTCTGCTTGTTTGTGTATTGGGTTTTGCTTTGTCAGGGGGTGGGTTTCTGGTTATGAGTTGTTACTGTATCTGGCTGTGTGTATATATTAACCCCTTCCCGACCGCTGACGTACCCTGTACGTCCTGTGTTCGGGTCTCCCTTAGACCCGATGACGTACAGGGTACGTCAGCGGCGCCAAATCCCCCCTCCGCCCGATACTCACCTCCCTCGTTGGATCCCACGTCGATCTGACAGGGAGGAAGCCTGCCCATGTGATTTACATGGGCAGGCGAGGCTGATGACGTCGCCACGCTGCGTGGTGACGTCATCAGAAGGTGCCCCCATGTGTTTCAATGGAGGGGAGGGGGGGCTCCTTCGGAGCCCTCTATCTCCCCAACCATTGAAGCTAGGGAGATGCCGTTTGCACCGCTGGAGAGGGGAGAGCCTCCCCTTTCCAGCGGTGTATGGCATTAACCATTTCGCCGCCGGATCACGTTGCGGCGCCAAAACGTGATTCAAACCTGGAGGGGGGCTGACATCTTGGATGTCAGCCAAGCCTCCAGGTCCCCCCCCACCCACTGACAACCTCACCATATGTGTGAGGATGTCAGTGGGCCAGTTAACCCTCTAGCTGCCATGTAGAGATAAGGGGATCCTAAGGATCCCTTTATCTCCCGATCCATGGCAGCTAGATGGTCATATTTGCCATCATTTGAAAGGCCTGATTATGGCCTTTCAAATGATACCAAACATGACCAGGTTTGGTTTTAAAAAAAAATGTAAAAAAAAAATTAAATAAAAAAAATAAAAAAAAATTAAATTAAATAAAAAAATGTTTTTTTTTTAAAGTTTTTTTTGTCTGGGGGGAGTTTAATTAAATAGGACCTAGGCTGTCATCTAAAAATAATTAGCACAAAATGGTCAGAATGAGCGCAGCGCACATAGGTGAACTGGCTCAGCAGTGAAAGGGTTAAAAGGTAAAATCATGTAAAGATTGGGTATTTCTATTCTCGGGATAAAATTTGGAAACTATTTAGCCGGGGTTTTTATTGGTGGTTATAGCTTTAGGGGATTAAATTACGAAAAAGTGTGTTTTTACCATTTTTTTCATCATATTTCATATTTTTTTTATATTAAATTATTGGATATGATGGAAATAATGGTATTTCTAGAAAGTCTATTTAATGGCGGGAAAAAGGGTGTATAATAGGGATGCACCGATACCACTTTTTTAAGACCGAGTACGAGTACCGATACTTTTTAAAAGTACTCACCGATACCAAGTACCGATACTTTTATTTAATGTCATGTGACCGCTTTCCAATAAGAACAGACCATATAAAAATGCCCCCGCTCACATGTATATCCCCCGATATATATATATATTCATACTGCCCCAGCTCATGGATTTGCCCCAGCTCACTCATGGATTTGCCCCAGCTCACTCATGGATTTGCCCCAGCACATGGATAATGCCCCAGCACACACATGGGTTATTATGCCCCCACAGCTCACACATGAGTATGCCCCCCCAGCTCATGGATATGCCCCCACATGGATATTGCCTCCAGCTCATGGATATGCCCCCTCATGGATATTGCCTCCAGCTCATGGATATGCCCCATCATGGATATTGCCTCCAGGTCATGGATATGCCCCCTCATGGATATGCCCCCTCATGGATATGCCCCCTCATGGATATTGCCTCCAGCTCATGGATATGCCCCCTCATGGATATGCCCCCTCATGGATATTGCCTCCAGCTCACGGATATGCCCCCTCATGGATATGCCCCCTCATGGATATTGCCTCCAGCTCATGGATATGCCCCCTCATGGATATTGCCTCCAGCTCATGGATATGCCCCCTCATGGATATGCCCCCTCATGGATATTGCCTCCAGCTCATGGATATGCCCCCTCATGGATATGCCCCCTCATGGATATGCCCCCTCATGGATATTGCCTCCAGCTCATGGATATGCCCCCTCATGGATATGCCCCCTCATGGATATTGCCTCCAGCTCATGGATATGCCCCCTCATGGATATTGCCTCCAGCTCATGGATATGCCCCCTCATGGATATGCCCCCTCATGGATATTGCCTCCAGGTCATGGATATGCCCCCTCATGGATATTGCCTCCAGCTCATGGATATGCCCCCTCATGGATATGCCCCCTCATGGATATTGCCTCCAGCTCATGGATATGCCCCCTCATGGATATTGCCTCCAGCTCATGGATATGCCCCCTCATGGATATGCCCCCTCATGGATATTGCCTCCAGCTCATGGATATGCCCCCTCATGGATATGCCCCCTCATGGATATGCCCCCTCATGGATATTGCCTCCAGGTCATGGATATGCCCCCTCATTGATATGCCCCCAGCTCATGGACCGCCCCCCCCGACGATACTTACCTTCCTGGGCGCCGCCGAGAATGTCTCCGCGCGCGCGCTCGTTGGAAGGACCCCAGCCGCGACCACGTGATCCCGGCTGGGGTCCTTCCAACGAGCGCGCGCGGGGAAACTTTCCCGGCGGCGCCCAGGAAGGTAAGTATCGTCGCGGAGAGCAGCTGCAGGGCCTGTCTGAATGCTCTATCTGCATTCAGACAGGCCCTGCAGCTGCTCAGTGTGTTTAATACTTACCTTCCTGGGCGCCGCCGGGGAATGTCTCCGCGCGCGCGCTCGTTGGAAGGACCCCAGCCGGGATCACGTGGTCGCGGCTGGGGTCCTTCCAACGAGCGCGCGCGTGGAGACATTCCCCGGCGGCGCACAGGAAGGTAAGTATTGCGGAGAGTGCGGGGCCGGCTGTCCGAATGCCGATAGAGCATTCAGACAGCCGCTGCAGCCCCTCGGATGCCGGAAGCCGGCTCAATGCCGGCTTCCGGTATCGGAAAAAATATCGGGGGTACTGCACGAGTACCAAGTACTCCTGCAGTACCCAGTATCGGCCCCGATACCGATACTAGTATCGGTATCGGTGCAACCCTAGTGTATAATATGTGTGGGTTGAATAAACAAGTAAGAGGAAAATTTGATCTAAACACGAGCAGCGCAGAAACGTAAAAACAGCAGCGGTCACTAAAGGACGGATTTGTGTAAAACCGCCCGGTCACTAAGGGGTTAAAGGGACACTCTAGGCAACATGACCACCTAAGCTTTTTTTAGGTGGTCATGATGCCCTGAGTATTCCCTTGTCTGTCCCCCCCTTCCGCCGCTCAGCCGATCGGCTGAAACAGCTGAGAGACGCGGATGACTTTACTCCGCCCTCCCAGCTGTCAGTCAGCAGAGCGGAATTCGTATTTCCCGCTTCTGCCGACTATTGCCGAGTAGGAGACGTCATTGCGTTTTCAGCGTGATGACGTCTCCAACTCACCGCAGTAACTGGCGACAGCGGCTGAGGATTAGTGTTGCGTGCATCATCTTACGCGCAACACTAATCAAAGAAGATGGAGCCGGGAGGAAGCCTGATTGGCTGGTTTACGTGAGAGGCGCGTATGCGCGCTTCTCACGTAAACCATTAGCCAAGTGAAAGATTTAGAAGGACGGGAGCGGAAGAGGAGGGAGGGGAGTATTAAAAAAAAAAAAGACGCTGTTGGAAACAAGTGGATTTTAGGGTAAGTATTGCAGTAAAACAAAAAAAAAAAATCCCTACCTATTTATTGAGGGAATAGATATAGTTTAATGTAAAAAAAACGGGGGGGGGAGTTTTTGATTAAAGTGTTCCTTTAAGTGTTCCAGTATCTGTGGATACAGATACTGTGTGTATAGGTTTTTCTGTGTCTGCTTGTGTGTATAAAGTGTTTCTCTGGGTATGAGGTCATTCATACTAGAGTCTGGTTGTGTGTGTGTTTTGGATTGTTGCCGTGTCTGGTGTGTGGGTTATTACTATCAGGTCTATTCAAAGAATGGACATCCTCAGGAGAATGACAGGGGAAGTGAAAATTCTAGGTCTAAATAGCCAAACCAGAAAAATTCTCCCCTTTATCTCACTTTCCAAATCGGCTATTTGGTCTAGGTTGTTCTCTTCTCCTGATTTTCACCTTTCACTGAATAACCCTGTATGACTGCATGTCATTACTATGGCTGTGTGTGTGTGTGTGTGTGTGTGGTGTTACAGCATGCGGTATTGCAGTCTGTGTAAGGAGTGTTGCTGTGCCTTGGTGTGCTTGGGTTGTGTGCAGGGTGGCGCTGTCTCTGGTACCTTTTTGTGCCTGTGTGATGCTGTGATGGCTGCCTGAATATGTGTGTGTGTCATTGTGTTTATGTTATGAGGCTGTCACTTGTGTTCCGTGACGTCACCGGGGCCGGGAGCGCGCCCACCAAACCTCTTGCTCGGATGCTTGTCACTCCTCCTTCACCAGCTCCTCTCACTCAGCCCGGACCCAGCGCGTGATTGGGAACCTCGCGGGCGCGAGCAGCAGTGCGGCGCGCCCCCGCGTGCCTGGCCAAGCTCCGAGGCCGCGCTTGGCTGTCTGTCCATTTACTCCGCTCAGGGGAGCCGTCCGGCGGGGCCACACACCGGGCCAGAGCGAGCGACAAGCCGGGCACACTCCCACCAACCCCCCCTACCCCGTGCCGGACATGCAGCCGCCCCCGCCGAGGCTGAGGAGCAGCAGGAGGAGGAGATGAGGCTCCGCAATGGCACTTTCCTGACTCTGCTCGCCTTCTGCCTGTGCATCTTCCTCTCCCTGTCCTGGTACACGGCGTTCAGCGGGCAGAAAGGTGAGGGCAACCTGCCACCCCTCCCCAAACACAGCCCCCGCATGCCATCCGGGGCCCTGCCAGCCTCAGGCACACCGTGCTGCCATGGGGCAACACCAAGGTCAGCCTCCCTCTATGCCGTGCCCGCCGCACTCCATGCCCAGGTCAGCCTTCATACGCTGCTCTATGCCAACCTTCGTGCCCATGCCAGCCTCTCTCTCTCCGTGCCCTGGTCAGCTTCCTCCCATGCCCGTCACGCCTGGCCAGAGTCTGGGTCTAGTCTGTGCATCCTGAGCTGGGTACCTGGCATTGACTGGCACCTGTGGGACTGGCAGCTCCTCTTCCCCACTGGCTGAGAGTGTTGGCAGGCTCTGGACTGGAGATATGGGCGAACTTCTGCCTGGCACATGGCATGGTGAGACGCTCGCTGCAGCTTTGCCCAGCCTGGCATCTCTTCTCATGGGATTGGTGTGGTGCTGTGTGGGCACTGGGTATTGTCTGGATCTGGCATTGTTCCTTGTCACGGATAGGGCTGCTTCACTCTGTGTCCAGTGATGGAAGTCTTTGTTACTCTGTGCCTGGACCAGTCTGCTGCTTCCCTCCATGTTACTATTTAACCATTTCATGACCTCACACCTGCTCTTCTGGGCATCCTGTGTGCTGGCCTCCATCACCTCCTATCTATATGGTCTGTTTCTCCCCCCCCCCCCATACGTTTATTCAGTATTGTCTGCCCTCCTGCCCCCTCCTCTGCACTCTCTTCTGATCTCCCCATCTCCATTGAGTATTTTCTATTGTCCCTTTTGTCCTTTTTAGTTTATGGTTGCCATGAATGCTGTTTCTCCTAGGTCTGGGTATCCCTGTCCCTCTTGATTTGTGCCGAACCCCAGGTCTGAATCCTATTTCCAGGAGAGGTGTCCTGCTGAGTGAAGACGTGTATGTGGTGTGTCCGCTTCTGGACCTGATGTATTTTAATATGGTGTGCCATAGCAAAGGGCAATGCCCGCCTGTGCGCCTCATATAGTTATTTTTTTCCCCTGGCATTGTGTCGTACAACCGGATCTAGATCATAACTGGCGCTAGGATATGGTTTTCGTAATTTCTTCTGATTTCACTATGTTCTTGTCTGGCACAGGCTAACCTTCCAGTACCTTTTAGGATTTCAACTTGTATTGGTACCATGTCCTTCTTGGGATGATAGGAGTCATGGTCCGATCCAATCTGATTTACCAAATGTTGCCATCAGAACTTTCCACGTAGGATCTTTAAGGCGCTTCATCCATTTCTTGACACCATAAATCCAGGCGCCAGATAGTCCGGGTCTACTAGAGCTTCAGTCCCCAAATCTTCAAATTATTCTACAGAAATCTCTATACAGATTGTTGTGTCTTAAAATTATGTAGCAGGTGCCTATGCTTGACACAACCGTCTCAGAGTGTCACATATTGTGTTGTTGTGGTGTCCCTCCTCATTATTATATACACTTTCTCTCATCATTGTCTGGTTCGCTTGTCCTCTCAGTACAGATTATGCCAGATTATCTCACTGAATACCCCACTTCCACTTTCTAGTTCAGGTGTCGGCAATCTTGGAGACCCAGATGTTTTGGAACTACATCTCCCATGATGCTCAACCACTATTCAGCATGGCTGAGTCTCATGAGAAATGTAGTTTCGAAACATCTGGCGGGCAAAGGTTGCTGACCCCACCCTAGGTTTTTTTAAATTAGATATTTGGTACTGGAAGGAAATGCTTATTGGCTACATATAGGGTAAACCTGCAGCTGATCGTTCAGTTTTACCCCTTCCTATGACTGCGGTATCTAGCTGCCTGTGCTCTCCAAACTTCACAGAATCCAACTAGGCAGTGTGAATGCAAACCGTGCTGTTGGACTGCTTCTCCCATAAGTCCCTGCCAGCTGCATTCACCTCACTCTCCGGCCAACAGAGAGATATAGGAATCGATTTTGCAGGTTGAGTTCTATGTTGGAATGTTTGTATGTTATGCGCATTTCTGTAGATCGAGCCGTCGCACTATGTTCTGGTATAGGGACTGACAGCTGTCAATAACACCCAGAAAGAGGTGCTTTTATTTGTGTTATTCAATAGTGTTGCAAAATTTATATCCAAAAAGCTTGGCATTCCATCTGCCTGTCTGTCGTGGCGTAATAATAGACTTTAACCAGTGATAGAAGAAATGGGATGCATTGTGTATATATGTTAACTGCACTGAGGTCACGATTTCATTGAAGCTGAGACCTGATGAGTGTTTCTGTTGGGTTTATGGCTCGTGATTGAAAGCGTGCCGTGTGTCTGTATCTCGTAAATGTAACTGCGCTTGCAGATGGTTTGCTGTGTGCTGACATCTTCTTAGTTACTTCGTAAATATGAAAGCGGTCAAAATAAAACACAACAGATTCACCATATGGTAGCTTGTGGGTTGGTTCTGATTGGGGGGGACTTTATTTTGTAATAAATGAGATCTGTAGAAATGTGAAGGATTCGGGAGGTGAGAAAGAACACAAGATACAAATGGGCAATTCTTCCAAAGAAAACATCAAAGTGCAAAGCGCTAGTAGTATGATACAGTTGTGATTATTGCCAGACGACGAAGATAAAATGAATAGAGGAGAAATGGGCAAAGCAAAAGAAGAAACCTACTGGGGGAGAGCGAAGCAAATAGCATGGATAGAATGAAGCATAATAGAGAAGTGTTGGGGGCCCAATTGGAACCAAAATGATGATAAAGTGAACCTGAACAATAAAGACATCCTGTCTTTTTAGATCGGTTTAACCAGAAAGGCATATGTATAGAAAGGCAAGTATCCTTAACCCCTTCACTACCAAGTGATTTTCCAAAAAAAACGTGATCAGAAACCAGTGCTTCTTTTGAAAAAATCATTTCTAATAAATTGCACTGTAATACATATCTATTACTGTAATAACCTATTTGGCCAGTAGATGGTGCATCTACTGCCAAATTGAGTTAGAGGTTTTAACAGCAGATCTATTTTCTTCTATTTCTCCTGCATCGGCTGCTGACAGCTTCTGAAAGCCCGATATTTCAGAGCTTCCAGCTGCCGATTTTACAGTTTTATCTCTTGGGGCATTATGCCCACAGGGCTAACATTTTGGGGGTACCTTCTACAGCCCAAAAGCAAAAGAAATTTCTTTGCAGCAAATGAATTTCCTTTGCTTTTGGGCTGCAGATCAGCATATCGAGATATCTCTAACGTGGCACCAGATGGTGCCCTATGAAGCTCGAGATATCGCGATATTGGTAGTGAAGGGGTTAAAAGCCAGAATTTTAATAAATGAGGAAATCGATTTTAAGCAGTCTCATATTACTGTGTTGGTGGACAAACACTAGATACGGTATGCCATAGACCATGTGTCGGCAACCTTGTCTTTCCAGATATTTTGGATCTACATTTCACCTGAGACTCCTCCAAACGAATAAGTGCGTGATCATCATGGATTTTGTAGTTACAAAACATCTGGATGGCCAAGGTTGCTGATCCCTGTGTTAGACCTTCAACAAGGAGCGCCAGTCTACCAAACCAGGAGGAAAAGGCTTCTTCCTGATGGGTGGAGAGAGAGCAATGTGAGAATTTGAAAGGCAGGATGACAATAGCTTTTTTTTTTTTTTTTTTTTTTTTTAGGAGCTGGGCAAAGGTTTTGTTTTTGTGTGTCCCGTGCAAAATAATCTAGAAATGTAAGAGCCACAGATGACAGTCTAGGAGCCAGTGGCTATCCAACATCTGGATATATCAAGCCCTGCACTAAATAAATGGCCTATGCCACCGGTTTGAATGGTATTCATGTAAAGGACACGGGGTCGTGTATATAAGAATTTATATGATGCGTTCATTTTACAAATCTATTCTTCTCCACCAAGAATTGACTACCACTTTGGTCATAATCAAGAGTAGATATACAGGGAAAGCTAGTATAACAAATATGAATGCACATGCAAGTGTTAAATGTGAATCAAAAGATATAAGAAGAATACTCCTATGGGGTCTTTATGACAATAAACATACAACTGAGGACTGACACACTGAGGAAGGCATTCGCCATAACGTGTCTCGGTGAACTAACAGGTCTATTCAAAGAAAGGTGAAACTCAGGAGAATGACTGGAGAAGTAAAAATTCTCCCATTTATCTCACTTTCCAAATTGGCTATTTGGTCTAGATTGTTCTCTTCTCCTGCCAGTTCTTCTGGGTTTCACGTTTCTCTGAATAACCCTGTGTAACCCTTTTAGGCTAATGTCAGACGAACGTAGTCTGATTGCACTCTGCGTGCAAGATACTGTAGACACCACACGGTCTGTGTGTTTTTTTGACAGACGTAGAAAAAAAAAAAGGGAATTATGGGAAACAAAATTAATATGAAAAATGATGACATTTTGAAAAGGATATGAAAAGGCATTTTGTGCGTCAAGGCGCTGGACGTCGCAAATGCACTGCGTCTCCTCATCACTCACACAGAATGCTACGCAAACGTGGCGCACTCTGCATATCCGTGGTAGCGGTTTTACGTTCTTGCCTAACTTGCTTCCATTTGCCACGTGCGTTGTGTGTGCGCAGTTCAGTGCGCACGTACTTAGTGTGTGGGTATCATGATTCAATGCTACGACGGATGTTAACTGTGTGGCAACACGTACGTGATCACTGCGTTTGTCTGTCACGGGCCTAAACCAATTTGGAAAGCTGGAGTTGCAGTATTGACTCTGGACAGTTGTTTATCAAACTCCCTATTGCTGAACGAAGGTGTGGATTTATAAAGACTGAATATACATATGACCATTATTTTTATAAGTTTTGATTCACATTTAGCACTTGCATGTGCCCTAATATTTATATTTTAAATAGATTGCACCGCTAGAGATCTTTTTATTTGTGGTTTATACAGTAGTGTTTATAGTTAGAGGTTTGACACTTTTTGGAATCTAATTGGCAGGACCGGTTTTTATTGTATCACGTGTACCACTATAAACTCAAGTTGGTTTTATATAGCGCCCAGTGTGTTCACATCTACCAAGTAGTAACTAAGCTAGTATATTGTTGCTGGATCTGGTGTTGTTTGTAAAATATTTGAAAGCAGGTTATGGGGGATATTTAGAGAAAGGGGAAAACCAAGAGAACAATCTAGACCAAATAGCCGATTTGGAAAGTGAGATAAATGGGAGAATTTTTCTGTTTTGGCTTTTCTGACCTAGAATTTTCACTTCTCCAGTCATTCTCCTGCTTTTCACCTCTCTCCGAATAACCCTGTAGGAGTCTGGAAAGGCAAGTCCGTCTTGATTATCCAGTCTATTCACTAAAGGTGAAACTCAGGAGAATTGGCAGAAGAAAACAATCTAGTCCAAATAGACGATTTGGAAAGTGAGATAAATGAGAGTATTTTTTTTCTTGTTTCGGCTTTTTTGACCTAGAATTTGCAAAGTTCTCCAGAGTTACACCTTTCTTTTGAATAACCCTGCTAGAATTTTCTCTTCTCCTGCTAATGCTCCAGAGTTTCACCTTTTTACTGGATAGACCTGTATGTCTTGAAAGCTTCTTTTCAGAGAGGTTAAACTTGGTTATACAGCTGAGGAGAAAGTCATAAGATACATTTTGCAATATTCCAAGGATGGTACTAACTTAACCAGAGCTGTTGTAAACTTAAAGGGATACTCTAGGCAACATGACCACCTGAGTATGCCCTTGTCTGTACCCCCTTCCCTCCGCTCAGCCGATCGGCTGAAACAGCTGAGAGACGCGGATGACTTTACTCCGCCCTCCCAGCTGTCAGTCAGCAGAGCAGGATTCATATTTCCCGCTTCTGCCGACTATTGCCGAGTAGGAGACGTCTTCGCGCTGAAAGCGCGACGACGTCTCCAACTCGCCACAGTAGCTGGCGGGAGCGAGCCCTCCAGCATAGTCTGCGACTGCGATTAGTGTTGCGCGCATCCTCTAGCACGTAACGCTAATCAAAGAAGAGGAAGCCTGCTGATTGGCTGGCTTACGTGAGAGGCGCGCATACGCGCTTCTCACGTAAACCATTAGCCAAGTTAAATATTTTCAGGACGGGAGCGGAAGAGGGAGGTGAGTATAAAAAAAAAAAGTGTTTTTTAGGGTAAGTATTACAGTAAAAAAAATAAAAAAAAAATATATATATATATATATATATATATATATATATATTTCAATAACTAGGTAGGGAATAGGTATATTTTAATGTAAATAAAAGGGGGGTTTATCCTAGAGTGTTCCTTTAACAACCCCATAGGCTATAATGGCTCTGGTAAGTTTACAACCGCTCTGGCTAAGTTAGCACCAGCTTTGTAATGGGGCCCATAGATTTCAATGGGGAGTCCAGAGGGACACATGTCTATTTGATAAAATATTAGTGGGTTTTATTTTCTTCCTTTTTTTTTTAATAATAAACCTACGATGTTGTAAGAAATCTGTCTACAGCCGAGCCATTAACACAGAAGAAAAAGAAAGGTGGGATACGTGCCTTATGTACCAAATTATTGGTTTACAAATTCTTTAGAATATAGTGAAATGTACAGTCAGGTCCAGAAATATTGGGACATCGACACAATTCTAACATCTTTGGCTCTATACACCACCACAATGGAGTTGGAATGAAACAAACACAATGCGCTTTAACTGCAGACTGTCAGCTTTAATTTGAGGGTATGTACATCCAACTCAGGGGAACGGTGTAGGACTTACAGCAGCTTGCAGATATGCCTCCCACTTGTTAAGGGACCAAAGGTAATGGGACAATTGGCTTCTCAGCTGTTCCATGGCCAGGTGTGTGATATTCACTCATTACCCCAATTAAAATGTGCAGATAAAAGGCCCAGAGTTCATTTCAAGTGTGCAATTTGCATTTGGAATCTGTTGTTGTCAACTCTCAAGATGAGATCCAAAGAGCTGTCACTATCAGTGAAGCAAGCCATCATTAGGCTGAAGAAACAAAACAAACCCATCAGAGAGATAGCAAGAACATTAGGCATGGCAAAAACAACTGTTTGGAACATTCTCAAAAAGAAGGAACGCACCGGTGAGCTCAGCAACACCAAAAGACCCGGGAGACCATGGTAAACAACTGTGGTGGATGACCGAAGAATTCTTTACCTGGTGAAGAAAACGCCCTTCACAACAGTTGGCCAGATCAAGAACACTCTCCAGGAGGTGTATGTGTGTCAAAGTCAACAATCAAGAGAAGACTTCACCAGAGTGAATACAGAGGGTTCACCACAAGATGTAAACCATTGGTGAGCCTCAAAAACAGGAAGGCCAGATTAGAGTTTGCCAAACAACACCTATCAAAGCCTTCACAGTTCTGGAACAAGATCCTATGGACAGAGGAGACCAAGATCAACTTGTACCAGAGTGATGGGAAGAGAAGAGTATGGAGAAGGAAAGGAACTGCTCATGATCCTAAGCATACCACCTCATCAGTGAAGCATGGTGGTGGTAGTGTCATGGCGTGGGCATGTATGGCTGCCAATGGAACTGGTTCTCTTGTATTTATTGATGATGTGACTGCTGACAAAAGCAGCAGGATGAATTCTGAAGTGTTTCGTGAAATATTATCTGCTCACATTCAGCCAAATGCTGCAGAACTCATTGGACGGCGCTTCACAGTGCAGATGGACAATGACCCAAAGCATGCTGCAAAAGCAACCAAAGAGTTTTTGAAGGGACAGAAGTGGAATGTTATGCAATGGCCAAGTCAATCACCTGACCTGAATCTCATTGAGCATGCATTTCACTTGCTGAAGACAAAACTGAAGGGAAAATGCCCCAAGAACAAGCAGGAACTGAAGACAGTTGCAGTAGAGGCCTGGCAGAGCATCACCAGGGATGAAACCCAGCGTCTGGTGATGTCTATGCGTTCCAGACTTCAGGCTGTGATTGACTGCAAAGGATTTGCAACCAAGTATTAAGAAGGGAAAGTTTGATTTATGATTATTATTCTGTCCCATTACCTTTGGTCCCTTAACAAGTGGGAGGCACATCTGCAAACTGCTGTAAGTCCTACACCGTTCACCTGAGGTGGATACACATACCCTCAAATTAAAGCTGACAGTCTGCAGTTAAAGCTAGGGATGCACCGATACCGATACTAGTATGGGGCCGATTATTGCCGTTTGCATGAGTACTTGTTACTCGTGCAAACGGCCCGATTACATCCCGCCGATACCGGAAGCTGGCGCTGGGCCGGCTTGCCGGTATCCGCAGGGCTGGGGAAGCTGGCCGCGTGCATGAAAAGCACGCGGCCAGCGTTCCCCTCCGGCGCATTCGCATACTCACCCATCCTGAAGGTCCGGTCGCTTGGCAGTGATGCATTCCAGCGGCCACTGGGCGCTCCTGTGACGCTGCCTCTCGGCTGGAGGCAACGTCACAAATGAGCCCGGCGGCCACGTGATCGCATCACTGCCAAGCGACCGGACCTTCAGGATGGGTGAGTATGCGCCCCACCGGAGGGGAACGCTGGCCGCGTGCTGTTCATGCACGCGGCCAGCTTCCCCAGCGTTCGAGCTGGGGGCAAATCCATGAGAGCTGGGGGGGGGGCAAATCCATGAGAGCTGGGGGGGGCAAATCCATGAGTGCTGGGAATTGTGACGCCCGGGACATGAAGATCCGGGTAAGGTAGTGTTTTTTTTTTTTGTTTTTTTTTTTTTTTGATGCAGTCCGGCGGGCTAGAAGCCCGCCGGACTGCGGACTAATTACAGGGACGCCCCCGATACCGGAAGCCGGCATTGAGCCGGCTTGCCGGCATCCAAGGGGCTTGGGTGGCTGTTTGAATGCTCTATCGGCATTCAGACAGCCGCCCCTGGAGCTCTCAGCCGCATACTTACCTTCCTGAGTGGCGCTGACAAAGTCTCCGCGCTTCCGCACGTTGAAGGACTCAGCCGCGATCACGTGGGGGTCCTTCAAAGAGCGCAGGCGCGAAGACTTTGTCGGCGCCGCTCGGGAAGGTAAGTATGCGGCTGAGAGCTCCAGTGGCGGCTGTCTGAATGCCGATAGAGCATTCAAACAGCCGCCCCATGTCTGGTCCGGGGTCTGAGCTGGGGCAGTATCCATGTGACTTGGGGCTGTATCCATGTGAGCTGGGGCTGTATCCATGTGAGCTGGGGCTGTATCCATGTGAGCTGGGGCTGTATCCATGTGAGCTGGGGCTGTATCCATGTGAGCTGGGGCAGTATCCATGTGAGCTGGGGCAGTATCCATGTGAGCTGGGCAGTATCCATGTGAGCTGGGCAGTATCCATGTGAGCTGGGGCAGTATCCATGTGAGCTGGGGCAGTATCCATGTGAGCTGGGGCAGTATCCATGTGAGCTGGGGCAGTATCCATGTGAGCTGGGGCAGTATCCATGTGAGCTGGGGCAGTATCCATGTGAGCTGGGGCAGTATCCATGTGAGCTGGGGCAGTATCCATGTGAGCTGGGGCAGTATCCATGTGAGCTGGGGCAGTATATCCATGAGCTGGGGGGGGCAATATCCATGAGCTGGGGGGGGCAATATCCATGAGCTGGGGGGGCAGTATCCATGAGCTGGGGGGGCAGTATCCATGAGCTGGGGGGGGGCTGGGGGGGGCAGTATCCATGTGAGCTGAGGGGGGCAGTATCCATGTGAGCTGGGGGGGGCAGTATCCATGAGCTGGGGGGCAGTATCCATGAGCTGGGGGGGCAGTATCCATGAGCTGGGGGGGGCAGTATCCATGTGAGCTGGGGGGCAGTATCCATGAGCTGGGGGGGGGCAGTATCCGTGTGAGCTGGGGGCAGTATCCATGTGTGAGCTGGGGGCAGTATCCATGTGTGAGCTGGGGGGGCAGTATCCATGTGTGAGCTGGGGGGGGCAGTATCCATGTGTGAGCTGGGGGGGGGCAGTATCCATGTGTGAGCTGGGGGGGGCAGTATCCATGTGTGAGCTGGGGGGGGCAGTATCCATGTGTGAGCTGGGGGGGCAGTATCCATGTGTGAGCTGGGGGGGGGCAGTATCCATGTGTGAGCTGGGGGGCAGTATCCATGTGTGAGCTGGGGGGGGCAGTATCCATGTGTGAGCTGGGGGGGCAGTATCCATGTGTGAGCTGGGGGGGGGCAGTATCCATGTGTGAGCTGGGGGGGGGCAGTATCCATGTGTGAGCTGGGGGGGCAGTATCCATGTGTGAGCTGGGGGGGGGCAGTATCCATGTGTGAGCTGGGGGGGCAGTATCCATGAGCTGGGGGGGGCAGTATCCATGAGCGGGGGGCAGTATCCATGAGCTGGGGGGGGCAGTATCCATGTGTGAGCTGGGGGGGCAGTATCCATGTGTGAGCTGGGGGGGCAGTATCCATGTGTGAGCTGGGGGGGCAGTATCCATGTGTGAGCTTGGGGGGCAGTATCCATGTGTGAGCTGGGGGGGCAGTATCCATGTGTGAGCTGGGGGGGCAGTATCCATGTGTGAGCTGGGGGGGCAGTATCCATGTGTGAGCTGGGGGGCAGTATCCATGTGTGAGCTGGGGGAGCAGTATCCATGTGTGAGCTGGGGGGCAGTATCCATGTGTGAGCTGGGGGGGCAGTATCCATGTGTGGGCTGGGGAAGTCCATGTGGGGCAAATCCATGTGTGAGCTGGGGGGGCGGCAGTATCCATGAGCTGGGGGGGGGCAGTATCCATGAGCTGGGGGGGGCAGTATCCATGAGCTGGGGGGGGCAGTATCCATGAGCTGGGGGGGCAGTATCCATGAGCTGGGGGGGCAGTATCCATGTGTGAGCTGGGGGGGGCAGTATCCATGTGTGAGCTGGGGGGGCAGTATCCATGAGCTGGGGGGGCAGTATCCATGAGCGGGGGGGGCAGTATCCATGAGCTGGGGGGGGCAGTATCCATGTGTGAGCTGGGGGGCAGTATCCATGTGTGAGCTGGGGGGGGCAGTATCCATGTGTGAGCTGGGGGGGCAGTATCCATGTGTGAGCTGGGGGGCAGTATCCATGTGTGAGCTGGGGGGGGCAGTATCCATGTGTGAGCTGGGGCAAATCCATGTGTGAGCTGGGGGGGCGGCAGTATCCATGAGCTGGGGGGGGCAGTATCCATGAGCTGGGGGGGGGCAGTATCCATGAGCTGGGGGGGCAGTATCCATGAGGGGGGGCAGTATCCATGAGCTGGGGGGGGCAGTATCCATGAGCTGGGGGGGGGCAGTATCCATGAGCTGGGGGGCAGTATCCATGAGCTGGGAAATTATCAGGACAAGTTGATCGTCCTGAGGGACAAGTAGATTGGACTACTACATAGTCCGTTGGACAAGTAGATTTTTTTTAAATTTCCACACGTGTGTGTGTGTGTGTGTTGTGTGTTGTGTGTGTGTGTGTATATATATATATATATATATATATATATATTCTCTCGGGGAGGATATATACATGTGAGCTGGGGGCATTTTTATATGAGGTCTGTTCTTATTGGAAGCGTCACATGACATTAAATAAATGTATCGGTACTCGGTCTTAAAAAAGTGGTATCGGTGCATACCTAGTTAAAGCACATTGTTTGTTTCAATCCAACTCCATTGTGGTGGTGTATGGAGCCAAAGATGTTAGAATTGTGTCGATGTCCCAATATTTCTGGACCTGACTGTAAATGTGCTGCTTTTGAACCAAGGTCTCCAAATTACCAAACTTATATAAAACATACTCAAAGTTCATGTAAGCGCAATCTTGTGGTCTTTCACTCGTGACATAATAATGTGTTTTAGTACCGTGATCCACACGTGATTTTATGTGCAATAATAAAAATACAGTACTTATATTCCGATCTGTCTTTTGGTTATCGTTCCTCAAGATACACATGGAAAAAGAGAACCTAAAAAACAATAGTGCAATACTGCTGTGTATAACCTGATGGTGACTCTAATTTTACAAATGGGCACTCACATCCTGGGGAGCCTGCTAAACGTAGGCTATATATTGACGCCTTGTGTCAACTTCGGGAGTGACAAAGGTCACTCATCGGTATGTAGAGTTCCTCAAAGAGAAGCAAGACAAGACTCCTAGGGCATAGTATAGCAATTCCATATGGATATAGAACATAGAAACACGTGGTGGTGCCACTCACTTAGATTAGAGCCCCTTATTGTCGGCTCTAGTTTCTGCGCGTTCAGCACCTCTTAATAGGGTGGTGCTCTAATCCTTGCTGGAGGACAGTGATGTCTGGACTCCTTGCTTCGTTTTTAAAAAATATTTTTATTGTAGCTATAACACGGTATTAAAAAGCAATATAAAACAAATGTAGCACTAATACGCATTTCAATGTGTACAGAACAGCTTCTTCAGTCAGTAAAGCGTATCACGACCCGCAGGCTATGGGGCCCTCCTCTGGTCCACCTCCCGACACAGTGGGCAGAGTGTCTCATTGGCTGCTGCAGGACCACCTGATTTCAGGCAGTCGCATGGCAGGCACTGTTGCTTTTCATGTGTGGGCGGGGCATAGACTGGTACGGGGAGTCAATAGGGTGTGTTATGCTGGCCCACAGCGTTTAGACCAAGCGGACGGCATGGCACGCCCTGCGGCGGGAAAGGGCTAAAGTATCAGAGTTCCTCTTACTATAGGGTCTATGTTTATATAAACGCATTTTGTTTTTGTATCTTTTTTGCTTTTAGTTTTAGGATCTGTTGATCAATAAGTTAGTGATATCCATTACTTAAGGCTCGGGTCAGACGAGCGCATTCTGTGCGTCCGTGGACAACGGACGTACTTTCTGATGACAAGGTAGTGACCGCACAGTCCGTTTTTGTGACTGACGTTTTTTTGACTGTAGAAGGGAAAATTAAGTTTTTAATATGAAAAACATTTTGTCCATCAAAATGCTGGACGTCAAAAGTGCAGTCCGTCGGACTACGTTCAATCACTCACACACAAAGCTATGCGGACGTTGCAGACGCAGCGCACTATGGGGGTCTGTTCTAGCGGATTTACATTCTTGCCTAACCTGCGTCCGTTTGCCGCGTCCGCATTTTCGTGCGGACGTACTTTGTGTGTGGGGCTCCATTGGTCATAATTATAACGGATGTACAAATGTGCGGCAACACGGACGTGATCAGTGCGCTCGTCTGACCCGAGCCTTAATTGTACAAATGATTGGAATGTGTAAGCGTATACAAAATGCATATAAGAGGAAAAATTGTTATCGAGCTCAGCTTGTGTGTGTCTGCTCCTTCACCTGCACACGTGCTGCATGAAACCTCAGTACGCCTGGCTGAAATCTGTTTGCGCACACACATTTTTTTTCATCCTGCCATAATATCCTGTTTTCTTCAAATCCTCTGATTTTCCAAATGTTGAAAACATGTCTAATGGTGTCAATATGTTGTCACGTGAATAACATTTTGCATTGTTTAATTACTGCCCTTTTATCTCCTGGCCCTGGCCAAGAATGTGCAATCATTATTTGAAGTTGGATTTATTGAATGCTTTGCCTTTTTTTTTTTTTTTTTTTTTTCTCCGCTCTGCCTACTACTAAACAGTTATTTGCTGTTTTTTTATTTTTTTTATTTTTGCGGCCTAGAACCATCCGTATTCCCTTTTTGGTAGTGTTCCACTACACCCTTTATGCCACCTTGGCCTTCCAGATGTTTTGGAACTACTTATGTTGGCTTAGCCTCCAGGAACAATACCTTATCACCTGGAGCGTTAAGGTTGCTGACGACTGGACTCTTAAAGAGCACATGTACTGCCCAGGTTTTGGATGCCATATTCCATCAGCGGATGGATATAAGTGTACTAATGTGTATATATTAGGGATGATCCGATACTAGTATCGAAATCGATGTGAATACCAGGATCTGCACGAGTACTTGGTACTCGTGCAGATTTCCCTGATACCGGAAGCCAGTGCTGAGCTGGCTAGCTGGCATCCGAGGGGCTCCGGCGGCTGGGTGAATGCTTCAGTGGCATTCTACCATGCCCCTGCGGTTGGCTGCGTTCCACCGTGCGGCTGCAAAGGTTTAGAGTGGGCGCTCGGTGGGAACCCCCCCAGCCGCGTTCTCGGAGTTTGTAGCAGTGATAGAACTCAAACACTGGGATACTGCTACTAGTTATGGGCCCTGTACTGCTGGTGTTTTATACATACTTGAAGCAGGAGTCCTGTACCACCAACCCAACCTGCTTGTCACTCCTTTTGGTCTGTAGCTGCCATTCATTCCCTTTGGGCCAGTCCCTTCCCAGAAACTTGCACACTCGGGTCCGGTCTTTTACCCAAACTCACTCCCTCTCATACTCGGGTCAAGTCCCTTGCCCAAACGCACTCCCTTCCACCTCCGGACCCTCCTCCCACTCAGTTTGTACATGAGATAATTGAAAAGGGACACTCTACGCACCCTGACCACTTTAGCTTATTAAAGTAGTCAGGCTGCAGAGTGCTCCCACTTCTCACCCTGCTTTCTTGCCGGCATCATCCTGTCTATCTAAGGCTGGAGCCACAGGCGCGCACTTTTTGCGTCTGTCTGACCGCACTGTTTGCTGTCCATTGTAGCTTTTTGGAGTTGTCAATAGAGAACAACACACGGAGTATGTGCTCACTTTTTCACGCAGGGGCAACACACATTGCAACAGACACCAAAATGGCATCGACGTGAAAAAGCTACACGGACGTAGAGGTCAACCTTAGTCAAAACTACCTGACCCAATGTAACCACAATCGCATCTGTTACTGTGTACAATCAGTGCGCTTGTCTGACCCCAGCCTAAGCGCTTGTAGCAGTGGTTGGGGAGAAAGCAGACATGGACCTGAGCTGCGTACGCAGCATCAATCTGACCAGGCGCTCATGTACCTTGTGTGCGAAAAGTATGCAATTTGCATATGTTCATACGAAAGTAGTATACACTATGCAAATTGTTACAAAATTGAGGGGGGGGGCAAGGGTTTATTATTTACAGAATATTCCTTAAGTAAAAAAAAATATTTTTATTTCTTCGCTTTCATCAGATAAAAAAAAAATAATAATCGGGCAACTAATCGATTTATGCAAATAATCACTCTGTAATCTGATGTCCAAAACTTCCCCTTTTCACCTCCTTCCCCATCAAATCAAATAAACCTCCATTGCCCTGCAGTCAATAAGGAATGTAAATGGATAAAGAGCAGAAAGCTGTCTGCAGTATCCTGAATAAATAGCATTAACTCCTTGTAGACAGAAAATATTGTCAATTGCTAAAATGCTTCTTTTACTGGACTGGACATAAGGCTTACTTTAAAAGGCATAAAAAAACCCACTAGAATTTAAGGAGCCAAATCAGAAGCTCCGGTATAATAGACTAGGGCACTAGAGTCTGAAAGCGGGATTATGCTTCTTGAGGCTACATTAGAGCATACTATATAAATTGATGGCCGCGTACTGGCTGGGAGCCAGCAGCCTTTCCTAAGTAATATATTTAGGGGATGTGATGACAAACGGTTGCTTTTATTGTTTTTGGAAGTGAATGTGCTGGAACGGCTAATCTACAGGAACACACAGCCCTAGCGCAGAGCAATTGCAGGGCTTCAAAATTCTTATATCCAGGAAATGGTCCAAAAATATTTCCGGCAACTCCTGTTTTTCTAATTTTCCTTATTTTTTCAGTTGTAAAATTCTGTTCTGAACTTATTTTTTTTCTCTCCAGAACAGAACTGTGTTACAGCTGGTGAGTATACATTTCTATAGAAAGCTTCCCTGTTTATTGAAACGCTGCTTGGACTCGTCTATTGGCACTGGGCGCAGGGCACCATTGGTTCAAGCTCATCATGACAGCCTGGAACGCAATGCAGAAAATAACCGCTTCAGATAAACTAGAATAAAAATGAGCAGAGACCACGTGATTGTTCCATGTCTGAAGGTTGCCTAGTGTTGGACAAAACATTCACAATTTATCATTGGCCTTCGTCTCTAATCTTTCCTGGAATTGTTTTGAAGGAACACAATCCCTGATTGACTGGATCTGTAGCTTGCTCACTGCTCACCCATGCCAGGGTCTGCCAGCAGCAGCTACAATAACAGAATAAAACTTATTTAGGCCTTACGTCTGCATGAATGGCCAGCCGCAATGTTTATATAACCGTGACGTGCAGTGAGGTCAATGGCTGATGGGGCTTTAATCTCCATACACAGTATTTAAAAATCTACATGTTGCCCCCTCTCCGGTTTACCTTTTGTGTAGAGAGAGGGCTAAATCCCTGCAAGCTGCTAGGGTGTATCCTCTGCAGGACACCTGTATTCATCGTATGATTTTTGCAAAAAATAATATATTAAATGGCACCCTCAGTAAATCCTATACTCGCCTCTCGTGCCACAGTGGAGAGGGTGGCATAATCTGACACTTCCTTTTGCTGCATGCAGATGGAGACAGGGAACAAATACATCCCAGTGTCCTTTCGCACTTTATCCGCAGGTTTTTTTTTGCGATCCTGTGAGTACGAGGTTGCTCATGGCAGTGACCTGCTGAGCTCCTATGGACTTCAGGAGCCAATACCTACAACGGTGGCGCTGTCGGCATCAGTCTGCACCAGTGTTTCATTCTGAGGCCTGCCGCATGGAATAATGCATTTTTCGCGTTGTCCGTGAAAAAGTGCGTTCGAACGAATGGACGTATTTTTTCACGGAGTACGCGATAGCGGTCATACGATGCGCATTTTCGTCCATGATTTTGTACGGATCAACAATAAAACACTTTTTGCATCTGGAAGTTATGTTGGACGGACATTAGCAGCGTCTGACGTCTCCTAATCACGCACACACGCCGCTAGCGGACGCAGCGCACTCTGTACGTCAGTACTAGCAGTTTGACGTTCTCGAAAAAATGCATTCGTTTGCCACTTGCGTTGTGCGGCCGAACTTTCGTGCGGCTGTTCTTCGTATGCTACCAGGCATTGTACGTCATTTGCTGCTAGCACGGCCTTAAGTGCGGCTAAACGCACGTTAATACTGCATTTGTCTGACCTCGGGTCAGACGAGCGCACTGATCACGTCTGTGTTGCCGCACATTTATACGTCCATTATAGCATATAATTATGACCAATGGATCCCCACACACAAAGTACGTCCGCACATAACTGCGGATGCATAACGGACGCGGCAAACGGACGCAAGTTAGGCAGCAACATAAATCCGCTAGGACAGACGCATAGAGTGCGCTACGTCCGCATAGCTTTGTGTGTGAGTGATGGAACGAAGTCAGACGGACTGCATTTTTGATGTCCAGCATTTTGACAGACAAAATGATTTTCCATATTAATTTATTTTCCCTTCTACATCAGTCAAAAAAAAGTCAGTCACAAAAACGGACTGTGTGGCCACCACCTTGTCGCCAGTCAGAAAGTACGTTGTGCACAGAATGCTCTCGTCTGACCCTAGCTTCAAAGGGAGCTGGTAAGCCCCCCCCCCCCTTAATTCTGATATTGAGCCAAGTTAGCCTATCGGAAAACGGGCATGGTATGCTGGCAAGTCAACCATGTGCCCAATACACTAAACCAATGCTGGAAAGTAATAAATCTGCTTATTTGCAGTTTGCTCACCTTCTTTATTTATTATTTCCTCTTTAACTAGCATGCCTCAAGGGAGAATGAATTTTCTGTCACACTAGTGTCGTGCCAATAGTTTGATAAGGGACAAAAGTTCCTCCCTGTAGACTTATCACGGTGGTAACGTGTGCAAATGAACACAAAACAAAACTCCAGGTGTCTGGTGGTAGTATTATTAGTGAGCACTCCGTTTGGAGCCTACCATCAGATCTCTTCAAAGAGTAATCTCCTTCTGTGGTGTGTGACAGTGAATCACAGGCTGGTGGAGCATCCAGATGCTGGCAATACAATGGAACAAAGAGGATCTCTTGCCACCTGCATTACACTGCGAGCAGCTGTGCAAACACGACGTGTGCTCATCTGCTAAATTAACTATTATATCTGCTAAACTTCTATACACATACATTGAAAGAGCAACTGCCACATTCTCCTATCAATATTATTATTCAGTGGAAACCTAAACAATTCTCACTTTATTCTGACAAACCAGGCGGAGTACGTGTATATCTTCACCTTGAAAATCATTTCGTTTCAAGGTTTCTGCATTTAATGGCATTAAATATTTTTTTGTGCATTTTCAGTACGCGTTGCCAAGTAAAACAAGAAAAGGAGAGGGGCCGGGAATTGAGAAGGGCACATAAAGTCAAATTGTATATAGGGATGTACCAACATTTCAGCCACTGACATTATTGGCTGAAAATGGTGCTTTTGGCCGAAAGGAAAGATCGGCTGAAATAAAATCAGTCGTACGAACTTGGGTCTGGAGGCCCGGCTGAGCCGGGGGCTCGGCTGAGCCTGGAAGCCGGGCTGCCTGCAGGCGGCCGAATCGTGACCACTTCGCTGCTAGTTGGGAGCTTCCCCCAGGCTAGTGATTATTCGCCAACCAGGGTGCATCACGCTTAAAAATGTCCAAGACTGAGCTCCTACTAATTCCTCCCGCTAATGCCTCCCCACCTCCTGACTGCTCTGTCGTGGTCGATTGTTATCACTATCTCCCCATCAATCCAGGTTCGCTGCCTCGGAATTACACTTGACCCTGCTCTTTCCTTCATCCCCCACGTCCAGTCTCTTTCCTCCTCCTGCTGCTACCAGTTGCGTAATATCTCCAGAATTCGGCCATTTCTTAGTAAGAAATTCTTACTGCTGACACCACAAAGCAACTCCTCCACGCCCTTGTAATCTCCCGACTCGACTATTGTAATAATCTTCTAGCTGGCCTCCCTCTCTCCCGGCTCACCCCCCTACAATCCATTCTGTATGCTTCTGCCAGACTCATCCACCTCACCCGCCGCTCTGTCTTTGCTGCTCCCATCTGTGAGTCCCTTCACTGGCTCCCCATCCACTGCAGAATTAACCTCCCTGCCGGTATTCCCGAGTGTGACTCGGGGTTAAATTTCGCTAACGCGAACGGTAACCCCGAGCCACACTCAAGCTGGATGTTTACTCATCTCCTCCTGGCTCCCTCGCTGTCCCCGCAGTGTGATCGCGGCGAGCTGCTTCCTGGAAGGCTCCCTGGGAGTCACATGGTGCAGGGGACGGGCTAGCATAAAAGGAATCTTTTTTTGTGGCAGTACAGGATAAGAAATAGACCATACATCGTCTCACCCTTGCTTGCAGACAGATTTCAGTGTTTTTTGTTGTATTTTATTGAATATCATTTATTTGCATTATTTTGGATAATTATTTTTGGGATAATAAATTATTTCGTGTTTCAAACGTTATCGGACTCGGTGTACTATTTGCTATTTATTTATTAATTTATTTATAAAGGATTTTACCAGTAAGGACTCTTGATTGCACGGATTTCAGTGCGTGATTCCTAATTATTACAGGCTAACTATGTACAAAAACACGTTTCCTTTAAAAAAGAAATTGAGACGCTTTTAGACACCGAAATTTTGAAAAAATTAGACCGCCAGGGAGGTTAAATTCAAAATCCTTCACCCTGACCTACAAATCTCTCACTAACTCAGCTCCCCACTACCTATCCTCAACACCAAATACTCCCCAGCCCGCTTCCTAAGATCAAACCGTGACCTGTGCCTAGCTTCTCCCCGCATCACCTCTTCCATGATAGACTGCAGGATTTCTCACGAGCAGCTCCCATCCTCTGGAACGCTCTCCCTCGTACTGTCAGACTTTCCCCTAAAGACATTCCCATTTAGGCAAGTCTACCACCTGACTCACTGATACACCTCACTGCCCCAACCAGTCCATCACTCTCACCTTGCAGTCCTCTCCTCCTGTTTGTGAGATTGTGAGTTACCATGGGAATTGGGCCTTCGTTTCCTGCTGTACTGGTTTATCAAATGTTGTTCAGTCTCCGTGTATTGTTGTAACCCTGTCTATATTGGGCCCATTGTTCAGCGCTGCGGAATATGCTGGCGCTATATAAAGTATAATAATAATTAATTACATGGAATAGAAAATTAACTCCTTAATGTAGAAAAAATGCACACTAAAAATTCTTTATTACCTATTGGGGAAATTTTGGGGCCACTTGAGGCCACTGCTCCATCTCTCTTTGCACACAAGTGTTGCAGGGAGGGAGATAAAAAAAAAATGCTTTGACAAGATGAGCTTGTGCTAATAGTCCCCTTTCCACTTTGCCCTGAGAAAGATGTGATTCCCTTTCACAGCATTTGACAGCCCACACTGCTGTTTCCATTTGCTTGGCTGCGTCAGTCCTCAGGCAGCCTGGCATACTCCACAGTACTGTGATCACGCAGTGTCGTTAACGTGCTTAGACCCCTTACATTACGGTACGTCCGGTGTCACGAATAGGTTACCAATTTACAGGCCTGTTCACTAAAGGTGAAACTCAAGAGAATTGGCAGAAGGGAACAATCTAGACCAAATAGCAGATAAATGGGAACATTTTTCTGGTTTGGCTATTTTGGCCTAGAATTTTCATTTCTTCTGCCAGTTCTCCTGAGTTTCACTTTTTTAGTGAATAGACCTGTTAGGCTGGGGTCAGAAAAGCATCTTTGAGAGTGGAAGGGACGTCCGAGAGTGGACGTCATTCCACTCTGACGCCCGTCCGACCACCTCGCTGAGCGCAGTTAATGCGCACAGCGCTGCAAGACTCGGCTTCCCTAATGGAGGATCATGCTGTGCAGCCGCATCAACGTGTGTCTGGTGTTTTTATAGGGAGGCATGTGCAATTTGTGCGTGCGCTACAGCATGTGATTGGCCCCGTCGAAGCGTCGCAATGCTGCAGCGGATGCTGGGAGGCACGTCAGTACGGCGCACATAGGCCAGTGTCAGACAAGCGCACTTAGTCTTGTCTTTTCACAAACCTACAAGAGCTTGCTGACTCCTCATCTTTCTTATTCACCGCAGAGGGTGGAAATTTCTATGTTGAGGAGGGGGGGGGGGAGGAGAGCAGAACGGAGCTGGTCTTAAAAGGAGATGAGCAGAAAGTCCAGTATATTGAACTAAAAATAAGATGTAAAGCCTTTTCCAAAATTTAAACGAATAGTGATGCAATAGATCTAATAAACCCCAGGACAACTGGATTGCTTTGTATTTATTTCCTGTATTTCTTTTTCTGTTGAATTTGCCGTAAGTTACATATCTGGTATTGTGCTGTGCGTAATGCGGATTTTTCGACTGTTACTCCCACGATGGTACTTTTAAAGAGAATAGGCCTCAGCACGCCAGCTCCTCGACGCTGCTATTTTTGTATTTAACTTCAAACAGCTACTGAGCTTGTTTGGGCTTATAGATGGAAAATGTTGAATATTAACTGTAGACAGGCCTTATTTGCACTTGAAACCTAATGCTCCTGCTTCTAAAAATATATAATCCTGAACGGATCTCCATATTTTATTGTGCTTGGGTTGTATGCACAGTCTCGCACATGCTGCTTTATCCCACGCAGTGACTCCGTCTGACAAGCACAATCTGAGGTTATGCCAACATTATTCCATGGGCTTCTAAAGGAACTCTCTACTCATCCTGACCGCTTTATCTTTATAAAATGGACAGTATGTATAGCGTCGCAGTCCTGTTCTGGTTAAAACACAAGGAGGAGCAGAGGAGTTTCAACGTTCTGTGCAGCTGCTATGGAAATTGCATCCGGAAAGTGCGCAGGTCCCAAGTGATCTGCAATTTCTAAACCCTACACTACTCAAGTTTCGTAGCAAAACTACAGGGACTTATGGTTTTGGAAGCTCCTGAGCCAAAGAGCAGGAGCTACTTGCACCAAGGTACTAAAGATGAGTAAAGCCACCCAAATTTAAAAAATATAAAAAGATAAATAATTGAGCAGAGGCTGATCACAGCATCTGCCCAAATATTTAAGAGCAAAAAAGGCGGCTTTATTTTTAATATACAGTGGCAAGAAAAGTATGTGAACCCTTTGGGATTACGTGGAGTTTTGCATGAATTGGTCATAAAATGTGCTCTGATCTTCATCTAAGTCACAACAATTTGAAAAACACAGTCTGCTTAAAATAATACAACACAAACATGTTTTCATGTTTTTATTGAACAGAACATGTAAACATTCACAGTGCAGGGCGGAAAAAGTATGTGAACCTTTTGACTTAATAACTAGTTGACCCTCCTTCGGCAGCAATAACCTCAACCAAACGTTTCCTGTAGTTGCAGATCAGACCTGCACAACGATCTGGAGTAATTTTGGACCACTCCTCCTCACAAAACTGTTTCAGTGTAGCAATATTCTTGGGATGTCTGGTGTGAATCGCTCTCTTAAGGTCATGCCACAGCATTTCAATCGGGTTGAGGTCAGGACTCTGACTGGGCCACTCCAGAAGGAGTATTTTGTTTTGTTGAAGCCATTCTTTTGTTGAATTACTTGTATGCTTTGGGTCATTATCCTGTTGCATCACCCATCCTCAAGCTTCAGTTGGCGGACAGATGATCTTACGTTTTCCTGCAAAATGTTTTGATAAACTCTGGAATTCATTTTTCCATCAATGACAACAATCCGTCCAGACCCTGAGGCAGCAAAGCAGCCCAAACCATGATGCTCCCTTAACCATGTTTTACAGTGGGGATGAGGTTTTGATGTTGGTGTGCTGTGCCTTTTTTTTTTTTCTCCACACATAGTGTTGTGTGTTTTTTCCAAACAACTCAATTTTGGTTTCATCTGTCCACAGAATATTTTGCCAGTAGTGCTGTGGAACATCCAGGTGCTCTTTTGCAAACTTCAAACGTGCTGCAATATTCTTTTTGGACAGTAATGGCTTCCTCCGTGGTGTCCTCCCATGTACTCCATTCTTGTTTAATGTTTTCCTTATTGTAGATGTGTCAACAAAAATGTTAGCATGTGCCAGAGATTTCTGTAAGTCTTTAGCTGACACTCTAGGATTCTTCTTTACCTCATTAAGCATTCTGCGCTGTGCTCTTGCAGTCATCTTTACAGGAAGACCACGCCTAGGGAGAGTAGCAACAGTGCTGAACTTTCTCCATTTGTATACAGTCTGTCTTACCGTGGACACATGAACATCAAGGCTTTTGGAGATACTTTTGTAACCCTTTCCAGCTTCATGCAAGTCAACAATTCTTGATCGTAGGTCTTCTGAGAGCTCTTTTCTGCGAGGCATGGTTCACATCAGGCAGTGCTTCTTGAAACCAGTAAACCCAAAAATGGTGTGTGTTTTTAAAGGGCAGGACAGCTTTCAGCAACACATCCAATAATATCACACTGATTGGACTCAAGGTTGGCTCACTCCTGGCTCCAATTAGCTCTTGGAGAAGTCATTAGGCTAGGGGTTCACATACTTTTTCCACCCTGCACTGTGAATGTTTACATGTTATGTTCAGTAAACACATGAAAACTTAGAACTATAATGTTTGTGTTGTATTATTTTAAGCAGACTGTGTTTTTCAAATTGTTGTGACTTAGATGATCAGAGCACATTTTATGACCAGTTCATGCAAAACTCCACGTAATCCCAAAGGGTTCACATACTTTTTCTTGCCACTGTAGTATCCTTTTAAAAGGCCTTTCTGTGTGGATTCAGAAAAGAAACATTCTTTGCTCTCCTTTTAATTTTTTTTCCCCTCACACTTTATTTAGCACCTTCGTGTATTCTTTCCTGGACCCATCTCTTCCCCCTTTGGCCTTCTTTTACTAGGAACATGAAGCAACTGTGATACTTCATGCAACGCTCCAAGGCTTGCCAACAGGCTCCTCCTGGGTGTGGCAAAATTATATCACCCATGATGCTTTGCCTGCCCACAAGCAGAGTTATTTTATGGCACAAGAAACCAGTCTATTACTTATTAGAGAAGTCACTTTTTTTTCTCCACACATAGTGTTGTGTTTTTTCCAAACAACTCAATTTTGGTTTCATCTGTCCACATATGTGCCAATGTTTGCCGAGGTGAAATGTGTCATTGTTGCAATGGCGACAAACACAAGCTTTTAGCAAGAGGGAAATCCAATCCATGCAGAACCATCTTTACAGCGAACCTTCATCTGACATTTGGATTTCTTCTGTCAAATTCTTGAGTTTGTCACCATTGCTACATTTTCACCAGTGTTTGCAACTTCATCTTTCAGGCCCCGTTCACACTGTGCGATTTATCGCGCGGATTTTGCCGCGACGTTGCAGCAAAATCCGCGCGACGTCGCGCTGTGTAGCTTCTCCAATGCATTTCAATGGAGCTGTTCACATCATGTCGCTGGTACATGACCCTTTTTTTTTGCGATTTGCTATCTGCGATTTTGCGAATTGTATTGGTGGTGCTTTGCAAAAATCGCACAAAACAGTGATGTTGCGCTACATTATCGCACCATGTCGCGAATATGAAAATTGCGTGGAAAGTCGTGCGATTTTTCAAATCGCACAGTGTGAACGGGGCCTAAACCAGCGCTTTTTAATAGACCCTTAGGCTGGGGGTAGGGATCGACCGATATCACTTTTTTGAGGCCGATACCGATATCGATTATCGGCCCCCTTCCAGGGCCGATAACCAATATCTGGGCCGATATCCTGTACACTAAAAGTTATGAAAAATAAACACAATCTTTGATGTATTTTTGCTTTTTGAAGTTGCTGATCCCATGCTCACATTGCTTTGGCATGTGTTGCACACAGCTGCTCCTGGGGATGGTTGAGTGAAATACTCCCAGACTATGCTCTTACTTCTTCTTTGTGCATCCATCTGCATGAAAAGAGGGTTTACAAGTGAGCAGTAATACTCAGCAACGTGGAGCCTGTGGTAGTATCAGAGCTCCACAGCAGTAATACTCAGCCACGTGGAGCCTGTAGGAGGATCACAGAGCTCCATAGCAGAAATACTCAGCCACGTGGAGCCTGTAGGAGGATCACAGAGCTCCATAGCAGAAATACTCAGCCACGTGGAGCCTGTAGGAGGATCACAGAGCTCCGCAGCACTAATACACTCAGTAACGTATACTGGGGGCTGATTCTGTACACCTTATGGCTGGCAGTGTACACTTGGGGCTGATTTTATACACCTATGGCTGGCACCTGGCAGTGTACACTGGGGGGTGTTTTTTTTTCCCCATCTATGGCTGGCACCTGGCAGTGTACACTGGGGGGCGTTTTTTTTTCATCTATGGCTGGCACCTGGCAGTGTACACTGGGGGCTCTGTGTACCTGTGTGTGTGCGTATCACAGAGCTACGCACTTACGCAGCACTACTACAGCCAGACCACCCCTCCCCCTCATCGGGACAGACCCGCTCCCTAGCTCCCACTCGCCCTCATCGGGACAGACCGGCATCCTCGCTCCCTCTCCCCCCTCATCGTGCCCCAGACAGACCTCAGACTCACATCAGAAAAGAGCAGAGCCGCGCAGGACCGGAGAAGCAGGACGGGAGCGCTCACTGCTTTTCACAGGAGCGTGCCGAGTGAGACCGCAGAGGGAGAGCTCACAGGCAGAGCACGCCCCTCAGCACGCCCTCAGCTCCGCGCATCGGAGCTCGCGCAGGAGGCCGGACAGCGGAGTCCACAGAGCCGGCGGCGGGGCAAGTACTGATTTAGGGGGGGAGCTGGAGCATACACAGATTGGCCCTGTATATCGGCGATTCGCCGATATACAGGGCCGATACCGATTATCGGCCGGATGCCGGATATCGGCCCCGATAATCGGCCCGACCGATAATCGGTCGATCCCTAGCTGGGGGCACACTAGGCGTCTTCTTGTGCGCACTAGCGCACGTTACCGGCGCCCGTCGCAGCGTTGTGATGCTGCGGATGGAGCCGGTCACATGCTTGCGCGCATGCACTAGAGATGATCACTGTCGATGCGCTAGGATGCACAACGACAGGGCTGCAAAGCGCAATCCTCCATAGGAGGATCGCACTTTGCAGCCTTGTGGTGGGGGGCGGTGCATTAACGTTTTCTTTAACGCACGCTAGTGCGTTAAAGAAAACGCCTAGTGTGCCCCCGGCCTAAAGGTTGTTTTGTTCATTTTTTTTTTTTTCTTCTTTCTACTGGGTTACACAACGGGACAATATTTTCTAGGCCTATCCATTTACATTAGGAAATTAGTTTCTATACCCTCATATAATCCCAGAAATTGCCTTTAGCTGTTGGCTAAAATGGCCTCCATACACTGTATCAGGGTCTTAATTGGAGACGGGTAATGACTTTTTAAATTCTAACCTGTTAGAGCAGCTGTTTATTGAAGAGGCCCTGGCAAAAAATTAAGGGTAAAAATACCCAAGGGTTATTCTTAGAGAGCCGAAATTGCACTGAGCAGTAAATTTCCCCATTCGGTGCAATTACGTGGCTATTCAGCTATTCAAAAGCTGCCAATTCTCTAAATATTGGTGAAATGCCAGCAAATTACAGTGCTCTTCGATGGCAGTGAAATCCCCATAGAGAAGCAATGGTTACTCTATTCAGAGAACAACTAACTGCACCGAAATTTATTTATTTATTTATTTATAAAGGATTTTACCAGGAAGGATACATTGAGATGTCAGTGAAACGCCCTGATGCTTGGTGATTTCATTCAACAGGTTTAATCAGGCGAATCCCATAGGTTTCAATGTCAAAAAATCCCTGTTTTTATTGACTATTTATTAAACCGTTTATTATTTTAATCTGCAGGAAAAAGTCATCATTTTTTTTTTTTTTTTTTTTTTGGGCATTTTTCAGGATTTTTTCTGCACTTTTTTTTTTCCTTTTTTAGCATTTTTTACCCCTCAAAGACCTTTTTATTATGATTCACAGGGCCTTCTATGTAATTTTCAGGCATTTTCGCGCAGAAGTTTTTTTTTTTTCTCTTGTGCAAGCAGCTTTTAAAAGTCGCAGTGTGTTTTTTATTTTTTTTTATTTTCTATTTAACCTACCTCGTTTATTGGCTTGTCAGCATTTTCCAGCGGCGGGTTGGCTTTTTTCGGATGCGTTTGGTGGTTTTGCGGCGGCTTATCGGATCTGCTGTTTTGCAGTGGCTTTTCTGTTCGATTTGGTGGCTGTTCGGCGTATTTTTCCTGTGTTTCGGGGAACCTGCGGGTAACGAAAGAGCACCGAAATCCCCTCTTTGAATAACCATGCCAGTGGTTTTTACGTCAGTATTGCTCTAAAACTGCTGCCAACACTTTTGGCAGCGACATGTGTGATTTTAGGATGAGAACTAAAAGGGTAAAAAAATAACTGGAGTAACCTTTTGAGTGGTGTAAATGACTAAAGATTTTGTGACAAATAGTATGTTTTTTTTTTAAAAAAATATATATAATTTTGAATGTTAAGCCACTATTTATGATATTTTTTTCATGTATCTGCTATGCTCTCCTAACATGTAAAGCTGCCAACTTACTAGGTTACTTGCCAGGTTCTGATTTCTTGGAAAATGGCCAGGGAATTGCATGTTTTAGGCCAAGAAGTGAGCAGTTACGATAGTTACAGAAGTTTTATTTTTCCAAAGCCATTTTCTCCCATTTATTTATTTACAGGGTTATTCAGAGAAAGGTGAAAACCTGGAGAAGAGAGCAATTTAGAGTAGACCAAATAGCCAATTTGGAAAGTGAGATAAACAGGAGAATTTTTCTGGTTTGGTTATTTTGACCTAGAATTTTCACTTCTTCTTTTCCGTTCTTTAAATAGACCTGTTAGTTAATACTACTGTCAAACAGTTGGAAAATCTATATATTTTTTTGCAATATTGCTATTCCTTTTCGATGTAGAAGTTGTGACCTATAGTGTCGTCCCATCTACCCAGGTTCCCTCGTTTTGATGTCCATTATCTAATTTTTTTTTCCAATTTTCTTTTTGTGAAGTTGCAATACATTGAGCATTAGGGAAGTTCTTTTCTGCCTGTATCTCCTCTCCTTTTCTTTTCTTCTTCTTAAAGGCACACTACCAATTACATAAGCTGTAACTAGAGTACTTGTGCATTACAAATAAAACATATTCTAAAACACATGCTGCTGTTTTTTTGTATGTATGCATGTAAGAACGAAAAATAAAGTTAGATATTTTATCTCGGGGTTCCAGTTTCTGGACTTTTCCAATGATTCAACATTTATCAAAAGCTTTGCAGCTCTTGTTTATTTAATCTACAATACCTGCCCGTTAATGAGGTGGAGGATGGAATGTTTAGATAAGGCAGCAGGGGGTGAATTGTGTGGTGTAGGCTACTAGACATAAGAGATGGCCGCTGAATGAGATATGACAGGGAGCTGCAAATAAATCTACTCTATCCCCTGGTGATAGCCTTTGAATACATCCACACAACACAATGATTTGAGTCAGTGATTGACCCATAGACTCCTCTATATTGCCACCCAGTGAGGACCAAGTGCGATAATGATTGTGTGTGTTCGTGCAACACAAAAGGGATACACACAGTCGGGTCAAGTCCTGGGGGAAAAAAGTGCAGGAACTCACCCAAGAATTCCACAGCCCCCATTACCTGAAGAAAACACACACACACCAGCACAGGCCCCCGGAATTATATACACAGGCACAGACCCCTCAGAATTGTATATATCCAGGCACAGACCCCCCCAATTATATTTATATATTTATATATACCGTGTTTCCCCGAAAATAGGACCTAGTGGGTCTTTTGTATCTACTAAAAATATAAGCCCTAGTTGAGACCAAGTTGCGGAGCCGTGGGGGAGATTTGCCGGCGCCGGAGTCTGCATTACCTGCAGTATGTTGCGCAGGATTGCGATTCCCTTCATGGCAGCTCTCGTATTGTGGGTTATGTGCAGCGGGATGGATTGCATGGGTGTGCAGGGGAGCAATACCAGCGGCATTGGAGGAAGCAGATCTGCTTCCTCTAGCGCCGGCTTCTGTCACAGGCTGAGTGATACCAGAGGCCTGTTCAATACCTCAGCAGCTGCTGAATTGCTGCAGCGCAGCAATTCAGTTTGCTGCAGCAGTGTGGTTGAACCCTTTGGATGCGAAATTTGAATCCAAAATGGCCGACAATTTCTTAATGAAAAATTCAGATTGTTTTTCGGATCACTCGGACAAAATATAATAAAGAGAAGCAGTCAGCACAATTCCGTTTTGTACGCACACACCACAAATGATAGTTTTTAATGAATAAACGTTATGTTTACTTCTGAAACAATATATAAATTGAACTGTAATATATGTCTATGTGCAGGGGGAAATAATAAATAAATATTTTGTGCTTTGGTGAACAAAAACCTCAAAATTAACATTGCTGTACGGAATTATTACTTGCTTCGAGGCGGCAGCCATCTTGCTGTAGGGCATTGTTACTGGCTTCATGCGGCGGCCATCTTTAATACGTCACACGAAGCATCTCCTCGGGTCGCTGCAAGTGCTAGGTTAGCACTGCTGAGCGCTGAGCGGTTGAACGGCGTTCAATGCAAGTTGCTAACTTAGCACTTGCAGCGGCTGAGGTATTGAACAGGCCTCCGATGCACAACGCCTGTAAGGAATCGCTAGGTAGTGAAACATACCGGTATTTTGACCCCCAGAGAAGATGAGTGCATAAAGAAAGAGCTATTCAGGATTTGGAGAGTTATGACGATGTTCCAGAAGACGATGACATGACTAATTGAATAAATGTATGTTGTACATTAACCCCTTAGGCTAGGGTCAGACGAACGCATTTTCACGTTGTCTGTGAAAAAGTGCGTTCGAACGAATGGACGCATTTTTTTCACGGAGTACGCGATAGCGGTCATACTATGCGCATTTACGTCCGTGATTTTGTACGGATCATCAATAAAACACTTTGTGCATCTGGACATTATGTTGGCCGGACATTAGCAGTGTCTGACATCTCCAATTCACGCACACACGCCTCTAGCGGACGCAGCGCACTCTGTACAACCGTACTAGTGGTTTTACGTTCTCGACAAAATGCGTTCGTTTGCCACTTGCGTTGCGCAGCCGGACTTTTGTGCGACCGTACTTCGTATATTGGCCGTCATTGCCCACCATTTGCTGCTAGTGCGGCCGTGATTAAGTGCGCCAGAATGCGCGTTCGCACTGCCTCAGTCTGACCCTAGCCTTAGTGACCGGGCGGTTTTACACAAATCCGTCCTTTAGTGACCGCTGCTGTTTTTACGTTTCTGCGCTGTTAGGGTTTAGGTCAAATTTTCCTCTTACTTGTTTATTCAACCCACACATATTATACACCCTTTTTCCCGCCATTAAATGGACTTTCTAGAAATACCATTATTTCCATCATATCCAATAATTTAATATAAAAAAAATATGAAATATAATGAAAAAAATGGTAAAAACACACTTTTTCGTAATTTAATCTCCTAAAGCTATAACCACCAATAAAGACCCCGGCTAAATAGTTTCCAAATTTTATCCCGAGAATAGAAATACCCAATTTTTACATGTTTTTACCTTTTTAACCCTTTCACTGCTGAGCCAGTTCACCTATGTGCGCTGCGCTCATTCTGACCATTTTGTGCTAATTATTTTGAGATGTCAGCCTAGGTCCTATTTAATTAAACCCCCCCCAGACAAATTTTTTTTTAAAAAAAAAAAACACGTTTTTTTATTTTATCTAATTTTTTTTATTATTATTTTTTATTATTCTTTTTATTTTTTTTTAAACCAAACCTGGTCATGTTTGGTATCATTTGAAAGGCCAAAGACCATCTAGCTGCCATGGATCGGGAGATAAAGGGATCCTTAGGATCCCCTTATCTCTACATGGCAGCTAGAGGGTTAACTGGCCCACTGACATCCTCACACATATGGTGAGGTTGTCAGTGGGTGGGGGGGGACCTGGAGGCTAGGCTGACATCCAAGATGTCAGCCCCCCTCCAGGTTCGAATCGCGTTTTGGCGCTAATTCGCGCTAAAACGCGATCCGGCGGCGAAACGGTTAATGCTATACACCGCTGAAAAGGGGAGACTCTCCCCTTTTCAGCGGTGCAAAAAGCATTTTGCTAGCTTCAATGGTTGGGGAGACAGAGGGCTCTGAAGGAGCCCCCCCTCCCCTCCATTGAATTACATGGGGGCACCTTCTGATGACGTCACCACGCAGCGTGGCGACATCATCAGCCTCGCCTGCCCATGTAAATCACATGGGCAGGCTTCCTCCCTGCCAGATCGCCGTGGGATCCGACGAGGGAGGTGAGTATCGGGCGGGAGGGGGATTTGGCACCGCTGACGTACCCTGTACGTTCGCGGGTCTAAGGGAGACCCGAGGACAGGACGTACAGGGTACGTCAGGGGTCATTAAGGGGTTAAAAAAATCAAATATAAGACCTATCCCCGAAAATAAGACCTAGTGTGATTTTTGGGGTCCAAAAAAATATAAGACAGTGTCTTATTTTCGGGGAAACACGGTATATATGCAAGCACATGCCCCCAAGAATTTAATATACCCAGGCACCGGACCCCCAGAACTATATATAACCAGGCACATGCCCCCAAGAATTATACTTGCCTGGCTATGACCTCCGGATCAGGTGTCCCGTGTCTTCCTCTGAGTGCTAGCCTGCTCCTGCATGCGGCCGCCGGCTTCTGAAGGCTATGACGTGATCTTGCGGGATATCTTCTGTAGGCCGCGTCACAGCCTTAACAGGGCCGAGGACGGCGGCTGTGTTCGGGAGCAGGCAGGCAGCGCCTGGGGAACATGTGGCCAGTCGAGGGGGGGCTGCTAGCAGAATGCGGTTAATGCCTTCCGCTAGCAGCCCCAGCGATAAATAGGCCCACAGCGGGAATATGCGTTCCCACAACGTTCCTGCTGCTGAAGTGCGGGAACACCGTTCCCACAAGACTTGAGCCCTGCACACAGTGCCACATATAGAATAAAATATTTTCTTGACATGCAAGAGAAAAACAAAGGGCCCTATTCCATTGTGGACGCTAAGATGGAGACGGTAAGCAGGAAAATCTGTGCTTGCAGACTTTCCCACAGTCTCCAAGTTAACGTTGTTTTCCGGGGAAGGTGCTAACAGAACACAGTGCTAACATTCATGATACTCGCAGTAGGGCATCCACGCCACTGCGAGCATCGGCTCCTGGTGTCCGTAGGGCTCCATGGAGCCTTGTGCTTCCGTACTGTGAGTTTGCATGTGGGGGGGGGGGTAGAGTGTTTTGCATTTGCAGAATCATTTAACACCAGCTTTTGGAGTTGTCAAAATGTTTGCATGCGCGTCCCGACGATAATTTGCGTCAGCACTTTGTAACACCTCACTTGTCAAGATGCTAAAAATAGATTGCGCTCCCCATGTTAGGTATAGGAGATTCTTAAGTACAGTAAGCTCACGCAAGCTGTGAGGTGCAAAACGTTTTCACCTGACTGTAGCGTCAAGATCGGAATATCGATACCGAACATCAAACTTATCCTAGTGCTGACGTTTACATATTGAGACACTACATTAGCACCAACTGTGGAATAGAGCCCAAAGCACATGTAAGATATCTGCAATCTAAAATATACACATAAAGGACATTCCATTGTTTTGGTGGTAGTGGCCCTTTAAATATTGGCAAGTTTCTGAGTGATTCACTTTGAATAAATAATTTGTATTTTTAAACTGTTGTGTGTTTTTTTTTTTATATTCATGGTCATTGGTCATTTTATATTTAATCCTTGGATTGGTGGTTTATAGTTTAGTGTTGTATCCATACGGTGCAAAGCTGTTCTAATGCTCAAGTTTGCTTGAAGTGTCAAAGTTTGTGTGTATCTTTTACACACACATATTGGGCTCGCTTGTAGATGCCTGCAGCTATCGGTATTTTTCTAGTTGTTATGAATTTGATATATTCTGAATACGGCAAATTAACTTGTATACAGACAAAACCGCTAAGACTTTAGAATTAATTACAATAATTTTTTAATACAACAGACTTTCTAACATGAAAGTTTTTTAATAAATTCTGTGACCCGGAACCATATTCTTCTTATGAAACAGGATCGCGGTAATGTAAGTCAAGCCCGTGATACAGTAGAAATCTATTTGGTGTAACTGGGGATTTTTTGGCTTGCTGATGATGTGGCCTTTATTATCCGTATCTTATTTATGTTTTTTCTATTTGATGTTGGCCCTGCTGCCCTTCCGCTCAAGCTTGCAATTCACTGCTCGTTCTCTAATCACATTAAAAAGCTTCTCACGTTAATAAGATTTAAAAAAAGCTATTAAAGGTACCTCGGCTCTCCCTGGCTACTTTTTCAGGCTTCTCCACTTTGTAATTATTTAACCATCCCCCCCTCCCCTCGCCCAGTAAATGTCTTCAGTAATTAGTAGCAGAATTGTACATTAAAAAATATAATCCCAGCGGCACATTAAATAGCGTCCTGCTTGCTCCGTGAAACCAACGAAGAACAATTACCGCTTTCTTTTTTCATGCACTTAGGACATTTATTTACACTGCTGAGAAAGGGATTGTTGAAACGTCACTGCTCCTCCCTGTATTCTATTTTAATAAGACCGTAACTCTAATAACTAGAAAAAAACTGCAAGGCACGCTTCCCTCGAGACACTCGTCATGGAGGAGTGGAAGAGGACTCTGAACTCTATGCCCAAAAGGGTTAAGGGCTAAGGCAGTGCTGGAAAATAATGGTGGCCACACAAAATATTTAAACTTTGGGCCCAATTTGGACATTTTTACTTAGGGGTGTACTCTCTTTTGTTGCCATCGCTTTAGACATTGATGGCAGTGTGTTGAGTTATTTTGAGTAGACAGCAAATTTACACTGTTATACAAACTGTACACTCACTACTTTACATTGTAGCAAAGTGTCATTTATTCAGTGTTGTCACATGAAAAGACAGAATAAAATATTTACAAAAATGTGAGTATACTCACTTCTGTGAGATGCTGTTATATATTTGTGTGTGTGTGTGTGTGTGTATACTCACTTCTGTGAGATACTGTATGTTCACTTCATAGGAGTACTCGGCTGCATGGTGATAGGTTATTTATGCAAGTAATAGGGATGTACCAATTTTTTAAGCCCTAGTACCGATTTTATTTAAGGTCATGTGACCACTTTCCAATAAATCATTTTGGATTTTGCTGTAAGCCTGTCCATTTTATTTTAATATTGAAAATGTATGGCCAGAAACCCCGTTTACCCAATGCACACACCCTGACCACACACAGGACTCCATCTAATATATACATATCTGTCACACTCCAGACCCCAGATACATGTATACCCAGACATCAGGCCTCAGGATCATGTATACCCCGCATGTTCTGCCGAGCGCCGGCTGGCCACGTGTTCCTCTGAGCAGCCGCTGATTTATGCGGAGGAACACACGGCCAGCTGGAGGAGGAATGCTGTTTAATGCTATCTGCCAGCAGCCCCAGCCCCTTGGATACCGGTAGACCAGCCCAGCGCTGGCGTCCGATTACTGGTAGAGGTATCGGGCATTTGCACAAGTACCAAGTACTCCTGCAAATGCCGTTATCGGTACCGATACTAGTATCGGTGCATCCCTAGCAAGTGGCATTTACTAGGTTAAGGCTCGAGGACAGAGGTACTATGGTCCTTCTTATTCTTAGTCTGCCATGCCTCCTTGAAACCTTTGCATGGTTTGTCTATATAGTGCAGCACATTGTGACTGCGATATGATGTTAAAGATTAAAGGGACACTGCTCATCCTGACCACTTTTATTGTTAAAGTGGTCAGGATGTCAGGAGTGCCCCCATTCTCCTCCTATCCTTCCTAGCTCCACCAATCTGGTGAAATCACATTTGAGGAGTTTCCTCCACCCCACCCAGTGTTACCAGCAGCCAGGATTTTATTAATTTCCTGGCTGCCAGTCACCAGTTAGTCTCAGAGACAGCCGATGGATTGAAACCTTGCGTGCGCACAGCTCTGATCCATCACTCAGCATATTGCACTTATGCAATCATTTTATTTTAGTTTTTTATTTTTCCTCCCTCCACCTAAAAGATTTCAGTTTGGTTTTCAGTTGTTGTACAGTTTATAGGTCACATTAAAGGTGAAAGAAGTTCTGAAATGATTTCTTTTTTTTCCATTTATTTACATTACAGACACCTGACATTTTAACGTGTGTGTGTGTTACGGGTAAAGCCCAAAGTGTGGTTAATCCTAGGATTACCCGGGTAACCCTGACATTACCCAAAACCGCTGGGTAAAGCTGCGAAAAATGAAAATTTCAGACTGTACCCGGGTAATTTTAGGACAAACCAACTGCCCTTGGGTAACAGTCTGGAAGAGCTGAAAAATTCCCACTTTACCCGGATAATGTGCAAGTCTGAAGCTTCACCCGGGTAATCGGAGGACTATCCACAGCTTCACCTGAGTAATCTGCAGAGCGTCCAACCCCGCTTGGGTAACAGTAAATTTTGCCAATATCTATGGATATTATCAATGAAAATGGCAAAAGACAAACATTAATTGTAACAGGATATGTTTCTTATATGAATGTGAAAGAGTTACATGAGATTTATGTGTCATATGTGCTTATATATCATTTATAAAACATAATAACCATCAGGTTACTCTTTATGTAATATCTTTATCTTCAGACATTAATTTTCAGACAATTAATGCACAGAGTAACATGACGGTTATTTAGTGTGGTTTGTGACTGGATACAATTTCATTAAAAATAACAAAAACACTATTTTGTGATCAGTCAGATAACAGTTTGCAGCTTTACCCGGGTAATCCACGGAATTCAGTCAACTGTAACCTGCTGAAAACCCAAGAAAAGCTGAGTACCCAGAGGCGTTTGGATACTTTGCAGATTACCTGGATAAAGTCTGATGTTTCATTGCACATCACACTTTAGGCTAGGGTCAGACGAACGCATTTTTCATGTCCACATCTACCGTCAAAAAGTGCGTTGATGCATCCAAACGCATTTTTTCACGGAAGACGCGATAGCGGTCATACGATGCGCAATTTCGGCCTTGATTTTTGACGGAGCTATTAAAAACAAATGGACGTGATGTTGGCCAGACATGTGCAGCGTCTGACGTCTCCTAATCACGCACACACGCCGCTATGCGAAACGCAGCGCTCTCTGTGCGTCAGTACTAGCAGTTCTACGTTCTCGAAAAAATGCGTTCGTTTGCGTTGCGCGGCCGAACTTTCATGCGGCCGTACTTCGTATATTGGCTGTCATTTGCTGCTACTACGGCTGTAATAAAGTGAGGCTGCACGCGCGTTCGCACTGCGTTCGTCTGACCCCAGCCTTATCCAGCAACACTAGGGTAATGTGCGAATTACCTGGTTAAAACAGAGCAGACAACCGAAGTACCCAGAGGCCTCCGGATACTTTGCAGATTACCCGGGTAAAGTCGGAAATTTCATTCCACTTCAGACTTTTGCCATTGATGCCTGGGTAATGTCAGGATTACCCGGGGTAATCCTAGGATTAACTGCATTTTGGGCTTTAACCGTGTGTATGTGTATGTATATGTGTGTGTGTGTGTGTGTGTGTGTGTGTGTGTGTATATATATATATATATTTTTTTTTTTATTTTTTTTCCTGTGCCAACATTTACAGATTGGAATCTCCTGAATAATTAACTTGTAATATTTTATTAGACTTGTGAAACATATGGATTCTCGTAAACATAATGTATATGCCAAAACATTGTCTCGATCCATTTTGAGATTTCCATCCTTTTGGGATCCTGACAGATGCCACATTTTACTAGACACCCACCACTAACAGGAACAATATGGCTTTAAGGATTGTTCACTTTAAAAGCAAACCTGCCAATTTTTGGTATTACGTTATTTTTCAGGAACACTTTCATTAATCATTGCACCTGATTCCTTGATTGTCAATGGATTTTCATAAATATTGATCTGTATATCAGTCTCCCCCCCCCCCCAATATAACATAAAGTCCATCTGTGAATATTTGGGGGGAAAACCCATTGAGGGCCCATCATTTCTTTTCAATATTGTAAGGCTCCAGAGTGAAGCTTTTTCTGCCGTTGTTTGTGTTTTTCTTTATGAAACGCTGGTGTTTGGTGCTGAATAAACCGTACAGGTGTCAAGCTAGAAGAATTATGAGGTATATTATACTGTGGCAATGAACACAAAATATCTATGACTTTGATTTGAAAATTTAGTTTTTTGTGCAGGTGTTGATATAAAAATTTAGCTTGGATAATTTTGTGTTGGTTTTCATTGCGGTGAATAAAAATCGAATTGGAGCACGTCTCCTCACGAAAGCCTTACCGGGTGAGGCTACTTCTAGGGTTTTACCAGTTCTGGCATGTCTCTGTGCCAGCGCCAAGAAGATCTAATAGATTGGCTTCAATGCCTACTTATACAAGGAAAGCAGCCAGTTAAACTGTGCCCCCCACCCGAGATCAGACCAAAAAAAATGTTGAATTGAACAAAAGTGCTTGGAACAGTACAAACACTATGATGACTGTGCAGACGGTTTCCTGCCCTAAAACTGCCGAAATCTGCAAATATCGCTGCTGAGACTGCTTCCTGCTTTGTGTGCAAGGACTTAAACTCATTGGTCATAGAATTGTAAACCTAACAGTATTGAAAAGTCGGAAAAGTAATAAAGAAGGCGGTGTGACCGGAGACCATGGACAACCCCCCCCCTCCCGTGTCACATGACCTGTGATATTGCACAGGCATTACTCTTCTCACAAACCAGCAATATGATTCTTCACTGAGGAGTCCAGGAACCAGACATCACAGTAGAAGGCCCAGACTGCGAGAGGTGGCCAAGTGATTTTTCCATAAAACCTGGGGGATTCAGTTTTTTATTATTATTATTATGGAAAATGGCTTATCTGTTATCCACACTGTACATATACAGAGATGGGCCTCTGTATATGTTCACTGTAGGTAAGGCCTTTTTGACAGGCAACGTTCTCCCTCTGCTGGCCAAAAAGCACTACTACATTTACATTTTAGCTTGAGCTTCGTGGTTCTGTGCAGGAAAAAATCTCAAAGCAGTCATGGCCGATGTATTGAAATTTTAGGAGATTACTACGGAGCCCATTTGCAAACCTATTTCCTTTGCAATAAATAAAATTCCTTTGCATTGCTACAGAATTATACCAGATTGAGCACTCTATGTTGGCACAGCAGACGCTTTTGAAGAGCGTGTATAGTTGAGGATGGTTGTGAAGGGGTTAAAATAAATTAATTTTACCTTGAAAGCAAATTATCAATACTTATTATGAATGAAATATGAACATGATCTTCTCGTAAGGGTCTATTTCCCCAAGCACCGAAGGTGCAATTCGGTGGCAAATATCGGTGAATTTCAGCATTCGGTGCAATTTCAGGGCAGTTTGTCTATTCACTAAGCTGTCAATTCACCAGAAGACATGTCAGATCTGTCTTTTTTTAAAAAATTATTATTCTTTTGAAGAGTTCAGGAACATAAAATGTATAAATCTAATCCCTGAAGTCCTAAAAAAATAATTAAAATTATATATCACATTTTATTGCTTTTGGTTGTAAATAATGAGACGTATCTTACGAGCATCGCTCTTGTTGAAACTAAAGTCGCAGAAACCCCTGTGCACCTAAAGCCCTGATGGGGTAAACTCTGAACTCCTAGTTAGTGAAGCATTTTGATTGGCTGATAAACTTCCTGGCCTGGGCAGAGCTCACTACAGGAGGTACGAAGCCTGAAGGCTTTATAGAAACTGTATCAGCTACAAATACATCCTTTCAACTTGGCTTTATATTTTGTGAACTGTTTTTGTGGATAAGGTATTAGTCCTAACCTTTTTAGAAGAATGAATCGACACCCCCCCCCCCATTGCTTCCTTAACACCAGCCATTAAAGGGTTTCTGCCTGTGCTCATATCTGTTATACTAGCATAGAAAGATTTACAAAGAGAATATGTTTAAAATCTCTTTAACCTTAAACAAACTCCTTGAAAACATCGTCTTTCCTATCCCATGCAGCAGTCTTCTATAGACTAGTGTTTGCATGAAGAGAGAGCCTTTATTTTACTTCAGTCGCTGGCGTATCCCCAGGCTTGGCGAAAGCTACACAATACGGGCTGTGACTGGCGAGTCTGATCACCTCTGATTTTATTAAGAAAATCCCTTACTGATTAGCTTTGTAGACCAGATTCTACAATAAGCATGCAGAGACATTGTGGCACGTTGTCTTTTTACATCAGCCTAAAGCTCAGCTGTGAACATCTTGAAAACCTGTACATTTTACATTCACATAAATACAAAAAATTTATTAATGATTATATCCAATAAAACCATATACCTAACCCAAAATTCTGATTTTATTTTATATGTAGTCGGTTGGTCTTTATGCAATAAATGAGTCAGTAAGTAAAGATTTATCAAAATACCACGGACAGTGATAAGGACAAACAAATGTAGGCATCCATAGCTATTAAGTCAATATGGCAGGGGTCCGAAACAGTGGCGGCTGGTGACATTTCTAGTTGGTGGGGTGCCAGACTGGAAACCTTATTGCTATTCATGATTAAAAACATTATGTCTATATGGCATGACTACCTCCAAAATATGTGGACGAGTCAATATATAGGGAATAAACCTTACAGATAAATCCTGATTAATGAGGCAAATAAAATGGTCATAAATTCAATGATTAAAAGTGCAATCAGAAATTTGCCACACGATGTAAACCTAAAACATTATTCGGTATCTAAAAGTGATAGATTTTTTTCCATAAAAAAAGTAATACTGATCCTACACTTTATTTTAAATAACGGAGTATACAAAATTCAGTGTTTGAAAGAAAGAAATCCTGTTTACTGCTACACATTTTTTATTTTCTGATTTTTATATGTATTTAGCAGTGTGTGTGTGTGTGTGTGTGTGTGTGTGTGTGTGTCAACATTCCTGCCTCAACCAAAGAATGGTATGGGCGGTTTGTTTGCTGCAGGGGAGCTGATAACCGCAGCAATCATGTTTTGAAAATCTCCCAGTGCTCTCATCAGATTTCTGGATGCTGGTCAGAAACCAGTAGTAACCTAATCTTCTTTTCTTTTCCTTTTTTTTACGCCTGGCAACTGTTGAGGAGACCATTCTTAAGTTGCCGTTAAATACAGCGACAAGCCTTACAGCAGAACAGCTTGAGTGCTGTGCTTATTTTTTTTTTTTAACAGCGTATTCCATCCGAGACTGCAGATGCCCATCTCCATTGAGTCCTATGGACTCCTAGAGCTGATAACACCATGGCGCTTAGCGGTTATGTAATACCTCGGCAGGATTACGTCTGGAGCTGCTGAGAAAGCGGCTCCGTCGTAATAAAAGTGTTAAATGACAGACTGTCAGGTTTTCCATTAGTGCCTGTCATTAAACCCCAACATTGGGATAGGGTCCAAGATGTTTTGGATCTACACTTCCCATGAGGCTCAACTAACCTAACAAATGGCTGAACATCATTGGAGATGTAGTTCCAAAACACATGAAGGGCCAAGTTTGTTGCACCCCCCCCCATATGTGGAGTTCAATGAATAAAGCTTTACACAGTTAAGAACCATGAGTTTTTGTTGTGATGCTAACGCTCACCAAATGTGAAATTCAACAAGACTTTCCGCAACATCTGATACGGGCTGCAAGGTGCTAGCTTTTCTTTGCATTTTAAGATATAAGCGTGAAATGATGCATCTCATCTCTAGGGCTCAGCTCTGTCTTTTGAAACACAAGATGAACACATACGTCAGCTAAAATATATTTTCACATAGAGGGAAAAACACTGTTACTATAATATTCAAGCACACATATCTATGCCGACCCCCCCCCCAAAAAAACAACAAAAACAAAACAATTTGGAACAGTAGGTAAGCCTTAAAAAAGTCTCACCATTTATTTCCGTCCAGGGTTGTGTTAATTTGTCGCCAAGTACTTGTGTTGATTATGGAAGAGTCAGACCATGGCATAAAGTCTTCTCTGGCACATCCTAGGGGTTCTTAATGGGGGTTAAGGTCTGGACTGTGTGGTGGCCAATCCATGTGTGAAAATGTGTCATGCTCCCTGAACCACTTTTGCAAAATTAATGAATCCTGCCATTGTCATCTTGGAATATCCCCATGCCGACTGGGAAGAAAAAAATCCATTGATGGAAAAATCTGGTCACTCAGCAGGGGTGTGGAAATTTTAAAAAAATCTACTTGTCCAACGGACTAAGTAGTAGTCCAATCTACTTGTCCCTCAGGACGATCTACTTGTCCTGATGATAAGAAAAATAATTTCAACTAGTGTTTAATTAGAGGTCTTTATTCGGAACAGCGGCACATAATTTGAGTTAGAATGCAAGCTGTATTAATTAAATACATATAAATTACTGCCAATTTAATCCGAATAGTATCATTCCCAGATACATATATACAGACCAGATCATGCTCACTCAAGATACATATACAGAGACCTCAGCCCACAGATATATATCAGTCCAGATAATGCCTGCAGATATAGACCTCAGACCAGATAATGCCTGCAGATATAGACCTCAGACCAGATAATGCCTGCAGATATAGACCTCAGACCAGATAATGCCTGCAGATATAGACCTCAGACCAGATAATGCCCGCAGATATAGACCTCAGACCAGATAATGCCTGCAGATATAGACCTCAGACCAGATAATGCCTGCAGATATAGACCTCAGACCAGATAATGCCTGCAGATATAGACCTCAGACCAGATAATGCCTGCAGATATAGACCTCAGACCAGATAATGCCCGCAGATCTAGACCTCAGACCAGATAATGCCTGCAGATCTAGACCTCAGACCAGATAATGCCTGCAGATCTAGACCTCAGACCAGATAATGCCTGCAGATCTAGACCTCAGACCAGATAATGCCTGCAGATCTAGACCTCAGACCAGATAATTCCCGCATATATAGACCTCAGACAAGATAATTCCCGCATATATAGACCTCAGACCAGATAATGCCCGCATATATAGACCTCAGACCAGATAATGCCCGCATATATAGACCTCAGACCAGATAATGCCCGCATATATAGACCTCAGACCAGATAATGCCCGCATATATAGACCGCAGACCAGATAATGCCCGCATATATAGACCGCAGACCAGATAATGCCCGCATATATAGACCTCAGACCAGATAATGCCCGCATATATAGACCGCAGACCAGACCCTGTAGTCGCTAGGCAGGCTGGCTGGTTGTGGCTGAGCAGAGTCGGCAGCTCAGCCGACTGTCAGAGCGGCGCGAGGCTGCTGCTGCTAAGCTCCGCCCCGGCAGGGTGATACGATGTAGGTGGGAGGGATCTTCAGCACACGGCGCAAGTACCATGTGCCGCAGCTCCTGTCCCTCCCCTCATCGCGCTGCTCCGTGAAAGAGAGGAAGGAACGTCCGTGAGAGTGGACGTTCCTTCCACTCTGCGCTCAGTGTACAAAGAGCAATCCTCCTATGGAGGATCTCGCTTTGTGTGCCGGGAGCAGTCCGGTGGGCTTCTTGCCCGCAGGACTGCATCTCGAAAATATCCACTTGCCCGGAGCTTCATGTCCCGGGCGTCAGGCAATAGGATTCCCACACCCCTGCTCAGTGTATTCAGGTAGTCAGCTGATTTTTATTTTATTTTTTGGCACATAATGTTGCTAAACCTGACCGACTGAAACAACCCCAGCTCCATAATACTGCCTCCACAGGGAAGTATGGTAGGAGGTGACTTTTTTGGCCATGCGGTGTGTGTATATATGTATGTGTGTGTGTGTATATATATATATATATATATATATTAGTGTTAACGACGGTATACACAGTGCCATTCTGGAGCTGTCGTTTTATTTCCTCAAACTCACTGGTTGGGTGAGTTTGCAGGAAAATCTACTCTTGCAGATTGTCCCTTTTTTATCGTCTCCATGTTGGCACCTTCCCAGGAATATGATGTTATCTCAGCACCTCGCCCTGGAACGCATCGCTAACCTCCCTGATTCTTGCAGTACGCTTCCGCATCACTGCACATATCAGCTCCCGGAGTCCATAAGACTCCGTTGAGGCTTGTGCTTTTGGGCCGCGAGATCGTGCAGCGCTGCAGAACGAAACTCGGAACTATTTGTTTCCAGTCTCACTCTTCTCCTGGTTTTTTATTTGCAGAATCCTTTAACACCAGCCTTTTAGGAGTTGTTAAAATGTGTCGGATCATGCCCGCATCCTGACCCCTGAACCAGTTTATGAAGAATGCTGCCCGGTAACCTGCATTTCAGCTTCCAGCACTGATGGGGGTTAATTAAGTCTGCACCAAGCATCAAGCACGCACACAACACACACCTCTGTGTGTCCGTAAAGGACCTCTCCTCATTCAGGAACTCACCTTTAGTATTGAGTTTACTCCCAACCTGTTCAGTTATGCCTGTTCTCCTCTATTGCTATCCCAGTGTGCCAGACCCCCCCCCCCCCTCCTGCTTGTCTACTGACCAACCGCTTGCCTGATCCTTTTAAACCACGCACCGGTATAACCAGAAGATACCTACTCCAGGTACTCACTCTTGTGTGCCCTGCATACCGGGCTCAATACCCCCTGAACTTGGGTCCCACCATGGCCCGCGCCAGGTGCCACCCTGACAAAAATGGTTGTGCGTCCCGACTGTAAATTGCAAAAAATAGATTGTGCTCCCCATGTTATTTATAGGAGACGCTTAAGTACAGTAAGCTCACACAAACTGAGAGGCGCAAAACAATTTCACCCGACTGTAGCATCAAGATCGGAATATCTATGCCTGTATCGATCGTTGCTGTATTATTCCAGGGGCTGGACCAAGAAGTGTTACATTTTATGTCCCTTGCTCTGAAAAACCCATTGAACTCATCCTTAACAGATTATTCGGATAAGAGGGAGTGAGAAGATGTCACATGTGACTATTCGCTGAAGGTTTGAAATGCAAATTTATGATTTCAAGTTTAGTGTGTCCTACGGAAAAAATACAGGACATTTTTCTTTTTAATCTATATATTCTTATTGACTCCAAGGACACTTTGTCTCCAGTGGCTGAGACATGCTTTTTACAGTTGTTTTACCAAGATCATAGTAGTCTCTTTCAGTAAAACACAAATTGAAACATTTGAATTCTAGTTCATCAAAATAAAAGCTGTGATAACATTTTATCCACATTTTCGATGTTCACCTGTTCACTGAACTTAAATCTCTTCAGAAGCATAAATCAAATCCCTCCACACGGCCCCATTATGGGGTATATTTGCCAGAACACAGTGTTTTAAATTCCAGATTTGAAAAATATGCAGGTCTATTCACTAAAGGTGAAACTCGGGAGAACTGGCAGGAGAGAACAATCTAGACCAAATAGCTGATTTGGAAAGTGAGATAAATGGGAGAATTTTTCTGGTTTGGCTATTTTGACTTACAGGTCTATTCAAAGAAAGGTGAACCTCAGGAGAATGATTGGAGAATTGAAAATTCTAGGTCAAATTAGCCAACCCAGAAAAATTCTCCCATTTTTCTCACTTTCCAAATCGGCTATTTGCTCTAGATTGCTCTCTACTGCCAATTCTCCTGGTTTTCACCTTTCTCTGAATAACCCTGTTAATTTTAACTTCTCCTGAGTTTCACCTTTTTATTGAATAGACCTGTAAATGGAAAGTGATACTTCTGAATAACGCTGCCAGCTAGATGCCTCTCTGACCTGGTTGTGTAGTGACTGGCTTCTATGGATTGTCTTCCATCTCTCTTTGTGTTGCTCTAGGTCAAGGGTGCTCAGTCCTGGCCCTCCCGATGTTTTGAAGCTACAGCTCTTACAACGCCTTGTTGACCTCATGGGAGATGCAATTCCAAAAAATCTGGAGGGCCACGGTTTCACACCATTGCTGAAGACCCTGGCACATGTTACCAACACAGGATAGGGTAGTCTTTGTAACTCAAACTTCCATGTGAGCATGTTTCCATCTTGCCTGATATGCGCTTTACTTTTTATTTTTTTCCCCAGACTTTATTTTGATCTTTTCTATCTCTGCAGCGTTTATTTATTCTAGTTGTCCCTAAATCATAATCTGACCATCCTCTTCCTGTTTCACGCCTATCCACCCCACTGCTTGATCTCACATCTCACCTTTGTTGTTTTTTTCCCTCTCTGCAGTTTTCCCTCCTCCATCACTTTCACAGACAGCCCATGCCACCCACAGGCTTGCATAGTCAGAAACCTATTCTCTACATGAAAAAAAGAGTAGGTGAATATTTCTGAATGTCGGGCAGTTGTATAACTTAAAGAGAACCTATCGACCGGTTCACTTTCCCTGTGATGTCTCATTAGGTGATAGATATCGCTTTGGTTTTTGTGATCAATGTAATATCCCCTTAATGCAATTTCACAATCACAATCTTTCAAAATCTGCGCACAATTCTGAAAGACAGTCTACACACAGAGTTTGAGCAGTTGGCCATCACATGTGACGTTTGCATACTGATAGTCCAATTAGCACAACAGTGGTCCGTTGCTTGCCAGAAATGAGTGGAAAGCTGACCTGTATGATGGCTTTTCCACTAACCTGTCACTCATTCATTGGAATATAACTGACAGACATTTTTTATTTTTTTAATAAACTTTTTATGTGAAATTACTCAGTTCTACAGTATATTGTGAAAATTAAATACACTAGCAGATCCTTGGGATGTATTTCCCAATTTAATGAGCACATCTTTTGTTTGGCTGGACAAAAGCACTTTAGCTTTATGGAATCATCTTCTTGTCGCGTGGTCTCTCAGTCCTGCCAGCTGCTCCTGCTGGTCCAGGGTATGTGAAGTGCAAAACACAGGCCTGTTATAAAGTGTATATGTTGAGTACTTAAGGATAAAGTCGCTGATTGTCCAGAAATGTTTGTATCTTATTATGTTACTGTTCATATCAATCACGGTTCGCGTGCCACTGTTTCGGTCTGGATCATGTGATATTCGGGATCGGCCCATACAGAGTCCCAATATGATATTGGAGGCTTTAAGGCAGGGGTCAGCAACCTTGGCTCCCTGATGTTTTGGGAACTTCATTTCCCATGTGACTCAGTCACCCATTAGGCTGACTGAGCTACATGGGAAATGTAGTTCCCAAAACATCAGGGAGCCAAGGTTGCTGACCCCTGCTCTCAGGGAATGGGAATCCCAGAGCCACTACATTGACTCATGGCGTCTTCCCAACCTCCTCCATGACCCACAAACGAGCAGAGAAGACTCCATGAGTCAATGAGGAGGGTCCTGGTATCCACCTGGGAGTCTCTCTGCACTGCATTTCTTAGACTTCGCTAGTTGGCTTCTGCATTTACTCAAAGGACCATTGAAGGTGACCACGTCTGCTGCCTATCAGAAGTCCTCCTTTCTTAGAGCTTCTGCCCTGGTGTAGAAATGCATCCTGTAGAAATTCTCATGATTGATGTGTTTTGCGTGCATGCAGTGACATCACCCCATCCCACTTGTGAATACTCGTTGAAATTGACATGTCAAGGCAAACATCATAAACCTCGCATTGAAATGCACGTTTATGGTTGATGAATCTGGTATGTTGGCCCACAGCATTCCTCCCCATCTAATGAAGATTCCATACTGCATGTTTAGTGATGAGCATATTCCCATCACCCACACCTTGCGATGAAATTGCTGTCCATTAAATGATCACGAACAGTCTTCAAGAGTCTCAGCGGGATCAGGAGACTGAAATGTTGATTGTGTATCGTTAGCCATGGCAGTAACTATTAGCGAGCGGCTACGCCAGGCATTGCTAATGTTGTCTGAAGGATGGTAAGAGGACTTTAGGGGAACACAGTTGTCAGTAGCTGCATTTTCTGCTGTTGATACTGTATTGCTTTTCACTCTGCTCCGAGGATTTAATGCAGGCAATTGTTTCCTTGCACATTTCAGTTTTTTAATGCATGTGTTTATAGGAAGGGTATTTCTTCTGTTTATTTTCAGAATTCTGTCAGATTTGATTCTGCGAGTTGACACATTATGCATGGGAACACTTCCGTGTACTGTTTAGTCCTTTTATCTTTTATTTTGAAATATGCAGTGTTTACCATTTATGTCACCGTTGAGAGCCAAAATACAAGGATTTAGGAGCACGGTAAAGCTTTAGATTTATGAAAAAAACACAAATTTTGGAGATAAAATTGGAAATCCATAGCTGGCTGTATTAGAATGGACTTTTGCTCCTGAGACTGGATTTGTTTGTGCGACATTTCAGTCACATAGATAGGGACCTGGGAAGTCTTTGTTTTTTTTCTCTGTGTGCTAGAGCTTTGAAGCTTTGACCTGAACCGTGATTCATGCTTTGTACATGCTGTCTCCAAAAAGCTTGTTTTGAGATTTCAACACCACTTCCTCACAGTATCTAGAGAGTAATGACTGAGGTAGTCTATGTTGGTTGTCGCAGGTCACATATAGGTGTCAGGCCTAACAGCAGCATGCCCCAAGACATGTCTATTCTTTGCCAGCTCATCGTGCACTGTTGGGATGTGATCAGAAGCCGATATGAGCATTTGGGAAGGCCTCCGTCACCACCTCTCTCAGAAAGCAATACAATCGCATGGCACATTACTATACACCAGCTACACAGAGGTCCATCCCACCTGAATGTCATGACTCCGGACTAGCATTGATCTTGTTTAAGGGACCCAACTCCATCTACGCCCCGTGGAGACTTACTGCTATACAGAAAGGGCTGCAGGATATTTTTATTGAATAAAAAGTGACATCTGGACTCAGGGAAAAGGCTCACTAATCAGATCTTCTTGCTGTGAACAGCAATATTAATGTTGTATTTCTTTTATATGGCACATTCTAGAGTCCAAACATGATGAACATATGATAATTAATATGTGACCCTTGTGATCGTTAACCCTAAAGTATTTGCGCATGCAATCCCCACCTAACGCTAGTTGGAGAATACTCTATATACAGGGTGCGGCAGAAATAACTCCCGAATTTCAAACGTAAATAACACAGCAATGCAAAACGACATTCAGAAATTTATTGCGCAGTTTGAAAGAGCAATGTTTGCCATTTACATCACATACACACTAGGTTTTAAAAATGATATCCAAATGACGATCGTCCTTTTCTATGCACATCTGAAGTCTCTCCCTGAAGTTCCGCATGACCCTCCTGGTCATGTCTTGTGGTATTGCCTCGATTTCGTCACGGATGGCAGCTTTCAGGTCATGTAGTGTTCACGGCTTACGACGGAAGACGTGCGCCTTCAGGTATCTCCAGAGAAAGAAATCGCAAGGGCGAGCTTGGGGGAACGGGGTGGCCACAGAACATCACCCCGTAAGGAAATCTGACGCCCCGGAAACATTTCTAAAGGCCCATCGATGCCCTGGCTGTGTGTGCAGTGGCACCATCTTGTTGGAACCACACAGCTGGATTCCCTAGGTCATTGAGTGTCGGCTGCAGGAAGTTGCGTAGCAGCTGTACGTAACGATCAGATGTTACTGTCACAGTTCTGTCCTCTTCTTCAGAAAAGTATGGGCTTTCAATTCCGAAATCAGCGACCGCACACCTAACAGTAACACGTTTGCTGTGGAGGGGGCGCTCAAGGATCTGTCGAGGATTGGTTGCGGACCAGTACCGAAAATTTTGTTTATTGACGTAGCCTGACAGATGGAAGTGCACTTCATCACTAGCCAGTAGACTGGTGTCAGCTGCAACAGCTTCCATGATAGTCTCACAACACGCTCTGCAATTGGCCCAATCACGTTCACTGAGTTCCTGCACACCTACCATTTTGTACGGATGGAACTTCGTCCCTGTGTGTAAAATTCTCCTTACGGTGCGGTCCGAGAGTCCCATAGCAATTGCATGCTTACGGACCGAACGTTGAGGAGATTGCGTAAAAGCATGTTTCACTGCACGGATGTTCTCTGGTGTTCGGACACTACGAGGCCTACCAGGCGGCTTCGTTTTAACACTCGAACCCGTTCTTCTTAAATTACTGACCCACAATAGAATGGTTTTCCTATCTGGAACTTTCGCATGTCGATCTAGCCTGAAGTGTCTACGAAATAAACGCTGTGTTGCGGTAACAGAGTCGGCATTTTTGAAGTAAGTCTCAATCACGAAACCTCGATGCTCTCCACTCCACGCCATGCTAGCGACTGACTAGTCCTGATAAGGTGGTCATGTGCGCCAGAGCCGTGGCGCAACAATGTATGTGACATAAATGGCAAACACTACGCTTTCAAACTGCGCAATAAATCTCTGTCGTTTTGCATTGCGGTGTTATTTACGTTTGAAATTCGGGAGTTATTTCTGCCACACCTTTGTATTTGCAGAAAAAAGTGTTGGATTTTTTTGGTTTATTATGTCTATCATCAAAACTTTTTCTAAAAACTCAACTGGCATTCATCTGGTTTGTTTAGTTCATTTGTGTAATGTGAAAATAAGACCTCATATAAAAGGTCATTGTGCATAGCATATTACAGAAGATAGTCAAATCAATAGCGACCAATTGTGGTAGCCAACACAGGGGTCTTCTCTTCGGCTACAACAAAAACATTGTAGAGCAGGTATACATATAGATACGGAGGGCAAAAAAGGAAACCACGCCCTACAATCGACCTGATAACTAGATGTCCCTTAGGAATAAAGGTGCCGGCGATGGTTAGGAGAATGGAACATATAAGGGAAAAGAAAAGTAAGAGAGCAGACAGGGAGGGTGAAATAGGGGAAGAGAAAGAGCAAGAGAAGAAAAAAAAAAAAGGTGAGGGAGAAGACAATAAAATTTAGAGCAGAGGAAAGTAAGACCAGTAGGGAGGAAGGGGGGGGGTGAGCTGTAGAAAAGCCAAATATCAGTGCCAAAACGCTTGAAGTCAGGACACACCGCTAGGTACCCCCAGCTGTACAGGCTCAGGTAAGCCACCTCAGTGATGGACAGGAATCTGGGACGGACCAAGACACAGCTCCTGTAGCAGATTGTCGACAATCCTAAACAGCCTCCACACGAGGCGCCACGTGCTGGCGAAAAGCAGAGGCGACGGGAAACCTATTTCAGTAGAACCAGTTAAGGAGATGTTCCTCTCCTCCTGTTGAGCCACCAAATTATCAACAGCCCTCAGACTCAATCGCGTCAGCCCATTCTCCACATCAAGTCTCTTTCCTCCTCCTGCCGATACCAACTGCGTAATATTTCCAGAATTCGGCCATTTCTTACCGCTGTCACCACAAAACAACTCATACACGCCCTGGTAATCTCCCGACTCGACTATTGCAATAATCTCTTATCTGGCCTCCCTCTGTCCCGCCTCTCCCCCCTACAATCCATCCTGAACACCTCCGCCAGGCTAATTCACCTCACCCGCCGCTCTGTCTCTGCCGCTCCCCTCTGCGAGTCCCTTCACTGGCTCCCCATCCACTGCAGAATTAAGTTCAAAATCCTTATCCTTACCTACAAAACCCTCACTAACTCAGCTCCCCACTACCTGTCCTCCCTAATCACCAAATACACCCCAGCCCGCTCCCTAAGGTCAAACAGTGACCTGCGCCTAGCTTCTCCCCGCATCACCTCTTCCCATGATAGACTGCAGGATTTCTCACGCGCAGCCCCCACTCTCTGGAATGCTCTCCCTCGTACTGTCAGACTTTCCCCTAACTTCTCTTCCTTCAAACGCTCCCTTAAAACGTTCCTATTTAGGGAAGTCTACCACCCAACTCACTGACGCAACCATCAATCACTCTCACCTTACAGTCCTCTCCTCCTGTTTCCAACCCTCCTAGATTGTGAGTTCCTACGGGAATATGGCCCTCATCTCCTCCTATACTGTTTGTCAAATGTTGTTCAATGTATTGTGACCCTGTCTATACTGTGCCTATTGTACAGCGCTGCGGAATATGCTGGCTCTTTATAAAGAATAATAATAATAATTCCACAAAAGAAGGCGCGGCCTGTGACTGCCAGTGAGCAGGGATGAGACGCCGAGCTGCCAGTATCATGTGAAGGGCTACCGAGTTGCGCAAAGCGCACTGCGCGCCCGGCAAATGGGGATAGATAAATTTTTTGTTTGTTTACTCATATAGTGAGTGTAGTGTTTGAATCCCTAATCCCTATTTTCCTAAACTCCATGCTAATGTTCTTTAGGAAATTCAATTTACCTCCCAATGTACCATTTCCTTTTAAAAATGTGTTTATCCTGCTTGTGCATTCAACATATATGAGTATAATGGGATATTAAAAAAAATTAATTGAATGACTTTTCCAGTGTTTGTTATTTTATTTTTATTTATTTAATGTTGTTTTGAAGGTATGTTTGTGCAAATAGAGGGATTTCCTTAATTGGTGCTAAAATGTGGATGCTGTCGGGGAAAACCTGCACCCTAACTTACTCACCCGAACGTTACAGTTAGGGCTCTATTTCCTAGTGAACTCGAAGTACTTTAAAATCAATTGAATAATGTTTTTCTTATTGGAGCATGCAGCATTGTTTCTAGCCTACAGCGTTTTTGTACTTGTGTGTCTATGTATACATTCTAGTTTGGTCTAGGCAAACCTTCATATTTTTCCATTTCTACAGCCATATCCAATAGTGTAAATGGATCACCAAGGACTTGGCTCATACTACATTTTGGGCTCTTAGAAGTAACCCTGCCCTAAGGGTGCATGATGCCCACCAGTCAGGCTTGCCCTCAGAAGCCTTTTATAAGAAGATTTATCTTCTGCTGGCTCTCTGTTCTCCTCAACTTTCTTTTCTTCACAATTGTTTTCCACAGAATGGTTATACGAAATGAATGCACATATTGTAAATGCAATGTGAAATGGCTTTATTTATTCAGTCCTAATGGTAGAAGTCAGCATTAACCACATTTTCCTTTCCTGCCTGTGAGCATCACTATCCAATTGTCTCCAGTTGATGCATAAATAGATTAAACTGACAATTTTATTTTTAAAGTACTTTTTCAAATATGCGAATAAAAGGACGTTATAAAAAGTATATAAAAATGCTGGACTTTATTTTGAGAGTTGACTATTCTCTTACTGAATAATAAGCCTGTGAATCTTCAAGTGGAAGAAGCGGTTTAAATACTAGTAATTCGATTTCAGTTCACACTTAGACATAAGCAAAGTATTGTTTTTGTTGACTTTGTTTTTATGCTCTTGCCTTTAACTTCCTATTGTGTGTTTTTTGTTCACTTTTATTAACACCGTAACAAACGTAGGCTTAACGAGCCAACAAACATAACCAATCCATGGAGTAATTCTTATCCACCTTTAACATTTAAACCGCTTAAAGGAACACTCGAAGCAAAATTTTTTAATTTTTTTTACTGTTAATACTTACCCTAAAATCAACTTGTTTCCAACAGCGTCTTTTTTTTAGTTTTTATACTCGCCTCCCTCTTCCGCTCCCGTCCTTCTAACTCTTTCACTTGGCTAATGGTTTACGTGAGAAGCGCGCATGCGCACCTCTCACGTAAGCCAGCCAATCAGCAGGCTTCCTCTTCTTCTTGGATTAGTGTTACACGCAAGAGGATGCGCGCAACACTAATCCCAGCTGCAGACTATGCTGGCGGCTCGCTCCCTCCAGCTACTGTGGCGAGTTGGAGACTACTTTGCAATAGTCGGTAGAAGCGGGAAATATGATTCCCGCTCTGCTGACTGACAGCTGTGAGGGCGGAGTAAAGTCCTCCACGTCTCTCAGCTGTTTTCAGCTGTTTCAGCCGATCGGCTGAGCGGAGGGAGGGGGGACAGACAAGGGCATACTCAGGGCATCATGACCACCTAAACCTCTGACCTTTTTAGAAGCTAATGTCAGAGCTTGCCTGTCTTACAAAAAAGACCTCAACGTCTTCCAGTCTAGTGATCTACTGCAGAAAGATACCTTAAATTACAAAACAAAATTCTCTGGAAATAAAATCTGTTTATAGAAATACCCTATTCTTTGACTCTCACCCTCCCTTTACCCCCTTCAAATTAAAACGAGCAGCTCTCTCCATCGTAGACAAACAAACGTGTTTGGGGGGGGGGAAGCTTTGGGTCTATGTGGCGTATCTCTTGGTCCACTGTCTGGCCATTCTGTCATGTTCTCTTCTGTTGGTCATGTAGTGAGTGGCGATACTTCCAACCAGAGGGTCAGCGGGGTTGCAGTCTGTGAGCAGCGAGCAGATAGACAGGAGGACCTTGGAAATAGTTAGGGCTGGGCTCGTTATCTTTCAGGATGTCCAGGCAGATCACGCCCTGACTGTTAATGTTACAGTGGTAGATTCTTGTACGAAATGTGACTTTTGGAGGCTTGAAAGGGTATTCAGGTGTGAATGTGATGTCCAAGAGAAACACCCCTCCTTTGTACACAGAGCCCGGTGGTCCCAAGATCGTTGATCTCCATTCGTAGATGTTATCTCTCTTTGGACCAGCACTGCAGTTGGGCGGCGGGTCCAAGGTAATGTCTGCAAATTCTTTCTGGATCCTCTTGGCGCTGGTGGAGAGCAGCTTTGAGCTCTTACTCACGCTGACTTTGGTCTCCTTCTTGCCGCTGCCAGGCTGGTGGTTGCCGCTGGTCTCCCGGTCTATCTGCTGGCCTGACGAGCTGGAGGACGAGGAGCTGGATGTGCTGATACTGCTGGCTCTGGAATCGTCATCCGACATAGCAGCAAGACGGCAGCCCGGCGCACACATACACAACACACACCTGACCACACGCGTGTTTTTGTAAGCATTTATTTGATTTATATCCAGTGTGGCATTTTTGTCTTTCCTTTTTTTTCTTTTTCCCTTCTTGCTTGCTCTGTTTCTTTCCCTTCTTTTCTTTCACTTTTTGTTTCTTAAACACAGCTTCTTGTCCATTGCTATGGGGTTGGAGAATATTGTGGTGTTTGTGAAGCTGTTCTTACTCCCAGACTGGCATTTACTACCTTACTCCCAAGAGATCCATTCTACATGGTGACCTCATGATCCCTAAAGGACCGCCTTATGGTCTAGATCAGGGCTGTTAAACTTTGCCCCCCCCCCGATGTTTCTGAACTACTGAACTCCCTTGATTTCTTGGACATCTATTGCCAAGAACGAATTCTGGGAATTGTAGGCATCAACATCTGGTGGCCATGAGTTTGACAGCCCTGGTGTAAATATTTTGGCTTCCAGTAATTTTGTTTTTGACACATCTATGGGCAGGTGTTACAGTTTCAACATAACTTTGTTACTTCAAAGGCCTGTCAACTTGGGTAATGGATATCAAATGTCTTAATTCTCCATCATCCCTAATTGAAGACTGATAAACCTATAACTCCTTTTAACTTGCTTCATTAGGACAGCGACTGTCTATGGTTTTGTTTGGCTCATGTGCCCCAGGGTGCACCTTTTTGTGTTTTTATCTTTACACTGACTCATTTTCTGTCCTCTAACTTCGTTGTTTGGTTATCCCTTTCACTACTGTGAACATGTATATGCGACCAGCAGTAGCAGACACAGCAGCCAGAGATTGTGTTAACACGATCTGGCGCTATGCTGATGAAATGTGTGTGCTGCAAACTAATTGGTTTGTATTTGGGCTCCAGAACATGTCACTTACATTTTAGCGCTGTGGGTATCATGCCTGAGGTGCTAACATTTTTTAAAACCAACTGGGGAATGCCTCTTAATGGACTGTTCCCCAGCTGATTCTGCATGGAGCTCAGAACTATAGGAACTCTGGCCAGTAGATGGCGACATCTGCCTGACGAATAGGTTATTAGTATTACAGTAAGGACCACATTGGGAATATTCCCAAATATTTCTTACTGTTTAATTAAAAATGACTGTCCAAAAAGAAAAAAAAAAGATTGTTCCCGACAGCATTTTTTGGAAAATCCCTTGGTAGTAAAGGGGTTAAATGTCCTAACTAATTACTGATTGCACTCCCCATATTAAGTATAGAGAGGGCAAAGTACAGTAACCCGCGCAAGCAAACCAAATCTCCCACAGCTGGAGGCAGTGTTGCAAGAACAATTCACAGATGTAGAAAAGTGGATCAAACAAAGCAAACTTTTCTTAAATAATGACAAAACGGTAACGATGCTCTTTGGAACAGCACCTAAACTACATAAATTGCAAAACCCCCATCTATGTGTGGGGACAAAATCAAATGGCACGCTGACCACAGTCACTTCTCTCAAATATCTAGGTATGTGGTTAGACCCAAATCTATCCTTTGGCCCCCACATCGAAAAACTTTCTAAAATTTACCCCAAACTAGGAGCCCTGTACAGAAACCAATCCTGCCTGAGCCCCGCGGTAAGAAAGCAGATTGTACAACAAATGCTTATGCCGGCTATTGAATACGGAGATGTAGTGTATGCAGCGGCCCTGCAAACACACCTTCAGAAACTTACCACGTTGTATAACTCATGCTGCCACTTTGCGCTACAATGTAACTACATGACATACCATAGTGACATGTTAAAATAGCTAAACTGGCCGTCGCTGGAGTCAAACGTACCCTTCACCTTTCCAACCTGGTGTTTAAGAGCTTTTCTGGGAAGCTGCCACCCTACCTGACTAGACTGCTTCCTCCAGCAGTTCCCTCATCCTATAACCTCCGATCCAGGACCAGCACCTTGCAATACCACAGTACAAAAAGAAAGTGAGAAAGGCTCGATCCTCATTTTCCTACAGAGCACCGCAGTTATGGAATAACCTCCCAGACGCCATCAAATCTTCCCCCGGTCTAAAGTCACTCGAGTTCCCTATTAACATACCTCAATAAGGAATGCACCTGGAAACATGTAACATAATGACTATTTCCTACATATTTATTTTCTGTTAATCTGTATATTTGTGGTGTTTTTTTTTTTTTTAATATCTTGCATTGTATTACTTTGTATTTCTAACAACGGTAACATTTTAATGTTCTTGTACCCAGGACATACTTGAAAACGAGAGAAATCTCAATGTATCCTTCCTGGTAAAATCCTTTATAAATAAATAAATAGAGGGCTAGATATAATGCAGAAGGGGAAAAAAATGGTTTGGTGTTCCTAACTCCTACGAGTAACAATTTCCATGGGTAAAAATGTACATTAGCTGTCAGCAAGTACAACTTTGGTTTTCTTTAGGAGGAAGAAAATAGTTTGGTACCTGGTATAGAATATTGATCCCTACTGAACCGTAGTGGAACATACTGTTACTTACACAGAAACAAGGGTAAGCATCAAAAGCAATTCATTGTTCAAAATTTCAGTTCCAACCAGACTATTCAAAATCCTAACGTAGAAATAAGTTTATGTATAGTAACATATCCTTTCTATTGATTTCACGTTCTACTAGAACTAAATATGTATTCAATATGTATATGCCTCGTGGCTGAGGAGTCATGGGGCTGTATCACGTTACTGGACCTTTTTAAAAGGCTCAGATGCTCAATGCTGCTTTATTCTCAGTGTTTGAAATAGTCCTAACCTGTCCCATTCCCCAAGCAATCCTTATCTGCAATCTCTGGTTTGGGAAATAACGTCCAACTCAATTTCTTTTCTTGCATGTAGCAATTACCTCCCTGCTGTGTACAGAACCAGAAACAGATTAAGCTATTGAGTGTTTATCAGAACAGAGAATGAAATCCCATTCATTCTTTTAACCAACAGGTCTTTTTGATTTAAGCTTATTGAAAATCTTTATCCACAGACTAAATACTGTAAATGTATAAAGTGTGTCGTGAGTAGGTTTACGTACCTTGGTGACACTTATGAAGTGTTAAGCGTTTGGTTTCCATCGCACAAGGGTATGGGCTGGCGGAGCATCGTGGCAAAGAGCGCCTTTAATGGGTGAGCTAAGATTGGCCATGGCTGACATGGATCGTTTCAGTCATTACTCGTTGACACAAGTTTCTCCTTGAGAATTAACCATTCCTTGGTCGACCTATTTGTTTTCTTGTAAATGGTTTCCTGAAACCTACTTTTGTGGGGAACAGACACTATCCTGCACAGTAAGGAGTATTTTTTCCAGAATGGACTTCTAGTTAAGGTTGTATATGGAGCAAATGAACTGTTGTCTATGAAAATGTAATGTTGCTGATGTTCACAAGGCGTTCAACTTTATTCTGATGAGTATCTCTACTGTTGGTACGCCTGGGCTGAGTCAAACCAGGTGTGCTGACCGCACAATCTTGGAGGGGGTGTTTGTCAAAGGAATCGGAAAGTCAGTCATGCGACTGGATCGGCTGGTCAGTAATGGGAAGGTCAGTGATTGCGGGTTGCCTGTAGAAGGTATGGTTACTTGCAGGTGATTATTTTTTTTTTATTATTTATTTTTTTAGAAAGTATTTTACCAGGAAGGATACATTGAGATTTCTCTCATTTTCAAGTACCAGTATGTCCTGGGTGGCGAGTATGTACTGTTAGGTGTCATGCCCAAGGACACTTACTGGAGAGGTGCTCTTACCGGGATCAAACCTGTGTCTCCACAGGTTCTTTACTAACTACTTTGGAGATTACTTGGTGACAGTAGATCATCTGACGATGCACCTTGGGATTCCTGTCAATATTTAAACTGGGATTTATGAAAAGATGTAAAAGGTATATTGAGGCATTCTAGAAATAGAGGGAGAAAAGGATCACACAAGAAGACAATCTGTGCGAGTAAAAGTAAAACATTCAGAACATTTGGCTTTTAGGACCTTGAGTTTTATTTATTCTTGTTCTGATTTATTAAGCACTAGCCATCTTACCTGTTATATGCAGGTTTAAGGCAGATCATGGGTATTATGAAGATGTGTGGAGACAAATTCCAGCTACCCTCTAAGGTAGTAGTCTGCAACCATGGCCCTCCAGATGTTTTGGCGCTACATCTCCTATTTATTTATAAAGGATTTTACCAGGAAGGATACATTGAGATTTCTCTCGTTTTCAAGTATGTCCTCGGTTCAAGAACATTGAATTGTTACAGTTGTTACAGAAATACAAAGTTACAGTTACAAGTACTTATACAGCGCCAACAGATTCCATAGCGCTTTACAATGGGGAAGCACAAACAACAGACTTACATGATACAAGAGGAAATACAACCCTGGTCGTAGGATAACTGTCCAGGTTATACATCACATTAAACCAAAAGCTCAGGCAGACATCCCATGATCTTACACTCTAAGGGACTAGGGTAACTGAAACAAATAGGAGCAGAGGGAAGGTGAAACTGGTGGCCAGTAGAATATCATAGGGATTACATGAAATGGACCAGATTTTTGGGCTTAGTAATGGTAATTAGAGAGAGAAGTGGAGACAGCTGGAAAGGATGCCTGAAATTAGGGACCGGCCCTGGGTGGGCATGTGGGTTGGGGCCGCAGAGGGAAGAAATGGAGGGGAGTCTGTGATGGAGTATGCTGTGGAAAGTGAATGAGGTTGGTGACAATGCAGATGGCCCCAATTAACAAACCTGTGGGGGGAGGAGGAGGGATACACAAACAGATTTTTTTCTGTCAGAAATGGAGGGAGATTCAAAATATTTGCTAAGCTTCTCATTAGTTTGGCAGAGCCTCTAGGGCAGTGTTTCCCAAACCTGTCCACGGGACCCTCAACCAGGCCAGATTTTAAGGATCACTTTGGGGAAATACAGTCGGAATCCTGCAATCACTGAGCAGCAAATCCTATCCCCTGTGCTGTGCTTCAGATATCTGACAAACCTGGTGAGGCAGAGGGTCCTGAGGACAGGTTTGGGAAACACTGCTCTGGGGTAATGCAGTTCTAAAACTTCTAGAGGGCCAAGGTTGCTGACTCCTCTAATCTATGGTAAAACTCCAGTAGCATCCATTGTATAAACCAGGGATCCTCACTATTTTTTTTTTTTGGGGGGGGGGGTGTTGGGAGCCACAGCAGCAAGACATCAGTCAAGAGAAGTGCCACATTATTGCAATACCTGAGGCCTATCAGCCCCCCCCCCACGTAATACAGTTTTTTTTTAAGCCTATAATACAGACAACTGTAACACTTTAAATGGGACTATCTTTAATCAATATGGAGATGGGCGGAAAAGTGCATTAATTACCTTAACTAATTTTGTCTCCGCTTTTGACTTCCCAAGTTTCACATTTTTTCCCTCCGTTTCTGACGGTCTCAACTTCTTTCAGTGCAAACTCTGCTCTCTGTCCTTATTTTCATTCTTTCTTTCCCCTGCTTTCTATGCCTCTTTCTTTCCTCTGCCTCTTTCTTTCCTCTGTGCCTCTTTCCTCTGCGCCTCTTTCTTTGTTTCGCACCTCTTCTTACTTTCCTCTGTGCCTCCTTATTCTACACCGCTTCCTTGTGCCTGCGCGCCTCTTCTTTTCTTCTGCACCTCTTCCTTGCGCCTGCGCGTCATCGGGTGGGGCCTGTGTGTCACCAGAAGACGCCCACTTTCTGCATTGCTAGCGGGGGTCCGCGAGCCAACACTGTAGGCTACGCAAGCCACGCAATGAGGAACAGTGATATAAACCAAATGCCGTAGAACAAAATAAATAATTTATGTCCCTGTTAAAAATTTAAATGCAGGGAACAGAGCTTTTTTTTCTTTTGCAAACAATGTAATAAAGCTTACCGTAGTATCTGCTGAGGAAGATGTGGCAGCACTATTGTATGTCCAGTTATGTGGACATCTGCAAAACCGGCTTTAACTACATCATTCACACTGCAATGCTCACAATTTCACCATAATTAAAACCAATTCATTATGAAACTTTTTTGAACAGTCTTGGACCGGACACCCTACAGGCTCCTGGATTGTAATGCTTGCAGCTGGGTAGTGTGGGAAAGCAGCCAAAATATAAATTTACATTCCCTTTTCAAAATTTAAAGTGAATGAGATATATAGATATGTAACTAGCCTCAGGATAATTCTGTCCAAACTCTTAGCCGTCATCACCTTTTATTGTCTGAAAGCTGATAGTATTTTGTGACCCACTTAACGTGTCCTCTTAATACGGCTTCCCTGACTGCTCTCAAAATGCTGAATAGACAGTCACATCCTATTATGCCGATTACCTTTTCAGCTAGCCAAGTTATTTTCTGTATAAAAGTGACTCATTGTTGTTTTTCTCCCCCAAAAAATATAAAAACACTTATTTATTCAGTGTGAGGACAAATCACTATTTGAAACACACAACGTCACATGCCGTACTCTCTCTGATACTCTATCGTCCCACCTTTTCAGTTTCTTTCTCAATGTTCAAATCTAGCACGACACGGGTCAAGTGTATTGTTGCGTAGGCGTAGTGCCAGCAACCTTGGAACGTATGATACATGGCCACTCATTAGGTTGGTAGAGCCTCATGGGTGATGTTGTGCCAACAGATTTGGAGCGCTAAGGCTGCTGATACCTGGTATAGACAAACCAGGCGTTGGCCTAGGGCGGTACGATAGACAGCAGGGCAGGAAGGGCAGCATTTATTCACTAATGTCTTTCAGTTTTGAGGTGTGAGAGTGTGTAACAGAGCTGAAAAAGCAATAAAACTCCCTGCAAGGAGTCTCTTCCCTGTAATAATTAGTGTTGAAGTCACTTGGTGTAAATAGGTTACTCATTCATTCACATAAATGGTCTCTGTAGGTAGTGAATATTTAAGGGTGTTATTCAGAAAGTGCTGGTGTTTGCTGATGTTGCAATCCCAGGTTACAATGGGGGGAGTGTGTAGGTTAGCAGAAAACCGAAAAAGGCCCCTGACACAGGACTATATGTTTGCTTTAACCTTCTGTTAAATAATCCAGGTTGGGTTATGCAGTGGTAGAGTTTGTGTGTGGGTCACCCCCCCCCCCTTCCCAAGATTGTCCTCATCTGACCAAAGATGTTCCTTAGCAGAATGAATCGTAAAACGCCCATGATATGGGAACACTCAGAGCAACAGATTTTCCTGCCAAGTGATGTGCTACTCTGCAGCTTGTTTACATTTTTGAAATCACTGATGTAATTTCAATACAGAAAAAAAATTTTTTTTCTTTTCTAAAAAAAACCAGAAAGATTTTAACATTTTTCTGTGATTTAATGAACTTGTCAGCACACTTTTTTCTGTTTGTTATTACACCTGCAAAATGAATAAAGCCGTAATCCTATCAGTAGTTATGAGTAATAGAAATTAAGATGATTTTTGGTTTGTCTTGTTTCTTTTCTCACTGTCCATGTTTTCCCGAAATGACCATCGAACAGGTCTATATATTTTTTTTTCATTTTTTTTTCAACATAGTCTATTGAATGCACATCATATCAAAGTACATCACTTGTATACAAACATCACCCTGCCTTAGTATAATAATTCATACTATCTTACAAAAGGCACATCATAAGCATCCATTTTTTCTTTAACACCTTAGTGACCGGGCGGTTTTACACAAATCCGTCCTTTAGTGACCGCTGCTGTTTTTACGTTTCTGCGCTGTTAGTGTTTACGTCAAATTTTCCTCTTACTCGTTTATGTAACCCACACATATTTTACACTGGTTTTCTCGTCATTAAATGGACTTTATAAAGATACCATTTTTTTCATCATTTCATATAATTTACTATAAAAAATATTGTGAAATATGACAAAAAAATTGAAAAAACACCACTTTTTCGAACTTTGACCCCCAAAATTTCTTATGTATCAACAACCGTCAAAAAAAATTAATTCCTTAGTAGTTTCTAAATTTAGTACGGAGTTTAGCAATACCCAATGTTTACATATTCCTCGCTTTTTTCCTTATTTTATGCAACAATAAGTGCAAGTAGCACTTTGCCATTTCCAAAGAGTTTATTTTCAAAACTAGTGCTAGTGACATTGTAACACTGATATCTGTCACTAATTCCTGAATAACCCACCACATATACATATTTTTTTAAAGTACACAAATCAAGGTATTAAACTTGGGGTATCTTGACTCTTTCCATGCAAACCATTTTACCACAAATCTATGCCAAAGTTTGAGAAAAAAAAATTTTTTGGTGATTTTTTTTTTTTAACGCAATTTAAGAATACATGTACTGTGAACTTTAAGGTTTACTGCCAAAGAGCACCCCAAAATATGTTCAGCAACATCTTCTGAGTAAATTGATACCACCCATGTATAGGTATGTCGGGTCATTTGGGGGCTAATAGGCCTTATTTGGGGGGTGCGCATTTCAGTTTTCCAACTTGGAATTTTCACATTTCGTCATCATGCACCCATGTCCTATTTGGGACATTTTTGAAGCCGGCCAAAGTAATTTACCCCCATCAAACCATATATTTTTAGAAAGGGCACACCCTAGGGTGCTTCAAAGAGTTGTATTTTAACACTTTCCATGCACTAGCTCTATGTCAAACTTTCAGGTAGTCACTTTTTGGGTTATTTTTTCACACACATTGTACTTTAGGCATGAATTGTCAAATCCAGTTATGGGTTACTGCCAAAAAACACCCCAAAATATGTTCAACATCTTCTGAGTAAAGTGATACCACCCATATATAGATTTGTTCTGTTTTTGGGGTGCTACGCCAATCTTTGACATGTGCTTGTCAATTTTCTAATTTGACATACAATATCTTCTTTGCTTATCTTCTTTTTAGGGGCCTTTTTACATACCCCAGTTTTATGAACGTGCATATATTTGGTAAGCTAACACCCCAAAGTATTGTAAATGGAGTGTTTTTATGCTATGGATGCAACCGTTTGCTCCAAACAAATTGGATACTGTTTGGTGGTCATTTTTCATTTTCACACCCACATCAGTTTTGGACTGTGATTTAAGAGACACGGTTGTTTGTTACTGCATGAAAACTCTCCAGGTTGTTTTCTGCAAGGTCTCCTGAGTACACCCATGCCCCCCATGCATAGGTTTGCCAGGATTTTGGGAAGGTTCAAATACAATTTTTATGACTTTGTCATTGGAGTTGAAATTGAGATTATTTCTTCAGCTAGGCCTAGCTTTGGTTTTGGGTCTACCGCATACCCCAGTTTGAATTATTGCCAGAAAATTGTTTATATTTGTTATGTTGACACCCCAAGGTATTGCATATGGAGTGCTTTGATGCCATGGATGCAACGGTTTTAGCCCAAAACATTTGAGAAGGTGTGTGGTGTAATTTTTCAATTTTCAGATTTTCACACCCACATCAGTTTTGGACTGTGATTTAGGAGACACTGTTGTTTGTTACTGCATGAAAACTCTCCAGGTTGTTTTCTGCAAGGTCTCCTGAGTACACCCATGCCCCCCATGCATAGGTGTGCAAAGATTTTGGCAAAATACAGCACCAATTGTAGAACATAAAAATGTACGAATAAAATGTAAAAGTCTTGTGCAGTAAAAGAAAAAAAAAACTAAACTGAACTAACTGGAGTGTGAGAAAAAATAGAAAGGAAAAAAAAAATCACAGATCACGCACAGTGTGATATAGCTTGAAACAGTCCCCAAGACACAGACCGGGTTGTCCAGGGCATTCTGGGCAGTAAAAGATTGTGTCTCTCCTCTGCCCCCTCTTGAAACACACCCTGCACCTTTTTGGGGTTTCTGTTTGCCCTCAGTAGGGGGGATTTTATAAATAAAATGCGTAGCCCCAACTCTGTCCCCCATCACCGCCCGGGGAGCAGGTGCATCCTGGTACAAAAGCCCCGAAATGACCTGGAGCTGAAACTGTAAAAAGGACAGCGTCACTCCGGGGTTTGCCTTTTTGCAGAGCAAAAAGGCATTGTGGGTTGCAATTTGCATCAGGTAAATTGCAACCTTTTTGTACCAGGCCCTTGACTTCCGCATAATCTGGTAGGGCTGGAGCAGCTGATCTGCCAGATCAACCCCACCCATATGCCGGTTATAGTCTTTGATGCACACTGGCTTCCTGATGCGCTCAGCTCTGCCACGTACAGAGACCTCCACAGACCTCTCAGTGTGGATGGTGGATAGAAGGTATACATCCTTCTTGTCTCTGTACTTGACCGCCAACAGCTCCTCTTGGCGCAGAGCTGAGGTCTCCCCCCTTTTTAGCCGGGTGCGGACAAGCTGTGCTGGGAAACCTACGCGGTTCTTGCGAACAGTACCGCATGCTGCTGTATCAAAACAATACAGCAGCTTGAACAAAGGGACACTCGTATAAAAATTATCAACATACAAGTGGTACCCTTTGTTCATCAGGGGAAAAAGTAGGTCCCACACAATCTTGCCACTGGTTCCCATGTGTTCTGGGCAACCTGGAGGGTCAAGGCTACTATCCTTTCCCTCGTACACCCGGAAGGCCTGAGTATTCCCACTCTCGCTGTCACAGAGCTTATACACCTTCACTCCATACCTGGAGCGTTTGGAAGGAATATACTGCTTGAATCCCAGCCTTCCCTTGTATTTCATTAGGGATTCATCCACGCAGATATTCCTTCCAGGTGTATAAGCCTCTGCAAACCTGGCGGCGAAGTGGGTAATCAGGGGGCAGATTTTATACAGCCTGTCAAACTGGGGATGCTCTCTAGGAGGGCACAGGCTGTTGTCACTGAAGTGCATGAAACGCAAAATGTTTTCATACCTTCTACGTGACATTGATTGGGGGTAAATGGGGGTAGAGCAGATGGGGCTACTGCTCCAGTAGGAGCGAATTGAGGGCTTCTTTATGATGCCCATCAGCATAGTAAGTGCCCAGAATTTCAGAAATTCTGGCACATCTAGCGGGGTCCATTGCTGCCTTGCCAAGTAGGAGTCTGGCTTCGCAGCACAATGCTGATGGGCATACAGATTTGATTGGGCCACGATGTGGCCCAACAAATCATCCCCCATAAACACCTGCAAAAACTGTGTGGCGGTAAATCCTGCAACATCAATATTGATGCCAGGATTTGCCGTGAAAGGAGGGATATCTGGCCTCTGGCGATGAGGCACTACCCACTCCTCAGCTGGAGCTGTGCGTCTCCTGCTGGCAGGTGGTGACCCAGGATCTGCATCAGAAACATCACTAGATACATCAGCCAGCGTAGATGATGTATCTAGCGACGTCTCTGAGCAGTTGGCGGGGTCAAAATCAGGGTCGGAGTCTGACGCAGATGCCTCAGATTCTGATGCCAGGATGGCATATGCCTCCTCGGCGCTGTACACCCTCTCAGACATTATATATAATAGATTATAAAATTTTATAATTATTATATATAATAAGCGGATTGTTGGTTCTTAGAAGAACCGTTGGGTTTCACAAGAAAATACAAATAAACACCTAAATCTCTCTAAATCACTCTAAACCTGCCTCAATTCTTCTAAATCTCCCTAAAATCTCTCTAAATCTGCCTAAATTTTTCTAATCTCACTAAAATCTCTAACCTGTCAAATCTGATCTCTCTCTCTCTCGCTCACCAAAACACAAGTGAGGAGAGGGAGGGAGAATCACAGAGGTCAGAGCCAATATTTACAAAATATTGACCTGACCTGACAAATTAGAAATTTTATTTTGATTTTTTTTTACTTCTGATTGGATGTTGCTAGCCTGCCTCTCTGAGGCAGGCTAGGAACATCCCACTCAGCCCCAAGATGACCCTGCCCTTAGAAGGGCAGCGCCATCTTGGCTGTCAGTTTATTTTATTTTATACCTTTTTATTGATTTTTTATTTTACTTTTTTTTACTTTTTTTACACTTTTTTTACTCTGCTGGGTGCCTTGATCCCTCGAGGCACCCAGCAGAGCACCTGATCACTCATGTGATCTTTTTGTACTGAGTGCCACGATACCTCGTGGCACTCAGTACTTCCTGCCGCTACCGGAAGTGATCGCTCGGGGGAGCGATCACTTAGCGGACCGGCGGCAGGTAAGCATATTGCAAGGATGCCTCGATGTCGTGGCATCCCTGCAATATACACAGAGCAGCTGGAAGCGATACCGATCGCTTCCAGCGCTCTCTAGAAGTGCCGGGCACCTCTCCGGTGAAACCGGATGTTGATCGCTCCCGGGGAGCGATCACAAGGTGCCCCGGCACTTCTCACCGCCATTGCACGGATGCCTGGACTCCCAGGCATCCTGCAATGGCGTTTGAGCTGCTGGAAGCGATCCGATCGCTTCCAGCGCTCTCTAGAAGTGCCGGGCACCTCTCCGGTAAAACCGGATGTTGATCGCTCCCGGGGAGCGATCACAAGGTGCCCCGGCACTTCTCACCGCCATTGCACGGATGCCTGGACTCCCAGGCATCCTGCAATGGCGTTTGAGCTGCTGGAAGCGATCCGATCGCTTCCAGCGCTCAAAAACTGCAGGACGTACCATGTACGTCAGCGGGTCTAAAAGAGACCCGCTGCAATGACGTACATGGTACGTCCTGGGTCCTTAAGGGGTTAACATCACTAAAGAAAGAAAGAGAAAAAAAAAAAGGGGGAGAAAGCGGCTCAGCCCAAGCCAGATAACAAAAATAACCCACATCTAAATATATAATATATATACATCCGTATACACATCTATAATATTATTAGACCTATATATAAATACAACCCAAAACAGAAAAATAGGCAAGATAAAAAATATAGCCAATGTGATTTTGGCCATTAACCTATTCTCATGAAACGTAAACCCTGTGACCGGTCTGGAGAGCAGGAATGCCTAAGGGTCCATAGGAACAGATTTATGCAATATTGACTGCAGCAAATCCCGTATTTCCCTCCAATATGATACCATAAACGGACAGGTCCACCACATATGAAAATATGAACCGCGCATATCACATAACCTCCAACAGACATCTGGGATATTTTGGGTTCATATGCGCTATTTTATCCGGGGTAACCTACCATTGCATAATAGTCTTAATCGACTATTCTTGTAAGGAGGCACATACAGACACCGAGCATGACCTGTCCCATATATCCAGCCAGTCTTCTGGGTCCAATGTTTCACCTATATCTTTTTCCCATGCTCGAATATATGATCATTCTCTCCAGTCCAACAACGATGTAAATTCTCTATATTTAATAGATATTAGTCCCTTCGGATATGTGCAATTCTTACAAAGGCGCTCATAAAATGTTGGATTAGACACAGCTGCTGCTTGGACATGGGGCGCGTAGCAAAAGATTGTAATTGCCGCAGATGCAAGAATGATAGCCCTCTCACTTCTGATCTAGTAGCCATTTCATCTATAGAGATTAGTGACCCATTGGGGTAAAGTTGGTATAGTCTGCACACACCTAGGTCCAGAAAGTGCCGAAGCGGTCCTATAGTAAGACCCGGCACAAATTCCTTATTACCAAAAATTGGGGTTAATGGGGATGGAAAGGAGGTTAAATTGCATTTCTCTGTTAATTTATACCAGATGCGAAGTGAATTCTTAATCGCAGGACAGGCTGTACATAACAATGGGCGGTGTTCCCGACCTATCCATAACCATTGATCGAGAGCATTGGGCCTCATAAGGCCCGACTCCAAGTCCACCCATCTTCTAGAGCCTCTTGGAATGCCATGCTACAATTTGGGCCAGTTGGGTGGCATATTAATATGAAAGGAGTGAGGGCAACCCTAGCCCACCCAATGCTCTCGAGCGATAGAGTGTATGTCTCGCCACCCGACGGCGCCTCCCGGCCCATACAAACTGGTCTATTGCACGCTGTAACATATCGAATTCAGTAATAAGGAGAGGAATAGGTAAAGTTTGGAAAAAATATAACAACCATGGAAGCACATTCATTTTGATGCAATTAACCCTCCCTATCCACGAAATATTGTGTTTATCCCTGGACTCCAGGTCCTTTTTTATATTCTTTATTAATCTGGGGTAATTTGCATCATACAGTTTATTTGGGCATGTTGGTAGACGTATTCCTAAATATTTAATTTCTGACTCAGCCATTTGTATCGGAGTAGAGGCAGTGATATCAGACAATATGGACGCGGGAAGCGCAACTGGTATAGCCTCCTACTTTCCCACATTAAGTCTATATTTCTTACATTGTGCTTGTGCACATTATACTTAGCAGGGCTATTTTAGAGCGGTGAAAACCTTGAGAATTGCCAGGAGAATGAACAATCTAGACCAAATAGCCAATTTGGAAAGTGAGATAAATGTGAGAATTTTTCTGGTTTGACTAATTTGACCTAGAATTTTCAATTCTCCAGTCATTCTCAAGGTTTTCACCTCTTTCTGAATAGCCCTGTATGTATAGATGATGAAACCTAAAAATAGATATGAAGCATCACCGGATAGACTAATTTGTGGTTCACAGGTATAGTGAAGCATATGCTAGAAACTTTTGCATGTCGAAGGCTGGGGTCAGACCAACACAGTGCGAACGTGCGTTTAGCCGCACTTTATTACGGCCATGGTAGCGGCAAATGACGTCCAACGCAGGCCCACACACGAAGTACGGCTGCACGAACGTTCGGCAGCGCAACGCAAGCGGCAAACAAACACATTTTCGCAAGAACGTCAAACAGCTAGTATTGACGTACAGAGTGCGCTGCGTCCGCATAGCGGCGTGATTAGGAGACGTCAGACGCTGCTCATGTCCGAACAACATAACCTACAGACACCCAAAGTTTCCTGGTTTGGATCCATAAAAAAAATACGGCTGAAATTGCACATCGTATGACCGCTATCGCGTCTTCCGTGAAAAAATGCGTTCGGACGCATCGACTCACTTTTTGACAGTAGACGTGAAAAATGCATTCGTCTGACCCTAACCTAAGTCAGAGGTTTGCCAAATCCAGGTGCCAAGAAGCCTCTGGCTCCTAAACCTTTTGGATATTTCCATACATGTCTATATAAACAGATTTGTCTAGCCTAAAAAAGAAAGTGTTTAGTTGGTCCCTAGTTTTTCTCACTTGCTCTTGGGTTTCATGTAAATTGAGTGGTCGTAGTGCCCAGAATGCCCTTGTCCCTATCCCATCTGTTGGAGGGCTGGCTCAGAGCAGAAGCTTGGCTCTTCCTTGACGCTCAGATGAGTGAGTGCCGACTTGAGCTTCAGGGACTAGAAAGAGGGAATCCATTTGTTTCTTGAATACCTTCCCAGCCAATGGAATGACTGGACACTTGTTGGCGTGCCCAGCCCCATCCCCCTGTTTCAATGTGACATTATGTGTACTTCCTGCAAGCCAGGGGTGCATCATATCTGGAGTTTGGAAACTAGTGCTGCCCTGGGCTATTATTCTTTAGGCTACTTGTGATAACAGATGGTAGCTGAATCAGATAAAGGAGTTTAAAAGACTTCTAATCTATTCCCTGGTGTTGTCCTTTGAATAATTCCACACAGTGCAGTACGATTTGAGAATGTGATCAACCAATAGACTCCATTCTATGGCCATTGCCACACAGTGAGGAGCAAGTGATGGAAAGATATACTGTGGGGGGCAGTTTACAACACAAAAAAGATTACACAATGGTTGCATCCAATGACACACATAGAGTATAAAATATTTTCTTAACTAAACAAACAAGAGAAACACAAAGCACAAGTAAGATATTAGCAACATAAAATAAACACAACAAGGAGATTTCATTTTTTGGTGGTAGTGGCCCTTTAAGCCTTGTAGTATAGATATAGTGATGGCAATATGTCAGTTGCCTGTCTAGATGTGCATGGGCATAATAATAGCCAAATATCAAGCAACAGACTGGCTTGTATAGATGTAGTGACAGCTAGCATTCTAGCTCTATTCTTTCTTAGTGTCTGGGTACAGTTAATACTAGAAGCCAGTCGTCTCTTGCAGGCTCCTTGATGTAGGTGTCCATGCAATGTGCTTGCCTTGCATCAGACTATGGGTTAGCGGTCTGCGCCCCTATCATTGTTCCTGATAGGATACAGCCTTCCATTCTATAGTTTTTGTATTCTACATCAGCAATTAAGAAACAAAATCAAACCAATAATATTTGATGAACTTAAAACAACTTGTCAAGGAAAGAAATGAGAATTATTTTAACCCTTTCGCTGCTGAGGCATTTCCCGCCTCTGTGCTGAGGTCATTTTTACCGGTTTCGCACATCATGTTTAAACGTGTTTTAAAGGCTTATTTTAGTATATAACCCAGACATATTATATATCGTTCTTTCCGTCAGACTCGGCAGATTCATAATATGTCATTATTATATGTATACGTCATGACCTGTCTGTATATTATAACAAAAAAATGCAATAAAATATGAATTTTCAATAATTTACAACGTGTAAAGTGTTTTTTTTTTCACATTTTAACATGCGAGCAATTGCGGTTATATTTTGTATGGGGTGCGCTTGTTAAAAAAATTAGAGATGGGGTCTCGTTACATTTTTTTTGGGGAAAATTACGCGAGCCCTCTATCTCCCCAACCATTGCAGCTAGGGAGATGCTTTTTACACCGCTGAAAAGGGGAGAGTCTTTTCAGCGGTGTATAGCATTAACTGTTGGATCGCTGCTGGATGACGTTTCGGCGCCAAAACGCGATTCGAACCTGGAGGGGGGCTGACATCTTGGATGTCAGCCAAGCCTCCAGGTCACCCCCCACCCACTGACAACCTCACCATATGTGTGAGGATGTCAGTGGGCCAGTTAACCATCTAGCTGCCATGTAGAGATGAGGGGATCCTAAGGATCCCTTTATCTCCCGATCCATGGCAGCTAGATGGTCATATTTGACATCATTTGAAAGGCCTGATTATGGCCTGGTTGACCAGGTTTGGTTAAAAAAAAAATTTAAAAAAAAAAATTAAAAAAAAAAATTTTTTTTTTTTTTAAAGTTTTTTTTTGTCTGGGGGGTTTAATTAAATAGGACCTAGGCTGTCATCTAAAAATAATTAGCACAAAATGGTCAGAATGAGCGCAGCGCACATAGGTGAACTGTCTCAGCAGTGAAGGGGTTAAAAAGCAAACGCATGTTAAAATTGGGTATTTCTAGTCTCGGGACAAAATTTTGTCCCGATTTAGCCGGGGTCTTTTTGGGTGGTTGTAGATTTTGGGGATTAAAATACGAAAAAGTGTTTTTACCATTTTTTTCCTCATATTTCATATTTTTTTTATAGTAAATTATTCGATATGATGGAAATAATGGTATTTCTAGAAAGTCCATTTAATGGCGGGAAAAACTGTGTATAATATGTGTGGGTTGAATAAACGAGTAAGAGGAAAATTTGACCTAAACACTAACAGCGCAGAAACGTAAAAACAGCAGCGGTCACTAAAAGACGGATTTGTATAAAACCGCCCGGTCACTAAGGGGTTAAAATATTTTATTTTTTATTTATTTTTTTAAAAACTTTTTTCATACTCATGTTTGATATCGTTGGAACGGCCATGCTCTGGCCGATCCAACAATATCAAACATTAACCCCTAACTGCCACGGATCGGGAGATAGGGGGTTCATTGGAACCCCCTATCTCCACCATTGGTGGCAGTTAGGGGTTAACTCCAGGACTGGCGTCATCGTGCTATGCACGATGACGCCAGTCCTCAGGGGGCATTCCCGGAAGCTTGGCCGACATCCAAGATGTCGGCCAGCTCCGGGAAAGGATCACGAACCGGCGCTTTTCGGCGCCGATTCGTGATCCAGCCCCCATGGGGTTAATTCCAGGTACCGTTAGGAAGGGCAGGCTGTGCCCTTCCAAACGGTGCCTGAATTAACCCCCGTAACGCCGGCGATCGGGATGGAGAGAGGTCCGAAGGACCTCCCCCCTCCCTTTCAGGCGCCTCCTCCGCACATGCGGGGGGGGGGCCTGAATTAGATGTCATCGCACCGCCGCGATGACATCTAATTAGCCCGGCGGTGGTTCCTGGTGCTGGGCTGACATCGAGGATGTCAGCCCGCACCGGGGGCCACAGCGATCGGCCGGAACCCAGCCGATCGCTGGCCCCAAAGGGAGGACACGCTCAGCGCGTCCTCCGCAGCGAAGGGGTTAAGGATTTCTGCGACTCCCAAATAAAAGGTAGTGTTATGTTCACTTACTACAATATGTAAAAAATTATGACAAATCTCAGTGTTTGTATATTTTTAGAATCCAGGTAAAGGTTTTTTTATGTACATTTCTGTAGAAAAATCCAAATATTAAGGCTTAAAAAAAATTGTAAAATTCTAGGATTCTAATCTTCCTGGATTTGTCAAGGCCTGATCTAATTACCAGGTTTGTACAGAGTAAATAAAAAAAGCTGCTAGGTCTGCTTTTCAGGTGAGCGGTTAGCATGAATAAACATAAAAAACTCTCCACATGCCTATATACTTTGTAATTTTGGCCTTGAAATGGTTGTCAGTGGAAGTACGACTATTGATCCACGTGAATTTCTCCCACCGGCTTGCATCTCCAAGACAATACAGCAAATAACACTTCATTCAAAGCGATGTATACTGACAGACATGCCATTGTTAGTTTTTCTGCTTCTTTTCCTTGCACAACTCATTGTTTAATGTTAATTGAAGGTCCTGTCCTGTCCTGTAATGGGGACGCATCAGGAATACGATGACAGATCCAATTTAACAAGGCCGTATAATGAGGCCTTCTCTCCGGTAGGGTTGTAAACCGATCGTCACATGTAGCCTTGATTAGCGCCTCGTTCCATGCAGAAGGGCCTTATCCTCATACTGGAAAGAACATAAATAAAAGATCATCAAAAATTGATATTCTGCTTAAGACAGTGAGCTTGATGGAGCGATGGTGCCGCAGCATGATCCAGAAAACATGAGGCTACGTTTGAACTCTCCCTGCCTCTTCATTACCTTGCTAAGTAACATTAAAATGATACTCTTTTCAGTGTTCTCTATTAATTCAACGTTCCTCCTGTAGCTGACACTGTGCCGAAGACGTATAGCATAGTCTGGATGCTGGCAACATGGCACCATAGATATCTTGGAACAAATTTCCGATCTAGATTTGCAGGGCATTGTGGGAAATGTAATTTCACAATAGAGTATTGAGGCGCTGAACCCAGACTTGAACATTTATTTAAAATTTATTGATAAATAGCTTTTCTTTCATTGACTAAATTAAGGGGCGCTATTCCCCCAAAATGATATGTTCTTATTCTATGTTGCTGATATCTCACACGTACTTAGTTTACTCTTGTATGTTTAGCTAAGAAAATCTTTTACTCTGTAGGCTTCACTGGGTGCATCCATTTTGTGATCTTTCATGTTGGAAACTGACCCCTGACCCCACCAGTGTCTTTACATAGTGTCTTTACATCACTTTCTCCTCACTGGGTGACATTGGGTATAGAATGGAGTCTATAGGATAGTTCTAAAAAAAAAAACACATAAGGATTGCATTGTGTGGGGATGTATGCAAAGGACATCACCAGGGATAGTAAAAGTGCTGTTAGCCCGCTGTTAGCCTAGATCATACAATAGATGCCTTGCAGTTTTGTTTAACCACTTGATCCTCTTATGGAGGATCACGCTTTGCAACCCCGTCGAACGTGCGTTGTAGCGTTTCGATGGGGAGAGTTTCAGCATGTTCTCTGTAGCGTGCGCAATTCGTGCGCACGCTACAACTTGTGGCCGGCCCTGTGGAAACGTCACAACGCTGCAACAGACATCGGGAGGCGCGTCCATACGCACACACATAGTGTGCTCCATAGATCAGCTTGGGGTAATACATTATTGTGGCAGCAGAAAAAATATAAAAAGAAACGTATCTGGTAAAATGCTCTGTTCCTCTGTACTACTTGATCCAAAGCAGACTCTCCACTCCAGCAGACCTCTGGTACAGCCTTCCCTGTGCTAATTTAAAAGACTCTTTTAATGGATGAATTCCAGCATAGACGCAGCTAGTTCTTTGCTTAAAATTTATTAAAAGGTATTTAACCCGTGACCTATCCGAGGCGTTTCGTCATAAGACTTTATCAAGGATAATGTCCCTTGTCCACATGCTACCTTTTGATATACATTAGATTAATCAATTTAATTGGGCCCTCCCCTTTCCTTCCTGGCGTCGTCCATGTGTTCCGGTTACTGATTACTTTTTTATTCCGTCTCGGGCGCGTTCACTTCTGGTTTTGTTATTAGCTCCGATATGTCATTTCCGGTCAATCTCCGATATGTCATTTCCGGTCAATCTCCGATATGTCGTTTCCGGTCAGTCTCCGATATGTCGTTTCCGGTCAGTCTCCGATATGTCGTTTCCGGTCAGTCTCCGATATGTCATTTCCGGTCAGTCTCCGATATGTCATTTCCGGTCAGTCTCCGATGCGTTATTTCCATTCTATACAGTGTTGGTAACACGTTATATGGTGCACTCGTCTGACCCCCCGGCCTTAAATGTTTCGTTCTCCAGTAGAGACTTATAGCTGTACTAGAATTGACCAGTAGAGGGATCCCTCGGTCTGTCAAATAATGCAGAGAGCCTTCAAATGCACATTAATGATATTTCAGTGCATTTCGACTGTGTGTAGGTGGGTGGATGTGATGATGGGGTTAAGGGATAATGTAAAGTGGTTTTCCATAAAGTATCATTTCCTGACAGTGGTTTTATGGAAGGAAATAAATGGCAGTTCAAAATAACTTAAACTTTTGTTTTTGTTTGTGTTGGGTTATGGAATTTAAAGCTCAGATTATGTTTTTCTTTTGGTTTGTTATTTGATTATGGTGTTAACAAATACCGACATGGCTTATTTCTCAATCTTCCTTCTGTTCCTGAGCAGGCTAATATCTTGTAATAATATCTTGAAAGATCATCATTACGTCATATTAACCACTTTGTAATTGAGTAAAATTAGCAGCATGGCTTTGAACAATATGTCTGATAGGAAATGGTAATGGCTTGGGAAATCAAATCACTCCAACACACATCTCTCCGCTATATGACCTTTGTCAATGAACAAGGAAATTTAAAACCGAAAAAGTGAATAGCGCTGAACAGTTCAGTCTCGACTTTAATCATTGTAATAGAAATTGACATGTACATTGAATGAATATAACATTTCTTAACTCCAGCAACAATTTAATCAGGTTAGTTGGATAAGGTGCACGATTGTGAGTATTGAATTTCTGGACACTTTCAAATATTTTCATTTAAATTTAATATATTAAAAGTTTAAAGGGACACTCTAGAGTTAAAATAGGGTAATTAACCTCTTCCTGACCTCCCACTTCCACCTTCTCATTTTAATCCTTGGGCATCTTCAATACTTTTTTAATCCAGAGCCAGGCTCCCTTGGCGTTGCTCCAGTTCTGGCAGCTGCTGTTACTGCTGGAAGCTGGATAGTCGCTCTAGACCAAGGGTCAGCAACCATGGCTCCCTGATGTCTTGGGAACTACATTTCCCATGTGACTCAGTCAGCCTAATGGGTGACTGAGCATCTTGGGAGATGTTGTTCCCAAAACATCAGGGAGCCAAGGTTGCTGAACCCTGCTCTAGATGCAGTGTTTCTGAACACCGGTCCTAAGGACCCGCTAACAGGGCAGATTTTGCAGATCACCTTGGAGAAATGCAGACTAACTCCTGCAATCACTGAGCAGCAAATCATATCACCTGTACTGTGCTTCAGATATCTGGAAAACCTGGCCTGTTAGTGGTACTTGAGGACCGGAGTTGAGACACGCTGCCCTAGAGCGTGCAGCCAACCCAAATAATTGCAGTGGAAACGCACGGAGGGCCATTGCTAGTCGGGAATGAGGAACTTTATTTCTGACCTAATTCCCGAAAAGCAGATAATTGTAATTTGAGGGACACTTTTGTGGGTGGGGTGAGGAGGGGGAGAGAAAGGACATTCCTGTTACCCTGACAATGTAAATTACATTGAAATTGGCCATGGTTCCTAGAGTTTCAATGCCATGTTGGATTTGTATTGTTTGGGGTTTTGCACCACATACCTTGGCATGAAAAATAGTCTGTGATTAATATGGTAATTAAATGTGCTGTTGTACAGTAAAGGGATTGATCAGAAGACCACCAAGATTTCTCTGTAAGGTACCCAAACTTTAATTTGAAAAGGAAAAGGATTTTACCAGGAAGGATACATTGAGATTTCTCTCGTTTTCAAGTAATCACACAATACGTGTGTAAAATAGCCCTGTGAATGGCATTACAGATCTGTGATATCACTGTCACTTTACGCTAAGACTGTCGGAAGATTAGGGACACTATTTCCGTTGTAGGTCATGCTTTTATCCGCTAAGTAATAGTGATACTTCTAAAGAATGTGGTTGAGCGTATACTCTGACTAAATACTGCTTTTGTTATTAAACCTGTGCGTAAAACACATTAACTACTATTGTGTTCAGATGTTCTTCTTCCAGTGACGTTTATATCTTTGCCCACCCATGGACAACACATCTTGCAGCAGCATGAACGCTAAGGCCAGTGTCAGACGAGCGTTTTGAAGAGCGGAAGGAACATCCATGACAGTGGATGTTCCTTCCGCTCTGACGCCCGTCTGGCCACCTCGCTGAGCACAGTGCGCTCAGTGCTGCAAGGCTCGAACCGCCTATAGATGATTGCGCGTCCTAGCGCTTTGACGGAGAGGCCTGCTGCACGGACGCAGCACAACCGCTGTTGTGCGCGTTATTCGTGCGCGTGCAAAAGCATCTGGCCAGCCCCGTTGCAGCGTCACAACGCTTCGACGGACGCCGGAAGCCACGTCGGTATAGGCGCACCCAGTGCGCTTGTTTGACACTGGCCTTACTCCTTAACCATGACAGTATGAAGGGCTATAGCTTTGATTTCTGGGTTGAGTGGAGCAGTCCAGGTAATTGTCAGGGCCAGAGGAACTAGGAGCTTTATTAAAAAATGCAGTGCAAAAAGAATAAAAAATACTATCTTTAGAAGCATGCACGTTATAGTTTCTATATTCTCTGAAAATTCACAATATGGCTGGAATTTCCATGAGATTAGATGGTGCTAGGCACACCAAGGACAGACTGCATTCTTAATCCACAGCCATCAAACAGTAAATATGTTATTTAATAATAAAATGGAAAAAACTTATTAAGCTTCAAGATCCAAAATGATTCCCATTAAAGGACTGATTGGTTCCACAGCTGTTAATAAATTAATGTGTACTTAGTCCCAACATTAAAGGATTTTTCTTTGTGGCACTCAATTGTACCCTGAATGTAATATATAAATATATCATAATTTTCTCTCATTTCCACAAGTGAAGGCTCTTTAGGGTTTTTTACTTCATTTTATTGGCATACAGGGCAGCTGGTGTTTGTTTCCTATGTAATTTGAGAATTGTAATCTTAATTCACCCACTAAACCTCAACACTGAACACAATGGCAGAGACTCCCATACACTGCTCTGAACCATAGAGCTGAGGTCCATGTGACACATGACATGCTGCCAAAGAAAACAAGTAGGTATTTTCAATTACAAAAATGCTTATTTAAACGGGCTGACTTTATTAAGGACCCAGGGCATACTTACATACTTGAAAACGAGCAAAATCTCAATGTATAGTTCCTGGTAAAATACTTTATTTATAGCTTATTGTAAAAAGCAATAGAATGACCCATAAATGAGTTTGTTTTTATGAACCAGGTAGATGCACAGGTTTACATAGGTTATATAGTTACATTGGCTGAAAATAGACATGCGTCCATCGGGTTCAGCCTCTCACACATCACATACTGCTGTTGATCCAAAAGAAGGCAAAAAACCCAGTCTGAAATGCTTGCCAATATGCATCACACTGGGAAAAAATTCCTTCTTGACCCCAGAATGGCAGTCAGATTTCTCCTTGGATCAAGAAGCTTACCCACATATTAAATATTATAACCCTTAATATTCTGTGTCTGCAGGAAGTCATCCATTTGTTGCTTAAAAGTCTGTACAATCTCTGACCCAACCACCTCAACAGGCAGAGAATTCCACAGCTTTATTGTTCTCACCTTGAAATAATCCAGCCTGTGCTTTAGGCCGAATCTCCTTTCCTCCATGTATTCTCTTGTTTCTGACTTTTTTTTTCTACTTAATTTCGGTCTTTTTTTCTTGTGTGTGAAAATGGCCCACCTGGGGATCATCTTCTTTATACATCTGTTAAAATATGTATTTTCTTTTACTAGCTCTTTTTATAAAATCATCACTGACTCTGCCAGGGGCAACCTGTTTAAGCACGTGTAAAGCTGACTATCCTGTTAATGTATAATTTTCCCTTGGAAATCATTCGTTGCTGGCTTTGTATTCACAAAATCAGTTTGTCTGAGGGCCAATGGCATATTAGGATTAATAATCAAACAAAAACCTTTCTGAGCCAGGTTCAACAGTTCAAATTGTTCAAACTATTCATCAGTGCTATGAAAAAATGATAGACCTTGACTGAGCAAGGCAAAATGCGAAACGCATCGCAATTGGAGACTCTCAGTATTTATATATCTGTTTACATGTTTTTAACCCCTTTTTTAGTATTTTAATTAATGTACACTTTTTAACTTCTTTAATACTGGAGTCAGATTACATTTGTATGCTTGCTAACCTGAAGTGCATCACAGTGACCTCAAGGAAGGGGGTAACCTCGCAACGGCTCGGGCACCAACCATAGCAGTGCCCTATGCACATAGTATAGAGCCGTACATTCTAGTGGCTCCACTCTTAAGTGTATTACTTTCTGACCTTGTACATATCTATATAATAAAAGAGTAAGGCTTTGGCTGTCCGTCGCCAAAGCCTTACTGCGCATGCGCGCGCAACCAGCGGCGGTTGGTTGCGCGCGCATGCAACCGCCGCGGCACGAGCCGGCTGCCGGCTCGCCGCGGCGGTTACACATGCACACAGCAGCCGGGTAGAGGCTGCGCTCGCAGCCTCTACCCGGCTGCCGCGCGCATCCAACCCCAGAGCGGCGAAGGGAAAGTTTCCTCCGCCGCTCGGGGGGTTGGATGCGCGCGGCAGCCGGGTAGAGGCTGCGAGCGCAGCCTCTACCCGGCTGCTGTGTGCATCTAACGGGTCCCCCGAGCGGCGAAGGGAAAGTTCCCTCGCTTCCGCTTTGAAGGACCCAAGCCCCGGTCACGTGACCGCGGCTTGGGTCCTTCAAAGACCGGAAGCGGGGAAATCTTCACTTCCCTGGCGGCGCTCGACAGGTAAGTATGAGCGCTGGGGGGGGGTCAATATCCACGAGCTGGGGGGGTCAATATCCACGAGCTGGGGGGGTCCATATCCACGAGCTGGGGGACCATATCCACGACCTGGGGGCAAATCCACGAGCTGGGCAAATCCACGTGCTGGGCAAATCCATGAGCTGGGCAACTCCATGAGCTGGGGCAAATCCATGTGCTGGGCAAATCCATGAGCTGGGCAACTCCATGAGCTGGGGCAAATCCATGAGCTGGGGGCAAATCCATGAGCTGGGGCAAATCCATGTGCTGGGCAAATCCATGAGCTGGGCAACTCCATGAGCTGGGGCAAATCCATGTGCTGGGCAACTCCATGAGCTGGGGGCAAATCCATGTGCTGGGCAAATCCATGTGCTGGGGCAAATCCATGTGCTGGGGCAAATCCATGTGCTGGGCAAATCCATGAGCTGGGCAACTCCATGAGCTGGGGGCAAATCCATGTGCTGGGCAAATCCATGAGCTGGGGCAATCCATGTGCTGGGCAAATCCATGAGCTGGGCAACTCCATGAGCTGGGGCAAATCCATGAGCTGGGGCAAATCCATGAGCTGGGGGCAAATCCATGTGCTGGGCAAATCCATGAGCTGGGGCAAATCCATGTGCTGGGCAAATCCATGAGCTGGGGCAAATCCATGTGCTGGGCAAATCCATGAGCTGGGGGCAAATCCATGAGCTGGGCAACTCCATGAGCTGGGGGCAAATCATTGTGCTGGGCAAATCCATGAGCTGGGGCAAATCCATGAGCTGGGCAACTCCATGAGCTGGGGGCAAATCCATGTGCTGGGGCAAATCCATGTGCTGGGCAAATCCATGAGCTGGGGGCAAATCCATGAGCTGGGGGCAAATCCATGAGCTGGGGCAAATCCATGTGCTGGGGCAAATATCCATGTGCTGGGGCAGTATCCACATGCTGGGGCAGTATCCACATGCTGGGGCAATATCCACGTGCTGGGGCAGTATCCACGAGCTGGGGCAGTATACCCACAATAGACTGCCCTCTGGCAGGCTGGGGCAGTATCCACGTGCGGGGGCAGTATCCACGTGCTGGGGCAGTATCCACGTGCTGGGGCAGTATATCCATGAGCAGGGGCAGTATATCCACAATAGACTGCCCTCTGGGCAGGCTTTACAACTAGTTTATTTATAAAAGGATTTTACCAGGAAGGATACATTGAGATTTCTCTCGTTTTCAAGTATGTCCTGGGTTCGAGAACATTGATTGGTTACAGAAATACAAAATAGTAAAATGCAAGAAATTAACACAAGACCAAATATACAGATTAACAGAAAAATAAATATGGAGGAAATAAAGTCATTATGTTACATGTTTACAGGCGCATTCCGTATTGAGGTATGTTAATAGGGAAGTCTTAAGGGACTTTAGAGTGGGGGAAGATTTGACGGTGTCTGGGAGGTTATTCCATATTTGCGGTGCTCTGTAGGAAAATGAGGATCGAGCCATTTTCTTTTTGTATTGCGGTATTGCAAGTAAGGTGCTGGTCCTGGATCGGAGGTTATAGGATGAGGGAACTGCCGGGGGAAGCAGCATATTCAGGTAGGGTGGTAGCTTCCCAGAAAAGCTCTTAAACACCAGGTTGGAAAGGTGGAGGGTGCGTCTAGAGTCCAGTGATGGCCAGTTTAGTTCTTTTAACATGTCACAATGGTGTGTCATGTAGTTACATTGTAGCATAAAGCGACAGAATGAGTTATACAATGTAGTAAGTTTCTGAAGGTGTGTTTGCGGGGCGGCTGCATACACTACATCTCCGTATTCAATGGCTGGCATAAGCATTTGTTGTACAATCTGCTTTCTTACCGCGGGGCTCAGGCAGGATTTGTTTCTGTACAGGGCACCTAGTTTGGGGTAGAGTTTAGATGAGAGTTTTTCGATGTGGGGGTCAAAAGATAGATTTGGGTCTAACCACATACCTAGGTTTTTGAGAGAAGTGACTGTGGTCAGCGTGCTATTTGATTTTGTCCCAACACATAGATGGGGTGTTTGCAATTTGTGTAGTTTAGGTGCGGTTCCAAAGAGCATTGTAACAGTTTTGTCAGTATTTAGAAAAAGTTTGTTATTTGCGATCCACTTTTCTACCCCTGTGAATTGTTCTTGCAGCACAGCCTCCAGCTGTGGGAGATTTGGTTTGCTGGTATAGATTACAGTGTCGTCTGCATACATGTGTACAGTTGAAGCTTTGCAGACATTGGGCAGATCGTTTATGAATATTGTGAATAGCAGGGGGCCAAGTATCGAGCCTTGTGGTACACCGCACGTGACTGGGAGGGGGAGGGAAGTGCTGTCAGAAATGGACACAAATTGAGACCTATCAGACACATATGATTGGAACCAGGTTAACGTACTATCACCAATACCAGAGTTCTTATGTTTTTGTAATAGGATGCCATGGTCTACTGTGTCAAAAGCCTTGGCAAAATCAAGGAAGATGGCTCCAGTTAGATTTCCTTGTTCCATGCCAGCTTGGATATCATTACAAACTTTTAAAAGGGCAGTTGTAGTTGAATGGTTTGGACGAAAGCCTGATTGATCTGGGGTTAAATAGTTCTGATACTGATAATAATCACGTAATTGAGTGTAGACACATTTTTCCAGAATTTTTGACATTACAGGGAGCAGTGATATTGAGCGGTAGTTGGATACCAAAGTATTGTCTCCACTTGTATGGATAGGTACCACCCTTGCAGTCTTCCAGAGTTTGGGTATGTATCCAGTCGCCAGTGATTCATTAATCAGGGTTGCGACAGGTTTTGCAATTGCTGGTGCACTGATTTTCAGCAGCATTGCTGGGATTTGATCAGGTCCAGACTGGTATTTCATTTTTTGGTTACGGAGAAGTTTAGTGATGGCACTGACAGGCACTGGCCTAAAACTGAATTTCTCTGGGTTACGGGGTCTTTGCACTGTTGGTGGGTCCTGACCTGCGTGCAGCCTTTCTGATTGCGTGTCATTTCCTAGCTTAGCAATCAGGGTGGTGGCGCATCCAACAAAATAATTATTAAAAGCATTTGCTACATCTAGGGGGTGTTGTACAGTTTGCTTGTTTACTTTTAAAGCAGCTGGTTGGGAGTGGCTGGGGGTGCTTGTATGTTACTTATGATTTTCCAAAAATTTCTGGGGTTTGATATGTTATTGTTTAAATTTTCATTGAAGTATTGGGCTTTAGCCATTTTTGTTTCTTTTGTGCATTCATTCCGGCATTTTTGGTATTCACAGTGATCGTTCATGGATCCAGTACTCTTGAACTTTGACCACAGGGAGTCTCTAAGCTGGTACATATGCGTGAGGTCAGCTGTAACCCAGGGGAGATGGGCCCCTTTTACTCGCACTTTGCGCAGTGGGGTATGGGTGTTCCAGACTTTCAGGAGCTCGGCTTGAAAGTATTCAATTGCACAGTCCAGGTCTGGGATTAGGTTTAGTCTGTACCATACATATAGGAGAAACTGTATTACGCTTTGGAAGCCCTGTCTCTTCCCTTGTGTTTTTTGAGGACACACCAGGGAAAATGAGGGCAGGGTCACCCTAAATTTGGCCACATGCTTTCATCACCAGAGCCAGGTATACCATTGGCTCTGGGAAATATGAGTTGTTGGAGGAAACTTATATTTCCAGATCCCATTATTATTATTTTTTTTGAGAAAGTATTTTTCCTGGAAGGATACATTGAGATTTCTCTCGTTTTCAAGTATGTCCTGGGTGGCGAGTGTGTACCGTTGTGTGTCTTGCCCAAGGACACTTACTGGAGAGGTGCTCTTTCTGTCTGCTCTTGCAGTGATGTTACCTTTACTCCACCCAGCTGGTACATATTATATGTGGTGATACAATATTGCACCACTATTTTCTCTGCCTTTTAATTTTTGAGCATTAAAAGGACCACCACCTGGACATTCTGTTAAGTATGTTTAACCTCTGGTGTTTTTGTTGTTTTTTTTTGGTTCATACTGCTATATAGTGTAATGAGCATAAGCACGATTTCACTGCCTATTTAAGAAACTCTTCATCAAAGACTGGTTTTATAGAGTAATTATATTTAATATATGTTGCGCCACAAACTACCCACATTTTTTGTACGAAATCAATTTGTCTGGGACCTATGGGCTATTAGGATTATACATAAGGTTGTGGCATAGAATATTTATTCACTTTAGCATCCTTGTCGTCAAAGTGGTTTTCTATAAAGCCACTGGTTCTTGAGTGTTCTTATGGAAAAGCACGGTGAAGGGGTTATTGTGTGTACAGTAACAAAATGCTGATGTCAATCACAATGATTGGGTATCTAACAAAAACCTTTCTAAGCCAAGTTCAACAGTTCAAATAGTTCAAACTATTCATCAGTGCCATGAAAAAATATCTTTCTTCTTAGGCTGGCGGCACACTAGCAAGCATTTTGCTTCCGTTTGACCGTACTGTTTGACGTCTGTCGTAGCTTTATAAAGGAGTCAATTAAACACGCCACACAAAGCCCCTGCGCACTTGTTCACGGACAGGCAAAGCATAAAGCCACGGACGCAAAAATAACCTCAATGTGAAAAAGCTAAACGGACGCAGAAACAACGCCGCCATGTATTTTCCTAAGGTGTGGAGACATCAGACGTTACGGACGCACTTTACGCAGTACTCACAATATCTCCCGTGAAAAAGTGCGTCCGTAACGGACGCAGTACAGTATGCTCATGTGCCTCCTCCCTTTATAGTCTGTAATTATTTTGTAATACCAATAGCCCCCCATCAGCCATTCGCAAGTTGGAGCCCCATGGTTTGTCCAAATACTTAACTTATCCTTGTTTGTTAGGTAGGGCGGCAACTAACGATTATTTTCATAATCGATTTGGTTGGCCGATTTCTATCGATTCATCGGATAAAAGAAAAACATATGCAAATTGCAAACTTTTCATGGAAGGTACACGAGCGCCGGGTCACAGTGATGAATTGATGTGCTTACGCAGCTTAAGCCCATGTTTGCTTTCTCCCCAAACGAATGCTGCTACAAGCGCTCGGAGATATGTCAGCACAAAATCAGGATGAGAATGGAGAGCACTCCATGCAACCTGACCACTTTAGATTGGTGTCCCTTTATAATAATTTCGTGAACAAACTGAGCGGGAGGTGGGTTCGGAGGTGGAAGAGAATGAGTTTGGGCAAGGGACTTGGCCCGAGTGTGAGAGAGTGGGCTTGGCCAAAAGACTGGACCTGAGTGTGGGAGGGAGTTTGTGGGAAGGGACCGAAAGAGAGCGAATGGCATCTCCAGACCAGAGTGGGGGTGACAGGCAGGTTGGGGTGGTGGCACAGGACGAAGCAGATTCTGAGGTTATAACGTTTAACTCAGTCTGACTCTTAAAACCGTGTGTGCTCTACACAAATTGATTAATCGACAGCCGATTAATCGATAATGAAAATAGTTGTCAACTATTTTCATTATCGATTTAGTTATCCGTTATTGATTAATCAATTAGTTGTTTCAGTCCTAGAGTTAGGGTGTGCACGTCATAATTATCTTATATAGCACAAACCTATTCTGATGTTTGTGATGCTCTGCATTAAGGATGCTAAGAAATTATTATGGATGCTATAATTTATGTCTCCCTTTTGCCAGAGATATGGGATCTTTACTTTTCAGCAGAAAATGTGTAAAGGCTTTAGGAGAGGGCATGGAAGAAAATTAGAAGCACAAAGCAGCAATAGGCTGTAGAAATGCTCTATTACATCTTTACAGCTCTGTAACGTCTTGCTTTTGAAGATTAGAGAAACGTGGAGGATTTAAAAGGCAGGAGTATTATGACAAGATCTGTTATCACAACTGAGCCAGTACAGTAAATTTGCTTAACAGTGGTGTATTCGAGTTATTGGGGGTAATAAATACCTGCTGGAGATAGGACTTTTTAAGGATTTCAATGCAGCACTAAAATGAGATGCTTAATCTATCACTAAGATGCCTTTTCCAAACTTAATATGCATCTTTCATTTTTTTTAAGGCTGCAGCACCAGATAAGGTTTTTAATAATTCAAAAGTCTGTTTGAGCAAACAGTACCGTAGCCTTTGTTCTCTTCGGTTTTTCCAAGGTGAAGGATGCATTTAATGCTCACTATCGCTCCTCCTCGTTTGCTTCTTCAGTCATTATGGAAATAAATTCACAGAGCTGCTTTTGTGTGTGATTTTTATAATCAGAATTCTGTCCCAGCAGCGCAATGACATCACCCAGGCATCAGTGCGCACTTAAACGGCTGGAGACTGACCTTGTACAGGGGGTAACAATATGGGGACCAGGATGTGCCTTGTAGAGGGAGAAAGAGGAGAATGTAAATCTTTGGCATGCTCAGTGCATGTTCACATTCAGGCCCAGGCATTTTAAAGTGAGCAGCCAGCTTTTGTATACAGAAACACACACACCTATGTATAAACCCTTCGATGTGCACCCCTATGCTCAAACCACAGTACATACATATATATATATCTGTAGTGCACCTACACACCCCAATTATATACCTGTATGTACCCATACACACTCCTAATTATATACGTGTGTGTACCACACACACACACACCTCCCCAATCAGGGGCTGAGATGGGAATAGAACATCACAGTAATGTGGTGTGTGTGTGTGTGTGTGTGTGTGTGTGACAGAGCTCCACAGCAGTAAAACTGAAAAAAATATATAAATTATATGTTCAATTGAAATATTCCTTGGAGTAGTTATACCAAAATAAATTTAAATATTGATTAAATTATGTGTTGTTAAATCTATATTAATACTCTTTTATAATATACATTGAAAGTTCTATTAACCCCTTAGTGACCGGGCGGTTTTACACAAATCCGCCTTTTAGTGACCGCTGCTGTTTTTACGTTTCTGCGCTGTTAGTGTTTAGGTCAAATTTTCCTCTTACTCGTTTATTCAACCCACACATTATACACCCTTTTTCCCGCCATTAAATGGACTTTCTAGAAATACCATTATTTCCATCATATCGAATAATTTACTATAAAAAAAAAAATGAAATGTGAGGGAAAAAAATGGTAAAAACACACTTTTTTGTAATTTAATCCCCAAAATCTACAACCACCCAAAACGACCCCGGCTAAATAGGTTAAAAATTTTGTCCCGAGACTAGAAATACCCAATTTTTACATGCGTTTGCTTTTTAACCCCTTCACTGCTGAGACAGTTCACCTATGTGCGCTGCGCTCATTCTGACCATTTTGTGCTAATTATTTTTAGATGACAGCCTAGGTCCTATTTAATTAAACCCCCCCCCCCCCCAGACAAAAAACTTTTTTTTTTAATTTAATTTTTTTTTTTATAAAACCAAACCTGGTCATGTTTGGTATCATTTGATAAAAATTTTTTTTTAATTTTTCTTTTTTAATTTTTTTTTTTAACCAAACCTGGTCAACCAGGCCATAATCAGGCCTTTCAAATGATGTCAAATATGACCATCTAGCTGCCATGGATCGGGAGATAAATGGATCCTTAGGATCCCCTTATCTCTACATGGCAGCTAGAGGGTTAACTGGCCCACTGACATCCTCACACATATGGTGAGGTTGTCAGTGGGTGGGGGGGGACCTGGAGGCTTGGCTGACATCCAAGATGTCAGCCCCCCTCCAGGTTTGAATCGCGTTTTGGCGCCAATTGGCGCCGCAACGTGATCCGGCGGCGAAACGGTTAATGCCATACACCGCTGGAAAGGGGAGGCTCTCCCCTCTCCAGCGGTGCAAACGGCATCTCCCTAGCTTCAATGGTTGGGGAGATAGAGGGCTCCGAAGGAGCCCCCCCTCCCCTCCATTGAAATCCATGGGGACGCCTGCTGATGACGTCACCACGCAGCGTGGCGACGTCATCAGCCTCGCCTGCCCATGTAAATCACATGGGCAGGCTTCCTCCCTGCCAGATCGCGGCGAGGGAGGTGAGTATCGGGCGGGAGGGGGATTAGGCGCCGCTGACGTACCCTGTACGTCCACGGGTCTAAGGGAGACCCGAGGACAAGACGTACAGGGTACGTCAGCGGCCCTTAAGGGGTTAAAATGTTTTAAATATAAATTTTAGATGAGTAAAATAAATAATTTTATTGTTACCGGAATCCATTTGGTTCACTCGGGACGAGGCCGGACCGGACACGAGCAAGGATTGTCTGAACACGAGTCTCTTCAGGAAAGGCAAACTTTATTGTGACGTCACAGAATGCTCACACAGGATTGAATCGCAAAGAGTGAGCCCCGATTACACAGTGACATGAGGTTTTATGTAATTCAAGATTTTTATTATAAGACAAGTAAGTCATATAGTTAAACCGCAAAAAATATCTCAAAGGTTACAGCAATCAATATTAAAAGATCCATCAACATAGACACATGTAGATAAAGGTGTCTCAGATAATAAGGGTGGGTGTGGGAGAAGAAGAGAAAAAAAAAAAATAGGGAAGAGGGGGTTAAATACACAACGCTGCCAAGAGATGGTGACCCAAATAACAGTAAAAATAAAGAAATAAAGTTTAAAAAAAAAAAAAAAAAAGGGGGGGTGGAGAGTGTGAAGAATGGCAAAGGCCATCTCCGTGACGCTCCTGGCACGCTCCCGAAGGAGGCCATGGAGGGACAATGTCACGGGGCCCGGGATCCTAAGGGCCAATCATGACACTAAGTCATGGTGGCGCGCCTCAGGCAACCCAGTATTGCCAAACACAAAAAAAAAAAAAGGGGGGGGAGGGGGGAATGAATACACCATCTCCAGCAGAGCTCAAGAATGAAAAATAAGAACAAAATCAGCCCCAGCCGGGGAGCGCCAGCAGAAAGATCAGAATGTTCGCAAAAAATTTCCAAAGAGTCTCAGAATACAGGAATGGGGAGCAAGTCAACAGCGGGCTCACATCAAAAAGGAAGGGGGGCAATTCTGCTAGTGGGGTTACCGCAAAAACATCAGAAGGGATATGCGGGGGGGGACTCAGCGGGTCAGGGCAAGCCGGGGTCTGCGATCAGTGGGCAAGCAGCGGGCAGTCGAGATGGGTCCCTTCAGCCCATATCCAGCACAAAGTTTCTTCTCACTCAGCCTGTATCTCGAAATGGCAGCAAGTGTTGGGCAGGAAGGGTGATGCAGAGCCTGCCAGGTATGTCATCAAAAAATAAGCCCACCTCAGGCCTGCAAATATCGCTCGAGGTCAGGGTCAGGCGGGTCACCATACTCCAGGCCCCAACAAGTGTTTCAACGTCTCCCAACCAGGACCCGGCCCGGCGCCGCCCCCCCTCAGTGCCCAGGCCGTCAGTCCCCATCGGTGCCGCCAAAGACAACTCCGGGGCTCCGGTCTCCAGTACCCCAGCAGGGACGCCGACCTCTCTGTAGCCCTCCGCAGCATCCGGAATACATGCCTCAGCGGTGTCTTCCGCCGACGCGGCCCGTCCTTTGCCAGCTCCGAATCCTCCTCTCGACAACTCCGCAGAGCATCCATCATCCGGCGCCAGTCGCCCTTGGTTAAGGGACCGTCCACATCTTCCCCGCCTAACAACCGCAAACAGGCCTCCAGGCCTGCAAGGAAGACGTCTGTACTTCCAAAAGGGGGGGGTCCATCCCGCCGATCACCCCCCGGTCCACCCGACGCTCCCATCAAGCATCCAGCTTGGGCAGTGGGGAGACGTGGGCCCATCCACTCCCCAGCTCCCAGTACAGGCTCACAACGGGCTGAAACAGCAGGATAATCAAGCGGAAAGGCCGCAGGTGCCGGAACGAAGGCCGCAAAATGGCCGCCAGTGCCTCGTGATGTCTGCCATCCAGCGGCTGCAAGGGGCGTCTCAGGTCCGGAGGGGGGGACAAAACGGCCTCCGGACATCTCGGTTCCGGTGGCCAGCTAGCCGGGGTCTTCAGGTCCAATTCGCACAGCAGAGGGGGTAATAAATAGACCTCAAAGGCGGCAGACGTGCGGAGCTCCAACAGAACACGTCCGCTCCCTTCGGCAGCCGGCCACGCCCCCCGACATGAGGTTTTATACCCCAAATACATAATTGGGTACATCCCAATTAGCCCACCTCCCGATGACACTCTCCCACCCCACGTGGGTTAATACCTCACTTAACCTAATACAAAGACATTCCATTACTTGGCCATTAATTGGCAAACTTTATATTAGTTTCAGTAAATCATGATTAGTTGCTTCTCCTATTCCGGGCTGCGCCCTCCTCCCTAGCGCCTGCGATCATTTGTTGCAGCTAACACCTGGTCTGATCTCTATACTCCTTTGTCTCTCAGCGGGACTCAGCGACCTTGGTGTATCTACTCCTCATTCTGCCCTTCCGTGCCAGGAACAGCCTAGACCTTAATTACTTTTTCTGTTAATCTAACACATTCCTAAATTTCTACGTATACCTCATTCTAGTTTCAGCTAAAAACCTGCCTAGTTATTTTCAAGTGAACCAATATTCTGAACAAGATGGCCGCCTGGCTTATAATGGCGGCCATCTTCCAGCCTATTTCCACTTCATTATTATATTTTAATATATTAACCCTATAGTGACCGAGCGGTTTTACCGTTTTCCTGCCATTAAATGGACTTTCTAAAGATACCATTATTTCCTTCATATCGTATAAATTACAAAAAAAAGAAAGAAATATGATGAAAAAAAAAGGAAAAACCCACCTTTTGAAAATTTAATCCCCATAATCTGCAACCGCCAAAAAGATCCGGGCTGAATAGTTTCAAAATTTTGTCCTGCGAATAGAAATGCCCAATTTTTACATGGTTTTGCTTTTTTGCTCTTCACTGCCGAGCCATTTCACCTCCGCGCGCTGAGGTCATTTTGACCATTTTACGCTTAAATCCTATTTTATAAAATTTATTTTATTTTTACAACAAACCTTGTCAGGTTTGGTATCATTGGAAAGGCCATGATCAGGCCTTTCCAATAATCTAAAACATGATCCTCGGGGATCCTTTGGAGCCAATCTCAATTTGGCAGCTAGGGGTTAACTGGCCCACTTTGGTCCTCACACATATGGTGAGGATGTCAGTTGGTGGGGGGGGGATGACCCAGAGGCTTGGCTGACATGCAAGATGTCAGCCACTTCTGGGTTTGAATCGCGATCCGGCAACGAAAGGATTAATGATAGACACTGCTGAAAATACTCTCATTTCCAGCGGTACCGTTTGTTTCTAGGTGGAAAGGGTGGGGAGAGAGCGCTCCAAAGGAGCCCACCCTCCCCTTCCACCTTTTTTCACTGCAGGAGCTGGGGGGTGCATGGCAATGTCATAATCACGCACCGTGATGATATCACCACGACTGTCGGGCCTCCTCAAAAGGCGGGGCAGACTCCAGGCATGCCGGAACACCGCGGGAGCCCGGACAGAGAGGCGAGTTATTAAATTTGCAAATGTGTATACTATTCAATTTATTTTTTATTTAGCATTAATTACTAATAATGAATAATCGCCCCCTCTCATGCCTACCTTTTGTGCAGGGAGTGTGCTAAATCACTAGTGGTCCAGTGGGCAGAGGTGGGAGGAGGTAAATTCTTCCTGGTGGTCTGGGTAGGAGGGTCCAGTCTCCTCTCGCACTGGTCTCTCTCTGACAGTGAGTCAGGTCACCGTCACTCTGATATCGATGACCAGTCCGGGTCTGCTTGTACTTGAGGCCTTTGACTCTCGGCCCAAAATTCTGAATCCTTGCTACTCCTCCCCTGTTTCTCATTCAAGAGTCTCTTCTCTGGTGTTACTCTTCTGAGGACCGCAGAGAAAACTCCCCATTGAACGCAGCACAACACATTTAAGGTGGAAATGCTGCATTCAATGTAGTCGGAGCACTTCTTGCCCATGTCAGAATCTCTCAGACTATGAGAAGCTAGCTGCATTATACACAACAGGCTGATCTCTACGTGAGCACCCACAGCACAGCCACTATTATCGGCTTTTGGAGTTTATAGGATTTTATGGGGCCAGACATGACACTGCCGGGGGACCACATAAGGACAATGTGAACAATTTGTTCCCATTCTTCCACTGCTCAGCGATGAAGTGGTCGATTGCCCTGCACTTGGTACCATGGGATAAGTAAGGAATATTTTCATCTGTTATATTATAACTTTTTGTGAAAGCAAACTCCCTTAACACCAGGTTCTAAGAGCACGGTTCGAGCTGTGAAAAAGGAACGAGATTGGGATAGCTCGTTCTCGTCTAGGTAGTCGTAAATTAACAGCTTCTATATAGGAGCCATTCATTTACAGTAACCTGCCACAAAGGCTGAGACTAAAGCAAATCATGCGGCTCAGATGGAATATTGTCTGGAGCCATTAGCTTAACCGCTCGGTTGGAAAAGAGTCTCAGGGGAGTTGTATTCCAAACCTGGTGTAGACTTGACCACAGCTCTTGGGAACTTATCAGAGCCATGATAGGGCCCGATTAAATTTTTGCTTTTCACCGGAAGTTGTTACGGGAAAAAAATAATTGCTAGTTGATTTTCCTTACATGTTCCCGATTACCACACCTATTGAGGCCAGCCGCTGTAGAAGCGGCTGACCTCGGAATAAAACAGAGGTGCTGAGTGATACAGGCAGTGGCGCCACACACTGCTGCAGGTATTGGCTGCTGGAGTCTGTAGGACTACGTGGAGCCCAGCACCTCCCTGCCATGAGCAAGCAGTAGTGGTATCGCGCTTGAGATGCAGAGGAACAATGGGAGAGATTTGTTCCCAGTTTCCCGCTGCTCATGGATTGAGTGAGGAAGCAGGGGATTGTGACACTTTCTCCACCATGGAAAGAGAGGTAAGGAATTTATTGAGGGTTTTATTTTGTATGAGCTATCATGGTATAGTTCTTTCTTCAAATCCCAGGTGCAAACGAACACCTCCATTACAAAGTATAGGAGACATTAATTTTCAGTAAGGAGTCACATGCAAAGTTTGCAGCAAGGTCTGATAGCCACGCCAGCAATTTTTTTAAATAGATTGGCTCCAATCATTATCTTATCAACTCCAGACAAAATCTTAACTGCAAGAGCGAAATAGTGCCTTTTAGTCTAGAGTTGCTACGTTTTCATCAGCTCTGGTAAAGTTTACACAAGGCTTTGAAGCAGAAAGTGTTTCACCTAGTGCTTTCTGACACCTTGCCCACATGTTTGGCATAAAATTATAAAATCAGGTAGTTACCAACTGTGCTTAATTTCATATATAAAGCCGAATATGCTTGGCTTCCACTGAAATGGGAAAATAAATATTGGCTGAGCCAATACCTGGCTGCGGCAGAGCTTACTGTAGTTGTAAAACCAGGGAAATACCGATTTTTCTGTTTAAAATCTATTTTTCTATATTTTTCATATACCAACTACATAGTGTAGAAGTCGGCAACCTTGGCCCTCCATCAGGGTTATTCAAAGAGCTCCGAATTGCTTGAGAAATGTAACCGAACGCTGAAAATCAGCGTTCGGTTACCTTTCCTGGCCATTCGGCTATCCAGAGAGCAGGCAATTCGCCAAATCCTGGCGAATTGCCTGAACATACGGTACCTGATCGGTGCCTGTTCAAGGGCAGTGAAATCCCCATAAAAAAGCACTGCTTCGGCTATTCAGAGAACACAAACCAGCAGTGAAAGGTTCCCTAATGCCCTGCCATTCGGTGGTTTAATTTGGCAAGTTTATTCAGGAGAATCCCATAGACTTCAATGTTAAAAATATTCCCGTTTTAATTCAATATCTAATAAACCGTTCATTATAAAATTCTGCAGTAAAGAGTCTCTTTATCAATAGATTTTTTAGGATACTTTAAGCATTTTTCAGAGTTTTTTTTTTTTTTCTTTTTAAAAGTCCGATTATTTATTTTTTTTAACTTATTTTTTCTGTAACAGCCCTTTTTATTATCATTCCCTGGACCTCCTGTGTAAATTTCAGACATTTTCGCTCAGTAGTTTCTTTGCAAATAGCGTTTCATTTTCACATTCACACAAACTATTGTGCTAATTTATTCACTGCTTCGGCTGCTTTGGCTGCTTGTGATCGGCTCCTGTTCGGGTTTTTCTGTGGTTTTCGGCAGGTTAATCCAGATGTTTTTGTGGCTTTTCGGCGTGCATTCGCTGGGTTTTGCGGTTAGTTTTCGTCGGGTTGGCGGCAGCTTTTCCCTGCAATTCGGGGACCCTGTGGTGCTTGCTGAATACACTGCAGGGTCACCAAATGGGATCGGCAAAAGGAACCGAATTGAAGAGAACGAAAAGTCACCGAACGTGCGGTGACTTTTCGAATCTGTTTGAATAACCCTGCATATGTTTTGGAAGTTTATTTTCACTTGCGGGTCAGTCAGTCTAATAAGTGACTGAGCCTCATGGGTAATGGCGTTCTAATCTGGATGGTCATTCTAAACGAGTTGGGTTCTCTTTCTGGAATTACATTTTCAGTACCTTTTATGAGGAGCTCTGTCCCTTTTGGTACATTATGCAGGCTTTGGTTCTTTACTAGAAACCACCAATATCCGGCAGCTGAGGCAAATGGACTGCCGCATGAGGATAATGATGGAGTGCATGGGCTATCGCCACTCGTAAAGAATAACCTTGTATCCGGAACTATTGTTTTACACTTATTTTTACAACAGAATCCTGGCATCTGTGGTCTGTTTATTGATCTACACAAAGCATGCTATCAATTAAAACATCTGCAGCTATTGAATGACACCATGCACCTTAATTGCATTTGTAAACGTAGTTGATTTTGCCATAAACGATGTACTATGACACGAGGAAAGAAGTTCCAACGCCAAGCACTTATTTTTATTCTTCTTCCCTTGTCAGCTGGTCCTTGATCTATAGTGTGTGAAGACCTATGGCTTACATGAAGAGATTGGAAGGTGGCTGTACATGCGGATCGATACAAAATCCATAAAATTAATGCTCCTACATCCAGAGACTAAAGCCATAATATTATTTAATGCTCCTGGCGTCCTGCTTATTTTGCGATTTTTACTTGGGCGCTCATATCAAAGATCCATTTTACATGTCTTTGTTTCCAGCATCTGTACTGAGGGCAGGTATTGCTCAAGCATACCTATTGTCTGTACAGACAGAAAATGTGATTAGTTTTCCATTACTTCTAGTTTTCTGTACATTATTTTTCAGAGAAACATACTGTAAAATTGTTTGCAGTGTTTCCATACAGTAGGGAGAAGGGTTAATTATGCCAACTACACATCTTCCACCAAAACGCCAGCATTGGTTTTCTCCTGATGAAGCCGGCAGCAAGCCAGCGAAACACGTGTCGAGCGTGAGCTATTCCTGTTTTTAATTATGTGTGGGTCGTTTGCATTTTTGTAGGGAAAGTGCAGAAATCTTGAGACTATAAGGGTCAGTCTTGGTTTATTTTCTCATGCTTTGGATCACTGGATAAATGCCTGTATTTGTGGCGGTATAGCAGCAATTATGGCAATGGCTTTGTATTATTGACGTGCTTCTGTGACGACATATGTTGTGCCTTAGACACTTTTTGAACGAGGTTAATGTTAAGACCTATGTCTCCTATTAAGATTGATCAAGAATTTTCCCATGTCTTCCCTTGTCTTTTTGATTTTTAGAATTTTATGGTGTTCCAGATAAATGTCTCTTATTTATACCAATAAAGTATTTCCGGATTTTTTTTTCGGCACTCCTGTTTTTTGAGGTGTATCATTCATTTTTTGTTTTCTTGTTTAGTGTTCTAATGGTTGACGGTTTAATCCTTTTGAACAGGTCTGTTCTCTCAGACTTGAGGTAGGAGAGAGGTGACTACAGTGGTTCAGGGTCACCTGACGTTCGTGGTTGTTTACAGTTTCCTGGGTGCTGATTGTGACAGGTTCACTTTTCCTGGAATATCTGCTTAAACAGAGGATATTGAGAAGTGTGATGTTGCATCACATGTAATTCATATACACAAATCGGCTTCACGCTATGTACCCATGTTGGACAACAGCAAACCTCTGGGTCCTGGCCCACTTCTATTTTTCGGGCCACCTCTCTTGTTGATCTTTTGGGCGCTGCTGCTCTGTGGGCGTTTTACTACTGTGGGAAATCACGAGAGCTTCAGGATTATCCCGCCATTCTTTAGCAATCACAATGTCTATTCAATCAGTGGTGGGCAGGAGAGCCTGCAGATCCGCTCTCCTTTTTTCTGTTTCCGTTGGCATGCCAACAGGCGTGTTGGACTGGGAGAGAGAATGCTTCTTGTTACATACGGAAATACATAAAAATATACATTGTGCTACTTGCTCAATAACCTTTCATTCAGTGTTCAGCCAGATCCAATTTGCCAATTCCATACCAGTGTGTAAGTTAACGAGGTTCTGTTTTGTTTTTTATTTCTCCTCAACATTTCTAGGCCTGTCAGCTTTGTTTTTCCTCTTCTTTCCTATTCATGTTCTACTCCCGCTGTGCTGTTGATCGACGTAATTACTTCTCGTATGTATTCTGAACCCACAATGGGGAAAAAGTCAGGTCCCGGCGGCCCCACCATCTCCGTGACTCAACCTCCTGCAGAAAGTGATTGTTGAAGTGAAGAGGCTCCAGCTCTGTTACATTTCAAATAATAAGGGGAAAAAATAAAAGTGAAAAACGCATGGCTAATAATTTATGTGGAAAATCAAATACATGCAACGGGTGATAAATATCACGTGTAAGGTACAATTGCAGTAAAGTGATTGGAAACTCATAGTATAAACAATTTAAAAATAACAAAGAAATTTGTGATTGTCAACTGGTGTACACAAAAGGTTTGGAGGAACAACAATTGTTGAAGAAAGTGTATAATTCAGTATACATTAGTATACTTCCTTACAGTAATATATTTTTGTGTTTTTTCTTAATTTTTTTTTATTGTATTTGGTGCTGATTTAAACCAGTCCTAAAATAAATATTAAAATCCAAATTTAACTGTTACATGTTGGATGTTTTTTTGTATTGTTACCCATTTCCTAAAGCCCATCAGGTCTATTCACTAAAAGGTGAAACTCCGGAGAATTGGCAGGAGAGGAGAACAATCTACACCAAATAGCTGATTTGGAAAGTGAGATAAATGGGAGAATTTTTCTGGTTTGGTTATTTTGACCTGGATTTTTCAATTCTCCGGAGTTTCAACTTTATTGAATAGACCTGTATATGTTATTACAGCTATATAATGCAGATTATGCATATATTAATATTTGCTTTTATTAGACTATTCGTTCACATTGTTGGACAATTACAAAATGAAAAAAATTCTATATAACATAGTAGGAAATAGTGTAAAATCCTATCGGGACATGATTTTAAACCTAAAAGTAAATGGATATAAAAAGTAGAATCATATTACCAGACCCAGAAGACAACTTCCATCCCTCCAAACAAGTCCCGCTGTCTGTGATTCCATCCATATCCATTCTGTAATATAACACACCCACACACCCTCAGGTTAATTCACACCCGGCATGACACACACATAGGCATGTGCTCCTCAAAGTGTGAATAAGCTCCAGAAAAGTCAATCAGAAACACAAATCCAGGGCTGATCCTGACTCATTTCTTCAATTATGCATTGCCATCTTCAAAGGCAAAAATGCTACTGTGCCACCCCCTCCCCCCAATTATCATATAGCTGACAAATTATGTACTTTCTATGATTTATTTACACCCCTCTACAAGCTAAAATTATAAGATCTCACTATGCCTAGACAAATAAGCAGATCACATGTCCTGCAGTTTCCTTGGATATATTTAAGTCTTAAATGTTCCTTGTGTTAACAAGCACAACAGTGCTCGCTAGAAAGGTTTCCTGGGGTCTGCAGATGCCTGCATTGAGTTTTGGGTTATGGATGCGGTTCCATTCATTACAAAACGTGAATGGATTCACTGCTCAGCGTGGCATATCTTCCAATTAATGGAACATAATATGAAAAGAGTTCCAGAGAAAGAGTAAAAATAAGTACAATGAACAAACAGGAGTACAAGCCACACAAAGAGTTATGCTAGTGGTATTATGGGTAGTATTGCTAAAATCTGTTTAGCCGATTATGGCTTCCTTAGTTAGGATGCTGAGGAAGGCAAAAATAGCGAAACGTGTTTTAGCAATATTATCTAAATTACTGCTAACTTAACCCTTTGTCTGGGTTTTACTCCTTTTGTTAATTTTACTTTATTTTTACGATTTCTTTACAACTCTTTTTCTTGTTTAATTCTCTTTTTTTTTAAACATTCATGAAGTATTCCTTTGGTTATTGTAAAGCGCTGCGGAAACTGTTGGCGCTATTAATATATAAGGCTAGGGTCAGACGAGCGTGATTTCTACGGACTGTACGTCCGTGCGCACGGACGTACGTTAGTACGGAAGACGCAGTAGTGGCCAGTCAGTCTGTTTTTTTCACTGACGTATATATTTTGACGGATGTAGGAGGGAAAATAAATTAAAAAGCGAAACCATTTTGTCCGTGAAAAATGCTGGACGTATAAATGCAGTCCGTCTGACCACGTTCCATCACTCACACACAAAGCTATGCGGACGTTGCGGACGCAGCGCACTTTGTGCGGCCGTTCTAGCGGTTGTACGTTCTTGCCTGCCTTGCGTCCGTGGGCCGCGGCCATTGTGCGTCCACAGTTCAGTGCGGACGTACTTCGTGTAACGGGCTCCGATGGGCTTCCTGTCATGCTATCACGGACGTACTTTAGGCGCAATCACGGACGTGAACACTACGCAAGTCTGACAGCAGCCTAAATGATGACATTAATAATAATAATTCCTCATGTTTTATAAAGGAAACGGAGACTAGGCTACCGGGATACAAGAGATCCCCGATGGAACCTTTTCGGCCCATCTAGTTTGCCCAATTATATGGATTATTTTCCTGGATTTATCTATCACAAGCCTCCTTAAACTCAATCACGGTTTTAGCCTCTACCACTTCAACTGGAAGGCTGTTCCATGTATCCACCACCCTCTCAGTAAAATAATACTTCCTGATGTTACTTTTAAACCTTTGCCCCTCTAATCTAAGACTATGTCCTTTTGTTTTGCTACTTTGTTTCCTTTTAAATATACTCCCTTCCTCTACCTTGTGGATTCCCTTTACGTATTTAAATGTTTCTATCATATCTCCTCTGTCTCGTCTTTTTTCCAAGCTGTACATGTTAAGATCATTAAGCCTTTCCTGGTAACTTTTCTCCTTCAAGCCGTACACCATTTTAGTAGCCCTTCTCTGAACTCTCTCTAAGGTGTCTATATCCTTCTGGAGATACGGTCTCCAGTACTGCACACAGTACTCCAAGTGAGGTCTCACCAGTGCTCTGTACAGTGGCATGAGCACTTCCCTTTTCCTACTGCTAATACAGGCTCTCCCTACACAACCAAGCATTCTGCCAGCATTTCCTGCTGCTCTATTACATTGACTACTTACCCTTAGATCCTCTGCAATAATAACCCCTAAATCCCAACCCTCAGATGTTGAGGTTAGGACTGTATCAAATATTCTATATTCAGCCCTTGGGTTTTTATGCCCGAGGTGCATTATCTTGCACTTATCCACATTAAAACTCAATTGCCACAGCTCTGACCATTTTTTTACTTTATCTAAATCATTTGTCATTCGGCTGATCCTTCCAGGAACATCAACCCTGCTTCAAATCTTTGTGTCATCTGCAAAAAAGACACACTTTACCATTAATACCCTCTGCAGCATCTGTCATGCCCCACGCCTCAAGAAGACCAAGCCCTGCAGTACTTCTTGCTGAGTTACTCTGAAAAGTATACATATGCAGGTTCCCGGGCACTTATCTGAATTCAATGCTGATTCCAGGAGGCCACAGGTTAATCAGAGTCCACACTAATGAGGCCTCCTTAAGAGGAAGCTACACCCTCCTTTCAGAGCTTCCCCATGGAAGTCCTCATTGGTTTGTAGCACACCTGTGCTAGAAGCTAGAGATGCACCGAAATTTCGGCCACCAAACTTATCGGCGAAAATGGTGCTTTCTGGCTATAGGAAAAATCAGCTGAAGAAAATGGCCAAAAATCTTGCATTCAAAACCAGGGCCTGGTGGCCTAGCCGAGCTGGGGGCTCGCCTGAGCCTGGAGGGCAGCCGAGCTTCCCCCTGTCTTTAGCTCCCAGTAATATTTTGTTTCCTACCACTACTCCCAATTCTCTTCAGTTCAGCCCTTTTCCTGTGTCTCCTCTCTGCTTTAGTTTATTGCTTATCTCCTCCATTGCTTTGGTTCAGTTCTCCTGTTTATTTAAATAAACAGAACAGAAATAAACTCTTCGTTTTGCCCCTCAACCTGCCTGATCCCCTGTTTCACTGCACCTTGGGCTCACACCTGCATACTAACCACAGGTCCCCCCTGACATGTCACTAATAAAAATATTAAAGCGACTGACCCCTGTGGTACCCCACTGGTAACAAGACCTTGTGCCAAATACACTCCATTGACCACAACACTATGTTGCTCTCACTCAGCCACTGCCTAATCCATTCAACAATATTGGAATCCAAGCCCAAAGATTGCAATTTGATAAGCCTTCTATGCGGAACAGTATCAAAAGCCTTACTGAAATCTAAATAAGCAATGTCTACTTTCACCACCTTTTCTCTGGATAATATGGTGTTTTATGCGCATACAGAAGAGCTGATGGATATGAGGCTCTGAATCACATGAGTAGACTTTGTATTCATTATTACATCACTGCGTGTTTTAAGGTACCACATATTGTGTATTTCCTCTGCTTGTATATTTTTAAAGGAGACGAAGATCACCTCAGGATAAATGGCCTACGCCCTACATAGTGAGCCACATTAAAAAGGCTCATTTATATGTGAGTGGGCCTTTGTCTATATAAACTGAATCTGAATAAATCCCCTATTGTGCTTCACAATTGTTTCCTGTATCCCCTTTTTTACTTATGGCGTAATGGATGGAGATCGGAGTGAGTTACGTTGAGCATATATAGGTCACCTTCTGAGATAAAGACCGATGTGAAAAATCCCTTACTGTAGGGCTTGAACGAATGTGTGTGGGGAAAGTGATGTTTTGTAAGACCCAGTGTTGTTGATATGAACGTATTGCACTATTATTATTTTTGGTTCTTCTTTTTTTGGGTTCCATAATCAGAGTTACAAAGACAGCATACTTTAAATTATTTTTGAATGATGTCTGCATGATATTTCACGTATATTAAGGTGGTTTGGCACCAAAATTGAATTTGTCATTTTCTGTTTTTTGCGCCGTGTGGAGATTTACAAATTTGATTCTTTTCACTTTTGTTACCCATTGAATGTCTTCAGGGTGTATTTTGGGAGGATTTATACACCTTTCATTCATGGCTGCATGTATATTTGAGTATTGCAACAAACCATTAATAACTATCGACTTCTTGTTTTATCACTTTTTTTTTTATCTCCGGCACCAGTTGTACATGCTTGAGTGCAGATACAGACACCTTCACATAGGCAGTGAAGGAACTGGCCAAAGGCCAGGCCAATCCTACCCTTTGAGATATTATGTAATAACTTATTATTCATTCTGCGGGCTAACCTTTTTGGAGGAGGCATATTTAGTACATTAAAAAAGGCATCTGTTATGTCGTCTATATTAAAATTATTATAAAATGTTTTACATAGAATTTATTTTAAATTGTATGTAGTTGGTTTTCCCACTTTTTGTTTCACCATAATTATGCGCATTATCCACATTTTTTCCTTTTGTATAGTTATTGTTGGCAGTGAATGTTCTTCAGGCCCCAACCTCATTCTACGGGGAATTATAAGGTTGGTAGCAGAGCAGCTGCAGGGCACAAACCTTTATAGCCTTAATAGCCCATAGCTTTATTGCTGCTGTGGTTTCTGAGGGATCATCCCTGTTTTACAGCTTGAAATGACCTATAATACAAATAATTGTAGAGTAAGCACAATATATCCTTACACCTTAGGGCACTTTCCAGTTTTCGAAGGTGCAGAAATACCTGTATTAATATCAGGAGGCTTTTATCTGTAAATATTACGTTCAAGCTACAGGTATTCCATTTTTTTTCTTTGTGCTCACTCAATTAAGACTAAAATGGCAAACACATATTATATAGAATATAGACCTTGTACTGTGCGCAGAATTCTATGTAGTCTTATCCCCCCCCCCCCCCCGATGCTGCCTCCACCCGCCTCTAAGGTACAGAGATAATTCCAGTTGGGATTGAAACAACAGAAAGCAAATAATGCCTGAGAGGCAATCCGCTTATGGTATGCCAGGACACGGATGAAACCCTATAATGGGATAAAGAGGGATCCAGATAATTATCTCAGCTGCATGATCTCTGACTCTGCTGCTGTGGCGGCTATTTGTATCTTGCAAACGCAGTTTACGTGGAACGATAAAAAAAAAAGGAATGATTGCAAGGTTTTGTGTGCATCCCCCTCCGTGTCCGATGTTTTCTCCGTTACATACTGGAAGCCTTACCTTTAAGACCCATAAATATCCACCTATTGCACATACTTTAATCCTTGATGTAATTTCACTTTATTTCTCGTCTCCCCTGCTGTCACCTGGCCCCTTTAGTACTCATTATGGCCAGCACAAGACACGTTGCATTAATGCAGATCAGGTACAGTTGAAAAGGTGGACTGCATGCTCTAAATAGCCCAGCAATGTTTTAAAATTATAAATAAATAAAAATACCCTTTTGAAAAACATGACATGGAAGGGTTAACTATTCTTTTTTTTTTTTTAACCTCAAGTTTGCTTTTATTGAAATAATAAATGGAGCCGGCACAGTAAGTAATACGTGTTAAAATAACAATTTAGGGGGTGAAAAGGGGAGGTTTATGAGGTAAAATATCATATGGAGAAACTGAGGGCTCGATTACATTCTAAACGCAAAAGTGAGTGAATTTTTGCACAAAGCAGTAAACGTTAACGCGCGTTAATTAGTGCTGGTATTACAATCCTCGCGCATTATTTCATCTGTCAAGAAATAACGTGCGCAAAAACGCACGCGCATTAACATTGCGCGCAGAAATCAGTGTGCGGACTGGGTTTTTTTTCCACGTGATTCAGCCAATCAGAATTAAGAACCACAATTGTCTGTCGTTAAGTTTTTGCACCTGTCAAAGTCAATCTGCGCATATATGCTGCATAAAAAAAAACAAAAACACGCACATCTTCTCAAATTTATTGTTTGGGTATGTGTAGAATGTGTAACTATACTTTGCTGTATTTTTTTTTTTGGTTTTTTTTGGGCTGGTGTATTTGGTTTCGGCCAGGACGTTCAGATTTGCCTTGAACACCAGCTTTTCAAAGACGTTAAAATTATGCGCGCAAACACTGTGCATTAAAAACTGCCCATAGATTTTGCGCTGGTACGCGGATGGTATTACAAACGCATTTGCGCTTACAATGTTGAGTATAGGACGCGCAACGTACTGCGTTTACGCAGGTTCACCCGCGGTAGACGTTAAAGCGCATTTTTTGCACAGACATTGTAATACAACGTTCAGCGCAAAGGGTTTTGCCCCTCGCATTAATGCGTTTTTGCTCACGCGTTAACGTTTGCGCAAAGAATGTAATCGAGCCCAGAGAAGGGTAAACTATTAACTCCTTCACTCCCAAGATCAAGTTGATTTTGCAGCGTAATACAGTGAAAAGTACTCATTAGCATATCAAAGCCCATTTTCACACTTTTTTAAAGCAAATGGAGAAACTATATCCTTTGTTTTATTTCTCTCCAAGCACCCTGAAGAAATGTAAAACACATTTCGAACTGCAGCCCCAAACTTCACTTTAACAAAAATTCTAATACATTACTGCTGTGCCACAACTGCCAGGATGAGGGCAGAATACATGGACCACTCTGGCGTCACTGCTGTACTGGCTGTACTGGGATTACATTTAGGGGGTTTTACGGAATGAAAATCACTGTACAGTACATATACAAGGTGCTACTATAATTTAAATATGCAAGCCTTAACCACATACAGATATTATTTTTATATTCTATTGGTATAATTTTGGAAGCTGCATTACGAATAATCTCATTATGATCACTACAAATCCCCATAAGCAGGAGAGCTGAGCATTTTTATTTATCTTTATCACCGTTACTGTGTCTAGCACAAAGGCCATTTCTGCCCATATGCTGATACAGCAGACCTATCTGCAAATGTGCAAGATAAGGGGCATCATCTAGAATTAAGAATCTTTTAATTTCAACAATATTTCTGTAAAGGATAAACAAAAAATTACATGAAAATTTAAAAAGGAGCATGTTCTAATTTTTAAATTTTAACTAGCTCTGTACAACAATTTTTGAGAATTTTCTATGTTGCCGTATAATTGTTAACTTTGTGTCCCATGTTTCATGGGTGCTGACACTCACCCTTTTTATTTCTTCTTAAAATTTGGAACTTGCCAACATAGCATTGCTTTTAGAAAACCTATTACTCCCCTCCGAAGGAATAGGGTAATCTATGCACCAATGGAAAATAATAGTTTTACCTTTTGTTAATATTTTCCTAATCATACCAGGGCAGAATGACAGGGTTTTTTGTTGTGGCTTTTAAAGTAAGCCTTAACAAATCCAATGTGGTAAACTAAAGGGGTTATTCAGAGAGCACTGAAATTTCAGCACTCTTTCGATGCACAGCGGTGCGCTTCGGCAATTTCATTATTCTCCGCAGGGTCCACGAAGTACAAGGAGTTGCTGAAACCCGCTGTCAAACTGACCGCCACACACTGCCTAGCTGGGTAAAATAAAACCTGCTATTTTTAAAAGCCGTTTGAATCCATAAAAATACATGGAAATAATAATAAAAGGTCCTTTAAAAAAATAATAAGACTGTTACGGAATGAAAAACAAAAAGCCATTAAAAAAATGGGAATCAAAAATTTACCCTAAATTTTTTTTTTTTTAAAAAAAAATCCAGAAAAATGTCAAAATTAAAAAAAAAATTATAATTACGGTAGGCTTTTTGCTGCAAATGAAAAGAATAAACGGTTGAATAAAAAAAATAACGCTAATGTTTTTTCACATTGAGTCCTGTAGATTCGCCTGTTTAAACCTGTCGAACTAAACCACCGAAAATCAGGGCATTTCCCTGACATTTCGGGGTAGTTTGGCATTCTCGGACTAGATTAACCATTACTTCTCTATGGGGCAATTTCACTGCTGCCGATCGCGGTCCGGCATTTAAGGGGTTAAAACCAGGCACCACTTTGAAGGGCAGACACTGCCCTTCAAAGCGGTGCCTGGCTTTTGGTTGTAGACCCTCCCGATCGGGAGGGATCCGAATGGATCCTCTCCTCCCTTCAGGCGATCTCATTACGGCGGGAGGGTCTATAAAAGCGGCGTCTGACTTCAAGGAAGTCAGAACGCTGCGGGACCCGTACCAGGGAGGTGAGTATCTCTCTGCCCCCCCCCCCACCGAGCGGAAGACGTGTGGGTATCGTCCTCCGCATACAGCGGGGGTCAATGAGGACGTTCCCCACACGTCCTCCACAGGGAAGGGGTTGAAAGGACATGCATGCTAAGAATTTTTTTTTATTGACTTCTAAACCCTTTTATACCAATAGACAAACTAGAATAAATTAGAAGTTTTACAGATGTGTAATTTTTTTTTATTTTCTTTAAACTGTCATTTAATCTTCTTCTGGCCATGCCCCTCAGCTAGGGGTGTTTCTTCAGGTCACACTTCTTGAATATTCCCCGCCCACTACTCCACCCATCAAAGCTTCACACAAACTAGCAGAAGCTGGGAATGCAAAACCCTGTGCAGCTCAGGACCTCAGACTGTGGGAATTGAGGAACTGAATATTGGCTAATCTGTGAACTGTGAGAGCAAGACTGACACATCGCTGACTCTCTCAGACACTCACCTGCTGAATGGGTCACTTGCTCACACACTGACTCACCAATTGACACTCACTTGCTCTCTTTCATGGTTTACATACTTACTTTCTCACTCAACCTCCCATGCTCTTCTTGTGCAGTCTCTACACCTTTCGCTCCTTTTTTTTTCCTGTCCCTCTCTGCTGTCTCTTTTTCTCTCTGTGTATGGATTTCTTTCCTTTTCTGTCTCTCCAGTACCTGGGGGTGAAAGGGTTACAGATTGGAATGGCATTCAGCCCCGCCCACCCCTCAGCTCACAGTGCAGGAAGGAGGAGGAGTAACTTAGTCGCACACGCTCTATGCATTCCACAGAATACACACTGAAGTGTCTCGTGCAGTGGGCGTGGGAACTCAGGCCGTGCCCCTGCAGCCAATGACGTGAGACGGGCTAAAATCAGTGACTTGCAGCGGCACCTGTTGGTGAGGTGTAACCGGTACGCCTCGCTGGCGTTAACCATGCCCGACTGGCGACACCTGCTTGTCCTTTAGGGGTTAAAGTGAACATGTAGCGAACAATGTCCCATCATCAGATCATGGATATCGCATTGGTTAGAAATGAGTGTAATCGTTCATATGATGTGATATCACAGACCACAGCTTACCAGTGTCCAGCACCAGCACTGACCTCCTCCTCCTTAGTGCTTAGCACATTCTGAGGGTGAATGAGCAGCTCTGTGTGATAGGCTCCAATGGTGACCTCTTGTTGGCCAGCTCGTCGGCAGTCAATCTGGCAAGTATATGGAGTCCTGTAGGACTGCTTTTCCTCTCACAGCATTCTGCCAGAAGTGAAAAACATAGATTTTTTTTCTGATGGGTAATTACTCAAAATCTATGTGTGAGCAGAAAAACTCAAGAGTTAGAATCCACTTGAACACTACAAGAATATCCCTTTTACGGCTTCTAAACCATTTATTATCTGCCTTACTCTCACAACATGCTATACTGCAGTTCATTATTGTAGTGTATCTTTATCATCGTGCAGATTTTTGTTTCTAATTCATTTTGTTGATTGCTAGGTAAGCTTCTAAAGTGACTCTTTCCAAATCTAGCTTAAAATATCCAAAATCTGCAGTCGTCATTGATTTTAAGCGCTAATGCAACAGGATATTTTGTCCTAAATGAGTAAGTAATAAGCTTTTAATATGATTGCTCTCTATTGAAATACACCACAGATGGCTTAGCTTTCTTTTAGCTTAGACGTGAAATGCGTTGGAGGCTCAAGGTCTGCAACTTATTATGGGGTCTGATGGCAGCACTTGGTCGTTCCGATATGTGATATGGATAATTAGATCTTTCTCAGGATGTCTATAGCATTTTCTGATTTGGTTTTATGTGCTTTAGCTTGAGATAAATGATAGACATTCTGCTTCTAGCTCCCTTTTGGTTTCATCATGTCACTTATTTTAAAACACAAAACCTTGAGGAGACTAGAGTACAATCTATCTTTTCACATTATTTGTTTTTGCTATACTGCATAGGTTTTTTGGGATATACATATAAAATGTAAACCCTATAATGACCTCCTTGAGTAATGATCTGTTCAGTTAGTATAGTATTCTCCCTTTCTCTTTCTCTCTCAATAGACATATTAGACATCACCAGTTTGTTTTTTATTTAGTTTCCAACAGTAGCAGAACTATAACACAGACTGTGGGGTACTGCCACTGTGTGGTTGGAACTATACTACACTGCAGGTATTTTATCCTTAGTTGGAGTCCTGTGACGCCACCCCACCTTGCTTCTCTCCAGTCCAGATCTGCCATCACTCCCTTTGGTCCTGGTCCCTTCCCCCATTTCCCTCCCACACTCAGGCCTGGTCCTTTGCCTAAACTTACTACCTCTCCTCTCCAGTGCCCTGCCCCATCCAGTTTGTTCATAAAATTATTTTTAAGGGATTCTCTACTCACCCTGGCCACTTTAGCTTATTAACCCCTTGGCTGAGGATGACATGTGGGGGATGTCCTAGTTTTTCCCCCTCAACATGTGGAGAACATCCCCCACACCATCACTTACCAGCAGCAATGGGGATGATCTCTCCTGATCTGGAGGGAATCCCACTTGTCTGACTTCCTGTAAGACCACGCATTGGGCCCCTCTCCCACTGACATCAGAAACTACACCTGACCCCTGCCGGGCAGGGGATTTCCTATAGAAGAGATACAGGGGTTATATGGCCCCTGTACCTCGGTAACCGTAAAAGATAGTGGGCCATGCATGGTATCGTAACCCATGATTAAGGCATTTTTTGCCGAAACATTGGCTACCTCGTCTTTCTGCTCGTGTACTCTTTTGTTGCCAGCGGTTTAGACATTAATGGCTGTGTTGAGTTATTTTGAAGGGACTGCAAGTTTGCACTGTTATACAAACTGTACACTCACTACTTTACATTGTAGCAAAGTGTCATTTCTTCAGTGTTGTCACATGAAAAGATATAATAAAATTATTTACAAAAATGTGAGGGGTGTACTTACGTCTGAGATACACATATATATATTTAGAGCTGTGCAATATTGACAAAATAATCATATTGCGATTTCTTGAATGAATATTGCGATTTAGCCAATTGTTTTTGCTTTTTCAAACATGCTACATACATTCTACATGTATTCAGAACATGGATACTGCCCCAGCACATGGATATACTGCCCCAGCACATGGATATACTGCCCCCAGCTCATGGATACTGCCCCCAGCTCATGGATACTGCCCCCGCACATGGATACTGCCCCCGCACATGGATACTGCCCCAGCTCCTGGATACTGCCCCAGCACATGGATACTGCCCCAGCACATGGATACTGCCCCAGCACATGGATACTGCCCCAGCACATGGATACTGCCCCAGATCATGGATACTGCCCCAGATCATGGATACTGCCCCAGCTCACCTCTTTGCGCCTAGTGTTCGGCTCCCTGTGAGCTTCCGGCGGCATGGAGCTTGGGCGCTCGCCTGGGGGAACCACGTGACGAGCACGAGAACGCGGCTGTACACGTGGTTCTCCCTGCGAGCGCCCCCTGCGTGCTCCCAAAGCTCCATGCCGCCGGAAGCTTACAGGGAGCCGAAAAATCGCAGCCTTATGCGGTTTATATATCGCAGGGTCTTAAATCGCGAATGTTTTGTGATTGCAATTAATTGCACAGCCCTAATATATATATTTGCTATGGTTGCTATTTACTAGAATTGATGGTGATCCTATCACACTGGATGTTAAATACTTTCCAATGATACTAAACATGATCAGGCTATTTGTATATATAAATAAATTAATGAAATTAATGAAATTAAAAAATATATAACGCAGAACTATTCTATTGTTCACTTTTCAATTCTAAAGGAAACAATGATGCTGCAAATCATCACGTCTATCCAAGTGCTCATAGCATATTTCATTTGGGAAGGAAGCAGATATGGGCTTGAACTGCACCGGCAGCATAAATCCATCAATCTTGCCAGGCATACACATACTGTACCTTCTGTGTGAAAAGTAGAAGTTATTTGAGATACGCAACTTTTTTTACATCCTGATTCTGTGTGTGCTGTTTTTTTACATTGTGTTCCTTTTAGGTAAATACACCCCCCCCCCCCCCCGTCGTGAAGGTTTCGTATGAAATGCCCCCCTGCTCAGTGTCCTGTAGGATGGCTCTCTGCTTGCAGCAATCAATCCCTCCTTTGGTATGCTACTGGTTATGCGGGAATTGGGAATCTTAAATGCAAATATCTCAGTTTTTCTTCAGTTATGTAGGTCAGCGATAAAAATGCTGATCTATATAAAAGGAGTGATGGGCTGTCAAATGGACAAAACTTGTTTGCATTTCAATTTTCTGTACTTTGCACAGCAGAATGAATGAAAGAGTAACTCGTGTTAGAATGTACAAACTCATTTTAGAGCAATTCACTGTCAGCTGTATAATAATCAAAGAAATGTCAAACGTCTGTAGAAGTAATTGGGTTATTAACCCCCCTTTTTACATAAGCTAATCAAATTTTTGTGTATGTTGTTTTGTGCAGTGGTTCATATGGGGGCCCTCAGGATTTCTGATGGCAGTCCTGGTTGCGTCCAAAAACTCTTAAGAAATTTGTGTTGACGCTCGAAGACTTTGCCGGCGGCGCTCTTGAAACACAGTGAGCTGCAGGGGCCTGTCCGAATGCAGCTAGAGCATTCGGACAGCCGCCCCATGTCTGGACTGAAGTCTAAAAGGTGTTTTGTGTGTGTAAAGTACTGTGCAAAAGTTTTAGGCAGGTGTGAAAAAAATGCTGTAAACAAAGAATGCTTTCACAAATGGAAGTGTTACACATTTATGTTCATAAATGAACAAAATGCAGTGAATGAACAAAAGAGAAATCTAAATCAAATCAATTTTTGGTGTGACCACCCTTTGCCTTCAAAACAGCAGCAATTCTTCTAGGTACACTTGCACACAGTTTTTGAAGGAATTCGGCTGGTAGGTTGTTCCAAACATCTTGGCGAACTAACCACAGATCTTCTGTGGATGTAGGCTTTCTCACATCCTTCTGTCTCTTCATGTAATCCCAGACACACTCGATGATGTTGAGATCAGGGCTCTGTGGGGGCCATGCCATCACTTCCAGTACTTCTTGTTCTTCTTTATGCCGAAGATAGTTCTTAATGTTAGTTCGTATATGTATGCATGTGTAGGTGTAAAATAGGTGCAAAGTCATAAAGTCAGTGTACACTTTAACCACCCCCAGCATCGTTAAAGTGTTTTAATACCCGCCTCTTTATCTTGACTGTCATCTTGACAATCAGACTTTCGCAACTAGCACATAACCTATTAAATGTCTCTTTATATTCAAGTATAGAGACTTTGGAGGATTGTTTTGGTCCAGGTGTCATGGCAGAGGAATGTCCTCTGTTTTTTGATAGTGACAGCTGAGGAGGGTGCAAAGCTCATCATGATGACTTAATGTTGATCTTGGTGACCAGAGTGTCCATTTAAATAAAAAAATAAATACATATATCACACAACATATTAAATAGGATAAAAAATACATTTTTTATTGCCCTGCAATGCTACATTTCTCAGGTTCCAGGCTGTCCCCTAACAATATGTTCTAATTCTTAAAGTATTCTTTAGAAATCTTTGGCGAGCCAAAGACCACCATGTGGATAAAACGTTGACAACACTAGAGCAGGTAGTAAAATATTGGCAGAGCTGCCACATCAAAGCCCCGCTTATATTATACCAGTATGAATAGGCAGTTTATAAATGTTTACTGCCATAATATCTCTAACTTGATCTCAATTTCATACCACTCCCCTTCTACACAGAACAAAGTGTCGGATATTCCCACCCCATATTCTGAAACCATGATAAGGTTTCCAAGCAGGTTATCGTCAGGTCTGTCTACAGGTTCCTGATGATTCATGAATAAATAGGATTTACTTCCTGTAGACAGATATTATGTTCACACTTTCAAATGCTGAAGTGTTTTTTTTTTATAATCAAACTGGATTTCTTAATGCTCACCAGAAGGATTTTTTTAAGGTAGGGAAAATGTATAGAAAAACTTTAACCCGTTTATAAAATGTTGGTATGTTTTTTTTTTTAGTTATTTTTGATTGGTTGCAATAACGTTTTTTTTTGTATAGCTAGTAAATGAACGGACTATGGTGACCATTTGCTAAATAGTGAATTCACAACATTTTGGCTAATTGGAATCGCCGAAGTGAAAAGCCGCAAAATTTCAGAGATTTGGTGCTTTGTGGATAGACCCTTTAGTTTTCCTAGTTACGGGCCCTTCCAGATAACTTAACCCTTTCCCGCTTCAGGAGGTCCTATACCGTCCCTGATGGGGGTGGGCCTTGAAGACACAGAGCGTACTGGTACGCCCCGCTGACTTCAATGAACCACCTCAGGCCCTCCCCGCAGCTGGCACCATTGGCTGCAGTGGGACGGCCTAAACTCAGATCGTCCCCCTGCAGCCAATGTCTCGCATGGGTGGGCCAAATCAGAGGGATACGACGGCACTTGTCGGTGAGGCGTACCAGTGTTACACTATGTGAAACAAACGTGGCTGGCAATGGAAAGACTGAATACCCCCCCCCCCTCCAACTAGGCACACCTCACATAATTCAGTTGCTAACATGCTTCTTTTACCAGGCTGGATTTTGTTAAAAGCTGTTAAAATTGCTCTTTTTAAGCCTGGGTCAGATGAGCGTTTTAAAGAGCAGAAGGAACGTCCGTGAGGGTGGACGTTCCTTCCACTCTGACGCCCGTCTGGCCACCTAACTGAGCGCAGTTAGTGTGCTAAGGGCTGCAAGGCTCGATCCTCAGGATCGCGCTTTGCAGCCCCGTCGAGCGCTACAACGTGTGGCCAGCCCCTGCCGAGGCATCGCAACACTGCAACGGACGCCGGGAGGCACGTCCGTATGTAAGGTTTTAAAATGCTTGTGTCAAGGAGGTGCAGCATTAGTATAATTAGGATGGATTTATCTCCTGAGAGGTCTAGCGTTTTAATGGAGGTTATTAACAGCAGAAAAGGCAGAGACGACTGCACTTCATTTTCCCAGGCCAAGTCCAAATTAAAGAGCCAAGATAAAAGCTTCAAAAAAAGAAAGAAAAAGGAATAATTTTATGCCAGTTAAACACTGATTCCCAAATACTTTTGGACTTCTTCACATTTATTTATTTTTTATTTCGATCATGTAGTCGCAGGCACCCAGGCACATCCTATAATGGAGCAAATCAGAAGCTTCTCGCTTCATAGGGAAGGCTCATCAACATATAAATAACACTTATTTTCATCTGATTGTTATCCTGGATTCATTCACCTATGTTTCATTGTGGAAACCATTCTGTTCTGTTATCATTATTAGGTGGTTGTTGTTTTTTCTATTTCCTTATATTTCTGCAGATTGTGATGTTCTTTGGTTTGTTTAGTTAAACATTTTATTTCACATTGTTGTTTAACTCGAAGTCAAAACCACATTAGATTGGCTGGTTATTTTATTTGAAATGTATTGCCTCCGAAAATTAATCGCTTTAGATATGCACAAACGCTTCTGATTGTCTTCTAGTTCAGATCGTGCTACCATTTTTCTATGACTCTAATGTCATTTTGTTTTTTTTTTTGGTCCTCCCCTGCTCAAAAATTATTTGAGCCAATCACAGCAAGGCTGATGAAGCAACCCTCATTTTATGAAGGAATAGTATGAATGTGAAGATGACGCAGCACGCAGAGCAATTTTCTTTTCTGTAGAAATGGTTAATTTTTCGGAATTGATTACTTAACACATATAAACCTGTAACTTAGGTTAAATTAAACCCTTAAGGCTATGTCATGCAGGTTTCTGTTTATTTGCAATGCACATGGCAGGCATCAACATCCAATAACACATATATTTATAATACAAGAACACTGTATTTATTTGCTTGGTCTTTGTGACCACCACATCAATGAATGTGTTTCTACAAAGTCCAGAGAGGCCCATGAGTCAGAGCTGTTTCCCAAGTACTCTATTTTATCGCCAATGCACAATCAACTTAAATATATTTCATAACTCATTATCACAAGTCTGGACCAAAGTCAATATGAATTCTAAAGACCTGCATTCCCCGCCCTGCAAAATGTAATTGTTTGTGTATGTGTTGTGTATTCAAGCAGAGAAGGAAAGCTGTCAAAGCAGGGATCTATGTTTACAGATTGTTGTGACCTTTGATGTTACACACACTTTTTAGCTTTGGGTAAAGTAGAGAATATTGGCCTTAGAGTAGCACTCCTAATTATCACTTCCCTATTGATAGCGAGACATCTCGGGCCTCAAAAGGCACCATCTGGTGCCCGATATTGAGATCTCTCGATCTGCTGATCTGCAGCCCAAAAGCAAATGAAATTAGTTTGCTGCAAACGATTTTCATTAGCTTTTGGGCTGCAGAAGGTGCCCCCAAAGATTTAGCCCTGTGGGCATAATGCCCAAAGAGTTAAACCTGTAAAATCAGCTGATTAAAGCTCTGAAATATTGGTCTTCCAGCAGCTGTCAGCAGCCGATGCAGGGAAAAAAAAGTAGACCTGCTGCTATTGGCCGAATAGGTTATTTACAGTAATAGCTATTTATTAATGTATAATTGATTAAAAATGATTTTACAAAAAGCACTAATTTCTGACAATGTTTTTTGGAAAATCACATAGTGAAGGGGTGAAGGGGTTAAGGGAATTTTTTTCTAGGATTCGGAGCATGAGCTGATTTTGAAGGAAGCCATACAGAGCGCACATTAATTTGAATGTTATTGCCAAGTGTGTATCTGTCTTCATTTCTATATCTAACTCCTTTTCCAACTTTTCCTCAGCATCTTTGGCAAAATTAACAGGAATATAGTATTGCGTTGAAAATTCTAAAACTTTATTGTGTAGTCGGACCTTTTTAAATATCCCTTGGTGTGCACATCAAGCAGCCTAATCACATGCATTGTGTATAAACTGTGAATTTGTTCTTTTATATGCTAGGTGGGCACTGGAACGATACGATTCTTTTTAACAGCAATTGAAATCTTGTGAGACTGCACAAAAAGGATATTTGTTCCATACAGGTTTCCAGTGGAATAAGGACCTTTATACATTCAGGCAGCTTTCCACCAAAAGCCATCATAAGCAGAACTAAAATTGAGTTTTTATTTCATTCCCGCGTTTACGTAGGAGTAAAAAACAGCAGTGCTCTGTAATAAACAGAGTCCTTGGGTAGGGGGGAAAAAAAAGCTCAAATTGTAATTAAACTTGTCAAATGGCACGGAGATTGATTTTGTTTTAGAAAAGTAAATACCAGAGCTAAATGTAATCATCCTTCTTTTCATATGATGTCAGCAGAAGTGAGAAAGCGAGACACGGCTTTAATAACTGTTAAGTTGGCACAGCTTCAGAATGCTGGTGAGATGAAAAGTGAGATTTTGCTTTGTGCTTTCAATGAAGATGTCATCCCAATCTGGTTCCAGTCCTAAAGGGAAATGATTGACAGAAACTAGGTCTCAGCCCTAGTGGACTTATTACCAGAAGTCATCACTCTTACGGACTTTTACCTCACATAAGTTATTAAATCACTATGCGTAAATGTGGCTAGTTTTTTATTTCATACATTCCATGTGCCCAAGTTACAATATTTCTCATCTTGTAGAAATAATAGGGGATCTCTGCAAAATCAGGACACATGGGTATATAACATATTCTATCTATAGATGTATTTTTTAGAAAAATATAAAATATGCATTATTTGTACGGTTTGCAGATTAAAACTTTAGGGGTATGAAAGAGACTAAAATATGAGTTGTCTTCATGCTGTATAGATTTTGTTGTTTGGAGGATTAAATATATGAACACCTTGTCAGAAAGAGAACCTGTCCTAGACTGATTCACTTTCTATTTGAAATCCCACGAAGCGATCAATATATATAGGGGTCCAGAAGGTCGATAGCGGTCTACCATTTGCGCTCCATGACAGCAACAAGCGACAGCGATGGGATTTTACCTTGTGTTTGAATCGCCAACATGGGCAGCTGCATTAGAGAAAAGCTGAAATTTCCACCTGGTCCTCCAGAAGATAAAAGATATTTCATCTGAGATGCTGAAACAGTGGCTTCAATCCTACAGGGGAGCAAATAGAAACATGTTCTCATATCTGCTGGGTAGAGTGAGCAGGGCAGGCAGAAACTACTGGATACACTACAAAGGAGAAGGTTGCACAGATGCTGCTATCCCTGTGCCACATGCAGATAACTGCTCCTTTCCTACAGAGTATCACCAATCCTGCTGCACTTGGTTAGATGAGGACGTACAGGGAATAGGATGGGGAGCAAAGAGGCTGAAGCTATTGGTTGGTATGTCAGCGTGAATCTGTAGGTATGTGTATGTCACTGTGTTGTGTATGCAGTGTGCGGTGAGTGTTGTGTGTGTATATATAGAAGGTATGTGTAAACCTGTGTGCAGTATGCCCTATGCTCAAAAACCTGGGTATGCAGTGTGTATTCTGTATGTACTTTGCACGTAATGTGAAAATACCGGTGTATGTACCTATGCTGTGTACAAGTTTTTATAAAGCGCTAACAAGTTCCATAACGCTGATACGCTGCGTGTATGTTCCTATGTATGCTGTGTCTGCACTGCCAACTACACCTTCTATTCCTAACCTTAACCCTGAATAAAAAAATGTGTACTTTTTATTTACCCTACATATTGTGATTTTTATATTACATAAGGTAGATGACAGATTAAAGACATAGAATAAATAGAATCGCTAAGGACTGGGCACCTCAGATATAGCAGGCCACTATGATATCTTACCACTTTGTGAGTTGTTGTGACACCACATCTCAATCCAGTGCTGGACATCATTATGTCATTTATTTGTCAGAGTTGAAACACCGAGGATTGTTGTTTGGCCCTCCGTGGTGAAATCTGCTTCTCCGCTTTGACTCAGAGGACGGGAAACTTTCGCAAAAGTGACTTTCCCTGCTCTTACCTCTCATACAAATAGGTCTGATGTATTACCGCAGGGCTTGACAAAGCCAGGAGCCTGGTAGCCACTGGCTCCTAGAATCTTACAATTTTTTTTTATTTTTTTTAAATTTCCAGTTTATTTTACACCAATCTAAAAGCAGTCTAAGGCATCTAAAAACATCTAGTTGGCTTCAATGTTTTCTTCCCATCTCCTACATTTAATGTAAATGTAACAAATCCACCTTGGGATCAAAAAACAAAGACACGGGACGTGCAGCAATGATGACCAGGCTGGAGGTACAATAAAACATACATAGGAGGGCATAAATAAAAGCCCACCAGTCTACCTCATGACTGAAAAGCAGCATGAGCAGTTATGGTTGGCTACACAGCAGCCAGTGGCTTCATTTTTTTGGATAGGACTCCCCTTCATTAGAGGTGCCGCGACGTTGGCATGTGAGCTTATTCTCTTAGTGGCCGTTAAAAGAAATCAAAGCCTCTAATTGTGTTTTGTTTCACACGGTGTAATGGGAATGAGCGCAGATGACACTTTTTTTTTTTTTTCTTATGTTTTATACATGTTGCTGGGCTGGATACAATTGGTGGTTGCTGCCGCCCCATTGGGGAATAGGCGCGACCCACTCCTACTGTACTAAATAAAACAATATCACAACGTCACAATGTACAGATGTTAACAACACAAAATATATATATATATATTTTTGAGCGGCCAAACTGATGTTAGAAGCAATGGTTTACACTTCTAGGCTCAAAAAAAAAGTAGCCAAAGTGATAAATAAATAGAAGCAGCTAAAATCATAATTTGAGTCAGTACAAACCAACTCCCAGATGCAGAGGCAAGGTTCCCAACGTTTCGGCAAGGATTCGCCTTTATCAAGCTATGCGAATCCTTGCCGAAACGTTGGCTCCTAACTTTTGTAGCTGGCTCCTAGATTCAAAGCAAATTTGTCAAGCCCTGGGATACAGGGTCACATCATTTTATAGGGAATTATTAGAAATCTACATATTTGTTAACCTATTGACAAGCAAAAAGTATATCTAGAATTGAATCCCCTATAACACTGTGCAAAATTTCTATATCGTTGCAAAATATATATTTTTTTTATTTATTCAACTTTTCCAGAAACAGCTTCAGTTTATCTCCGCTAAAAATGTTAAATCTAATTTAAATAACTAATAATGTTAAAATAACTTCAAATTAACAAAACAAACAGCCAAATCTCCGTTTGATGACAGGAGACATTTAGTTGCCTAAACTTATTAGCTCTTTAAACAGAACATACTTCACTGAATGTTCAATTACAAAAGAATAAAGAGAGAATTAGCAAATGATAAATATTAAATGAGGTTGAAGTGATCATACTGTACCGTTGACTGTCTTCTATTTCTTAGGTTTTCACACACTGCATTCAGAAGTGATTCGACTAATGAGTCTGTAGGATTTGACCTCTGTTTCCTTTTAGGAAAAAGGAAAATTACGAACCTTCAGCATGGTATAGCACATTAAACACTCTTTGTAAATGACTTTTACAATTTTGTTAATCTGGTATAATGAAGGACATTATTTCAGGGGTCGGGTAGCCATAAACTCCTGACATTTTGCCTCTGAATCCCAAATTTCAACTTGTGCAACAATTTATAAATAATTTACCTGGTCACTAAAAACAACATAGGACTCATGTAATTCAATTGCTGATTTTTTTTTTCCAAAAATTTGGCCTGAGATGATATTTGAAAAATGCTGTAAATGTCTGTAAAAAAATTTGGCCTGAAAATGCCCAAAAAAAAGCTTATTTTCCGCTAGCATCGTACAAATTTGTGCCTGTAACACTGCGGGGCGGATCTAAACACAAGACGGCATAGCATGCCTTGTGGGTTTCTGGCACTCCTATGACCCGACACCCTTCCCTGTAGCCAATGATGGCGATTGGTAGGGAAGGGAGGCGGGCCATAGAAGTGGTAATTTAAGCCTACCTGCATCCCGACGCACCACTGGCGCTAGGGGGTTAAACATGCATATTAGAAACTTTTTCAGAGATCTGCATACCAATGAATTCAAATTTGAATTAATGTATTGTCGATATTTGCATTAAAAAGTCTAATCACGAGTGCAAATTCAATACAAATTTTTATCTGGAATCGAAATAGCAGTACACATGCATTTGAATCTCCCAAACCAAAAAACTGCTAAAAATTGACCGAAACAGGTCCCAATTTTGGCTATCGTGCCGAATTAATATCAAGCCCATAGTTGGTTCCTAGTATGTTTTTCTTGCTCTTATTTCTAATATAAATTTTTCACTAAACATGGAGTCTAAATCTTGATGACATTTAGAGGTCTGCACAGAATACTCACTTTTGACCTTGTTAACTGCAATACTATGCCCTCTTCCCATTATTCTGATAGATAAGCTGGGCGGCCAAGTGCATCGTTAATAATATTTTAATATTTATGAGCCACCATTACCTGTCATGTAATGTCCATTCACTGGCCATAAGTGTAGTAATTGTTATTTGATTACTTTCTTGTACGATTTATGAATCTCTTATCTCACCTTGTAGCACCATCCATACATTGATAATTTTAGTGTTCAGCTTGTCTGCAATCTACTTTAAAATAAACATTGTCAAAGACTTGCCCTTTTCACTGGTCCCATCACATCAAAATGGTTTTGAGATGTAAATATTTTTATTCCTGTTCAACATATATATTTCTTTTAGGTTGGGCTTTATTTTATCTCTTCAAAATCTTAGAGATCCTCAAGTCAAATGATACTATACCCAGAATGATACAGAAAGTAACACCTTTTAGAGTATTACATGGGAGCTTTCTGTTCCCCTTTATCGCTCTGACATCTGATTGGTTGAGGGTTACTTTATATATGTATTTAACTCCTTCGCATGGATTAAACCCCATGCTGCCATAGGGCTCTATAGTCATAATAATATGCCGTATTGAAATAGGACATGTCAGTCTTTGACTAGAATATCCCTTAACATGTTGTATTCGTTACAGACGTATGTGCCAAGAATAAGAAGAAATCTCTTAGATATTGCATTTTAGGAAAAAATATTCCACATTATATTCTGCTTTATGATCTTATGTCTTCCTCAGATATAAAAACCTTTAAAGACTAGGGACGTGCATGGCTTAAAAATTTGTTTAGTTTCCGTACAAAATTCCGAAAACAAAATTATTTAAAAATGTAACTAATTTAGTTTAGTTTTGGATCAATTTTTTTTTTTTTTTTTTTTTTTTTTAAGTTTCGAATCCATTCGAATTTCATGTGTCAGTTCGATAGTTGATATCAATTCGAATTTTGGATCACTAAATAAAAACCCAATTAATGAAATTTTGCTGTTAAAAGAAAAGCTAGGGTTAAATTTTAAGCTGTGTCACAGATTTAGTATTTGAGTCAAATTTAAGCAGTGAAACCAAATTAATTTGTTTCATAAAGTCCTTTGCTGACTATTGTAAGTTAGGATCAATTCGATAGTTTATCAATTTGATAGTTCATTTCAAATTCGATAGTTGATATCAGTTATTCAAATTTCTTTTATGATGATGATACAGTGTAAAACAAAATAAATTCTTTATATACCGTTTAGAATTCGTATCGAATCGTTATTCGGAAGTACTTCCGAAATACGAATTATCAAATTTCGTTCCAAATTCCGATTATTTTTATTTTTTTTCCCCCCTTAACGAATGCACATCTCTATTAAAGACTGTATTGCCAAAACATTGAATTAAGGTGAAATTGCAACATTTAGGGTAAAATAAACCTTCTATTCCAACTATCAGCCCATTGTGTATTGAATAAACCCGTTGGGTTCCCATTGCGTATTGCAATAGTTCTATCTGGGAGTTCTCCTATAATCCCGCTCCTGGCAGAGAAAGCCTTGGCAGATTGTTCAGACGTGAGGTAGTAACCTTCAGTGGTCACAAAGATGGCTGTCCCCCTTATTTGGAATATCATTTTATTTTTGGTACTCCCCCTGTAATCTAAAGAGTAATATAACCGAAAATGTACTGGACGTTCAGGTATTTATAGGTCATGGCTTCACCTGCCTGGAATAACAATTTGATTCTCTTTGTTTCTGCAGTATTATTCAAGCCCCCCCTTTTTATTTTTCTGTTAGAAGGCATTTTAAATTCCGCAAGCTTCAGTGTCTTAAATCACAGCCTTTTATTAGTCTCTTGGTTCTAACACTGCAACAATGAATCCGTACTAGTTTTATTTACCCCCGCCAGTCCTATTGAAATGAGATATATCTTTGTTAACTGTGCTCCAGATTTATCCGTACGTTTGGCTCCATGAAAAAAGGCAACTTGTGTGCCATGTCAATTCCTCCCTTCTAGTCCAGTGATTAAGTACATTCCTTACATGATTGATTTCCGAGTTTGTTCCTCCATCAACAGGAGAGCTGTGGGATGTGTGAAGAATGAAATCCCATACCTAGAAAGGAGGACAATTTAATAAATTAACAAAGAGGCAGATATATGCACACTCACAAACACACTACAAATAAAATGTTAAATAGTTCTAGAAAATGCATAAAACTAGTCAAACAACTCTTACTGCTCCTGGGCAGCAGTGCGCATTGTTGGTATTCAGCATCACTTCATATGAAGAACATACTAAAAAATTGATCATGAGTCGCCCACTGATGACCGGTCACCCACAAGGAGAAAAAGGACACATGACACAATAATAACAACGACCACCTTGTACTGTGGAATGATTATTTATTAATCGGCCACAGCTGCAGACACCACCAAATATAAAATAATATAGAACATATAAGAACAGTGCTGAAAGTGTTCTCCACATCTCAACAATACCTCTCCTAAACCAAAACCCAACTTAACTCCGTTCCCATCTCCCTTCCTTCTAATCCGCAAATTCCACCTTATACCAAGAACCCTACCTCAGCACTGCCTACTAACCCCCACTGTGACAAAGGGGAAAATTAAAACTCAAAATTACCCAAAAACAACCCCAACATAATCCCTATAATAAAGGGAGGGAGAGTGGGGTTGCTGCTTTCCAGGTTACCTCAGGAAAAAGGCACGTAGAGCCACTGCACGTGCGCCTTTTAACTGCTCCATTGGCCCCGCCCACTCATTCTCTCGCTCTAACTGCTACCCAAGAAAATACTCCTAGCATGCTGTTATCAGGGGCAACTCAAGGGCCCTCCACCTGAGTTGTTCCAGGCCTTCATTATATCCAATTCTAAACAATACAGAGTTATCTATTGATTTCTATTGTTTCACCAAAGTTCATTGTAATTGCAAAAAAGTGTAAGAATCGTTATCATTTATATAGAGGCACCAGTTCTTTATAATACCCAATGGGGAGTGAGACAAAATTCTAAACAAAACCTTTGTTGTAACTACGGTTCATTTTGGCTATCAAGAGCAGCAAAATTCAACAAAAAGCTGCTTCAAACAAAGCGGAGCAACCATTATACTTCAATTGAAATGAACGACTATTCTCAGTCCACTGTTTTTTTACAAAATGTTTCAACTTTGGAAGCAGGTCTCCAACTTGCAAAATGCTGAACTACCCACTTGACTTACAAAGGCAGGCTGCTGTTTATTTTTTGTACACTGGTAAATGCCTCTCTTCAGTACATTCCTAGGCCTAGACATACAGGTCTGTTCACTAAGGCTGGGGTCAGACTAGCACATTTTTAACGTGCGTTTTAGGCGCACTTAATTACGGCCGCAGTAGCCGCAAATGACGCGCAATGACGGCCAATATACGAAGTACGGCCGCACAAAAGTCCGGCCGTGCAACGCAAGTGGAAAATGAACGCATTTTTTCGAGCACGCAGAACCGCTAGTACTGACGTACAGAGTGCGCTGCGTCCGCTAGCGGCGAGTGTGCGTGATTAGGAGACGTCAGACGCTGCTCATGTCCGGCCAACATAACGTCCAGACGCAAAAAGTGTTTTATGGACGATCCGTAAAGAATCACGCATGAAAATGCGCATCGTATGACCGTTTTTGCGCATTCCGTGAAAAAATACGTCAATGCATTCGGACGCACTTTTTGACGATCGCTGCGAATAATGCGTTCGTTTGACCCTAGCCTAAGGCTGGGTTCACACCACGGCGTAGCGCAGCGTCGCGCAATGCGCGCGTTTTTTTTTTACGAGCGTTCGCGCATACAAGAAAAAGCGCAAGCGTGCGTTGCAGCGCATTTGCGGCTATGATATGGCTGCGAACGCGCTGATAACTGCCCCAAAGAAGCTCCCGCACTTCTTTGGACGTAGGGCGTTTATCAGCGCGTTCATGCGCGCTGAGAAACAGCCAGGTGTGATATGCCCACATAGGGAATAATGGTATTTCACTGTTTGAACGTTTTACAGCGCGCAGGAGCGCGCTGTAAAACGCTTAGGTGTGAACCCAGCCTAAAGGTGAAACTCAGGAGAATTGGCAGGAGAAGTGAAAATTATAGGTCAAAATAGCCAACCCAGAAAAATTCTCACATTTATCTCCTCCCAAATCTGCTATTTGGTCTAAATTGTTCTCTTCTCCTGCCAGTTCTCCTGAGCTTCAGATTAGTGAATAGACCTTTTAATCTCTGGGAGCAACCATCTTTAAGTTCTGTTTAGTCATGATTGAAGTAGGCTTGTGCAGTCTAGGTCTATTATGCCTCTGTTGAAAATAGGGAATTTTGAATATTTACAAGGATGCTTTTTTTTTTCTGGAATCCGAGAATGCTAGAGGTGAGATGCCCACAATGATCCGCACCCTCTGGTCTATAACCTGTTCAATTCATGCCTGCAAAGAATACAGCAAACCTAGCTTGTTTAATTGGCATATTCAAAGTTCGCTTAGGTCATGGTACAGGTGTAACAGAGAAAATCTCTTTTCCAGACATACATCAGCTGTTCCTTTAGCGCTAATTACTTCTTTAATCGTCTTTCATCTCCTACCGGGCTGCAATCATGAAATCTAATTTGTTCATTTTCACATACTCCTTTTGCTTACCTGCTGTTTGTTTGAATAGGGAAAACCGGAGAAAATAAAAAGCTCATGGGGCGGGGGGGGGGGGGGTGTATGTCTAAGGACGTCAAACATTGTAAAACGCCCTGGGTATGTTTTTCAAAATCTTGCTTTGCTCTCTGTTTTTGGCCGCATCATGGAATTGCAAATGAGTGAATGTGCTACTTTTTTGTCAGATTTTCCAAGGTATAAAGTTAATTATTACTGGTTGACAGAAGCTGACTTGTGCTCGAGTTTTTTTTATGATCTGAAGACCTTTTGATTTTGAAACCCTGTCTGACAGAGAGAGAAAAAGGTATTTTAACATCATGTTGATTAATACTTTACACCTGAATTAGTGCCATTGTGGATGGATTGGTTTTTAGTGCCCTGAACAGTGACAAAAATTCCCTCCCGAAAAGTAAAATTTTATATAAAACTGAATACATAGTCCCATGAAATTCTGTCAAAGGCCTTATTCGAATCACAACTGTCCCAGTACAAGCAGAGGTGGGGCCCGTATTCAGGGTAAAATGCCCAAAAAGCAGGCTTAAGCCACTGGCTTAATAGCTGGTAGAGAGGAGGTGAAGATGCCACACTGCTGAGCATGGAAAGCAGCTCAAATAACGAGGGCACAGCACAGAGCCGAAGGAAGGGCAAGGGTTAAGGCTGTCCGTCCACTGGCACTGTAGTCGGGCGACCGACTTGGTCACCAGACTACGGACAACACCGTCGTCTGATCAGGGTCATCCACAGGAAGTGTCAGTGGACAACCCAGATCGGTCTATGGACTGGCCGGCCAACAACAAAAAATATCTAAAAACCCTGCTGTGGGGATAAAAAAAAAAGGGCTTTGGTGCTGAAATGCTGTTTCAGCATCAAGGACAGACCCCGTCCAGTGTGGCCGGCTCGCAGTGAGGAAGAAAAGAAAACAACTTGCCAGGCTGTGGGGGGCATTAACCCCCTCTCCCTGGTGCTGAAATAGGTTGCTGGCTTGAAGAGCGAAAAAAAAGACGCAAGAGAAAAAACAGCCTCGCCTTTTTAATTTTTTTTTATGAAAATCCGATCCCAAAAGTTCACCTGAGAAATATCAAAAAATTCTACAAAATAAGTAAATAGTTTTTTTTGCTGCGTGTTAAATAAATGGTTGAATAAAAAATAAACGATAATATTTTTTACATTGAATGTTTTCACGTTTCCCCTGTACACGGCGGTTATACTACAATATACAATGCATCTTTTCGCGTTTCTCCTGCAAACAGCGGTTATACTATACAATGCATCTTTTTCACGTATCCCTGCCGCGGCACGGCAGTTGTACTATACAATGCATCTTTTTCATGTAAACTTGTTGAAATTGTCCCGGCATCGTCCGATAAGTCCAAATAGTTTGGAAAGATCGTTAGTCTGTTGTAATCACAAAAAAAATCGGCTGAAATCGGCCCGATGCAGTGGAAGAGGGCAGATCCACCTGCACGTTGTAGAATCGGTCGGACGGCTTCAGACAATATTACATGATCGCACCATCGCACAAATATGGTGCCAGTGGGCGCCAGCCTAAGGGAAAAACCGAATACACAGACCTACAGGGCTATTCAGAGGAGGTGAAAACCTTGAATTGCCAGGAGAATGAACAATCTAGAGGGGAGGTAGGGGATCCAAAATCCCCCCCCTCATCTCCCGATCCCAGGCAGCTAGAGGGTCATGTTGGACATCAATGGAAAGGTCTGATCATGGCCTTTGCCAATGATACCATGACTAGGTTTGGTAAAAAAAAAATATTAATTAAAAAAAATATGTAAATTTTTTTTTTTTCTTTTAAATTTTGTCTTTTTTTTTATATATAAATAGGACCTAGGCTGCCATCTAAGAATAATGAGCATAAAACGGTCAGAATGAGCTCAGCACACATAGGTGAACTGGCTCAGCAGTGAAGGGGTTAAAAAGCAAAAACATGTAGTAATTGGGTATTTCTTTTCTCGGACAAAATTTTGAAACCATTTAGCTTGGGTCTTTTTTGGCAGTTGTAGATTTTGGGGATTAAATTACGAAAAAGTGTGGTTTTTACCATTTGTTTCATCATATTTCAGATTTTCTTTTTATAGTAAATTATAGGATATGATGGAAATAATGGTATTTTCAGAAAGTCCATTTAATGGTGGGAAAAACGGTGTATAATATGTGTGTGTTGCATAAACGAGTAAGAGGAAAATTTGACCTAAACACGAACAGTACAGAAATGTAAAAACAGCAGCGGGCACTAAAGGACGGATTTGTGTAAAACCACCCGGTCACGAAGGTGTTAAATAGCCTAGTGTTCTGGGTCAGGTGGGAAATCCTGATGCGGAAATAGCAGAGGGATGATACAAATGGGTAAGAGCCGCCACGGATTGGCTCACCTACAGGGCTCAGGGCTGGAAACATAACAACAATTTACCAATCTGTTCTGGGAACAAGGTGTGAGGAAGGAAGACCAGATAGCCACTTACAAATATGTTTAGTGGAGTGGCGACTGTGAAGTAAGCCAGTTTGTGACAGGCCGATCAAGCGTGTCAGAGGGGCATGCAGACATCTGGCTACAGGGGTGTGGAGATTTTGAAAAATATGGTAGCCCAATCCATTAGTGTCGCTAGGTGGGGGCGGGGGGGGGGGGGTGCGGCCCGCACTGGGTGACACCCTAAAAAAATTACCCGGAAGGATACATTGAGAATTCTCTCATTTTCAAGTATGTCCTGGGTAGGCAAGGCCTAGGCTGCCATTTTCCAGGGGGCAGCAAAAAAAACACCAGTAAAGGGGATATTCATAGAGCACCGAAATGACGCAGACATTTCAGTGTTCTGTTGTTCCCCACACATCGGGGAATCAAATTTCCCTGGTGAATTCACCGCAGGGTCCCTGAAGTGCAGGGAATCAGCCACCGAATGCCACCACGAACCCGTCTCCCGCTGTTTTCAAAAAAACTACTGAACGAAAATGTCTGGAATTAACATAGACGATCCTATGAATGATAATAAAAAGGGCTGTTACAGAAAAAAAACGCTATTAGAAAGAAGAAAATGTTAATTTTTTTTTTTTTAAAAAATGCCTAATAGATAATAAGAAAAAAAAAATCAACAAATAAAGAGACTAGGGATGTGCACCAATTTTTTTTTTTTTTTTCATTTCGGCTCGTTTCATTTGTAATTCGACAATTTTCATTTCAGATAGTTTCAGACGATTTCTGTTTCGGTTCGTTTCGGCTCGTTTTTCATATCAACTTTTTTTTCGTGTTTTCAGACATTTTCGTGTATTCGGTGTGGGAAATGTTTTGCCCCATAGACTTCAATGTTAAAAGTATTCCTGTTTTAATTCAATATCTAATAAACCGTTTATTATTATATTCTGTAGTAAAGAGTCTCTTTATTTTTAGATTTTTTTAGGATCTTTTAAGCATTTTTTGAAAATTACCGAAGTGGAACCGAAATTCCAAATTGAACGAAAATGATTTCCGATTCGGAAAATTTTTCTTTTCGGAAATCGTTTCGTTTTGGACGTTTTCGGATCCGATCCGATTCGGAATATCATCCGAATCACTGAATCGGGCCGATTCGTGGAAAAAAAAGAGCCTTTTTACTACAGATTAATGGAATAAACGTTTTATTAGATATTGCATAAAAACGGGAATATTTTTAACATTGAAACCTATGCAGGGTTATTCAGAGAAGGGTGAAAACCTGGAGAATGACTGTAGAATTGAAAATTCAGGGGCAAAATAGTCAAACCAGAAAAATTCTCCCATTTATTTCACTTTTCCAATTGGCTATTTGGTCTAGATTGTTCATTCTCCTGGCAATTCTCAAGGTTTTTACCTCTCTCTGAATAGAGAACATTTCTCTGCTCTTCGATGTCTCTGAACAGATTTACCATTACTTCTCTATGGGGACTTTCACTGCCGTCGAACAGGCACCGTACTTGCTGGCAGTTCACCAAAATTTGTGTATATGAGAGAGCTGCACAGCAATAAACCTCACAGTAATGTGCGCTGTGTGTATGAGCATTCAGTATTATATGGGAGTACTGCTTTATGAGTAAGAGTAGTTAAAAAGAAATAAAAAATTTAAAACTCGGGGGGGTGACGACACCATGAGTTACCGCACTGGGTGACACCAATCTACTTGCCCTGATACTTGAAATAATTTCAACAATAGCTGCAAGTGCCTGTTTCGGACACAAACCTATCATCCCTTGTTCACACATCTTAAACAGCGCTGCTGAATATGTTGGTGCAGTCCACAGTATGCTAAGCAGTATTATCTTAACAAACTGTTGCATATTTTTTATTGGCATACTGCAGACTGCTTTGCTCACAGGACCTTATTGTGTGTATTGGATTTACATTGTACTTACGTGCACCACTGCTATGTTTTCTGGCTGCACATATACTGTATAGGAAAAGAGGAAATAATAAAAGGAAAATGTATATTCTTTACCTGATTTGGTGTAAAGAAAAAATAATCTTCTATAATAAAAACGTTTGCGTCTGTCGCCGCAGGTGGCGGACACCATGCGCATGTACAGCGGGGGGAGGGGGAACGCCGGCATGCGTGTGATTAAGATAAAAAAAAGCAGCTGCTAAGCCTTGCGGCCGCTCACACTGGACCCGCTGCACCGTCGCTCACATTGGACCCGCCGCTCACACTGGACCTGCCGCTCACACTGGGCCCGCCGCTCACACTGGGCCCGCCGCTCACACTGGACCCGCCGCTCACCGGAGAGATGGGGGGGAACCAACACTGGCATGCGCGCAATGAAAAAAGCTGATAAGACCTGCCGCCGGTCAGTGGACCCGCCACCACGTCGCTCACTGGACCCGCTGCTTACGGGACCCGCCGCCCAGTGTAACTGATTCGAATGGGGGGGGGGATGAAAAGAGAGTGTGTGTGTGTGTGTGTGTGTGGTTAATGAAATGAAAAGAGTGGGGGGAGTGGACAGAGCCAGCCAGCCTGCCCTGGGAAGAGGAGCCACTCACGGGAGTTTACAATCTAAAAGGGGTAAGAGGAGCCCGCTCTAATATATAAATGCGTTTGTAATGCGCAGTCAGCCGCACCCATCACAGCTGCTCGCTCGGCCCTCCTGTCGCGGACGGGGTGGCGACAGACGCGTTACAAACGCATTTATATAGCGATACTCTTGGATAGGACATCGAAAAGCAAATATGTGGACACGGATTCTGAGCTGGCAACAACAATAGACTGCCCACCGGGCAGGCTTAACAACTAGTAATAAATAAATGTAAAAAAAGCGGGGCTTTATTAAAAAATTTTTTTTGTCTTGGTTGGATAATGAAATAGGACTTCAAATAACGTTTAAACATGATGAGCACAAAACGGTCCAAATGAGCTCAGCACACACAGGTGAAATGGCTCAGCAGTGAAGGGGTTAATACGCAAAAACATGTAAACATTGGGTATTTCTAAACTCTGTAGAAAATTTTTAAACTGTTAAGCCGGGGTCTATTTGGGAGTTGAAGATTTAGGGGGCGTCAAAGTTCAAAAAAAGTGTGTTTTCAATTTTTTCATCATACTTCATAAAAAAAATTACTGTAAGTAATATGATATGAAAATGGTATCTTTTAGAAAGTCCCTCTAATAGTTACATAGGCTGAAAAATGCCGTGAGTCCATAGAGTTCAGCCTTTCACACATTACCTACTGCTGTTTATTCAAAAGCCGGCAAAAAACCCAGCACTCGCCAATATGTAACATACTAGGAAAAAAATTACTTCTAGACCCCGGAATGGCAGTCAGAATTCTCTCTAGATCAATCAGCTTTTATCCACATAATAAATATAACACTTAATATTATGTTTTTGCAGGAAGTCAACCAGTTGTTATTTAAAAGTCTGTATAGACTCTGACCCAACCACCTCAACAGGCAGAAAATTCCACAGCTTTATTGTTCTCACTGTGAAATAACCCTTCCTATGTCTTAGGCCGAATTTCCTTTCATTCAGTCTAAATGAGTGACCTTTTGTCTTGTGTATAGGTGTATTAATGAATAGGTTTCCAGACAATGGTTTATAATGGCCCCGTATATATTTATATAAGGTTATCAGATCCCCTCTAAGGCGCCGTTTCTCTAAACTAAACAGGTTTAAGCTTGTTAGCCTTTCCTCAGAACTTAAATCTTCCATTCCCCTTCTTAATTTAGTTGCCCGTCTCTGCACTTTTTCTAGTGCCATAATGGCGAGAAAACCAGTGTATATTATGTGTGGGTTCCATAATCGAGTAAGAGGAAAGTTAGACCTAAACACAAACAGCGCGGAAATGTAAAAACAGCAATGGATACTTTCGGACAAACAATGGTAAAATCGCTTGGTCACTATGGGGTTAAAAATCTAAACGCAATTCCATTGTCCGCTTTTAACGTTTACCACCGTGCTGCCATAACCTTTTCATTTCCCATGCTGACTGGGGAGATGATTGACACAGCACATGGGTACAAGCATTACCCTGGATGCAGTCTCACATGTAGCTGTAGCGGGTACATGAGCAGGCCAAAGGGTGCTTCCCACATCTGTGAGCCAGCTTCAGTTATCACTGGACTATGATTATAATAAGATCTATTAAAAGGACACACTAGCCTCCTTAACCACTTATGGTAATTTAACTGGTCAGAAGTGTGTCTGCCCCCTTTCCCCTGGCTGCTCCTCGCCTGGCTGGCAGCCTTTAGACTTCCCTCGAGCGCTTTCTGGGGTTGAAGTGGCTTCATCAGACTCCAAATTGTATCAGTGATGTGATGAATGAAAGATCATTCAGCTAGTTATTAATGCCTCTCATTGTAGAAGTATTTAGAGGCATCTACAGGACTGTAAAACATGGCATTACATATGGCGATCACAACTAACCATTCTGTTTGTTTTTTGTTGTGTGTATCGTAAAGAACATAGTCTTAGAAAGCATGGGTATCATTTGGGTTCCACCTGCACTTGCCCGCCCTGGCTGCTGTGTGTAATAAAAGCCGAAGCATAGCAGTACATCCTGAAACTCTCTACCCCTAGGCCAAATATTATCCTTCTGCAAGCCCAGCTATCTCTACCTCTAGTGCTTGAATGAGTCCTTCATTCTTGGTAGTAGAAACCTCTTTTCTTTCTGCTGTTTTTCTATATTGTTTTGCTGTAGAATTGGGAAGCTTATTCATGTCACCGTCTTTTTCTATGCAGCTCGTAAACTGTATGTGCCGAAGAATGCGCCTCTATTCAAATCATTTACTCCTCGTTTGTGTAATTGATGCAAATTACGCAAAATATTTGGTATTGGAGACATAATCTCTACAGCTAAATTGGAAATGCCACGCACTTTCTTTATGAAGACGAAGAATACGATAGATAATTCTTCCTGTAAAAAGTTGCAGCTGCATAAAATATCAGCTGTGAGCCATTCCGGTCTCCCAGCAGAGCTAATTAAAATGTTAGCAAGGCACCTTTTTATGCCACTATCCATCACCTTGCCAGGAAGGTGCGCTCACAGTAATTTCTGGCTTCCTAAAACTTAATCTTTAGGGATGCAGAGAAACGTTTCATACCCAAGGACTGGAAAATGGAACATGGATTTGTAGCAATGCAGGGAGGTAAACCAGTTCCATAAACAAATCATTAGAAGCAGTGATTTTATTATTAATGTATTTGATATGAAATTTTGTATCCTCATTTTCCTCAAATTAGCAGTTTGGTCGCACCAGGCCAGTGAACATACTATAACACATTTGCGTTTTTGTTGTTAATTTGATCTTTAATACTTTAAATGTATGAAGGGTTGTTTTTTTTTTTGTTTTGTAATTCAATAGATATAGAAGGAATTGGTGCACACTATACCCACTTTTTTTTTTTTTTTTGCATTCAAGATTTTATTTTCAAAAAGGACAAAAGTAGTATACAAAACATAACATAAGCTGGGGAGCTTGATAAATAGCATAAGCAACAAAAAACAAGTTATAATCGTCATATCTTAAGCAATCACTTTACGTAACAATACATTAATAGGTATGTCTCCCAGTGCCATGTAGAGTGCTTGTACTCGAATGAGAAATTAACTCCCATGTGATTAGCGACAGTGTCCCACCCCGCCCGCGAGGGGGGGGAGGGAGAGCCGTGCCAAATACGTCCTCTGCGCCCCACAGTATTGGAGCATCACTCCCAGACCTATGAGGACCAGAAAGCGTGTGGGTAGAGGCGAGGTTAACGCAATATTAGGGGAGCATACAATGCGGACGACCAACAAAGACTGACTCCAAATGGCAAGGAACAGGAACAAACATATAGAAAACAAAACAAGACAGGACAACAAAAAAAAAAAAAGGAAGAGGGGAAAGGCCCAATAGGGATAGAATTAGTTATACCCACTGTATACTCCTTATTTAAAAAGAAAAAAATGTCCAATGTTGTCTTTTGTTCATATTTGAAGTTTAAAAGTGGCTGGACCATCATGCCTTCCAACTTCACAATCCAGCCCAAATCCTGGTACAGTGGACGAGGCTCCTGGGCTGATGTTTGACTGACAGGAGAGAGCAGGGTAGCAATACCCCCTATGAATATAAAATATTTATTTTAATTCATCCAAACATAAATAATTCAGGCATAAGTCATAATGCAAAGATTGGCAATCCTTGTGTCAAGGTTGGTACCGGTTTGACACCGAGGTTTGGGGGTTTGAGCCCAGTATGCATGGAACTAATCACACAGGATGGGTGGAGCAGAGCGAGCAAGCTGGGACTGACCGGTAATTGGGGTGAGGGCTGGAGTTGCTGAAATAGGGACATTGTAGTAGGTAGGAATCCGGTGAATATGTAGAACAGGATATTGGATAAGGTTCAGAGCAGCAGAGTATAGGTCTTCTCTCTGTCTGGGTGAGAGCTACAATCATGGAGCAAGGTGAGGAAGGGGGTGTAGCCCTTTATTCAGGTCGGATCATGTGGTATGTATGTGTCAGGTGGTTAACTGGTTATGTCCTGGATCCCAGTGATCCCTGGTGATGGGCAACACCTGAAGAGCGCTACCAGGGGTTCAGCGCAAGGTTCCTGACACCTTGCATCTGTCGCCTAAATATTTATATTATGCTATAGAAAAACTTTGCCCGTCTCTAATATGTGTAGTTGGCTTTTACACTTTAATACTGGTATGTTTGGACAGGGCTTGACAATTTTTTTATTAATGTTCTTTGCTAACGCGGGAATATTGATTGCATGCTGTAGTTGGTCCACACCACTGATTCTTCAACAAATTGTGTTCAAGCTTGTTAGTTGGATGAACGAACTGTGAATACGCCAGATTAAATTATTGACGTGGATTATTTGTTTTTATGAGTAAGTGTACACTATAACACATACACAAGGAATGATCAATGTAATGCGTAAAACTAAATAAATGCACCCTATTATTTTGGTTTTGTTCTCCTTGCCGACTTACTGCTGAGTAAAAAAAAATTTTTTTTACGTGCCAGTGGGAACCAACTGCAGAGTGCCATGAACATTACTGCATAGGATCCTTTGTGATTAAATGTGGCCTTTCAAAGATATAGTGGGAGTTGCTTCTTAAGTTTGAGTTAAGGGACCCTCTAAACTTAGAATGGGGACGATGGTACCATATGAGTTAAATAGCACCTCCATCCCAGATGATGTTGCTGTGTTGATCAACCAGTCAGTCGGATAGCAGTGAAAAGGTGATCAGAACCCTGGACTACTATCTGGGTGGGAAGTGATTGACAGTATTCTGAATGGAGGGAAACCCTCTGCTTTGGAAGGCTGTCCCTGCTCCTAAGGACAGGTGGTGGGCGGGAATGTAACCCACTCACTATGACCTATAGAATAAAAACACATGACGGCCCACTGAATAAAATGTGGCTTAATCATTCTTCCAAGTTTCCTCCTTTACAACATTTTGTTTGTACCAACAGAAGGGACGTAAAGATTTTCCGTTTTTTTTTCTGCAGTTATCCAGCAGTTGAGTTTAGGTGAATACAGGGTTCTGCTGAGCCTGCACTTGCTGTCCCTAGACCCAATATCTATAGATCGAGATATTTTTTTTGAAGGAAATTCAACAAATCTCTACAAACCGATAGAGGATCTCAAAGGGGTTTATTCACCAAGCATTTGAAGGAAATTTCTGTGCTTTTCACTTTGGCGCAGTTCGATGCACTTCGGCGATTCCATTTCACCGACATTTCAGTGAATTCAGTATTCACTGAATGGTCACCGTAGTGTAGCGAAGATGGAGTTAGCGAAGCCCCACGAAAAAGTTGGAGAACATCGCCGAAGAGCACAGACTTCTCTATGGGAAGCATAGAGGAATCCAGGAAGGAGGAATGCCGTAGTAGGTCGGGCACTCACCTGTTAAGAGTATCAAGGCATTGTGGTTGAGCCTGGGATCATATAGGCTCCCACATCGGTGATTGTGAACATTTTCTATTGCACCCATATCTGAAGGCATCAGATGTTATTGTTCTATGGGAGCACTGTCTCTGCTTTCTCTTTGAGGTAACTGCAGCTGCTAAAAGAAGGGGTGCGCCACCCTTTATTTGGCCGGAGGCTTGTTTCACCCAGAGCCGGGAATTATCAGGCTTTGGAAGATGAGAGTTGTATGGTATTGCAGTACATTTACCACCTGTATACCTCAGTTCTGCACGATTTGCCCCTCTCTTCTTTTTTCCTTATTTGAAGGGACAAGCGGCAAAAGGGATACACCTTTTGAAGACGTTCTAGGAGTATTTTTCGTTGGACTACCTCATTATACCTTTTACGGCACTGGCACGTGCACTTTAATCTCTCAAATCAAGAGCCCTGTACACACAAGGAGCACTGACCGTGGATTTTGTGTGCATATTTTATATATTTTCTCCTGTTTTTGCAATAGCACTATAGCACTTTTGGAAATATTTATTAGAGAAGATGCATTGCCTTGTATTGTGATCACGATTTTGAATCCTGTAGCGCTCACTCCCGGAGGAGCCGCTGAAAATTGAACCACGGGTCAGTCTCCCCGCACTAGGGAATAAATATACTCCAACACCGTTGTGAGTTTTTATAATTTAAATAGTTTACTAAAATAATAAGCAGATGTTTAGACACGGTATTCACAGGTATATTACAGTACTTTCGTATCGCGGTAAAAACGCGTAGCGGGAAAGAAACGAAACACGAGGCTTCGTATTTCGGAAAAATAATATCTTCACAACCGAACAGAAAAGAAATGCAATTGCACGAATATTCGAAAAAGGGACACGTAGCGAAACCCAAAAATACAATCTCTTCGTATTACGATAAACGCGCAGCGGAAAAGAGAAAAATATATTCGGAACGTATCTTTAACCCCTGTTCCGATTCGTAACAAATGAGTCCCGCACAGGTTAAGTCCCGGAATGTAAAGGGTGTGTACGTGTGTGTATATGGTACCCGGGTACTATTCAACTGGCCAGTGAATTACTTATAACGATGTCTTCGACTAGTCAAGTTGGGGCCCTGTGGGTTTTGGAAACAAACAGCAGCGTGCTTTCTTGATTTTATAAACCGGCCTTGGAGGCCTCTCACCCATCCACTCGATCACCAAGGCTCCGCTGACCCAGGACGTCTCTCCGCTTAATGCCTGGCTGTGATACTGGCTACTGGATCCGTTGTCTGGCTTTCCTTGCTCCCACCCGGACTTGTCCAGCTACCGCCTGCTCTCCCATCCAATGGACTTGCAGTACTCCTCACTCGGGTCCTCTGCTTGCCTTGATCGCAGCGTGGGTATAGACAGGTCTCTGCAGGGTCACTGTCCCGATCCCCCAGCACCAGCGAGGTAGCCCCTGCGCTCTGGCCTAGTCCCGATCCTCCACAGCTCGGCCTGCTTCCTTCTCCTTTCAGCTCCCAGCTCACTCTGAGCATGCTTTCCACGAGGCTGGTGATGCCTTTCCTTTCCTACACACCCACTTCCTGTCCTTACGCAAAGCATCATGGAAAAGGTAGTTTAGTGCCTTGTTTGTCCAGCATAACTTTCCATGGTCTCTGTCTCCCTCTGGTGGCCATGCAAGTAAATGCAGCAGAACAGTCTTTTTAAACACATCGCTACAATCACATGCACATAATTTATTGTTTTTATTGGGGATATACATCACGAATATTGTACCTGCATAGTTCCATTTGTCTATTTATTGATTTTTACAATATATCGCGGATTGTTCATCAGATGTGGCTACACCGCCGCATAGAATATGTATTTTAAATTCCTACTTAACTGAAGTATTCCTACTTAACTAGGACCCCCCTTAGCCATTTCTAGGATGTTTAACTGGCCATGTCTTCGCCCTAACCGTGGTGGAAAGTTGCCTTGAAGTGAAATGTTGAGCGCACTTTCAGATCCTCAGCAAAGACCGTTACTTTAGGCAGAGGACCCTACTTTACGGCCTATTATGGCTTTTTTAGGTGGAAAAGTACTAAGTTGGTTTTTCTAAAACCGTATGATTAGACAACCAAACTAATGAAGATGTCTTGAAGGAAAGGACTCCTGTTCTTTCAGCTAACATTGACTTTTTGCAATTCAGATCTCCCATATATATTTTTCTACATGTCCCCAGATGCAGGTAATTCTTCCCAGACACTAAATCTGCTTGGTAGGCATCCATCTTGATCTGATTTTCATCATTATTCCTCCCTATTGGTTTTTTATAAACCCATTTATTGGAAGATAATGCGCTCTGGCAGCTTCAGAAGGGGTAGAAAGAAGACTGGGAAGAGCTTCAGTCTGGCAAGTGAATATTTATGTTTCATTCGGCAGAAAAGTCAAAGTATAGTTATGTGGTTCTGCAGAGGTATAAGCTGTCTCAAGAACTATTGCACTGACAAATCCCCTCCCAAATAGAATACATTTTTGATGCTATATTTCAGAAGAATAAAACCAGTCAGGTCTGTTTCCGTTCATATATTGCTATCCTTCTATTTTTGCTTTTCTTTTTATCCTCGTTGTATGAGAAGACTGTCATTAGCATTTATTTATTTAATACAAAAGACAAAATTTATAGTTTGAAGGTAGGTGAAGTGGAACAGATCTGCCCCAAACGAGCCATTAATCATTTAACAGTACAGTCGGTACTGCATTTTAATCCAGTATTTGCTGAACTGCTTTGATGTTCTTCATCTTCAGTATTTTTTTTACTTTTCTATATTTAAAAAGGATGGAAGGGTAACTGTTAACAGCGCAAAGCTGTAAGCCTTAGGTGTATTTTCACTGCTTATCGTATTCATTAGTAACATTAAACAAAGAACAGCTCATTGCTATTTCTGGCCTATAAATAAAATGGTTAGCTATCAAAACATATGGAAAGAAGGGAACAGGAAGCAGGGAAATAGCAATTAAGAATTCTCCCATGCAGAGAATATGAATATATATATATATGTCACCAGACGTAGGGTTCAGTGTTTCCACTTTTATTGTGCAGCCATGAAATTTGCAGGCTACATTTATAAACAGAAAATAAACAAGAAAAAAACCCACCTTCTCCTATATGCAGAGGCTAAATAAACATTCAGAGTTCCTGTCTGAAAGGTATTGGGTGGCTAAGTCGGTTACCAATCAATGAAGAAAAAAATCAAATACACTTTCCCTCTGGTTAAGTTTGCGCTTCCTTCCCTGCTGCCCCCAGCATCAAGACTGCTGTCTCAGAGGGAACCACATCTCCTTTAACCCACATGGAAAAGAAACCTACAGTATTTGAAATATATTTTTAAAATACATTCTTCCCAAATATATTGACAAATCAACTTGAAATACTAAAATTTTGGAATATATATTAAGTATGTATTTTAAAAAATATATTTGAAATGGGAAAGGCAGGGCAGTTCTAATGACTTTGTTTTTGTTTGTATGTTAGTGCTTTCTTCCACACACCCACAATATTGAAAATAAAATATATATATATATATATATATTTTCTTGATTACAAAGTGAATGCTAAAATGGGGATGCTAGATGCTAACGGGAAAAACCTGCGCATGCAGGTTTTCCCGTAGCATCTCCATTTTAGCGTTAGATTCAGCACCTTGCCCCAGGACGAAGCGCTACCCTAAGTGAATCCATAGGACTCCATGGAGGGTTGCGATGCTGGGCTGCAAACGAGCGAGATTGCACAATGCCGCGGAGAGATCATTGAGGGAAGACTGTGGACTATTGTCCCCAGTCTCACTCTGCTCGCTGCCAGGAAAAGCTACGGATCGGGCCACCATTCTTGCTGCAGGATGAGAGGGGAGTATCTGATTTATTGGGGGGGGGATATAGGGGTTGCTTAATGATTCTGCAGCACAATCAGCAACAGATTTTAGTAGATAAAATTTAGTTTAGTCTATCGGTGCAGTAATTAGTGCTAGGACTTTTTAATACCTTATCCTAACGCTAATTACTGATTGCGCTCCCCATGTTAAGTATGGGATGTGCAAAATACAGTAAGCTCGCGAAAGCTAGTGCAAACACTGATGCACTAACAGATTTTTCACAGGTTTAGTGTTAGGAATGTAATATGGAGGGCATGGGTTAAAATCACTTGCCTAGTGTTACCCCTTACATATCTGAATGCTACACTTGGGGTTCACTAGGGAATCTAGCCAATAGTATACTCCCGCAGGTAAACTGAATAAATTGTGCTTACGGACATCACCCAAGAATTGAACTTTTTGCATTGTTTGGGCTCTTTTGTTATGATAGCGCCACACTTGAAAAGAGCTGCAACTCCATTTTTACAAGTACAATGTTATCACCAGCATTCTCCTCATTTACATCCCTCCGTGGCAGCAAGGCGAAGCTGGTAAGTAAATATCATGGATTTAGGTCAGGAGGGAGAAATTTACACATTTTTTTCTTCCATTATTTATTTCCTACAGTATTTAAGAGATGTAAATTAGGAAAATACTTGTTTAAATTGTCTAGAATGTTAACGACCCACTTAAGTTAAAAAATAGCTGCCTCTTGATGTTTGCTTAAAAGGTCGATTTTTAACTATTGTTTTTTGTATGCATCGAGCAAACTTCTCACAAGAGTAAACGTAAGCAGGTTTGGGTCAGCAACATTTCCCAGAGCTTTGGGGAGGGATGTCCTTTCTTGCTCTCGCAGTATAGGAGGTTCTACTACGTCTGGTTAATTTATCTGACATGAAAATTGTCTCGCTGGGCACAGCATAGCGGTGAAAAAAGATCTAATCCTCACTTGCATTCCTTCAAGATATTCCCTCACTCCTCGGTGTTATTATGGCATGTGCTACCAGCTGGGAGCCAGGCCGTGGTAGAGACTTGCGCTTTATATACAGTACATGGCATTTATTCAAATGTTGACACGGTAACAATAACATCTGTTCAAGTGTATCTGAATTTTGTCAATTTTTATTTAAATTTCCATAGTGTAAGAAAAAAGTAATTCCAACTCCAACAAGATAATGCAAACTGTGCAAAGCTTAAATCCTAAAGACGTGAAACAGCCGCTATGTGAGGATCTACATTTTAAATGCTATTCTAAATGAAGAATTGGGCAACCTGAAGAAAAAAATCATGTCCTTAAAACCTTTAGAGTGACTGAAAGGGACACTCTACATATGCTGACAACTTTAGCTTTTTAAAGTGGTCTGGATGTGTAGAATCTCCGCGTCTCCGATCTGGTTAACACAATGTGAAGCAGAGGAGTTTCCTCCACCCATGCCAGTGTCACCAGCGGCCGGGATTTTTAATTTTCTTGCTGTTGGTCACTGGTGATGACAGCACACTCTCACAGAACGCCCGCAATAGTAAGCGTTCTGAGAGTGACGGTTGACGGATGGGTTCTGCACATGTGGCGCATCTCCGATCTATCACTCTGTGCAGGACAGGTGCTTTGGAACTTGCGTAAGTAAAGTGTGAAAATTCCGTAGCCGAGTGCAATTTGTGTTTCCTACACTATGCAGTAGGAACGCAAATAGTGTGGAGAAGCTGCATGGTCTTCCAGATTTAAAAGCCCCTGAACTGAAGAGAAGGAGCTGCACATGGCGAGGGAAGAAAGGGAAGTAATTTTAATTAAAATAAAAAATAATTGGGCAGATGCTTTCAGCGGTATCTGCCCAATTATTTAAGGGTGGGGAGGGGTGAGTAGGGTTTTCAATAGAGTGTTCCTTTAATAATGGATGCAAAGGTGTTACCTACATTCCTTGACCATGGTGGGGCTACAGAGGCTTGAACATGAAGCGGGAAGTATTACTTTATATAGTCTTAAAAGGGACTTCCAATAACAGGAGCGAGGTATTCCAATTAAATACTGACACAGTATACATATATATTGTGCACATTTCCTCAAACCTTTTTGTCTCATTATTATGACCGCACAACTGAAAAGGTATTGTTTGCTGCATCTTGCCTGCATTATTCTGTATTTTGACTCAATATTGATATATATTTTTGTGTAATTTTCAAATTCCGTGTTGCTTCAAGTAACACATTTTAGGACTAGGTGTAAAAAGAAAATATTACCTGTAGTCTAGGTGTCCAGCATTCTGTTCACAGCATCCCATAGAACAGATTTTCCATTTCCCCCTGGGAAGTCACTGGATGCTTGTTAAAGCTGTCAAGCTTTGTACTATTCATGTCTTCCAAAAGCTACTTTTCTGGGAATTGAAGGTTTGTTATAAAATTAAAGCTAATAATTCAGCGAGAAATGTTTTTAGTAATGACTATGCAAAACAGAATGATAAACTTTTGGTCTACCCCTCCCCCATAAAAATAAAATGGGGGGGACACATAGTCAGAGATTCATATACTATATAATGTTAAATAAATAAAATTGAAAGTGCTAGAGCTATAAAATTGATATGTAATTGTGCCTTTCATAGGCATATTTGGTTCTTTTTTTCTGGGAGGGGGTAGAGGGGTGTTCAGCAGCCGTTCCAGGATGCTGGTTAATACTAATGACAGTTGTCATGGAAGAAAAGGGGTTTGCTACTCTCAGCCTACTTAGTAATTCCATTCAGCGGATATATTTAATGGAATTACTGCACTGGGAGCTGAACTACATTTTTTAATTGACCTGTGATACAAGGGTTAATTAAATGTGCTCTACATGGCTCCCGATTGGAGGATGCACTTCCTGGTCAAGAAGGGTACAGTAGTTGCCTGCAATCCATAATTTTATGTCTGTATCTTAAATTCGTCGGTTAATCAACACAAATCTACTTAAAAACCATTACCTGGCTCCAGATGGTGGATACATACAAATATACACACTTTGTTTCAGGAGTTATTGTGCATGTTTGTTTTGTTTTTTCTTTTTTTAGAATTAACTGTAATATTCAATAACATTGGGTGTCATTTCCAGGTTAATGGGAACCTTTCAGCTGGATTCCTCACCCTTTATCCTGGTTAAATGGTTAGCAAGAAAACTGGTCTAATACCCCTAAACCTTGCACTCATTATGAATACAGCCTTCTATTTGCGGTTCTCCATTTATTCATCAAGACCAGTGAGCAGAAAATTAACCCCCTCAAGTAAAATCTGTCACAGACCTCAGACACTGCTGCTAGCAGAATGCATTAAAAGCATTCCCCTCCGGCTGGCCACGTGTTCCTCCAGGCTCCGAGCGACCGTCAGGTGGAAAAGTGCTCCTCCGAGCAGCTGCCGGCTTGTGAATACTGTGACACACTCTCATGACCCCCACAAGATCATGGCTGGAGACCGTGTCACAGCCTTCACAGCCCGGCGGCCAGTCAGGGGGAACACACGGCCAGCCGTCGACCACTCGGAGCCTGGAGGAACACGTGGCCAGCCAGAGGGGTATGCTAGCAGAATGCTTTTAATACATTGCAGCAGAATGCTAGCAGTCCCCGCCCCATGGACTGATTATTTTAATTTTAATAATTTAAATATAATAAATTTCGCGTTTTATTGCTACGGAGCTCCGTGATACGCTCATACACACTGCACATTACCGTGAGTTTTAGTGTTGTGGAGCTCTGTGATACACACCGCACATTACTGTGAGTTTTATTACTTTGGAGCTCTGTAATGTGCAGTGTGTACAAGTGTATCAGTAATGTACAGTATCTTTATAAACCTGAGAAGTGATCGGCAGCTTCCCACGTGTGTCACAGGGACCCTCTTAGCCGCAACGCAGCATTAGCTGCAATGAGTGGGTGATGGCTGCTGCAGCAGAGCGGTGGCCATCTGTAAGTCTGGACGGGGCACACTGGATTCACCAATTCGCTAGTGGGCCCAACTATACAAACCAACCCCCACATGTACATTGTTGAGTCAAAGAATTTATTTCTTCAGTTTTCCAACTAATTATTTTATTGAGTTAATAACTCAATAAAATAATTAGTTGGAAAACTGTGAAGAAATAAATTCTTTGACTCAACAATGTACATGTGGGGGTTGGTTTGTATAGTTGTGACCTTCTGTGGGCGTGGCACAAGGGGGCCCCATGATCTCCTATTACTTGGGGGCGCCATTAGTTCTCAGTCCACCCCTCCCTCTAGGGCTAAAGTAATCCGAGCTGGATTTTTATTTTTCTCTGCCACAAAATTACTGCAATGAGTTCTTTCTGAACCACTGAATTGTATTATCCAGATCATATCCACACAGCAGATTCCCAGCTACAGATGTGATGTAATTGTCATTCTCCTCTGTGAGAGCCCTGGCTTTGCTCTGGGAGTTCGAAGGCATCTGTCACCATATAGGCTTCAGTGGGTCTTTGCCTGACACATGCCTGGAGTCAGTCTGTCCAGCTAGCAGCTCCACAGGGTATTTTAAAGTGATTCTGTTCCATGTGGGATCTCAAATTCTGTTCTAATACATACTGTAAAGCATTTTTTTCTATATTGAATTATAAAGGTGCAAGGCAGAGACTAGTTGCCCTAAGCGCCATAGCATGCTGTATGTTAAATAGCCTAGACTTGTGCGATATTTGGATGTGTGATGCTCATATTGCCCTGTCACGTGTTCCAAAAGGTGAGTACAAAGGGTCTGGTAAGTGGGAATTAAAGTTACTCATGCTTTGAATGTGTAGCTATTATATATATAACAAAAAGATTGAATTAAAACCAATATTTGGTAGTTACTGGAAATCCCAAGGATTCACTGTAGTGAACTCTGGCCAAACCAGGAAGTATGTCAGCCAATCAGGAGTCACTCATTCTGGGCTACAAAAGCTGAGCATCTCTTTAACCCCATAAGGACCACTGACTTACATAGTACGTCCTGGAGAAAATTCCCCTTAAGGACCAAGGACGTACTATGTACGTCATGGTCCTTTAAACCACCTCCCTCCCTATACTCGCCTCTCTGACCAGGGTCCCACATCGGACTGGCTTCCTTGAAGCCTGCCTGACGCTTTTATGGACCCTGGCCATTGCGATGACCTCATCAACGGGCGCCCCCCGGCGCCTGCAGGGATGGATGTGAACGGGGATGAAGGGCTTCTTTGTAGCCCTCTCCCTCCCGAATGGTTCCAGATAGGAAAAAAAGAGAGGCACCACTGACAAGGACAGATTCTGCCCTGTCCAGTGGTGCCTCTCTTTAACCCCTTAGATGCCAGATCGTGATTCGGTGCCAGATCTTGCAACTTAGCGTTGGAGCTGCAAATTGCACAGCACTACGGGACTTGCGCACACTTTACATACACAAGGTCTGTAGCGCATACACAGAACAGTGGGTAGGAGCTGTATGCACACCAGATCCGATCCATCGGCTGCCTAAGACTGTTCACAACAGTGATTGGTCTCAGGGAGGGTGAGGGTGTGCCGATGTCACTAGTGACTGGCAGACAGGAAATTAAAAAATCCTGTCTGCTGGTGACATGGGGTGGAAGAAACTCCTACACTTCACCCTGTGAATTCACCAGATATGGTGTGCTTGGGGGGGCACTCCTCACATCTTGATGACTTTAAAACTATAAAGTGGTCAGGATGAGTAGAGTGGCCCTTTTAACCCCTCAATGACCGCTGACATACCATGTACGTCCTGCCCATGGGTCTCCCTTAGACGCGCAAACATACATAGTACGTCAGCGGCTCCTAACCTCCCTCCCGATACTTACCTCCCTCGCTGGCTCCAACGGAGTTCTGGCAGGGAGGAAGCCTCTGCTTTAGAGGGGTCGGCGAGCACGATGACGTCACCATGCTGCATGGTGACGTCATCGGCAGGCCCCCCCCCCGCGCCTGCATTGAAAACCAGGAAGTGGAGGGGGGCTCTCTCCAACCATGGCACCTAAAAGCTTACTTTTAAATTACGAAAAAGTGTGTTTTTACCATTATTGTTTTCTTCATATTTCATATTTTTTTATAGCAAATTGGATATGATGGAAATAATGGTATTTTTAGAAAGTCCATTTAATGGCGGGAAAAACTGTGTATAATATGTGTGGGTTGCATAAACAAGTAAGAGGAAAATTTGACCTAAATACGAACAGCGCAGAAACGTAAAAACAGCAGCGGTCACTAAAGGACGGATTTGTGTAAAACCGCCCGGTCACTAAGGGGTTAAAGATTTCAGGAAGTGACTGAAAGGGGGGCAGGGCACGAAGAATATCAAAGGATAGTGAAGTGTAATTCTGCAATGATCAGTATGGATTAGCTCATTACCATCTTGAAAGAGTGGAGCATAATTTCAGGGGCCCTATTCCACTTGGGCTGTTAACATCAATATTATTGCTGACCTCTCCTGTCTAAGGCTAGGGTTAGACTAACGCATTTTTCGCGTTGTCCGTGAAAAAGTGCGTTCAAACGAATGGACGTATTTTTTCACGGAATACGCGATAGCGGTCAAACGATGCGCATTTGCGTCAGTGATTTTGTACGGATTATCAATAAAACCCTTTTTGCGTCTGGACGTTTTGTAGGCCGGACATTAGCAGCGTCTGACGTCTCCTAATCACGCACACATGCCACTAGCGGATGCAGCGCACTCTGTACGTCAGTACTGGCGGTGTCACGCTCTCGAAAAAATGCGTTTGTGTGCCGCTTGCGTTACGCGGCCACACTTCTGTGCGGCCGTACTTCGTACATTGCCCGTCATTTGCTGCTACTACGGCCGTGATAAAGTACAGGTGCACGCGCGTTCGCACGGCGTTAGTCTGACCCTAGCCTTAAAGGAACACTCCAACAAAAAAATCACCCCCCGTTTTTTTTTCCTAACCTATCCCTATTCCCTTAATAAAACCTTCTTTTTTTTTTCTTTTCTTGTAACTGCAATACTTACCTTAAAATCCTCTGGTTTCCAGCGGCGTTTTTTTTTTTTTATACTCACCTCCCTCCTCTTCCGCTCCCGTCCTTCTTCTTGCTGCGTCTTGGCTTCTGGTTTACGTGAGAAGCGCGCATGCGCGCCTCTCACGTAAGCCAGCCAATCGGCAGGCTTCCTCCCGGCTCCCTCTGAGGATTAGTGTTGCGCGCAAGAGGATGCGCGCAACACTAACCCGAAGAGGGAGCCGCCACAGCTTCTGCGGGGAGTAGGAGACGTCATCGCGCTGAAAGCGCGATGACGTCTCCTACTCGGCAAAAGTCGGCAGAAGCGGGAAATATGATTCCCGCTCTGCTGACTGACAGCTGGGAGGGCGGAGTAAAGTTCTCCGCCTCTCTCAGCTGTTTTCAGCATTTTCAGCTGATCGGCTGAGCGGAGGGAGGGGGGACAAAGGGCGGCATACTCCGGGCATCATGACCACCTAAAATAGCTTAGGTGGTCATGTTGCTTAGAGTATCCCTTTAATCTAAGCGTAAACCTTCATAGAGTCCCACAGACCCAAGAAAACCATCCCAGCAGTGGCCATTGTTTGAATTTCCCTCTGAATCGACAAACTTTATTGTGGTTGCAACAACAGTAAATAACAAGGATTAATAATGAATAACCTGCTTTGTGATTTACTGAACCCTAACCAAGAAAATTCATCTCCACGTTGAAAAAAATCTTAAAGGTTGTAAAAAAAAAAAATTGAGTAGTGAAGAACGTTTGGGTCATGGCTGCGCTGACCTGAAATTCACTGGGGATCATGCAATTCATTATGGTTTTATTGACTTATTTTCTAAGGCACCTATATGTTTGTTTTTTGCTCTTTGGAGACTATAAAGCTTCCACAGCTAATTTAATGGGCGACTTGGGGTCATGATCCATCCGTCCTCTCCCTCCCTCACTTTTCCAGACCCTTTCCTTTAATTCATTGTATACAGGATTCCTGTCTTCTTTTCCCAGATCTTTATCCTCATTCGACTCTTGCTTCTCATCTTCTTACCCATTTTATAGTGTGCCGCCAGGAGGGATTAACCTACTAGGTAGACATCTGGCCGTGCCATTTGATGTTTTTTGTTCTAATCACTTCTTCTAATACCCTTCTAGAACCCTTGTTGCACAATGTATTGATCCTATACAACTTTACATTACTGTGTGGCATATATAGTGCACGGATTTCTAACATAAGCACCTATTTCACTGCTGAGATATTGATTTTTTTTTTTATGTGTGTACATGCTGACATGTCCATGTAGGTCATTACAACATATGCCATGGTTTAAAAAAAATAAATAAAAAAAAAAAATGAACCTGTACGGTTTCCACTGTAAAACAAATGACATTAATATTCTGTCCTGTAACGGGGCTTTTATAAAAGGTATTCATGGGTGGGTTACAGTTGTGTATGACTCTCTGGCTTTTCCCTCTATCTAGGTCAAGCTATTGTATTCCTGCAGGTGAATTTGTTCTGGGTTTTTACTCTGAAACCATATTGTAAATCGAGGGAACAAAAAAAGAAATAAAAGGGAAAAGGCTGCAATAACTCCACGGTCACCCTTGGAGCTCTGGATAATCAGTTACCAGGCATGCTGAGTTTTAATATACCTTCCCTAGGCCTGGCATGTTTGCTCTGCATATTGCCGCTATGCCTACTGTGCTTGTTGTCTGTGTGAGTCTAGCCCAGAGCTGTCGTCGGCTCCAGAGGAGAAAGAGCCTTTGGTAAATTAAGGGACTAAAGCACTAGAAACATCCTCAGTATTGACACCCAGCATGCATCTCTTGAATGAGCGCTGAGAGATGGAAGAACACAAGACAGAAGACGCAGCCACACAGGGTCATTCAGAGAGCGTGAAAAGCAGGAGAATGACTGGAGAATGGAAAATTCTAGGTCAAAATAGCCGATTTGGAAAGTGAGATGAATGGGAGAATTTTTCTGGTTTGGCTATTTTGACTTCGAATTTTCACTTCTCCAGTCATTCTCCTGCTTTTCACCGCTCTCTGAATAACCCTGTTAATCTCCTTTATTTGTAACTGATACCAGTCTGTGCGCTGGATTAAAATCACTACTTGTAATAATTTACTCGTAATGCCATAATTATTTTATAGGCACTAAATAGTTTACCTTTACACATGGTTGGTGGAATTTGTGTTTTTCCTGTGAGGATTTTTTTTTTTTTTTTTAATAATTACTAATATGACCCTCTATTTTAGAATTTTGAAGAAAAGGAGACTGGTATAATCTGTATTCCCTTTTTATCACATTTTAACATTTCTTCTATTTTGATATTTCGTGCTCCTGGTGGTTTTTGAGTGCCCCGTGCCATTGCAACAGTTGTATTCTTTAATTCTCTGCATGCCCACTGTTTTAAGGAGGAATTTGTACTGGGTATGGGGATGGCATGCCGGTAGTAGTGGAGAGCATATATGGCATGGCTACACTGCGCATGGTGCGCCTGATGCATACAATGGGCGTTCAGCATGGCATACCTTGAACATTTTCTCCCTGTGCTTATTGAGGAATGTCCTCTGTTGTCTCCAGAAATGGCACATTTGTTAAAAACCCTGGATGTTGGGAGAATAGTTAAAACGTGTTAGTCTCTCCAAATCAAAGCCTGGTTAGAGGCTCATGATGTGTGTAGCCAAGGTTTACGTTCCCATTTTTGAGTAGGATAAAGGATTTACTTTGTTCAGGAGTGGTTTAATAATTACCCCCCTTTTTTTTTTATCTCTCTCCACATTCCCCTTCCCTTTCAGTTTAGAGGAGGGATTTTAGTCTCTAGCCACCCATATTTTGTTAATCTACAACTCTCACAACTCTCTGACCCTCTATTCCATTCAGAGATTTCTGGGGCTTTTTGTATCATATCATTAAAATCTGGGTAGATGGAGATTGACATCCCTGGCCAAGAGTGCTCAATTAAAGGGACACTACCACATACATAAACTGTAACTAGATTACTTGTTTATTACATTACAAACATAGCCACTTTTATAAAACCTGTGCTGCTGTTTTATTTTGTTTTATTTTGTTGCATGTAAAAAGGAAAAATAGATTTAGGTGTTTTTTTATCTCCGGGTTTCCATTTTGTGGATCCTTACAATGATGCAACATTTACCAAAATCTGTGCAAAAGGTTTACTTTGTAGCTGTGTTCTATCTTATACGGTATTTAAAAGTTAATGAAGTAGAGGAGGGAATGTTCTTCGTTATGGCAGCTGGGGGTAGATTGTGTTCTCCATGGTACTCAAGATAAGATATGGCAGATGAATGAAATAACACATGGAGCTTAAAACACTGCTAATCAACTCCTTTGGATACATCCCACACAATACAATGATGACCCAGGACATACTTGAAAACGAGAGAAATCTCCACGTATCCTTGCCAGTAAAATACTTTATAAATCAAGATTTGAGTCAGTGATCCACCCATAGACTTAATTCTATGGCCAAATCCACCCACTGAGGAGCAAGTGATGTAAAGATACCATGGGGGGCAGTTTACAACACAAAATGGATAAACGAGAAAAACTGATAAAGCACATGTAAGATATTGGCAACGTAAAAGAAATTTCATTTTTTGGTTGTAGTGGCCCTTTAATCTATGGCTAGTCATTTTATTGAAACCCAGTAGCTCTGGTATGATCCCTCGAGTCCTGACCTGTATGTGAAAGCTGGTGGGTCCCAAGGTTCTAAATCTTGAAGATCACTGGACGTGCAAAATGGGGCTTTGTTGGAAAGTTCTCTGAACATACAAAATTGGGTTTGAGGCATCTGTATTCAGAAATGTGCTTATTGATCTTAATAACAAAAAAACGACAGCACCCCTTTTTCACCCTCTATTTCTTATTTTTAATTTGTATTTCCTTTGTAAAGATTGTATTTAAAAAGCAATAGTGTTTAAGATGTTTTACACCTAATATGAACAGTATAATGAAATAAGAAATCCTTGATTGGTGGATTTCTTGAACCTGTGATTGTCATCACCAGACTTTGTTTCTCTGGGTTTGGGTTGTACTGCTGTTAATGTCTTTGCTCACTGCTAGCAGTAGTCTTTTTACTATTCTGCTTCCCTAAGCAAAGCTGTGAGGCGTGGGTGCTTTAGACTATCTGAAGTCTGTATTTGACCAGTACTCACTTGATGAAGTTCAGCAGATAGCTTCAACTCAGCAAAACTGACACGTAGAAAGATGAATCCAGTTGAAGAGTTTAATGATCAGACTGACAATCTTGTTACTGTACGGCTTTGCAGGTAAAAAGACTTTACTTTGTCTAGCAGTGAGAACAGAATGGCTGCTGTGTAACCAGGAAGTAACAAACAACAAGACCTTGAGCAGAGGGTTGGGAACTAACTGATACAGAAAAGCTAGGGAAACCCAGAAGGGACAAAATAGCTATGATATCAATAGCATGTGAGCAGCAAAGGCAGATACAACACAAAACAGAAAAATATACAATAAAACATGGGGCATGACAGGTTGTGTTCTTGTAAGATACTGACACACATGCTAGTTTACTGTCCAACACATGAAACGCCAACACATTCCACAGCGCTGTGCAATGGGTAAGGACGGGACAATTCTACAATACGCAAAGGAGACAGGTCAGTATTCCTGCCAACAGATAGAGGACATGAGGGCCCTATTCCTGTGGGAACTTATAGTCTAGATCGGTGAGTGGCTGAGAAACAGGAGGAGAGGACTGCAGTGATGAGTTGTAAATGCAGGGAGCGGTCAGGAGTGGTTTTGGGTCCGTCGGATGTCTTGTTGCGGAGTTAGGTGGTAGGCTTCCCTAAACAGAAGGGTCTTTAGGGAATGTTTAAATGAAGCCAGATTGGGGACAGTCTATATTGCGAGGAAGCGCATTCCATACGGTCTGCGCGGCACGAAAAAAGTCCTGCAGACTGGCATGTGAAGAGGTAATGATGAAGGATGCCAGGACATTGTTGGATCTTAGGGGGCGGCTTGGGTGTATCTGGTGACTAGTGAGGACAGGTAGTGAGGGGCGGTGTTAGTGAGGGTTTTGTAGGTCACTGTGAGTAGTTTGAATTTGATTCTGCTGTGGATGGGGAGCCAGTGTAGGGATTCGCAGAGACCGAGCGACAGGTGAGATGGATAAGCCGGGCTGATGTGCTTAGGATGGACTGCAGGGAGGAGAGGCGGGAGATAGGAAGGGCAATCAGGAGGTTGTTGTAGTAGTCCAGGCGGGCAATAACAAGAGATGGATAAGTTGCTTGGTGGTGTTGACAGAAATGGAAAAAATTTGGCAATATTACAAAGGTGATTGGATATAGAATCTGAAGGAAAGACTGGAGTCAAGAGTGACTCAGAGGCAGCGGACGTGGGCTGAAGGAAGGATAGTGACACCGTCAACAATTGTAGAAAAATAAGATCTATCTATCATATATCTCTGCTAAAATTCGTCATATATACATAAATATAGTAGATTTGAGTGTGTGTTTGTGTTAAATGCAAGATTGTAGTTGCTAATTGGAGACAGGAATCCTGGTGCATTCCCACACTTCTTTCATTAGGACTTGACCCCTGCACCTGGTCCTCTGCCATCTTCAAGCTATTTTAGCTTCCTTGTATTGGTTGAGGAAATATTTGTTTCAATTTCGTGTCAGGTACCACTTTTGTTTTCTTTCCAGAATATAATATTCTCAACAATTAGATTTGAAATTGCCAATGCCTCACTACCCATTGTTTCATGGAGGCGAGGATTGAGAATGCAATAAAAATGAAAGAATTCACAAGCACGGTCCTGTCAAATCGAGGAGTAGGCCGTTCGAAGCCGTGTACAATCATTTGGTTTCGCTGCGTTTCTTGGAATTAATATGCTTAATATTGCATTTTATTTCTCGTGGATTTCATTTAAAATGACATTATAAATCATAACTTAATCCAACTGCGCAATTTCATAGCGATGGTTTGTCATCCCTGAAATAAACATTCTAATTGCAGGCTAAATTAAAATACTTTGCTTCGATAGATACTATTTATTTAAATGTACTGAAAACGGGATATTTCTTCACAATTATAAAATAATTAAATTATGAATAATACTGAGCTAAAATGTATCCTTTATGAAATTTAAGGGGCTATGGATAGGAAAAGCTAGGCTTTTTTTTTTCAATTCTTATACCTGTATATATTTTAATATAAGGCTCAATATATACGAAGATATATATATATTAAGCATTATTTATTAAAATATATATTAAAGGGGCGCTCTACATAAAAACTGACGACAGCCTACTTTTTGCCCTTAAATATTTGGGCATATGCTGCTGACAGCATATGCCCAATTATTTTTTTAATCTGTGTTTTAGTTTAGCTGAAAATACTCCCTCAGTGCTTGTTTCTCCTCTTCCCCAGCTCACGGTTTAAAGTGCGGTAGTCACTGTAGGTATCAAATGCAATTTGCACACACTCAAATTGCACATTGCTTGGAAAGTGAGTATTTTGTACACAAATTCCATAGTGTCTGCAAAAAACGATGGATTGGAGCTGCACGTGTAGAACCAATCCATTGGCTGCCCTCTCTCTGAATGCTCATTGCTGTGGTGTCACGGATCCCCCTTGGGTCAATGATACTGTACCCAGTATACTATCTACCCCTCCGATCCTTGGATGGTCTGTAACGCTAACTACCTTCAGGGAACAGATCTTGTAGCACCCAGCGAGGGTTAACAGACACCAGAATAGGAGGACACTCTTAGCCCAGGTAGCAGAGGTCTTCTCGCCAGGAGAGATGGTCAACCTTATACCCTGAGTGACACTCAGAGCAGGGTTGTCAGGAATAACCGGGACAGTACACAAAGCAGGGTTCTCTGAAATAGCCAGGTCAGTACAAATAGAGGGTTCGTAAACAAAAGCCAAGGTCATACACAGAGAGGGTTCAATAAAGATAGCCAGAGTCATACACGTGAATAGAAAATCGCAGGAAGCACTGAGGGAAACAAAATCAAGTCCGGGCAATGAATCTGCTCGAGCTGACTGATTTTTAAATCTGGCGGCGCCGTGTCATTATGCAGCCCCGCCCCCTAACCACCCACGTGACCACCGCAAGCCCTGTACATCACTCGGGATCCGGCCAGTGAGCAGCGAGGACGGTGCTGCCGGGCACCAGGTCACTTCCCAGGCATTGGACATGACATGTGGGCATTCTGAGTGAGGATGATGTCAGCATGCAGAGCATGTTTCACTTCCGCTGCACTTCAATTTCTGCCAAATGGAACAGGAGGGATTGGGATAAGGGGGTCACTCAACACAGCCTGACCTTTTTACAAAGCTTAAGTTATCAGGGTGTGTTGAGTGTCCCTTTCAGCATAAGAAACAGGGCACAACACATACATGACATAAAATGTCACTATAACGGTTTCTGAAAGAAAATATGAAAATGTTTTTGAAGGCTCCACTTTGGCAGGTCTGAGACCTGGTGGGCCTGGTTGTGACCGTTTGCAGATCTGGTTATGCCCACACCCTCAAAAGTAAGTCATGTCATCCACGTTGCACCATGATGACAGAGCAGCCAATCAGGGCTGCTCACACAAGTGCTTGAGTGCTTGTGTTTGAGCTTTAACCTCCCTGGCGGTCTAATTTTTGCAAAAAATTTTGCAAAAGTGTTTCAATTTTTTTGGAAAGGAAATGTGTTGTTTTTATATAGTAAGCCTGTATTCTGTAGGAATAACTCACTGAAATCCATGCAAGCAAGAGTCTAGTAAACACACGGAGTCAGAGAAGGTTTGAAACATGAAATAATAATTTATTAGCCCACAAATAATTATCTAAAATAATGGAAATAAATTATATTCAATAAAATAATGAAACCAAAAACATGCTTCTGGATCTGGGCAGGCACCAGCGAAACTTGTATTGCAAAGCCTTATTACATTTTAGAAATAATTTTTATTCGCCTTTTATTACAGTACAGCTGCTTTGAGAATAAATACTCTTTTTTTTTTTTTTTTGGTACCCCCTGTCCTGTATTACTTTGGCAAAGGAGTGTACATCTGGACAGGAATCCCAGCACCCACTGCACAGCAAAGTTTATTGAAAAAAATGTTTTTACTGTATTTTTTTTTTTATTAATTTGGCGCCTGGTCCCGCCCCCTACGTCGTGTGACTCGCAGGGAGCAAAACCAGGAAGCAAAGTCGCCGGCTGCCGCAATCACACTGCAGTGACTGCAGAGACGGCGAGGGACCGAAGAATGCGGTGAGTATGTATACAGCCCGAGTGTGGCTCGGGGTTACCGATCTCGGTAGCAAAATTTAACCCTGAGTCACACTTGGGAATACCGCCAGACAGGTTAAGGCCGGGGTCACAAGGTCGCAATAAGTGCGTCCGTTGTGACCCCTCCTACCAGTGTCCGTTGTAACGTGATGACTTCTCGACTGGGAGGGCCATACTGTGTAACGTACGTGCTAGTATCACACGTTACAATGGGCGTGCAGTTTTCCTCACTGTGGACCCGCTTCAAGGGACATTGGACGGGTCTACAAAGAGCGATCCTCCATAGGAGGCTCGCACTTTGCATGTTAGTGCTCTCAGCCCTACAATCAGTGAGGTGGTCACGCGGGCATCCGAGCAGAAAGAACTTCTTTTACTATTTCATCACCCTGTGTTATCAAGCAGGTGCCCTTGGCACATTTGGTCATTCTAAAAACTGGGTGACAACTAAGAGAAAACTGTACATTACACAATTAAATCATGTGACTTTGCGGGTCAAATATATAACTTTATTGTCATCTCTACATAACTAACTCATTAATTGAGCAAGGCCCTTAAGATTTTTATTTGTCGCTTTGTGGCCGGGGGGTGGGGGGTTATGATGGATTGCTCTCTTCATTTCTTTTGTTTCTGTCAGAGCGTTCAGAAGTAAAGCCCACATGCTCACTGCACTTGTTCTACATGGAATCCCTTGAGGGGTGGGTTTTTCATTGAAGTTATTGTATATATTGTAGTGTAAAACGTCTGTATCTAAAGAGGCAATTAACAACTGAAACCACTGCTGCATTATGGGTTGTGGCCCATTTCTCAGTGAACCATAGGACCTCACAAGACCGGTGTTAGGCAGTCTGCTTTCTTCCTTCCTCTCATTCTCCATCACTGATAAATTTGCTTTGTAATCTGCAAGGATATCAGACCTCAATCCACCCAACTTCCTTCTGAGGAAATTAGCATCTGGAGGATCCAATTTAAACAAAAGCTAAGAGGCTGCACATTAGGAAGGACCCAATAAAGCCATGTAGGAAATGAATGGGAGTCTTGGAATAAGTGTTAATGTTTGCTTGAATGAATCACTCTTCGCGTTATTCTCCCATCCTTTTTGTTTCCCTCATACATTAGAGTACATCAGTATAGTTATGTTCCAGTTAGAAATGGGCAGAGTATGATTGCCTGTGTATTGCAAACCCTTCCTATTCAGCCTCCTCTGCTTCTTTGCATGTTTGATTTTTGAGAAATGGTGCATATAATAATGCAAAGGACATACTTGAAAACGAGAGAAATCTCAATGTATCCTTCCTCGTAAAATCCTTTATAAATAAATAAATTTGAAAATTTTCTAGATAATAAAATCTACCTATCCTAGTGTTCTTGGGACCAATACCTGGCTTCAAATAGGAGCCTGTCCTTCACGCACTGGTTGTCCCTTTCCACCATGACAGTTCTTCAAAGTGCACTGATGTCTGTCAATCAGCATCCACCAAACATGCTTTCCCAGGCTTGGATCCAGACAGGACAAGTGTTCAGCCTGCCGACTCATAATTTAAGCCACTGCTATGCATGCCAATTGTTCTCCCTAGGCAGCTGGTAAGGGGACAGATGGAAGGTAGGTACAGACAATTAAGCTGGAGGCTCTGTCGGAAATATTTATCTGTCTCTGGACATCTCTGTATCTGTGTTTCATTGTCCTTGTGACTCTGTCAGTGTGTGTCTCTGTGTGCTTCAGTCTGTGTTGGTCAGGGTCTTTGGCTGTGTCTCTCTGTGACTGTGCCTGTCTTTGAGGGTCTTCGTTGAGCTGTATGTGTGTAACTTGACAGTGCCCGTATTTATCGGTCAATGTTTCTATGCATGTCTAAGGGGTGTCTGTCAATGTTTCTGTGTACCTGTGGGAATGTTTAAACTGTCTGACAGTGAGTAGATGGCAAAATAGGTTTTTTCCTACGGTGACTGAAATCCTTGCACCACACATCCCTTCAAAAAGTGGCAATGGCTAGGCAAAACGTGGCAACCATAGACTGACTGCACGATACCTTCACTGAACCCTTTTTTGAGGTCTAGGATTTATTTTGTTCACTTGTGTTCTGAGTTGTGTTTAGGGTTTTGTTTTTTTGACACCGTTTACTTGCACCATGCTACTACTGGTGCATTCCCTTCAAAGTGGTTTGCTTTTTTATTTAAAATGTATTCTCTACTTTTGCATTGACAATGTTACACATGCATGAGTTTGAGCATTTGATGAAAGCACCAGTACCAAAACTTGGTTCTCTGTCTGGGCACCATGAAAACAATACAGTGCTCGTGTGACCATACCCTGTCTGCTACATTGCAGCAGGAACCAGAGACATCTGGTTGTGAAGGTTCACAAATGTTGTAATATTTGACCTTGCATGTGTATATTTGCTTCTTTGTTTTTGTTTGACTCTGAATTAGTTTAAATTGACTTTACAGGTTACTTGGGTTTATTGTTCTGTTCTATGTCCCACTTTACTGGTTTTCTTTAAAAGAGGAGAAAAAAATACGAAAGGGTTCCGGAGCTCTCTCCTTTTGGCGACCTCAATTCGCCGACCCTGCGGTGAAATCAACATTCACTACAGGGTCCCGAAGGGATCCGCCAAACGCAGCCGATCAACCAGCTGATATGCTGCCGACGACCCGCCGAACAGACCATTGAATGTCGCCAAAAAAAGCCAATCAGCAGCCGAACGCTATTGAAATAAGCCGACCAGCCACCGAATGGGGGGAAAAAAAAATGCAATTTTTGAAAGGCGTTTAAAAAATGATAATGCATGAAAATGCCTGGAAATAATATATAAGATCATATGAACAACAATTAAAAGGTCTCTTACAGAATGAAAAAAAACACCATTTAAAAAAAATCGGAATCAAAAATTTCACCGGCAATATCCATGAAAATGCCCAAAAAATTATAAAAAATACTTTTTTGCTGCAAATGAAATGAATAAACGGTTGAATAAATAAAATATAAAAATGGGGATTTTTTTTTACATTGAAACCTAATGGGATTCGCCCTTCACTGCGGAAGACGTGTGGGGAACGTCATCTGCTAACGGGGCTTTCCCTCATTATACTCACCTCTCCCGGCGCACTGAAGTCATTGCGACAGGTGCGAAGAGGTCAGACCCCTCTCTCTCCCGATCGTGAGGAGATTAAAGTAAAAGAAAGGCACTGTTGGAAAGGGCAGAGTCCAGCTGCCTAGGGATTTCCCTATGGAGATAGGTGGAAGATAGAAGAGGTCCTTTGGACCTCCGTGTCTCCCGATCTCTGGCAGCTTTGAGGTTAATTTGTGGTATCTTTGGAAAGGACAGAGCATTGCCTTCCCAATGATACAAAACATGACCATGTTAAAAGTAAAGAAAAAAATAAATAAATGAATGAAAAATAATTTTAAAAATGATAAAAATGTGTTTTTTGTTGTAATTAATGCAGCACTATTGTTCACATTTCAATTATAATGTGAACAATGATGCCGCACTGACGTTTATTTCTTGGTTTTAGCTAAAAATCACGTCCTTTTTCCGAAAAATAACAGGTTCCCAGTTCTAATTTTTTTAACAAGCGTACCCCATAGAATATAGAACCGCAAAGGCTCGGATGATAAATGTGTAAAAAAATAATTTTACACGCTGTAGATGATTGAAATTTTAATGCAAATTCACATTTTTTTTACAGCATTCTGTCAGGGCATGACCTATACATATAATAATGATATATTCTGAATCTGCCGAGTCTGTAAGAAAAAAAAGGCTATAGAATTTGTCTGGGTCGTATATAATAAAACGTGACTTCAAATCGCATTTAAACATGAGCAAAACCCATAAAAATTTGCTCCGAACACCTGTTAAACCTGTTGTCGAAAAGCCCAGATTTTCGGTGCTTTTGTTCAACTTTTCGTTGCTGTTCGGTGTTCTTTGAATAGATTAACCATTACTTCTCTATGGGGAATTATACTGCTGTCAAATTGCACTGTATTTTGCTGGCACTTCGCCAATATTTGGCGAATTGCTAGCTTTCTGAATAGCCAAATTGCTACGAAAATGCACCATTGGTGCAATTCGGTGGCAAATTCGGCTCACTTTGAATAACCTCTATAGTTTTGATTCATGATTCCCCCTGAAAGAATAAAGCTGAAATATCTGTTAAGAAATCTCTAGGGGAATGAATTGTATCAGGGCTATTCAGAGAGAGGTGAAAACCTTGAATTGCCAGGAGACTGAACAATCTAGACCGAATAGCCAATTTGGAAAGTGAGATAAATGGGAGAATTTTTCTGGTTTGACTATTTTGACCTAGAATTTTCAATTCCCCAGTCATTCTCAAGGTTTTCACCTCTTTCTGAATAACCCTGTATGTCTTGGGATTGTGTACAGAAGCTAAATCATTCAGCATTTTTCATTCTGATTTAAATGATTTTGCAGGCTGAAAAAGTAGCCTTGTAATAGATGGAGCTGTTTTTTTTTTCTTCATAATAACTTTATTGATGTTGATCTATTTACCTGTATGCTTGTCTAACTAGCAATATTCTGCTTATCTGTCAGTCCAGCCATTTATTTGACGGACTGTCTGTCTGCATGCATGTCTGTCCATTTCTTTCACGTTGACATCTGTTTGACTTGAACTGCCAGTGTCATCCCATACAGCGAGTATACCCTTTCTTCCAGGGCCTTCACAGTTATCCATGTTGTAATCCCTTTGCTTTTTACTTAAGTAGGGCTTTAAAAAAAAATTCAAAGTTGCGATCTCCATATATTTGATACCAGCAAATTTTTAAGATTCTACAAATGTGCCCCTGGAGCTTCATAGTAACACAATCTTCATTTAAATAAAATGCCTTACATGCGAATTTCCCTTGGTGGTTACAATGCCAGTATGTAGCTTTAGTAATGAAATTCAATAAATCCAAGTAAAGTCAGAGAAATAAAATATGAGACCACTGAGAATAGGTACTTTTATATGCAGGTTACAAGAATTCTTTGCTCCTATCATGTCTCACTCCTCTTTGCATATGCCCATTTATCACAAGGTGGAAATTATATTATTTTTATTGTTTTACCAGTTAATATTGACTCTACTTTGTATATGTGGCACGAGATTACACCGAATTGTCATTCTACCAGAACGTTGACTGAGTTGACTGAGAGTATGTGTGTGTATATATATATATATATATTATACAGATCTCAGAAGTGAGTACACCCTCACATTTTCGTAAATATTTTATTATATCTTTTCATGTGACTCACTGAAGAAATTACACTTTGTTACAATGTAAAGTAGTGAGTGTACAGCTTGTATAACAGTGTAAATTTGCTGTCCCCTCAAAACAACTCCACATACAGTCATTAATGTCTAAACCACTGGCAGCAAAAGTGAGTACACCCCTAAGTAAAAATGTCCAAATTGGGCCCAAAGTGTCAATATTTTGTGTGGCCACCATTATTTCCAGCACTGTCTTAACCCTCTTGAGCCAGATTGGCACTGAGCAAGAACGGAACTGGACGGGCGTGGAGCGTCCTCCACGCTGGGGGGGGGGGATCTCCGGGACACTCAACACACGTCCGCACAGTGCTGGGGCCTACAGGATACTGGAAGCACTTGGTGCTCAGAGTAGGCACGTGCTAAGCAGCTAAAGCTCCGGTATCCACTTGAACCCTGATGCTTGCCCTAAGCGGGGCTAGCTGAAAAATAAAAACGAAGACACTATACTCTGCACTCGTGTGTCTGTATATTGTTACGGGTTAAAGTCCAATCCATACTAAATGGCTTTTTAAATTATTTTTTTTTAGCAAAGATCAGGTAGAAACATAGAAAAATGTTGGCAGATAAGAACCTTTCGGCCCATCTAGTCTGCCCAATTACATGGATACTTTACCTAGATTTATCTTTTGTTTAGGATAGCCTTATGCCTATCCCATGCTTGCTTAAATTCAATTACTGTTTTGGCCTCTACCACTTCAACTGGAAGGCTGTTCCATGTATCCACCACCCTCTCAGTAAAATAATGCTTCCTGATGTTACTTTTAAACCTTTGCCCCTCTAATCTAAGACTATGTCCTCTTGTTTTGCTACTTTGTTTCCTTTTAAATATACTCCCTTCCTCTACCTTGTGGATTCCCTTTACGTATTTAAATGTTTCTATCATATCTCCTCTGTCTCGTCTTTTTTCCAAGCTGTACATGTTAAGATCATTAAGCCTTTCCTGGTAACTTTTCTCCTTCAAGCCGTACACCATTTTAGTAGCCCTTCTCTGAACTCTCTCTAAGATGTCTATATCCTTCTGGAGATACGGTCTCCAGTACTGCACACAGTACTCCAAGTGAGGTCTCACCAGGTATATGCAACATTCAAACCTGTAACTGATACAAACGCATTCCAGATAGGGGGAGTTGGAAAAGACCAAGGTGACCCACACAGTAACTGATAAACCTAGACCATAATGATACCAAGAACAACAGTATTCCTACATATCGCAAACGACACAACCTGCGCCTATTATCCTAGGTACAGGGTGACTTCAACATAGAGTGCAGGGAATAATATAGAATTTCAGGCCTGCACCTGCCAAATACATCTCTAAGCCCATGTACCCTCAAAGTGATGCACGTCACAGCTGGTAATAGATGCATACACACATTGCATACATTTATTAGATATGCATTAAAATTATGATGTTTTGGCATAGCAGAGCATTTATCATTCTTGATAAAGGCAATGCTGAACTGAAACATCCTTTTTTTTTTTTTTCCTTTTTAGGCAGGCGTCTGATGAACGCAGTGATCACGTCCGTGTTGCCGCACAGTTTAACGTCCGTCATGGCATAGAATCATGAGCAATAGAGACGAAGTACGTTCTCACCGAACTGCGCACGCACAACGCACGTGGCAAACGGACGCAAGTTAGGCAAGAACGTAAAACCGCTAGACTGACGTGCAGAGTGCACCACGTCCGCGTAGCGTTCTGTGTGAGTGATGAGATGCCAGACGCAGTGCATTTGCGACGTCCAGCTCCTTGACGCACAGAATGGCTTTTCATATCCTTTTCAAAGTTTATCATTTTTCAGATTAATTTTGTTTCCCATAATTCCCTTTTTTTCTACGTCCGTCAACAAAAACGGACCATGTGGTGTCTACAGTATCTTCTGTCAGAACGTCCGTCCGTTATGCACGCACGTAGAGTGCGCTCAGACTGCGTTCGTATGACATTAGCCTTAGGCATATATAATAAACGTCATTTTTAAAGAAGCTCTTGAGTGTATCTACAGTTGTGTTCAAAATTATTCAACCCCCACTGAAATTGAGTGTTTTGGCCAGTTTGACATTGATTTTGATCATTCAGTCATCTTGCTTACAATTAAATCAAAGAGGCACGTGTAGGTCAGACAAATATAACATAACATTTATAATGAAATAACCACAAATGTCTTTTCTGTGCTCACATCATTATCAGTTTTATTCAACCCCCAAGTGACATTCAATCTTAGTACTTAGTACAACATCCTTTTACAGTTATAACAGCTTTTAAACGTGAAGCATAGCTTGACACAAGTGTCTTGCAGCGATCTACGGGTATCTTCGCCCATTCGTCATGGGCAAAAGCCTCCAGTTCAGTCACATTCTTAGGCTTGCGCACTGCAACTGCTTTCTTTAAGTCCCACCAGAGGTTCTCAATCGGATTTAAGTCAGGTGACTGCGATGGCCACTCCAAAATGTTCCAGCCTTTAATCTGCAACCAAGCTCTAGTGGACTTGGAGGTATGCTTGGGATCATTGTCCTGTTGAAAGTCCAACGTCTCCCAAGCCTCAGGTTTGTGACGGACTGCATCACATTGTCATCCAATATCTCCTGGTACTGAAGAGAATTCATGGTACCTTGCACACGCTGAAGCTTCCCTGTACCTGCAGAAGCAAAACAGCCCCAAAGCATGATTGACCCCCCGCCATGCTTCACAGTAGGCAAGGTGTTCTTTTCTTCATAGGCCTTGTTCTTCCTCCTCCAAACATAGCGTTGATCCATGGGCCCAAACAGTTCTAATTTTGTTTCATCAGTCCACAGAACACTATCCCAAAACTTCTGTGGTTTGTCCACATGACTTTTGGCATACTGCACTCGACTCTTCTTATTCTTTGGAGACAGCAAGGGGGTGCGCCTGGGAGTTCTGGCATGGAGGCCTTCATTACGCAGTGTGCGCCGTATTGTCTGAGCTGAAACTTCAGTACCCACATCTGACAAATCTTTTCTCAGTTCCTCAGCAGTCACACTGGGACTTTTCTCCACTCTACGCTTCAGGTAGCGCACAGCAGTCCAAGTCAGCATCTTCTTTCTGCCACGACCAGGTAGCGTTTCAACAGTGCCCTTTGCCTTGAATTTGCGAACGATGCTTCCTATGGTCTCTCTTGGTATGTTTAACATCTTTGCAATCTTCTTATAGCCATTGCCCTTCCTGTGAAGAGTTATCACCTCTTCTCTTGTCTTCCTGGACCATTCTCTTGACTTCACCATGTTTGTAACCACACCAGTAAATGTCTAGAAGGAGCTGAGTATCACAGTCATTTTAAAGCTGCCTAATTGGTGCTTATTATGCTTTATTGCTGCTCTGTGACATCCACAGGTGTTTTCAATACCTGATTGAAAACACTTGAATGAACCTCTGTTCTTCAGAGTGGTAGTCTTTAAGGGGTTGAATAATTGTGTCAATGAAGAATTCACAAAAGAAACATTTACTACTGTATTACAAAACCAATTGATGTCATTTTAGTTGCATATGGTTCTTTAAAAAGTCCTTGTAGGATTTCATTCTGAATACAATTACAAATGTACACTAAATTCCCTAAAAACCTTTACAGCATTGGGGGTTGAATAATTTTGAACACAACTGTATATGGAGAAATACACATCGCATGAGGATTAGGTAACGAGGCTGAATACTTTCAATGTTTATTTTTTATTTATATATACTGTATATCAGAAACTTTTGAACAGCTACAGAATTTACACAGACTGATAGACACACCGTAATAGAAAATGTGAACACATAGGGAAGTGTTTATTGAAACATCTGTCATAGCACTTGGTTTTGGAGTTAACCTCATTATTTTCTACCCCTGGATATCCTAACGTAAAGTCTTAAAGAAAAAAAAATCACTAATGTCAATTTCCTGCTCTCGGTTTGCATAGAAATTGTAATACTGACATCCTCATGGTTTGGTACCTGCATAAAAATTTGTGATCCATTTCAACTCAACAGTGGGGGGGAAAGCAATAAAACATAATAAAAGTATTTTCAATTTTGCTATACATTTATCCTTCAAAAAATAAAATAAATCTGCTTATTATGAGCTGTAAACGTCTTCTACTTGGCCACTTATAAAACATAGAACTATAACTCCCTGCTTTTCCCGGATACAAGCTGAAGAAGCCACATCATAGATGGCGAAACACGTTCTGGTTTATCAGTGTGTTTTTTTTAATGGTTATTTTACAATTTTTTTGGTTTGATCCTAATCTTTTTTTGCCTGCTGTCATCTGGAGATAAGGTAACCCCGTTACCTGAAATCTGGAGATGAGGTTTAGTGGGATTTTCCCTAAAAAAAAAAAATATACGATAATATTAGAGCCATTGAAGGCTCCACCCTGTGTAAGTACACATTTAGCCACCCTTCTATATTACTTGTAGAGATATATGCAGTATTTTGCTAGGGGTTACATAAGATGGAGATTTACAGAGGATAGAATGTTATTGGGTACCTGAGAATAGTGAAGAAGAAACCCAGAGACCCATTCCACCTAGAGCTGGTGTGAGGCTCATTGAACTGTGAGTGGAACCATAGAAATATACTGCCGCTTGACCACTGTTACAATATATACTACACTATATTGGATCATTTTTTTTTCTTTTATTTCCATTTTATGTATACACTGTGAGGAGATATTTGGCTCCAAAAGTGCGCATAATTATGTATGTAATGTATAGTATCTATTTTCTTCACCTCCTTTACGATCACGTGGTAATTGGCGCTGTACCTCTTTTGATAAATTGGACAGACTTTCAGCAAAATCCTAGATTATTTATTGGAAAGCAGTCACATGACTTTAAATAAAAGTATCAGTACTCAGTATCGGTGAGTACCTGAAAAAAAAGTATTGGTGCTCGTCCTCGTCTTTAAAATAATGGTATCGTTGCATCCCTAATGGCTTCACTATTAAACCAGATTGCTTTACATTTACTCCTCCAGTACTTTGTATAGGAAGCATTAATGCAAGGGCTGTTGGTACCTGCTAGAAGCTGCCAATTTTGTTAATGCGAGAGCGTCTTTAAATCTTTCCACTACCAAATGAATTGTGCGACCGCTTTCTGTATATTTGCTTTGTATAGGAAGTACAAATCTAGTGTTTGTTATTGGCTCCCAATAGCTGGTGATAAAGGGATACTGTAGGCTTAAAACAGGAGTGGGTAAGAAATGGACGGGTTAAACATTAATCCCTCTTCTGTTTTAACCATTTAATTTCCTTCAAACCTTACTTGAATCCAGCACGCACTGATCACCCTCCGATCTCTGCAGGATGTGACATGCTTCCAGCTCAGCACATCATCTGACTACAGAAGGGCTGAATGCTCCAGCCAATCCAGCGACTCTCAAAGCAGGAAGGCTTTGATACCTTTGGATAACTCTAGTTCCCATAGGTTTCCAAGCCCTGAGACCTGAGGTTCTGGGCAGGGCTATGACCCTGCATTTGGATGACTGAATCAGCCCTCCAAGCCCCCTCACAATTGAAGGACATGGAGAACAGATTGTGTCAGCCTACTGTACAGTAAACGACCCGGAAAAAATGCAAGATTGCATTCATGTAAATCTCAGCAGTGATTTGTATTATTACTGGCTGCCGGCCAGCGCATATAAGAGCCTGGCAGCTAGTAAAGTGACTATTTATGTATTGGGGTGGGGCGCAAAAATTCTAAGAACTCACACTAACAGGGTTATTCAGAGAGAGGTGAAAACCAGAAGAATTGGCAGGAGAAAGAACAATTTAGACCAAATAGCCGATTTGGAAAGTGAGATAAATGGGAGAATGTTTCTGGTTTGGCTATTTTGACCTCGAATTTTCACTTCCCCAGTCATTCTCCTGGTTTTCACCTCTCTGAATAACCATACAAATATATATATCTTTTTGTGTCCGTAATGCTGGCTTGACCTGAATATGGCCTGGAATTTTAGGAAAGGTACTCTGCGTTCATGTTTAATATGTTGGTTGAACTGAAGATTCCTGTGCAGTTGCAATTGGAAAATAATGCAACGTAATACGTGAACCTTTGTGTGGGCGAGCAATGCAATTAATGGAGGGTGTTTTATTTTATGATACATGTAGAAAGCATATGTATGACTATGAACCTGGTTCCCATTTAGCTTTCTTATCTGAAGACCTGCTTTGAGGATAAAGGATGAAAATTTTGATTGTGAATCATTTTGCTGCCTCTCACTATTGATGCAATGCGCAGCACTGCCATTTTTATCTCGGAAACTGTCACTGGGAAGATTAAATGAGGCCACTTTCTCAGATTTCTTGTCACTAGCCGCAGGTAATGCTTTATGTCAGAGGAAGCACTTTGATCTGCCCGGCAGCATTAAGGAAGCCCCTGTCAGTATAAAAATAGCCCACTTGGAATAGATCTTTAATCACACATGTGCACCTTTAAAATGGTGTAACCCAGCGTAGATTTGCAACTGGCAGGGTAGGTTTTTATTCTCACTCTGCATTGTTAGGTCTGTGAAATAATTTAGCTGTGGGATTGCAGATTTTGAGCCCTTTTTTACTTTTTGGTAGTGGTATTTAGAGACGCAATAAATTTTTTGTCCACTTAATTGTAGGGCTGCAACTAATTGTTTAGTTGGCCTATTTTTTTTTCTTCGATTAATCGATTTATAAGATAATAAAAACATTTCATTTTTTGTTTGCTTAACCCTTTCGCTGCTGAGCCTTTTCCCACCTCTGTGCTGAGCTCATTTTTACCGGTTTCGTTCATCATGTTTAAATGCGATTTGAAGTCACATTTTCTTATACAACCCAGACATTATATATATTGTTCTTTCCGGGAGACTCGGCAGATTCATAATATGTCATTATTACATGTATACGTTATGTCCTGTCTGTATATTATAACAAAAAATGCAATACAATTTGAATCTTCCATAATTTACAACGTGTAAAGTGTTTTTTTTCCACATTTTAACATGCGAGCGTTTGCGGTTATATTTTCTATGGGGTGCGCTTGTTAAAAAAATTAGAAACAGGGAATCGTTACTTTTTTTGGGGAAAATTGCGTGTTTTTTAGCAAACGCCCCCCATAGAAAAAAATCGTTAGTGCAGCATCATTGTTAACATTATAATTGAAATGGGAAAAATATTGCTGCACTAATAAAACAAAAACAAAAAAGTTTTTCTATTTTTTTTTTTTTTACATTATACATGGCCATGGACACTCTGGCCGTTCCAATGATATCAAACATTAACCCCTAGCTGTCACGGATCAGGAGATAGGGGGTTCATTGGAACACCTATCTCCTGATCCGTGACAGCAAGGGGTTATATCGAAACTGGCGCAATGACACCAGTCGTTAGGGGGATATCCCGGAAGCTTGACCGACATCCAAGATGCCGGCCAGCACCGGGAGGGGACCGCGATACGGCACATGTTAGCGCCATATCGCAATCCAGCCCCCTAGGGGTTAAAGACAGCCGCCGCCTGGAAGGGCAGGCCGTGCCCTTCCAAGCGGTAAATGTCTTTACCCGATGGCCCTCACGGACGCAATGGCGGGGGGGGGGGGTGCCTGAAATAGACGTCATCGCTCAGGCGCGATGATGTCTATCGTGCCCGCCGGGGTCCCGGAGGCTGGGCTGACATCGAGGATGTCAGCCCGCACCAGGGGGGCAGCCGCGATCGGCCGGAATCACCGCTGCAAAGGGAGGACACGCTCAGCGCGTCCTCCGCAGTGAAGTGGCCATGCGGCAGGACACGCTGAGCACGTCCTCCGCATGGAAAGGGTTAAAGGAACACTATGTAAAAATCAACACCTCCCTCCTCTCCGCATGCAAAGCGAGGGGAGGGGGCATTCCACACAGCCTGACCACCTTAATAAGCAAAAGTGGACATGGTGGGTAGAGTGTCCATTTAAAATAATTTCATAAACTGAGTGGAGGGACTGGAGGTGGGAAGGAGTGAGTTTTGGCAAGGAACCTGACCCCAGTGTGAGAGGGAGTGGGTTTGTGTAAGAGACCAGACCCAAGTTTGGGAGGGAGTTTGGGGGAAGGAACCAACCCAAAGGGAGACCCCGACCGGAGAGAGTGTGGCAGTGAGTGTGGGATGGTGGCACAGGACTACAGCTCCAAGTGAGCCTAAAACACAGCTCCTCCACCCTGTGGAAGTATCCCAGGGTCTGCGCTATAGTACTGCTACTGTCGTAAACTAAATAAAAATAAACTGATTGTGTCTGACATATACCTAGTAAAGCAGTGGCACATTTTCTCCAAGCAGCTCAGAAGTAGCATTTGAGGTTACTAACGTTCAACTCCCTCTGACTCTAAACAGTATGTTTTGCTCACACACAAACCGATTAATCGACCAACCGATTAATCAATAATGAAAATAGTTGTCAACTATTCTCATTATCGATTTTAGTTGTTGAATTGATTCGTTGTTTCAGCTGTACTTAATTTTAAATGTGGACCCGGGATTCTGGATTTGCCTGTGGACTCACGGCATGACAGGTAGTTGTCTCGTTTCCATGTCCTTGCTCCATCTTTAGGTGGGAATTTGATATCCATTCATCTATTCTGTTGTCAGTGCACTCATGCTTTTCCTATTTAAACTGTAATCAAGGACTCAGAAATATGTGTATTTTGTTTTAACTCACATGTTATATTCATTTAAAGGGATACTTGCTACCATTTACGTAATCTGTAACTAGATTACTTGTACATTACAAATAAAACCACCTTATAAAAACACACCCTTCTATGTTTTTTCTTTGACGTAATTGCATGTAAAAAGGAAACCAAAAATTAGGTATTTTATCTCCAGGTTCCATTTTGTGTATTTTTCCCATGATGCAACATTTACCAAAAGCTTTGCTGTTTGGCTCTTGAATATTTAATCTACAATATTTACCTGTTAACGAGGTGGAGGATGGAATGTTTAGATAACGTATCAGACGGTGTGTGGTATAGGCTACCTGAGATAAGAGATGACAGCTGAATGAGATATGACAGGGAGCTTAAAAGACTTCTACTCCCTAGTGATTTACTTTGAGTACATTCCACAAAATACAATGATGTGAGTTGGCTGCCTGACCCATAGACTCCATTCTGTGGCCAAAACCACAAAGTGAGGACCAAGGGAGGTAAAGATACGTTGGGGAGTTAACGACACAAAAGATCAAAATGCGTTCAGTTCCTCAGCCGCTGCAAGTGCTAAATTAGCCACTTGGCACTGAATGCCGTGCTACAGTTCAGCGCTCAGCACCTCTAACTTAGCACTTGCAGGTAAGTAGAGAGGTGCTGCAGAGTAGCTGAGTGTGACGTGGGAAAGCTGGCCGTCTCCACGGAGCAAATAATCCAATAAGGAAATGTTCAGTTTGAATTTTTGGTGGAACAAAACACCCAGTATTTATTGGAACATGGTAAGTATTAACACTAAAGTGGTAATAAAATGGACAACAGTGGATTTTGCAGAAACGGCACCTTTCATTAAGCAATCCTCCACCCTTTTGCTTCAGTTTCTCAGCAGCTGTTGAATTGCTACATTGCAGCAGTTCTATTTGAATATTGAAGAGGCCTCTGAGCTCAGAGCTTGCGTCACACAGGATCTGGGTGGGACTAAGACCCTGTACAAAGAGGGCTGAGTCGCGCCCCCCCCCCCATTTGGAAGAGGGAGCCGAGAGCTCACAGTAGCGTGACCTCTCCGATAACATTAAGTGGTCACAATGTGTAGAGTAGTGCTGTCAAACCCCGCCCCCCCCAGATGTTGTTGACCTATAATTCCCATGATTCTCTTGCAGTCTATTGCATTTATAGTATTCAAGGTAATTGTAAGCCATCATCTGAAGGACAGGACTTTGACAGTCTTGGTGTAGTGTCACTGTATGTCCGACCTGTTACTTTGAAATGAGCTTCATTGGTCCATGCCATCTGACCAAGTAACTTTTGGCTTCTGGTGACAATGCTATTATTTACATTGACAGGCCATGTCCCATCACTACCCCCCCCCCCGCCCATTCCATTCCTCTGAGACATAGTCAGGTGAGAAATATTGGGACATCAACACAATTCTAACATCTTTGGCTCTATACACCAGCACAATTGAGTTGGAATGAAACAAACACAATGCGCTTTAACTGCAGACTGTCAGCTTTAATTTGAGGGTATGTACATCCAACTCAGGTGAACGGTGTAGGACTTACAGCAGTTTGCAGATGTGCCTCCCACTTGTTAAGGGACCAAAGGTAATGGGACAGAATAATAATCATAAATCAAACTTTCCCTTCTTAATACTTGGTTGCAAATCCTTTGCAGTCAATCACAGCCTGAAGTCTGGAATGTATAGACATCACCAGACGCTGGGTTTCATCCCTGGTGAAGCTCTGCCAGGCCTCTACTGCAACTGTCTTCAGTTCCTGCTTTTTCTTGGGGCATTTTCCCTTCAGTTTTGTCTTCAGAAAGTGAAATGCATGCTCAATGGGATTCAGGTCAGGTGATTGACTTGGCCATTGCATAACATTCCACTTCTATCCCTTCAAAAACTCTTTGGTTGCTTTTGCAGTATGCTTTGGGTCATTGTCCATGTGCACTGTGAAGCGCCGTCCAATGAGTTCTGCAGCATTTGGCTGAATGTGAGCAGATAATATTGCCCGAAACACTTCAGAATTCATCCTTTTGTCAGCAGTCACATCATCAATAAATACAAGAGAACCAGTTCCATTGGCAGCCATACATGCCCACGCCATGACACTACCACCACCATGCTTCACTAAGGAGGTGGTATGCTTAGGATCATGAGCAGTTCCTTTCCTTTTCCATACTCTTCTCTTCCCATCACTCTGGTACAAGTTGATCTTGGTCTCCTCTGTCCATAGGATCTTGTTCCAGAACTGTGAAGGCTTTGTTAGGTGTTGTTTGGCAAACTCTAATCTGGCCTTCCTGTTTTTGAGGCTCACCAATGGTTTACATCTTGTGGTGAACCCTCTATATTCACTCTGGTGAAGTCTTCTCTTGATTGTTGACTTTGACACACATACACCTACCTCCTGGAGAATGTTCTTGATCTGGGCAACTGTTGTGAAGGGTGTTTACTTCACCAGGGAAAGAATTCTTCGGTCATCCACCACAGTTGTTTTCCATGGTCTCCTGGGTCTTTTGGTGTTGCTGAGCTCACCGGCACGTTCCTTCTTTTTGAGAATGTTCCAAACAGTTGTTTTGGCCACGCCTAATGTTCTTGCTATCTCTCTGATGGGTTTGTTTTGTTTCTTCAGCCGAATGATGGCTTGCTTCACTGATAGTGACAGCTCTTTGGATCTCCTCTTGAGAGTTGACAGCAACAGATTCCAAATGCAAATAGCACACTTGAAATGAACTCTGGGCCTTTTATCTGCACATTGTAATTGGGGTAATGAGGGAATATCACACACCTGGCCATGGAACAGCTGAGAAGCCGATTGTCTAATTACCTTTGGTCCCTTAACAAGTGGGAGGCACATCTGCAAACTGCTGTAAATCCTACACCGTTCACCTGAGCTGGATGTACATACCCTCAAATTAAAGCTGACAGTCTGCAGTTAAAGCACATTGTGTTTGTTTTCATTTCAACTCCATTGTGGTGGTGTGTAGAGCCAAAGATGTTAGAATTGTGTCAATGTCCCAATATTTCTGGACCTGACTGTATATCATTACAAGTATAGCAATCTCACAATATGATTTTAATTGTCTTTGCTTTAAGCCTATGAATGGGATAATCACCTCTCAAGAAAATCTTGCAAAGTCTCCCTCATAATCCTTGTGATTTAATCTATTGTATTTTGTAATCCGTTATGAGAGCAAAGGCTTATTTTATCTGTTCGTTCCTTAAAGGTGAATGGCATCTGTAATAATATGCAAACCTTGTGTATTACATATCTGACCGCACAGGTATTAAAGCACAGGGTAATGCTCTTTTATTTGGATGGAATAATGGCTATGATATATATGCCCTGTGGTGTTCAGTGTTGGTTTCCTGCAGCATGATATTCCGTTTGCAGTGATCAGCCACAACAATTAAACTGCCTGCCTAATATCCTGTAGGTTCCCCTTGGGCTGACTGGACAGCTTTGATCTATTCAGACACAGACTCCACATAACCTTTTGAACTTATCGTTTTACCTGGCTCCAAGACTTTAGCTCAAAATCCTTTAAATCCTGCAAGTTGTGAGGTGAGGCTTCCATGTATCATATTTGTTGTTCCAGTACATCCCACAGATGCTAAATCTGATTGAGATCTGTGGAGTTTGGAGGCAAAGGTGACACCTTGAAATCTTTGTCATGTTCCTCAAAACATTTCTGAACAATTTTTTTTTCCACTGACAGGGTGCATTATCTTTCTGAAAGCGGTCACTACCTTGAGAGAACCCAACGGCCATGAAGGACTGTATGGGGTCGGCAACATTTTGTTTTTTTAATATCTTGCATTTTATTAGTATTATTGTATTTCTGTAACGACTGTAACATTTCAATGTTCTTGAACCCAGGACATACTTGAAAACGAGAGAAATCTCAATATATCCTTCCTGGTAAAATACTTTATAAATAAATAAATAAATAACAGTTCCTAAGTAGGTGGTACATGTCAAGTGTATTCTGACACCTTTCTATCATGGCCAGCATTACGTATTTCAGCAATTTCTGCTACAGTAGCTCTTCTATGGGATCGGAGCAGACTGGCTAGCCTTCACTCCGCACGTGCATCAACGTGCTTTGAGCGCCCATGACCCTGACACCGGTTCACTGGTTGTCCTTCCTTGCACCACTTCTGGTAGGTAGTAACCACTGCATACCAGGAACACCCCACAAGACTTAGCGATTTGGAGATGCTCTGACCCAGTCCTCTAGCCATTACTATTTAGCCATTGTCAAATTACTTGCCTGTTTTTTCAGCTTCCAACGCATGAGATTCTAGAACCGGCTACTTGGTGCCTAATATACAGTATATCTCACCCCTTGACAAGTGCGAATCTAACAATATAATCAATATTCTTCACTTGCCAGTGTTTTTAGTGTTGTGGGTGATCAGTGAATGGTCATTAATTGGTAAGAAAAGCAATCTATTGCCCACCTTTAACCTCCCTGGCGGTCTATTTTATTTAGAAAATTCTTGTCTGAAAACTGTCAATTATTTTTTTTCTTGCCACCCCCAGCGGTATCTCTAATGTGGCTCGGGGTGAAATTCCTATGTTGGAAGCGGTAACCCCGAGCAACACTCGGGATGCCGCTGGATACATCGCCTCTCCCTGCGCTGCCTCCTCCGGCGATCGCGTCCTCATTACTTCCTGGTTTCCTCCTCACGAGAAGGAATCCAGGAAGTTTGAGGGCATGATCGCCGGAGGAGACTTTCTGGGATCATCGAGGGAGCGCAGGGAGAAGTGTTGTATACAGCCCGAGTGTGCGTCGGGGTTACCGCTCTCAGCGGTCAAATTTAACCTCGAGACACACTCGGGAACACCGCCAGGGAGGTTAAGTTGGTTTCATAGATAACTTATTATATACTTGTAAACTCTAGCTTGTGTTTCTCTAATTGAAGCCAAAAATGTCAAACGTTTTTTAAAAAAAATTCAAACTGCCTTATTAAATTTTCATTATGTCCTAGATTCTGCTCTTTTCCTTAATCCTTAATAGTTTTCCTTAATTTTCTGTTTAGTGAATACTTTTTATGTAGGCATTTGTTACCTCTGCATCTTTCATTGATTAACCTATACAATTATCCCAGCCATTTCAATTGATCACCTTGGATAGGTGGCTCATCAATGGACAAGGCTAGATTGCATCCATGAAGGAAAGAGCAGAGATTTTACATTTTATGTAGAAGGCACTGGTGAACTCAGTAGTTCAAGTAAAGGTTAGTTCAATAATTTAATCTGAAAATGGAAGGGCAAGCTGACCCACTCTCTGGCTCCCCTCTACCATTTTTAGCTTTCAGTATCTTTAAATAAAATGGTCATGTTGTCTAGAGTGTTAAACCTATGTTTAACCTTTTAGGCTGGGGATAGCAAACGCATTTTTAACGTGCGTTTAGGCGCATTTAATCACGGCAGCAGTAGCAGCAAATGACGGGCAATGACGGCCTATATACGAAGTACGGCCACACGAAAGTTCGGCCGCGCAGCGCAAGCGGCTAACGAACGCATTTTTTCGAGAACGTCGAACCGCTAGTACTGACGTACAGAGTGCGCTGCGCCCGCATAGCGGCGTGTGTGCGTGATCAGGAGACGACAGACGCTGCTCATGTCCGGCCAACATAACATCCAGACACCCAAAGTTTCCTGGTTTGGATCCGTAAAAAATCACACACGAAAATGCGCATCGTATGACCGCTATCACGCATTCCATGAAAAAATACGTCAATGCGTTTGGACGCACTTTTTTACTGTCGCTGCAAATAATGCGCTCGTTTGACCCTAGCCTAAAGCACACCTTCCGTTTGCAATGTTTTATTCAGGTCCGTACGCTCTTAAAGTGACCCCAGTTAAGTTCAGATTTACTTTTAATGTGATAGCTCTTCAAGCAGATGATATTAGATTGATCACTAAAGTCGATGTGACATCTGATTGTTGGTGAGCTCAGAGTGCAACTTCCATCCCCAGGTGCCACGAACATTTTGTCGATGGACATTGAATTATAGAAGGCAGTCCTGTGAGATTGCCTGATTGGTGGTATGTAGTGATATCGACTTCTGTCAGCAGCCGGAGTCAGAGGCTGCAGAAAGCAAGGGACCTGCCTGCAAGGTGGGCTCATTTTCTCACTTGCCACTTGTGTTGGCATGGACCTCTGTGCAATGAAGGGGAGTGCCAAATGTGGTGGAGGAAGCACGTTTAAAAGGGCTTTTTATAACATCGACATATATGTAGCAATTTGGCTGCCATAAGGTGTTGATGACGTTTAAATTGGGACTCCATTCTGGCATTTTTTCGGGGAGGGATCGGGAACCTCAACCTGCATCGGCCGATACTGAATACCACTTCGAAAACTGTGATCGGGACAGGGGCGGACTGAGCCATCGGGCACTGCCAGAGGGCCCCGATTGGGGGGGGGTGGCCCGGATTGGCCCTGCAGTCCAGGGCAGGGGCTCTGTGATACGCTTATACACACTGCACATTACTGTGAGTTTTATTGCTCTGGAGCTCTGTGATACGCTCATACACACTGCACATTACTGTGAGATTTATTGCTGTGGAGCTCTGTGATACGCTCATGCACACTGCACATTACTGTGAGATTTATTGCTGTGGAGCTCTGTGATACGCTCTGTAACGGCTCAGCTACCCTGCAGGGGTAGCTCCGTCTGCGGCGCCGAGTCTTGCTGGAGAGCTTAGCCGGGTAGCGAGCTAGCAAGGTGGGAGCGAGATTGGCAGAGGTCCCTGGATGGTCTGGAAGCGAAGGATTCAGTGATTATGCCCTCCCAAATACTCGTCGAGATGCAGTATAGGTTGTAGGTAAATCAGAGTGTATTTAGAATGGGAACAGACAGTGCTTATATACAAAATACAGCCATGCACATTCAGACTTCCCGCCCACCCCAACAGTTCTGATTGGTTGGTTCCAAGACCATTGCAGGCTTCTTTCAGGTCCTCTTCAGTCTTCACTTTGGTCCACTGGTTGTATGCAGATGAAGTCTTGACCCCACAGTGACCACATACAGTGATTTACATAACCCATTGTAAAGGGAATCAGATAGTGGGTGGCTGAGACAATGTGACTCCCAACCTTTTCAGACAGGTAAACAGATACCCAAAGAGAAAGTACTTTTGCATAATCCACAAATTACTCAAACCTATTGTACATTCTATACAAAGGAAAGCATTTGCCACTAGTGGCAGGTAGTATCTTTAAAAAAACCACATTTAACTAAAATATAAGTCTATTTAAAACTAAAAATGAGCAATTGACAATACATTTAAAACCATACAATATAACTGAGCATAAAGTATATTGGAGTTTGAAGCGTGGTGCGCTACGTCAGTGACGGATACATTGTAGCACGCATGTACTCCGTGGTTACTAGCAGGATGGTGCTGGGGAAAAACATGATTAATTAGAAGTCTAGCAACAGTTTTACACTAAATCTAACAAAGGAAATTAGTTCCTATAAATAAAGGGTAAACAAAATATAACAAAATAAGAATGAAATTAAACTAAATAAGTCCTGTGGCGGCCGATCCGTCACATAGCTCCCCCAGTCCCAGGATGGCAGACCCGGTGAGACCCTCTACGGGTCTGCCTGGGGATGTCCAGGTACAAGTGTCTTTAAAAAGTCTCAAGTTTGGGTTGCTGGGGCAATGCTTTGCCAACCCCCGATACTCTTCGGTCCATAGTCTGTAGGGAGGAGGCTGGCCCCCGGGCTTCTCCAACTGCCCCCTTGGCCTGGACCGGTGTCCGACGGACCATACAGACACCCGGGGCTGGTACCCTGCCATGGGGAAAAAAACGGCCCTGGTGGGACGTTGAGGGCTCTGTCCCGATGCCAGCTCTGCTGCTGGGTTGGGGAACCGCTCCCCCATACATAAATTATCCTCTTCACACACTGAAGAGCCAGCTGATGCAAGTGGTGAATCCAGGCAAACTGCCCCACATCTCCTGGGCTCCGTGGAAAGGACCGCAGCCTCTTCCTTGGTGGGCCATGACATTGTCGCTAGCTCCTCCACCCATCCCTGAGCAGGAGCACTCCATTGGGACTCTGGGTCTCCTGGTGAGCCCTCGGCCCATCTGCCTGGGTGGGCCTCAATCTCACCCATTGTGTTCCAGTTCTCCTCTTTCCACAGTGGACCGCTGTCCTGACGGCTCTCGTTGGTGGAGACCGCAGTCCCATCCACTGGTGCACTTCCACTGACCTTGGTAGGTGTCCGAAGCACTTGGTCACTCTGCTCCGCTGCAGGTTCTGCAGGAACGGTATTTGCTGAGTCCTCTGTCTTTTCCCCGGACGACATGCTGCGCTGCGGCTGCAGGATAGTCACCTCCTCTGTAGCAGTTGAGGCCTGGGATGCGTTCTGCAGCTGGGGAGAGGGGCCGACTGCCTCCTCACCCTGGTGCTCCGAACCAGCAGAAGATCCTGAAAGTAGGTTGGCACCACCGGGTTCTGTTGGCAGCTCTTCTGCCATGTCCATCGGGGTGAGAGCGAGCGGGGGAGCGTCCTCAATCTCCTGTATCCCTGCTCCAGCTCCCACTCTTGGGTGGCTAGCCAGTCCAGATCACTGCTCAGCCCGAGGTCGTCAAGGTGCTCACATTCCCGAAAGTCCCGGATCTCTTCCCATCTCAGTTTAGCTGTACTGCCAAAGGAGGGGTCATCCTGGAGAGCGTCAAATATTAATCCTGGGCCGCCGTAGTCATAGTCGTCCGTAGGATCTTTCCTCTCCAACTTTGGACACAGGTTGGCAGCATACCATTCCAGTGCCCGGTACCCGTCCTCCAGCCATAGCTTCGTCTGGATCAGGTTCTCCAGTTGGGACAGTCTTTCTACCTGGGGTTGCACTCCTAGGAATGGCACCCGCAGGTCCCACAGTCTCAAGTATTTCTCACTCAAGGTAGGAAGACTCTTTCCAAGGTAGTCCTGTTCAAGCTGTAGGACGTCCCTCCAGAGCTGCTGCCGTGCCGAGTCATTATGCCACAACACCTCCTGGCCGAAACCTGGATCACTGTGCTGGTCAGGCGCTTCCATTCCTTGGTCCCAGAACTCCTCTTCCATGACTGCAGGGAGTATCTCCTGGGGCGCTGTAGATTCCTCGAGCTGGTACCGCAACTCGGCCACTCTGAGCTGACTGACCCCTGCCAAAATGATAGCGATCACATCCGCCGGGGGGTTGACTCCGAACAGGGCCAGCTTCCATTGTACCTCCCGGCGCCATTCTGTGGATTCTGAGTCCTCGTGGAGGGCCAGACTTGCCTGTTCATCCTCCATCAGGTCCTTGGTGAGGGCAGCCTTTGGCTTACCGCTGACCGCTTTATCCCTGGCTTTGAGAAGTTCCTTGAGGACCGTGCGCTTCCAGCCGTCGTAGCGCTGAGCAATACGGGGTGAACGGCTGTAGGACGGTGTAGCAATCTCTCGAATCCCCGGGTGTCTGAGACCGGGGTCAAGCCAGCGGCTGTATTTCCCCCTGCTGGGCTGGTCTCAAAATCTCCCCAGGTGATGTGCTGCTCCAGGCGCTCGGCGGTTGTGGTGCCCGAGACCGGGGTCAAGCCAGCGGCTATATTTCCCCCTGCTTGTCTGGTCTCGGCGATCCCACCGCTTGCCACCAATGTAACAGCTCAGCTACCCTGCAGGGGTAGCTCCGTCTGCGGCGCCGAGTCTTGCTGGAGAGCTTAGCCGGGTAGCGAGCTAGCAAGGTGGGAGCGAGATTGGCAGAGGTCCCTGGATGGTCTGGAAGCGAAGGATTCAGTGATTATGCCCTCCCAAATACTCGTCGAGACGCAGTATAGGTTGTAGGTAAATCAGAGTGTATTTAGAATGGGAACAGACAGTGCTTATCTATAAAATACAGCCATGCACATTCAGACTTCCCGCCCACCCCAACAGTTCTGATTGGTTGGTTCCAAGACCATTGCAGGCTTCTTTCAGGTCCTCTTCAGTCTTCACTTTGGTCCACTGGTTGTATGCAGATGAAGTCTTGACCCCACAGTGACCACATACAGTGATTTACATAACCCATTGTAAAGGGAATCAGATAGTGGGTGGCTGAGACAATGTGACTCCTAACCTTTTCAGGCAGGTAAACAGATAACAGATATCCAAAGAGAAAGCACTTTTGCATAATCCACAAATTACTCAAACCTATTATACATTCTATACAAAGGAAAGCATTTGCCACTAGCGGCAGGTAGTATCTTTTAAAAAAACACATTTAACTAAAATATAAGTCTATTTAAAACTAAAAATAAGCAATTGACAATACATTTAAAACCATACAATATAACTGAGCATAAAGTATATTGGAGTTTGAAGCGTGGTGCGCTACGTCAGTGACGGATACATTGTAGCACGCATGTACTCCGTGGTTACTAGCAGGATGGTGCTGGGGAAAAACATGATTAATTAGAAGTCTAGCAACAGTTTTACACTAAATCTAACAAAGGAAATTAGTTCCTATAAATAAAGGGTAAACAAAATATAACAAAATAAGAATGAAATTAAACTAAATAAATCCTGTGGCTGCCGATCCGTCACACGCTCATACACACTGCACATTATTGTGACGTTTATTGCTGTAGAGCTCTGTAATGTGCAGTGTGTCAGTAATGTACAGTATCTTTTAAAGCAGTGGTTCTCAACCTGTGGACCTTCAGGACCCACAATTGTCTTTGTTCATTAAGTCGCGACCCAAAATTAATTGAATTTCTGAAACCTTTATTCCACAAAGCAACGTGTGTAACATTCTACAATGTATGCACTTTGTAAACAATTTTGTAAACAAACAGGGATTATTTCCAAAATGGATAGTGCAATAATCACAGAACTAGTGAAAACGAAAGTGCCTTTGAGGCAAAAACCCAATAAAATAAACTGTAATTGAAACCTATGAAATTAATTAGAATTTATGGGAAAACTGGGGATGCTTCTTGCTCTTAAAAAGTGTTGCAAAGTCTGGGGTAATGGTAAGCAAAGCAACTCTAATTTAAATCACTACTGAATGAATAATAAAATATTATATTATAAAAAACTTAAACTCACCTGCTCCTCACTCCCCAGCCGTCCATCTCTGCCACTGCACACATTATTTCTTCACAGCAGCGGCAGCCTGCCCTCCCTGAACCTGCGCAATTTGCGTAGCTGTACGATATGCTAATCGTGTAAACTCAAGCTGGCCAAGAGATTAAGACTGCAGCGCGCGTCTGGCGCTGCCTACTTCTTGAACCTACACTCTTTAGTGCCTCAGAGAGGCACTGAGAGCAACGGAATAGCTTGGACCAATGGGAAAGCACCATTGGTGAAGGAGGTAGCCGCACCACCTGGGACCTACTGCTGCAGGTAAGATGCATTAGTGGGTCCCAGGCATTAGAGAGGCCTGGGGGCACTTGCCCCGCGACCCATTCTGCCCCTGGTCGCGACCCACTTTTGGGTCACGACCCACTACTTGAGAAACACTGTTTTAAAGTGATCGGCAGCTTCCTTAGTTTGTCACAGGGACTTTCTGTGCTGTGGTGCAGGCTTAGCTGCAATGAGTGGGTGATGGCTGCTGCAGCAGAGCGCTGGCCATCTGGAAGTCTCGAGGGGACGCAGTGGATTCCCCAATTCACATCTGGGTCCAAATGGATTTTTTTCTTTTTTACACAATTGTCAAGATTATTTTAATGAGTTAAGAAATAAATTCTTTATTACAATAATGCACATGTGGATGTTGTGTTGTATCGTTGGGGTTTGTGTGGATGCGGCACACGGGGGGGCCCCATGATCTCCAATTGCCCGGGGGCCCCATTAGTTGTCAGTCTGCCCCTGGATCGGGACGTCACTATTGTAAATCCTTATCAAATGAGCCACACAGGGTTAGTCAAAGAGATCCGAATGGCTGGAGAAAGGTAACTGAACGCTGAAAATCAGCGTTTGGTTACCTTTCTTGGCCATTCGGCTATTCAGAGAGCAGGCAATACGCCAAATCCTGGCGAATTGCCTGCACATTCGGTGCCTGTTCGAGGGCAGTGAAATCCCCATAAAAAAGCACTGCTTCGGCTATTCAGAGAACACAAACCAGCAGTGAAAGGTTCCCGAAATGCCCTACCATTCGGTGGTTTAATTTGACAGGTTTACTCAGGAGTATCCCATAGGCTTCAATGTTAAAAATATTCCCGTTTTAATTCAATATCTAATAAACCATTCATTATAAAATTCTGCAGTAAAGAGTCTCTTTATTTATAGATTTTTTTCGGATATTTTAAGCATTTTTTTTTTTAAAACTTCTTTTTTCTGTAACAGCCCTGTTATTATCATTCATTGGATCGCATACGTAAATTTCAGACATTTTCGCTCAGCGTTTCACTTTTCAAACATTCAAGCAAACTGTTTTGCTAATTTATTCACTGCCTTCTTCTGCGATGTCGGCTTTATCCGGAGGCTTCGCTGCGTGTGATCGGCTCTTGCTCGGGTTTTTCCGGCATCTTCGACGGGTTAATCCAGATGTTTTTACGGGTTTTCGGCGTGCATTCGCTGGGTTTTCGCCAGGATTTCGGCAGCTATTCCCTGCACTTCGATAGCCCCGTGGTGCTTGCTGAATACACCGCAGGGTCACCGAAATGGCAAAGCTGATTTGCACCAAATTGAAGAGAACGAAAAGTCACCGAACGTGCAGTGACTTTTCGATTCTCTTTGAATAACCCTGACAGTTTCAGCTTATCTCAGTTTTTCAGAATATCATGTAGGCCAATTTCACGTGGACTTTAACAGATTGGAGAGAGTAATTATTTTGTTTTTAAAATAGTCGGTGAAAGGGCAGTTAAGCGGAGGAACTTAGAAATGAATAAAGGCCCCCTCTCTGCTGTGAGAGGATCAATATATTTGTCGTGTGAGTGTATAATGGCGCTGCAAAGCCATAATTCTCCCTACAATGAGTAAATTACATTTATATTTACATAAATGATTGGTCATGAATATAAGTGACTAGGGCAGCACCAACCCTAAATATGTCCTTGATATCACTACATGGAGTGAAAGTGTGGTGTACCATTTAATACTTTCTGTACCAGCTTTAAGTCCGATTTTCTTTTATATTGTTGGCAGCCAGCCGGCATCATTACATTGTGTTTCCCTGTGGAGTTCTTGAGTGACCTTATACAGGAAAGATGCTGACATCCAGAGTGCAATGGTTAAAGCACTAACTCTGTGAAACTACCTAATTACTTCTGGTAAGGTAAAAGGTTTCCATCCCCCCCCCCTCTTCTCTTACTAAAATCTTAACCTCCCAGCAGAGAAATCTAATGGATCTCATCTTTTGTCTGTTTTTTTCCACCCCTTCCTCTCTATTTTTGTTCAAAGCAGAGAACCACGATTGAGGAAATTTTGAGTGCCTAACAACCTCGGAGCTGCCCAGGCCCTCGCATCTCTCAGCACGAGACACCATAATATACTTTCTAGAAGTAGCTAGTGTTACTTCTAACAGTAGCTTGAAAAGTCCACTGCAGGTGGCCAGAAAGTAAGCCATTAAGCTGGGAGGCTCATTTCATTACTTATGTCACAGCTCTTGAGCTTGCTTCAGCAGCTAAATGTGCATCACCACTGCGGCTGAAAAAAAGTCTGATGGTTTTTTATGCTTCGAGAGTCAAGTGTGCTGCATCATTATAGAGGCAATCATATTTCATATTTCTAGCCAAGACTCACTTGAAGCAGCAGTCATGTTTTGTCCCCCCCCCCCCTTTATATTCAAAGAAACTCTCCTGGCCAAAAACAACACACAAAAATTATGTTCTAACTAGAAACCCTTGCTAGAACCCATCCTGTTTTTTTTCTTTTTGCCTGCCATTTTTAAACTCCCATGTTATCCTGCTCTGCATTTCCTGCCAGGCTCTTCTAGTGACTTGCAGAAAGTAGCTGGACACCCAGCTGAAGACAAATCCGCATGTGTGTGACCTGCTTGTAGTCAATCCGTTTAAATCCATTTGAAAAGTGTTAAGTGATTTTGCTGAAACAAAATCACTTAACACCAGAGTTTAAAGTAACACTCTACTGAAAAGTAGAGTGTCCTTCTTTGTCCTTAAATAATTGAGCAGGGACTGCTGACAGTCTCTATTCAATTTTTTTAAAATTTTCTTTTACTTCGACCCAATTTGCTTACTCCTGAACGCAGAGGTCCCTGAGGCTTTTATTACGAAATTTGCCCTTCCTGCACTACTGCCGTAGAGTGGGAACCGCAAATTATGCAAAAGGGATTTTACATACACAAGTTCCATATTGCATGCATAGAATGATGAATCTGATCTACGCGCATCCATCGTGGCCTCTGAGACCGATCGTCTAGCGCAATTGGCCTCCGAGATAGTGACGTCGGCACGCCACCTGTGTGCCGATGCCACTAGTAACCGACAGCGAGAAAATTCTGATTCCCCGGTTGCTGGTGACACTGGTTGAGGTAGAGGAAACTTCTCAAATCCTGACCACTTCAAAAACATAAAGTTGTCAGGATATGTATAGTGTTCCTTTAAGAGGTGACATTCTTTGCAGAATGCTGGCTTGAGTCCAGAACGGCGAGCTGCATTGGAATACCTTTGCTGTTCTTGATTCAAGGACGAATGGTTCTTATACACAAGTATAGGAGCTGTCAATGTACAGTAAGGAGTTAATTTTGAGGACATGATACTGCATGGACAAATAGCAGCTGTAACCAACATCCATCTGGTAGTGCAACATAGGACTTAACACAGCTAAAATTGCAAATTTTTGTTGCTTAGATTGATATTATCATCTTTGTGCTCAGGACAGAGAAAGAAAACAAATCAAAATAAACAATATACCAGATTGTGAGTTCCTACGGGAATAGGGCCCTCAATTCCTCCTGTACTGTTTGTCAAATGTTGTTCAATGTATTGTAACCCTGTCTATACTGTGCCTACTGTACAGCGCTGCGGAATATGCTGGCACTTTATAAATAAAGAATAATAATAATAATAATAACAGGTAAAGGTAATTTTAGCTGTAGCAGTGTCCTAAAAATAATCCATGCTCATTTATTCATGTATCGGTGTTCAGTTTTCTTGTACCAGCCTTAAGTTCAAAATTTTCTTTCATTCATTACTCATTATATGCGGATATGTAATCAAAGCAATCTCACAGCAACATTTGTTTTATGGCAGGCAATAAAAATTTAAAAGCATTCATTTATTTAAATAGTATGTTAGCAGACATGAGTAAAAGTGGGCCTTTTATTCCAGCTTTATGTAAAGCAAAGCTTCCGGCTGAAAAGAACAACGAAACCTCAAAGCTAATTAATCATGAAGGATGTATCAAGTGTGATTGATTGTTAGAACTCCATAAATCAATTTTAAATAAGATGATATGTTTTCTTTTTGCCTCCAAGTACAGATACAACCATTAATCACCATTTTTTTTGTTCTTTTTATGAAAGGAAGAAAATGATTGGAACCGTTTTACATATAGCAAGGTCCCTCAATGATTCTTTTTTTTTCTGTATAATTATTTGTACCTTTTCAACAGTTTTGTTCGAATTCCAGAAGTGGTTTCATGTCAATTGTTTCCATTCTTCTATAAAGGCCTCTGTTATGGCTTAGTAAGTCAGAAATGCCAAAAGACTGAACATTACATAGCACCGTAGTGTCCAGGTACACTTTGCATTATCCCATCAGGTGATGGATATCCTATAGATCTTAAAGATCAATGCAATTTCTCATCCCTTGATGACATAGTGACTATATTTCCTACATATTTGTTTTCTGTTAATCTGTAGATTTCTTTTGTGTTAATATCTTGCGTTTAACAACTTTGTATTTCTGTAACAACTCAATGTTCTTGAACCCAGGACATACTTGAAACGAGAGAAATCTCAATGTATCCTTCCTGGTAAAATCCTTTATAAATAAATATTGCAGTTTGCATTCCCCCACAATCTAGTGCTGGTCGCTGCCATGTGTTGCCCTCTGTGGGTGGAATTAACTGGGGACCATCACGCAGCAATGAGCAATTGGCCCTCAGCAGTGACATTGAAGCGCTTCAGTCAGCGCGCCAAATGTTAATCGGTGCATAGAGTTAGCGGAGGGCAGTCCTGTAGGACGTCTCTCCATTCAGCTGCCCATTCCCCTGCAGCATGCCACAGTGATGTGAGGAAGAAAGAAAGTGTTTTCCTACATATCTGTTGCCAACAAAATGCTGAATTGTCTGATGGAAGGGATTCTCTGTCAAATGAGCCCAACGTGTGTTGGACATGACAAGGTCACTAACTTGCTGCTTTCCATTGCCAGCTCTATTACAAACGAGCCCCTCTGTAAGCAGCTCGACTTAAATGATGCCGACAACAAAAGCCATGAACTGATCTAAGGTAATCTCTCTTGGAGTCCACCAGTCTCCATGGAGAAGAGCGAGAAATAGTCCATATGGCGCATCAGTGAGATTAACAGGAGTGGATCTCACAAATATACATGACAGTGATCAAGAAAAAGTGCAGCAGTGTTTTTGCATTAACAGTGCAATAGTGAAAGTGAAACTAAATCCAACAATGTGTAAAAATTCAAACGTAGAGATACTTATGAAGTCAGCTGAATTCCCCAAGACGAGGGGTTATAAGGTCGACTTGATCTTCCTGAATAGAACCCTATTGGATATCCTCATCTTCAATCATGCTCGAAGGGGAAAAAAGGGGACACAAGAAAAAACAATGGTGTTAGAGCGTAGTAGAAAAGTGGCCCAAATATAGATATAATCAATCGTCGGACCACTCACATTTCTGTGAGCCTTAACAAATCCCGGCTCAAGGTACAATCGCCTCCGGCCACATAAAGGGTGGCACTGCCCTTCTTCCGTCCACCAATGGTAGCTAGGTAAATCAGACAGAGACGGGAGACCGCGCTCCCATAGCGTAATGCTGTAGGACAGCGTGGGATAATCTAGAGAAAAGAGATGCACTCACCAATTTAGGAGCCTCGTATTCACAGGCTCAGGGGTTATGACGTCAGGCACTACTAGGTGAATGCCCACAAACCTCTTTCTCTAGCAATCCAATGGGTATTGATGGTTTTCTGATGGATAGCAAAAGGAAGCAGAGAAGAACTGGCAAAAAAAGAATTAAAATAATAATAATGGATTTTATTAAAATATATCAATAAAAAATTTAATATAAGCAAATATATATTAAAATCGGGACACAGGGTCTTCTTGAAATGCGTTTCGGCTAAGCATAGCCTTCCTCAGTCGATATTGTCCATAAGTGTCCACAAATTGAAAGAGTTGGAGAGTTGCACGTGACCAGAGGGAGATGCGTGTATACACTAGGCAGGCGATTCCTACTTGACTGGAATAGCTGCTGAGCTTTTAAGTATAACCACCTCACCTCTTAGCATTGACGAGTGAGCAATTAATGTTGACAGGTAAAAATCAGCAGTTCTGATTGGACCTCAGATTACTGTGCCTAAGCTATCACCAAGGTGGCAGACAGGCCACTGAATATAGATTTAAAACACACTTGTATAATGTATGTGTTTTATTGAATGTCTAACATTTCTAAAAGGAGTTAGTTTTTCCTTACATTGCACGGACCTAAAGATAAAACCGGCTCTCCATCTGGACATTGTGAAATATGGACTTTTTCCCAAGGCACCCAGTCAATACTACGAGTTTATAGGAGAGTAATTACACAAAATGTTTAGGAATTCGGTGTGCGTGTGTGTTTTGTGTGTGTGTGTGTGTGTGGGCAATGAACCGCAAATAAGTGATTTTATTTTGTCTGGAACAATGCAGTTGAACCATGAACGTCCGTCTAATTGGCCTAGATAAATGTCCCACTAGAGACCTGTTTGGGTTTTTTGGCTTCATTCCTTTGTTTTCTGTTATTTTAGCCTCTGCGACTTGTGCTTTAGAATGGATTACGGTTTGAGAACAGCAGGTGAATTGATTAATGGTCTCTTTGTGGGAAAGGCAGATGTTTGAGGCTATAGTTGGTGTGCGCTGGCATGTTCCATTTGCTGTTCACAGCAAAGCGCTCACAACAAAAGGGTTATGATCCGATACAAGTCTGAATAGATATCCCTTGGTCACTTTTGGGAATAGTAGGACTATTTCTCCTTTGAGAATAACATAGAGTTTTATATATTAATATAATTTGTAACCAGACAAGTTCTAAATGTGATCAGGATCCTTTACACTAGTTATTTAACTTCCTATGCAGCTGTAATGACAAGGTGCCCTTTGTCTGAAATATCCCATCAGGGAATGATTCTCTTATTGGTCTTAAAGATTAATGTGATCGCTCATCCCTTGATGAATTATTGCAATTGGGCCTTGATCCAGGGTCAGGTACAGTCATGTTTCACCCTCCATGGGCAGAGCTAACTGGGGGCTGTCACGCAGTGATGTGCAATTGGCTCTCAGCAATGATATTGATGTGTTAATTTGTAAGTCAGCACTCCTAGAGTCAGGTGCACAGACTGAGGGGAGCATTATCCTGTAGGATTTGTATTTTGCCCGGCGCTGGCCCTCCGCCTGTAGCTTGCCATATGGACACAAGTGACAGCAAAACCTTGACAGGGAATAACTCTCCTTTTTCTATTCTATATTCTTTAAAAATTTCTGACTCCTATAAAGGGAGTGATTCCTTTTCAAATGAGCCTAGATGTTTTGGCATGACAGATGCACTTTAAACGTATCTCTTCAGAGTCATGTATTTATTTAAAGAATCTGTTTTTTTTAAATTATTTAGTAAAATAGATACAAAATCAAATTGCTTAACAAGCAATCTCTTAAGGTACAGTTACAGGATTTATAAAGCGCCAGCAAGTTCTTTAGCGCTGTACAATGGGTGAGACCGAATAACAAATATACATATAAGTTAAACACACAGAACAGCAGGAGAGAAGAGCCTGCTCAAGAGCTTACAATCGAAGACACAATCTAAGGTACAGTAGATGCCTACAGTATTAAGATCAGGTGTGGGAGCACAGCGACTTCTGTGTAGTATAGGACTGGTATAGGTGTGTGCAAATTGTGCCCATCAAAATAACACTATTAGTAATTACAAAGGCCAATTTCAAAATATTTTTTAAACTTGACTTTTAAATTGTGAGTTCCTACGGGAATAGGGCCCTCATCTCCTCCTGTACTGTTTGTCAAATGTTGTTCAATGTATTGTAACCCTGTCTATACTGTGCTTATTGTACAGCGCTGCGGAATATGCTGGCGCTTTATAAATAAAGAATAATAATAATAATAAATAGAAAGCAAAATGCTAAATCATCCTGAAATACCAATAATTTTATTTATGAGTATTTAAAGTCTGCTATATTTATTCAACATGTATGAAACCTGAACAGCCAGGGCTTCCAGTAATAACCTGTCTTTTGAAGCTCACGCTACATTGAATACCAAGGTCCATATGGGTCTACTCTGTAAATTGAGTAGAGCTCAATGTAAAAAATCTAATTGGAAAATATAAACTGAGATATAACTGTAGATTTTTTCCTTTTTGGACTGTGCTGGATGGAGTTTCAGGTGAATTGGCAACAGGATTTGAGCCTTGTAATGAGCTGGGAATTTTGAATAGGGATTCATTTTTGTGTGTATGGATGTATATATAATATATATGTATGTATATATATATATATATATATGTGTATATGTATATATAATGTATATATAATATATATATGTATATGTATATACGTATATGTATATATAATGTATATATGTATATGTATATATAATGTATATATGTATATGTATATATAATGTATATGTATATATAATGTATATGTATATATATGTATATATGTATATGTATATATATGTATATATGTATATGTATATATAATGTATATATGTATATGTATATATAATGTATATATATATGTATATATAATGTATATATGTATATATAATGTATATATGTATATGTATATATAATGTATATATGTATATATAATATATATATGTATATATATATATATGTATATATGTATATGTATATATAATATATATATGTATATGTATATATAATATATATATGTATATATATAATATATATATGTATATGTATATGTATGTTACGGGTAAAGCCCGAAGTGCGGTTAATCCTAGGATTATCCGGGTAATCCTGAAATTACCCAAAACCGCTGGGTAAAGCTGGAAAAAAATGAAAATTTCGGACTTTACCCGGGTAATCTTAAAACTAACCAACAGCCCTTGGGTAACGGTCTGGAAGAGCTGAAAAATCCGCACTTTACCCGGATAATGTGCAAGTCTGAAGCTTCACCTGGGTAATCTGAGGACTATCCACAGCTTCACCTGAGTAATCTGCAGAGCATCCAACCTCTCTTGGGTAACAGTGAATTTTGCTATTATCTATGGATATTATCAATGAAGATGGCAAAAGAAAAACATTAAAATGTATTAAGGATAGAATGAATATACAGAGTAACAGGATATGTTTCTTACGTGAATGTGAAAGAGTTACATGATCTTTATTATGTGTCATGTGCTCATATATCATTTATAAAAAATAATAACCATCAGGTTACTCTTTATATAATAAATAAATTTTCAGACAATTAATGCGCAGAGTAACCTTATGGTTATTTAGTGCGGTTTGTGACTGTGGATAAAATTTCATTAAAAATAACCAAAAACACTATTTTGTTGTCAGATAACCGTTTGCAGCTTTACCCGGGTAATTCTCGGAATTCAGTCAACTGTAACCTGCTGAAAACCCAAGAAAAGTGCAGTTCCCAGAGGCGTTTGGATACTTTGCGGTTTACCCGGATAAAGTCTGATGTTTCATTGCACATCACACTTTATCCAACAACACTAGGGTAATGTGCGAATTACCTGGTTAAAACAGTACAGAAAACCGGATTACCCAGAGGCCACTGGATACTTTGCAGATTACCCGGGTAAAGTCCGAAATGTCATTTCACTTCGGACTTTTGCTAATGACGCCTGGGTAATGTCAGGATTACCCGGGTAATTCTAGAATTAACTGCACTTTGGGCTTTAACCGTAACATATACATACATACATACATGTACTCCCAGTCTTATCCAACATAAAATGCTGAGTGCTACACAAAAGTAATAAAATAACAAGCCGCGCACTCACCAGAAGAAAAGGTATAAACTTAACTGGAACATCATCGATTATCAGTCTCTTGTGTGGGCTTTCTTCATCTATTTATTAATAAAACACATTACAAAATATATCTTCATTTAAGGCACCAAAAGTACATGTTCTACATTGGGGGGACATCAGGTTTTCAATACAGTTTGAGTCTTACAGTGGCAAGAAAAGTATGTGAACCCTTTTGGGATTACGTGGAGTTTTGCATGAATTGGTCATAAAATGTGCTCTGATCTTCATCTAAGTCACAACAATTTGAAAAACACAGTCTGCTTAAAATAATACAACACAAACATATATGTTTTCATGTGTTTATTGAACATAACCTGTAAACATTCACAGTGCAGGGTGGGAAAAGTATGTGAACCCCCTAGCCTAATGACTTCTCCAAGAGCTAATTGGAGCCAGGAGTGAGCTAACCTTGAGTCCAATCAGTGTGATATTATTGGATGTGTTGCTGAAAGCTGTCCTGCCCTTTAAAAACACACACCAGTTTTGGGTTTACTGATTTCAAGAAGCACTGCCTGATGTGAACTATGCCTCACAGAAAAGAGCTCTCAGAAGACCTACGATCAAGAATTGTTGGCTTGCATGAAGCTGGAAAGGGTTACAAAAGTATCTCCAAAAGCCTTGATGTTAATGTGTCCACGGTAAGACAGACTGTCTACAAATGGAGAAAGTTCAGCACTGTTGCTACTCTCCCTAGGCGTGGTCGTCCTGTAAAGATGACTGCAAGAGCACAGCGCAGAATGCTTAACGAGGTAAAGAAGAATCCTAGAGTGTCAGCTAAAGACTTACAGAAATCTCAGGCACATGCTAAAATTTTTGTTGACACATCTACAATAAGGAAAACATTAAACAAGAATGGAGTACATGGGAGGACACCACGGAGGAAGCCATTGCTGTCCAAAAAGAATATTGCAGCACGGTTGAAGTTTGCAAAAGAGCACCTGGATGTTCCACAGCACTACTGGCAAAATAGTCTGTGGACAGATGAAACCAAAATTGAGTTGTTTGGAAAAAACACACAACACTGTGTGGAGAAATAAAGGAACAGCACACCAACATCAAAACCTCATCCTCACTGTAAAACATGGTTTGGGGCTGCTTTGCTTCCTCAGGGCCTGGACGGATTGTTGTCATTGATGGAAAAATGAATTCCAGAGTTTAACAAGACATTTTGCAGGAAAACGTAAGACCATCTGTCCACCAACTGAAGCTCCGCAGAGGATGGGTGATGCAACAGGACAATGACCCAAAGCCTACAGGTAATTCAACAAAAGAATGGCTTCAACAAAACAAAATACCCCTTCTGGAGTGGCCCAGTCAGAGTACTGACCTCAACCCGATTGAAATGCTGTGGCATGACCTTAAGAGAGCGATTCACACCAGACATCCCAAGAATATTGCTACACTGAAACAGTTTTGTGAAGAGGAGTGGTCCAAAATTACTCCAGATCGTTTTGCAGGTCTGATCTGCAACTACTGGAAACGTTTGGTTGAGGTTATTGCTGCCAAAGGAGGGTCAACCAGTTATTAAGTACAAAGGTTCATACTTTTTCCACCCTGCACTGTGAATGTTTACATGTTCTGTTCAATAAAAACATGAAAACATATCATGTTTGTGTTGTATTATTTTAAGTAGACTGTGTTTTTCAAATAGTTGTGACTTACTTAGATTTTGCCAAAGCTTTCGACACAGTTCCACACAAAAGGTTACTATTTAAATTAAGAAAAATTGGTCTAGATGAAAATACTTGTTCTTGGATAGAAAACTGGCTAAAAGATAGGGTACAGAGAGTGGTCATAAATGGTACATTTTCAAGATGGACACCAGTGGTAAGCGGTGTCATTCAGGGGTCTGTTATAGGACCAATACTATTCAATTTATTTATACATGACTTTCAATGCCTATCTCAAGGTCCTTTATCAGTGTTTGCAGATGACACAAAACTAGGAAAGTAATACAATGTGAGCAGGATGTTACTTCGCTGCAGAGGGATTTAGATAGATTGGGGGACTGGGCATTTAAATGGCAGGTGAAATTTAATCTAGATAAATGCAAAGTTATGCACTGTGGAGTGAAGAACACACAAGTAATTTATACCCTAAATGGTACGGAGTTAGGGAAATCCAAGCAGGAGAAGGATTTGAGAATAATCATAGACTTCAAACTAAGTAACAATGTGCAATGTCAAACAGCAGCCACCAAGGCCAGCAAAGTATTTGCATGCATTAAAAGGGGAGTTCACTCACGGGATGAAAACATAATTTTGCCTCTGTATAAATCAATGGTCAGGCCGCACCTTGAATATGCCGTGCAATTTTGGGCACCGGTCTTAAAAAAAGATATTATAGCGCTAGAAAAAGTGCAGAGACGGGCAACTAAATTAATAAGGGGAATGGAAGGGTTAAGTTATGAGGAAAGACTAACAAGCTTAAACCTGTTTAGTTTAGAGAAACGGCGCCTTAGAGGGGATCTGATAACCTTATATAAATATATACGGGGCCATTATAAACCATTGTCTGATAACCTATTCATTAACAGGACTATACACAGGACAAGGGGTCATCCATTTAGACTGGAAGAAAGAAAATTTAGCTTAAAGCATGGAAAGGGTTATTTTACGGTGAGAACAATAAAGCTGTGGAATTCTCTGCCTGTTGAGGTGGTTGGGTCAGAGTCTGTACAGACTTTTAAAAAATGACTGGATGACTTCCTGCAGACACAGAATATTAAGGGTTATAATATTTAATATGTGGGTAAAAGCTTCTTGATCCAAGGAGAAATCTGACTGCCATTCTGAGGTCAAGAAGGAATTTTTTCCCAGTATGTTGCATATTGGCAAGCATTTCAGACTGGGTTTTTTGCCTTCTTTTGGATCAACAGCAGTAGGTTATGTGGGAGAGGCTGAACCCGATGGACGCATGTCTTTTTTCAGCCTATATAACTATGTAACTTAGATGATCAGAGCACATTTTATGACCAATTCATGCCAAACGCCACGTAATCCCAAAGGGTTCACATACGTTTTCTTGCCACTGTACTGATAGACTGTCTACTGTTGCGATATGGATTATTAGATGGTCATCTGAATTCTGAAGGAACAAAAACATTTGTGGCAAGAAGTTCTGAAATACTATACATTTCCATGGAAAGTAGAGTGCTTGCTACCTTTAGAATTTCAGCCCAGACTTACACTAAATATACCTGTGTGTGCTCCATCATGATTCGTGATTTGGTTGATTCCCAAATTCGAATGCAGATAATCTGCGTCACTGAGGAACATTGCTCTGCTTAATACACCATTGTAGGTTAACAGCCGATGCGGATGTTTCTCCTTCAGCTGACAAATTATTGTTGTTCTTGCTACCTTACCTTTTGGGGTCCTTTCAGTGTTTGTAAATAAAATGTTTTATGGGGAATCCATTAAACAGAATTTATTCTATTAAGCTATGTCAGACCAATATCTGCCCACATTTCAATTTATTGTATCGATGGGAGATTACAAATATATATATAGAGTGAAAAGTAAACTAATAAATCATTTCTGTAGTTACTATTGTCTTTTGAGTTGTAGGCAACCCCCAAAAAATCACCTGTTCTTTAGATCCTGTATTTCAGATATAGGGCGGTCCTAGTTCTACTCCATAAACTTTGATCTCTACTACCCAATCTCGTCAGATTGAAAAATGTGGGTTTGTTTAACAGATTACCCCCCCAAAAAAAGTGATACTAGTGTAAAAAGAAACTTTTTGACACTATTTTTTGTTTTCATCCCCTCTTATCTGCTGTACCTATTGTTTCCAGGAGATGTGGTGGATGTGTACCAACGGGAGTTTTTGGGCCTCAAGGATAGGCTGCATGCTGCAGAGCAAGAGAACCTGAAACGCTCCAAGGAGCTGAATCTCGTACTGGATGAGATAAAAAGAGCCATTTCCGAGAAGCAAGCTTTGAGAGATATCAATCGGACCTGGAGCAGCTTGTCTGGTGAGCCACCTCTTAAACTGTATCTGTAAAAATGTTGACAGCGCCACAAATACGAGTAGATGACCTACAAAGTGACAACTTATCATGAGAAATACATACAGGGTTATTCAGAGAAAGGTGAAAACCAGGAGAACTGGCAGGAGAAGAGCACAATCTAGACCAAATTGCCAATTTGGAAAGTGCGATAAATGGGAGAATTTTTCTGGTTTGGCTATTTTGACCTAGAATTTTCACTTCTCCAGTCATTCTCCTGAGTTTCACCTTTCTCTGAATAGACCTGATAGACAGGAAATGTTCATCAAGTTTAGAATTCTTTTTTCTGGCTAAACTGCAAGTAATAATTTTTTTTCTATCGAATATTATTTTTTATAATAGACAAAGATTTATGAAACCTGAATAATAATTTACTTTTCTCCAGTTTTAGTAGGATCATATATTTATTTTTTAATAACCGTATGAAAGATCAAAGTGATTCTTATATTGTGCAGATATTTTTTCACCTTTTTAGGAGAAACCCCATAATTAGATTATAGCAGAAACAGCTGTTTTAAGAACATAAATTACAATGATTTATTTTCAGGCTGTTAAATGAACATATTTCTACCTAGTCTGCTCAGTATACTCAATTAGGATTGTAAATTTAGAATGTATAGCTTTCTTATATCATGTAGATGTATTGTAGCTGGCATATCGAAAAAGTCGTGAAGAATCTGCCAAGGAGTTTGATGGGGGGTGTGAGGATTGAGGTGATTGAACCTAGTGTTGAGGCTTCATCAGTGGTAGCGATGTTAACTAAGGATCAAAAGGAGGCGAGGACAAAGTACAAGGGGTCTTTTATGTAGGAATATTTGGTATGACGCCAGCAGTTGACGTTAGGTTCCATTTTTATATGTACTAACAGGATACTAGCAAAGACTTCAAAGGGGCCTGGATTAGGTGGAACGTCTAAGGCTAGGGTCAGACTAACGCATTTTTCACGTTGTCCGTGAAAAAGTGCGTTCGAACGAATGGACGTATTTTTTCACGGAATACGCAATAGTGGTCATACGATGCGCAGTTTCATCCGTGATTTTGTACGGATCATCAATAAAACACTTTTTGGGTCTGGACGTTATGTTGGCCGGACATTAGCAGCGTCTGACGTCTCCTAATCACGCACACACGCCGCTAGCGGACGCAGCGCACTCTGTACGTCAGTACTAGTGGTTTCACGTTCTCGAAAAAATGCGTTTGTTTGCCGCTTGCGTTGCGCGGCCGCACTTTTGTGCGACCGTACTTCGTATATTGGCCGTCATTGCCCGGCATCTGCTGCTAGTGCGGCCGTGATTAAGTGCGCCTAAACGCGCGTTCGCACTGCCTCAGTCTGACCCTAGCCTAAAAGGCTTTTAGTCAATGGTCACCTTAAGGAAAAAGCCAGATGTCACTTGAGATAAAGATTTGGGGTACAATAAATTGATAGCTCATAGTAGAGTTTTACAATAATCTATATGGGATGTAAAACTGACAGATTTTAAGGCAGAAACAAGAAATACAAACAATAGCTCCACCAACTTCTCTTCAGGTTATGACGTACATCGACGTACATTTGTTTGCATATACAATTTTTGGAATTGAGTGGACAAAAATACCTAAAGGGGTGCAGCAGCCATTGATTGCTAGATTTTCAGCCAATGGAGATAACCAATGTCCAGGACACAAGGGAGCTGGAGTAGGTGGTGAACAGGCACCTGCCACCATGACCACTTAATTAAGCTGTAGCGGTCCTGTAGTGTCTGTTCAAGAAAGAAAGAGGATTGCAGGAGGTTGTGTTGTGAGGGAAGCAGAAAGCGGAACATCTTGATTTGTGTGAAGATAAGGTATGAGTTTCTTGTGACTATCAGAAGAGTGTCTGAGTGAGGAGAGCCATCCATTAAATCGCATAGTGTTCACTTTTTAGAAGTCAAGCACGTAAAAACTACGGATGTGGGCAGAGAGCTGATAGTGGTTACAAATGGACCTCAAACATCTGTACTTGGAGAACAAATTAAGAGATGTAAGGTTTTAAAGGTTTGATGGTAAATGTCAGAATAGACATTTTGAGAATTCAATGCTGGAGTCATGTGCATGGTTTACAGAAATGCCACCAGTTGCTAAGGGCAAGTGGATGTGCCAGAAGATAGAAGTAGTTGATGGAGGGATGTAACAGCAAGCCGGAAACTGAGAAATAATTGTAAAAGGCTTGCGAAGAATGGACAATAGCAGAGACTGAGCAATGTGGCTTCTATGTTCAGTAAATAGACAGAAAAAGATCTTCTAGAGTGAAAATATGAGAAAGAAGAATGAAGAGTGTGAACAGGGAGATGGCAGTCTATTCTAGAAAAGGGCAGATGCAATAATAAAACCCATTTAACAGCAGGATGTGGGGAGCTATTATAAACAAAGTAGAATTGGTAGAGTGGCCATTGTGACAGGGCTGTTGGTTGCAATGATCCTCCTTATTCTACTCCTTTGTCCACTCCCTTGCATAGTGCCTTTTTATGGTCTAAATTCTAAATGATGTTGCTTGGTTGGAAAACTTGTGTTGTTTCTGGATTCTCTGCACATGTGTAGGTGTCGATACATATATAGGGCAAATCAAGTGATTTCAGTGCTAGGTTATCAACACACCGTAATAAATAACAGTTCCTTAAATATGTTACTAATAATCTCCTGTTCTGAAGAGAGTTAAACAGATCGTTATTTAAAAATCAATTGCAGACTATTTTATTTGCTTTATCAACTGCTTTAATTTTGCGGCTTTTTGTTTGAGAAATTACAATTTTGCTATTCTGCATAATTGAAAAAGAGTAATGGTGAGTCACATGAAACCTGTTAGCTTACAATTAGAAAATATACTAATTAAATCCACTCTTTTGCAGTAGAAATGACGATGTTGTAAGGATTTAGAAATGTCATTGACCTGTCAAAGGAGAGTATTATTGGCCTGCTGGACTGCGCTTTTATTGGCCTGCTGGACTGCGCTTTTATTGGCCTGATGGACTGCGCTTTTATTGGCCTGATGAACTGAGCTTTTATTGGCCTGATGAACTGAGCTTTTATTGGCCTGATGAACTGAGCTTTTATTGGCCTGATGGACTGAGCTTTTATTGGCCTGATGGACCGAGCTTTCAGCATCTTAAACCATCTTGCTTAGCCGAAACCTTCCTGCACGTGACCGCTTTAAAACCATTTGGGTCCTCGTATAACCAAAGAAATTATGAATTTGTTTGGGCTTTGGTATCTCCATCCCCAAGACTTATATTGTTTCCACATGAGGTGGACATAAAAGTTGGTACTAGCATATCCATTGCCTTTTGCCCTGTACACCTGATAAAATAATTGATACAACTAAGTTGGCATTTGTGCCAGTAGGTGGTGGTGTATAATATGTTGAACAAAGTGTAAAGTGGAGATGGCTTCTGGATAACTTGTGGTCTACATTCCCGAGTGAAAGCTAATTTAACTGGGTATATGAGAAACCATTGTGTTATTTGTAATGGGTGAATACAGTGAATTTTGAAGGTTTTGTGTTTTTGGTAAGCTGACAAGGAATTATTTGTAAGAGACCAACATTTACTAATTTTAGATGATTCATATTCTAAGCTTTAAAGGGACACTACCACCAAAAAATGAAATGTCCTTATTTAGTTTATTTTATGTTGCTGATATTTTACATGTGCTTTGTTTATCGCTTGTGTGTTTAGTTAAACTATTTTACTCTGTCACTGGGTGCATACATTTTGTGATATTTTGTGTTGTAAATCTCCCCCCCCCCCACTTGCTCCTCATTGGGTGCTATTGGCCATAGAATGAAGTCTATGGGTCGATCACTGACTCAAATCATTGTATTGTGTGGGATGTATTCAAAAGACCTCACCATGGGGCAGATTAGAAGTCTTTTAACTCCCCTGTTTTATCTCATTCAGCTGCCATCTCTTATCTCAGGTAGCCTGGAGAACAATAGCCGCCTTATCTAAGTATTCCCTCCTCCAACTCATTAACTGTTAAATACTGGATCAGTAAAGTAAAACTTCTGCACAGATTTTGGTAAATGTTGCATCATGGAAAAAATCCACAAAATTGAAACAGAAAATAAAATACTTGCTTTATTTTTCATTTTTTCCAACTTAAAGATTTTTTTATTTTCCAATAAAAGGCAAATATGGGAAACAGAAAGGAAAAAAGGGGAAACATGGGGAGATTCAAACATACACCAGTTTGATACAGTAAGTCAATCAAGTAAACCATGTTATCCAGAAAGGAGAACATATAGAAAAAGGAGTTAAAAGAATAAGCAAACTCAATCAAGACATCAATTGTATAAAACCTCACATATAGTTTTCAGTTTCTGAATATTGACTAGGTTCAATAGTCTACACTTCAAACAGAAGTGACATGTAGCTATGTTATGTAGTTAAAGTACCGGTCCAGACATGTATGCCAGCGAAAATGTAAACTTGAGGTAAGGCCTTCGTTATAGTAGAATACGGGGTCTATAGGGAGCGTACATCCCACAAGAGCCAAGGATCTTCCAACAGAGGTTTCATCGACCGAAGATGGATGGCTAATTGCTCATAGGAACAGAAAGTGGATACTTCATCTATCACCTCTTTCATCGTTGGAACTCTAGTCGTCTTCCAGTGACGCGCCACCAACAAGAAAGTGGTAGCTAACACATGAAATAATATATTCTTCTGACCTTTTCCTAAGCGTGTAGGCAGTATCCCCAGTAACAGAGCGTCCGGTGTAAATGGTAGGGTCAGACCTAGTGTTTTTTTCAAGAAAGACATGTATTTGTTGCCATAACTGCAAGAGTATAGGACAGTGCCACCACATATGGATATAGTTTCCTATTCCTCCCTGGCATCTCCAGCATTGCGGAGTAGTCCCTTTTTGAAACTTAGTCAATGTTGCAGGGGTCAGATACCAACGATCTAAGAATTTACGTCTTGTTTCTAAAAGGGTTACATTCCTAGTTGTCTTTATGTCAAACCAGTAAGCCTGTGACCATTGCCGTTGTGTGAAAACGCTGTTCAGGTCAGTGTGCCATGCTTTTTGAAATGTACAGAGTTGGGGGGAAAGCTCCGTCAGGAGGTTCGTGTAGCTAATAGTGATCAATTTATTAGGGGTGTCAGTCATAATCGTGAGAGATTCATTCCCAGAGAGATGCGCTCTATCGGCAGTATATTGTGGCAAAATGTTTACCGCTTGTAACCAGTGTTAGAGTTGCATGTAAGAAAACCACAGAGTATTTGGAAGATCATACAGAGTTTGCAATTGTGAAAAAGAACGTATTGTGGTTGTGGAGAAGAAGTCTTGAATAAAGTGAACGCCTCTGGCTTCCCATTTGGCCACTGGAAAGGTAGGAAGTAAAGTCCGAAGGACTCGTATTGGAGTGACTAAGGCTAGGGTCAGACGAAAGCATTTTTTCCCCGCGAACGTGAAAAAGTGCGTCCGAATGCATTGACGTATTTTTTCACGGAATGCGCAAAAACGGTCAGACGACGTGCATTTTCGGGTGTGATTTTGTACGGATCGTCAATAAAACTCTTTTTGCGTCTGGACGTTATGTAGGCTGGACATTAGCAGCGTCTGACATCTCCTAATCACGCAAACACGCCGCTATGCCGCAGCTGCGCACTCAGTACGTCAGTACTAGCGGTTCAGCGTTCTCAGAAAAATGCGTTCAAATTCCACTTGCGTTGCACGGCCGGACTTTTGTGCGGCAGTACTTAGTATATTGGCCGTCATTGCCCGTCATCTGCTGCTAGTGCGGCCGTAATTATGTGCGCCGGAACGCACGTTAAAAGTGCGCTGGTCTGACCCCAGCCTAAGGAGAATTGAAAAAATCTAGAAATATGTATTTTGGAGTCATCCCATACTTTAACCATTTGTGCCATCAATGGGTCCATATGTAATAGTAAGGGTCTCAATTTGGCCGGGATCCAAAGTAGCGCACCTACATCATGGGGTGAAGTTAGTGACAATTCCATTGTTACCCAACTAGGAGGTGACTTGTCTCTGAAATATGGGATTGTAGAAGCAAGCGCCGCCGCTGCATAATATGTCGGGAAATGTGGTACATTCGCTCCCCCTCTATCCCATCGTCTGCGCAACAGCGACGCCGCTACTCTCGATTTTTTTTTTTATCTAACCACAGATATTTATTAACTGTTTTTTGTATGTCCTGGATTAAAGTGCGCGGTACCATAATGGGTAGATATCTGAATAAGTATAACCATTTAGGGAGTAAAGTCATATGCACTGCCGCTATGCGACCAAACCAGGAGAGACGTGCTTTCCTCCATTGATAAAGTAAATTTTTAGTCATCGTTAACAAGGGAGCATAGTTAAATTCAACAAGGTCTTTTACCGAGACAGCTAACTTGACCCCTAGATACGTAATACATTTTGAACACCACTGATATTTATACGTCGCCTTTAAAAGAGCAAGATCTTGGGCTGTTAACAGAATCGGCAATGCTTGTGTTTTGGGGACATTCATTTTGTGGTATGAAACTGTTGTATTCTTGAAGTAGTGTATGTAGTGCAGGAAGGGACTTCAGGGGAGAGGCGATTATTAATAAGACATCATCCGCAAATAAGCAGATTTTATGTGTTCTCGGCCCTACAGGTATACCCACCACTTCATTAGATTACCTAATAGACTGTGCCAACGTTTCAAGAGTCAATGCATATAGCAACGGAGAGAGGGGGCATCCCTGCCTTGTGCCATTTAAAATCGGAAAAGAGTGAGACAAAAATCCCGCCGTCAATACCTTGGCAGAAGGGGCATTATATAAGGCAAAAATCGCATTAATTACATCTGAGGGAAAACCAAACTTTTGTAAAACCTTACGTAAAAATAGCCAAGAAACCCTATCGAAGGCTTTTTCCGCATCTAAAGAAAGTATCAGCCCTGGGAGATTATGGGTAGACATCAAATGGGTTAAGCTTAACAACTTCTTGGTATTATCTGGACCCTGACGATGAAGTATGAAACCCACTTGGCCTCACATATTAAGTTCGGGAGAATTTCTGCAAGCCTGAGAGCCATTATTTTAGCGTATAGCTTGACGTCAATATTTAAAAGTGATATAGGTCGAAAATTGGCGCAAGTATCTGTCGTCTTACCCAGTTTAGGAAACGTCACTATAGTAGCCCCTAACAGTTCTGGGTCAAAATTTCCGCTAGACTGAGCTTGAAGAAAAACTGCTAGGAGGTGAGGAGAAAATATATCTTTAAAAGTTTTATAGTACAGTGAAGTATATCCGTCCGGGCCTGGAGCTATACCTCGTGGTAAACACTTAATCACTGCCTTGAATTCCTCTGCCAAAATATCTAGTTGGAGCTGCTCTTTATGGAGGGTGGAAAGCCTAGGGAGATTTAGTTCTTTTAAATAAGCTTCGACTTTTTCCGATAAGGGAGGTGGATTGGGATCATGTGTATTTAAATCATATAGGGAACTATAATAATCAGCGAATGCATTTGCTATATCTTCTGGTTGACACACCTTGCTTCCATTGGGCAATTTAAGTTTTCCTATTTTCATTGGCGGAGTGGGGGGACGTAAGCGCTGAGCTAGATGAGATCCTGTTTTATTCGCTGTCATATAAAGTTTGGATTTCATCCTACGTATCGCATAAAAGTAATTATCTCTTTCTAATTTAAATAAAGAATCATAGGCTAGTTTCAGTTGGTTTGTTATGTCAGGTGATGGGGCGTCTCTTTTACGTTTCGTAAGATTGTCTATGGTAGTTAACAATTGGAGTTTGCCCGTGACATAAACGCGCTTAAAATGGGAGGCCCATTTAATACAGATACCTCGTAATACTGCTTTGTGTGCACGCCAACAGAGCGATGGTGACGTGTCCGGCAGAGAATTAAGGCGGAAGTATTCCTGTAAATTATCTGAAATATCTTTTAAAACCAACGGATCGTCTAAGAGTTTCTCATTTAACCTCCAAGGAGATTTACCATAGGAGGTACAGATGTCTTTTAGAGTCAGTGTAATCGGGGCGTGGTCTGACCATGTTCTCGTATGTATTTTACATTCTATCACTGATGGTAACATTTGCTCCGGAATGAAAAAATGATCAATCCTAGAAAAAGAGTCATGAGGGGGCGAATAAAACGTGTAGTCACGTTCATTCGGGTGGGTCAATCTCCAAACATCGTATAAGCCATTTTTTGACATTAGTGAGTCGAAGTTTTGAGCTAGGCGTTGTGTTGTCCGTTTGTCTCGGTGTGGAGTAACAGACGAGTGATCTAAGGTCGGGTTAAGGTACATATTAACATCTCCACAGATAACCAGAGGACCTGTTTGAACAATAGATAACTTGCGAAATAGTGCCTCAAGAAATAGAATTTGGTTAGTGTTGGGGCAATAAGCATTAACTAGTGTATATGGTTTGCCATTTATCGTACAAATCAGTATCAAAAATCTACCCTCAGGGTCTAGTATTTGGCGATGAAAGTCAAACGAAAGCCTATTGTGGACCAAAATCGTAACACCTTTTGATTTAGAGGGTCCCATTGAGTGAAATTGTTTTTGGTAAGCAGGACAAAATAGTCGGGGATTATCAGTGCGTCTAAAGTGCGTCTCCTGTAAGCATATAACATCAGCATTAAATTCACGTATATCTGCATATAAAGAGTGTCTCTTCACTTGCATATTGAGACCTTTTACATTATATGACAATATCTTCATACAATATTAGGCGAAACAATAAATGCGATAAACATCTAGACTGGTAAACCTCAACACGTGTTATCGTGAACCATGTCTCATATATCATGTGAATGGTAAAACCATATCGGTAACTATATGATTGAGTTCTACAGAAAAACCACTAGAGAAAAGGAAGAAAAAAAGGTAAAAGAAGAAAAAACACCGAACAGTCTCTGACTTCCGAGTTGACTCAACTCGAGGCCCTCTCACAGAGGGGGAGGTTGGGGGGGGGACCATAAAAAAAGAGTCTTCCATGATGTTCATAGAGGACTCCAGCGACCAAGGGCATGCGGTGTAGGCCTAGGTAATCTTGAAACAGAAGAAAAAGGCAAGATAAAGGAGGTCAAACGCAAAGGTAGCATAAGTTAGTGCAAGGAGGACAATCAATATGGCCCATACCAAATACCTATCTTCACCAGACGGTATATTGAATATCTTTGTAGAAGAGAAGTTGGGAGAAGAAAAATAGAACCGCTCACGTCTGTAATAGAACTCACACTTGTTTGCATTCAACTGGTAGACGATGTGGGGGGGTGTTCGAAGGACTCCTCACCGGTGACGCTCTAGGTAAATTCCAAGTACGTAGTAGCAAGTTGCCATCTTCCACTGTGGAAATATTAAAAATCTTGTCTTCCCTGTGAATTTGGATTCGAGTAGGAAATCCCCATTGGTACGGAATTGCGTGAGCTCTAAGGATAGTGGTAATCGGAGATAAAGATTTTCGCTGCAGTAAGGTGGTTCTGGACAAATCCGGGAAAATTGTGATATGTCGGTATTCCGAGTGTAGTGCGTCTGGCTTGCGAAGTGCTGCAAGAAGAAGCTCCTTCGGTTTATAATAGTGCAGCCGTAGTAATACGTTGCGTGACTCTTTCTGAGGTGCCGCTGCGGGTTTCGGAATGCGGTGTATCCGGTCCATTAACAGCAATTCCTCACTAATGTCCGGCAATAGGTGCGTGAAAACAGCAGTCACATATTCCGCCAATTTATGGTTAGGGACCGTTTCTGGTACACCTCTAATTTTCAGATTTTGGCGGCGGGAGCGAATCTCTAAGTCAGTGATTTTGTTTGTGCAATGTTGTAATAATTCTTCCAATTCCTCAACTTTTGCGGCCATGGAGTTATGCGTTGTAGCAATATCATCCATTTTAGTTTCTATGTGAGAGGTGCGATCCCCCAGATCTTTGATTTCTACCTTTATGTCAGATGCCAAAGTGTCAAATTTGCCCGATAAAGTCGTTTTCAAATCTGTAAGCATTGTTTCCATGTGTGTTGTTAACTTACGGAGTCCGTCTGCATACACTGATAGAGCTGCAAGTCCGATCTCCGTGAGGGCTGATTCTCCGGCGCCATCTTGGATTTTAGGGGGGGGACGACCGAAATTCGGTTGGTACGGGGTCCAAAGAAGTCTTTTTTTTTCCGTTTTTCCTGCCTGTCTGGTCTGGGAAGTCGTGGCAGTCTTGCCAGGCATGTTTGGGGCAAAAACGCTGCTACTAAAGGGTAAAACGAGTGAGTTCTTGCCTGCCCTTGGTCAGTGCTCTCTCAAAGCACGTCTCACTCGCGCGGCATCCGGACACGCCCCTATTTTTCATTTTTATATGCAATTACTTCGAAGAAAACAAGCAGCATGTGTGCATTTACAAATAAAACCATATTATACAAATAATCTAGTTACAGCTTATGTAAATGGTAGTGTCCCTTTAAAAATAGTAAGTTTGCCTGTGAAGTTAAGGACACTATTAATAGGATTTCTCTAAGGATATGACCAGGCCTGGTGAAATGGGAATTAAAGGAAAGTTTTTTTTAAATTATGTCTAAATGGGTAGGCACCTCATCGTCAAGTTGTTGGGATTTTGTTATACCCAGGGGAGATCACAAAATAAATCGTATTGTATAAGGTTCTGTTTTGTATGTCGTTTAGCTTTTCCTTGATGTTTGTTCTGTGCAATTTATAAGCAAACATTTAAGATTATTTGAATCCTGGCCCTTAACCTTCCTGGCGGTCTATTTATTTTGAAATTTCTTGTCTAAAAGCGGTCAATTTTATTTTATTTTTTGTCCCCCCTAGCGGCATCCCGAGTGTGGCTCGGGGTTAAATTCCTATGTTGGAAGCTGTAACCCTGAGCAACACTCGGGATGCCGCTGGATACATCATCTCCCTGAGCTCCCTCGATGTCCCTGCAGCCTCCTCCAGCGATCGCGACCTCATACTTCCTGGTTTCCTCCTCGCGAGAAGGAATCCATGAAGTAAAACGCTGCGATTGCCGGAGGAGACTGCAGAGATCAGCGAGGGAGCGCAGGGAGAGGTAATGTATACATGTGTGTCTCGGGATTACCGCTCTCAGCGGTGAAATTTAAGACACACTCGGAACACCGCCAGGGAGGTTGAAAAAAAAAAAGTTATTTGCAGGTTTGAGTTCTATTATTATTATAATTTTAATAAGCATAGGAATTAAACTGACACGTTATGAACAAACGTAGGAAGACCAGAGACCGGAGAAGTAGAGGGCAGTGGTCAGTAACTTACAATCTAGAACAGTAGGGGTGGAAATTAAGAAGAGTTATCAATTATCCTGTTATTGGTTAGGATAATGAGGTTGTCTATCCTCATTCAAACCAGCAAAATAATGGGAGGGGTTTCTAAGGGCAGTAATTCAAATGGAAAAACCTGCTAAACTCCAGGCATCGACGTAAGCAGAAGCAGCCTAAAGACTAAGCATAAACGCTCAAAGTAGTCCCAAAAATAAATGATAATGGGAGGTAACCTCCAACAGAATCAATAGCTTGTGAATGCTGGGACAGAAAGATTATATCATAATGTTAAAAAGTAACTTTTAATTTTAAAAAATCAATAAAACCTATCTTGTAGTAGAACTCAGGAGGGAATAGACTTAAAATAGGCCATAGGTGTGTAATCAAGTCCTATTCAGGCAAGCCTACCACCAGACTCACTGATACACCTCACTGTCCCACCCAGTACATCACTCTAACCTTGCAGTCCTCTCCTCCTGTTTCCACCCCAAACCCTTCTATATTGTAAGTTCCCACGGGAATAGGGTCTTAGTCTCCTCCTGTACTGGTTTGTAAAAATGTTGTTCAATGTATTGTAACCCTGTCTATACTGTGCCCATTGTACAGCGCTGCGGAATATGCCGGCGCTTTATAAATAAAGAATAAAACGAATATGCCAGAAAAAGAGAAAGAAGGGAAAAAGTGGTAGTAATAATGCAGAAGAAACAAAAACAGGGGCACAGAACACTTAGTGCAGATGAATAGGCAGCCTAATAGCGACCTCTGTGCACCTAAGCTAGAAAGGTGGCAAATGCTAGATCTAAAAGGAAATAGAAACATGCCTTCGGGGGTCTGTAGGTAAAGGAAAGAACAGAGAACAAAAGCAATGTACCCATGTGTCCATATCAAATAAACACCATTATGCATCCTCAGTTAGTGAAGGTGCGTAGCATAAAACCTGTGTATTTCACTTGCCCAGTCTGCGAGTGCGCCACAAACTGGATATAGTAGTATATGCCTAGAAAAACGTTGCTTGTATCGGAGTAGATTATCACTGCAAGGTGATAAACACCATAAATAATACTCAATCATAGGGAAAAAGAATACTCAACGCGTTTCGCTGAGAACCAGCATCCACAGGAGTGTATGTGAAGAAAAATGTATATATCAAAAAGAGTAGAGCCTTACGGCATGGTACTGGGGTAAATCGGCACTAAGTTACTGTGATATTATTTATCTTTCTGTCCCAGCATACGCAAGTTACAGTAATTCAAATGGCATGTCTTTATTATTGTAGCTGGTTTTAATAAAAAGTGAACTATGTGTCTCCTAGTACTAATTATGAGGGTTATCCACTAAGCGCCACGGTTTGCCAGTGTTGCAAAAACTGGCTAAAATCACCAGTATTGCAGTGCCGAGAAATGCTGGCACTTCTCAACTAATTCAAGCAGCAAAATAAGAAGCTTTAATATAGATAGTCGAGTATAGTGCGACCCGGATATAACGCGATGGATAGATATTTATTATGGAAATGAGAGAATACTCAGGACTCGAATATAACGCAAGGAGCAAAATTTTACTGTACCAGTAAACAATTAAGATCCTTCCAGGTTCTCTTAACACAGTCGGGCTACCCCTCAGGCCAGGGTGCTCTGCTCTAGAATGATTGCAGTTGTTAATAAGTATAAAGCCGCCAGCCACCCATCTTTACTAGCAAATAGATGGCCGTGGAGGCGAGCACGGTGAATGGCTGGCTTAAACCGAGCCTGCCCTCTGGCCGTGAAGGATCTCTCCTGAATCCGGGAGTTCCTGAAGTGTTTGCAAGCATCAGGGAGACTGCATTCACCTCAGCGAGACTACTGGAGCTTCAGGGAGACTTGGGAGCAAGGCAAGTTTTTTTTTTGATTTTTTTTTTTTTTTACACACGATGCAGATGTCTCGATTTATAACGCGACTCCTCTAATTTTAAGGTAAATATTTGGCACCAAAATCTAGCGGTATACTCGAGTATTTACAGTAGTTTTAACACCTGAAGTTTCTCATTTTAAATTGGCAGCATTAAAATAAAGGTCTGTTATTTGATTTTATTGCTTTTTTTTCTTTAAAGATGAAACCAAGCTGAAGCTGTGGAATATCACAAATAAGAATGTGTTGCATTTACCTACCATCTTTCACCATTTGCCACACCTCTTATCTAAGGAGAATAGCTTGCAACCAGCTGTGCACGTGGGTCAGGGACGGACTGGAGGTAAGTGAAGACATCTTTCTGTTTGCGTGCCTCTTCTTTTATTCAGTTAAGCAATCATTAAAGGAACGCTCTACTCATCCTGACCACTTTACATTTTTAAATGATCCGGATGTGTGGAGTGCCCCCTTTCACAGCCCCCCCCCCCAGCTTTTGCCTAAAAAGCTGGGTGAAGTGGAGGAAAATTGGTAAGTAAAATTGAGCAAAATTTTTAAAAAATGTAAGTAATTGGACAGAGGCTGTCAGCAGCCCAATTATTTAACGACAAAAAAGGAACCGCCCACTTTTCTGTGGAGTTTTCCAACAATTGGCACAATGTGTCCCCGCTGATATCAGTTTCTGCAGACATGCATTTGCCCTGCAGAGTTGCTCTGTGCCTGAAGAAGGATACCAATGAACTTTTTGAATGTCCTTCAGTTTGTGGCAGAAGGGAGAGGCAAATCATTCCCTCTTCTTCGCCAAAGAACCAGAATTGAGCATAGGAAATGTTTTCCTATTTTCTCCACTATCTTTTTGTCCCCACCGAATACCAGCTTTTGTTTTTCCTTTTACTTATTTTAAAAACTATTGCAGATAAGATTAACAAGCGGCCTTTGTATCGTTTGTCATTCTCTGGCTGCATTTCTTCTGAACACTCCAATACTTCTGGCTGTATTGACAGGATGACTTAGCTGACAGGGAACAGTTAGAGTAAACCTTGTTTGGGTAAAATATCAAGTAATTTAGTGGCGAGTCTAAGTCCGTGTTTCCCAAACCTGTCCTCAGGACCCTCCGCCTCTCCAGGTTTGCCAGATACCTGAAGCACAGCACAGGTGATATGATTTGCTGCTCAGTGATTGCAAGATTCAGTCTGCATTTCCCCAAGGGGATCCATAAAATCTGGCCTGGTTGAGGGTCCCAAGGACAGGTTTGTGAAACCCTGCTCTAAGTGGTCGCTTAAGGCCTCTCTCATACTGGAATCTCTGCTGATGAAATTTTTGAGAAGTGGCTGTTACATGACATTCTGCGCAAATACACCCATGTAGTTCCAGAGTACCGAGAGCGCTTATGAGCTTTCTTTGAATTAAATTTTTTTTTGCCCAGTAAGAGGCATCTCATGTTTGAGCCCCTTTTTGCAGCTGCAGTAACTCTACAGTCAGAAATAGATTTTCTGATTACATAAACAGTACAGTTTATTAGTAATGTTGTTGAGCTGCTAGGCTTTACACTTGATGCTTTGCTCGTACTAAACCCTTGTACATATGTGCGTTCTCTTCTAATTCTCAGTGTCTATCGTGATGGGTATTCCCAGCGTGAAAAGGGAAGTTCATTCTTACTTAACGGACACCCTCAGCTCTCTGATTTCCGAGCTCAACCCACAGGAGAAGGAAGACTGCATGATTGTAGTGCTAATTGCAGAGGTACCCAATTCACCTTTGTTAATTTGTTTTCCATCTCATATCACATATCGCAGCTTTACAGCGGACATTGACTCATCGCTGAACCCGAAAACAAATTAGAGCTGTTCTTTGCCAAGAATTGTATTTGAGATCAGACTGCCAAGCTTTGTTCTGGCAAACAATAAGATCTAACCTTAATGTGTGTTCTCGTTGTTTTTGACGGACACGGCACAAAAGTATGGCTGCGTCAATGTATTCTTAGGTGACCGTCGGGCCACTACATATATTGTATTGCCTCATGTGAAAAGATATGTACACTGGCATTGTCTGTTTTTGGATACCTTTTCTTAATAAAAATTTCAGGCCCTATTTAAAGAGTTCCAGTGTCAATCTCCACTTTGCTATGCTAGTACAAATAAAATGATCAATACATAAGTACTATCAGGGTTATTCAGAGAGCGTGAAAAGCAGGAGAATGACTGGAGAATGAAAAATTCTAGGTCAAAATAGCCGATTTGGAAAGTGAGATGAAAGGGAGAATTTTTCTGGTTTGGCTATTTTGACCTAGAATTTTTCATTCTCCAGTCATTCTCCAGTCATTCTCCTGCTTTTCACCCTCTCTGAATAACCCTGTATGTTTCCAAATTATGGAAGCGACAATCAGGGGTGTGGGAATTGTATCGCCTGACGCCCGGGACATGAAGATCCGGGCGCCGGGCGAGTAGTTTTTTTTAGATGCAGTCCGGCGGGCTAGAAGTGGTTAACATTTCAGTACTGACCACCCTTTATGGGTGATTGCAGTCTGATTTGCATATGGAGCAGTTGTCCCTGTAATGCCACAATCAAGCTAAAGCCTTGTGAGACCTGATCGGGACCACCGTAGAGCAGGCCACTAGTGCCGTTGCTCATCCTCTCTGTTTCTCACTCTAATCTACTCTGATCTGAAGATCGGAAGAGGGTTGCTGTGTGTTTGACCTACTTAGCTTACTAGGTAAAACCCTTATACAGTTGTGACCCCAGATGTTTCCCCATCCCTGTTAAACAAAATTGTTTTAAATTTATTTTGCGCACAAAAAAGAAAATTGTTAGGTGTATCCTAGGGAATGGACTCAATCTGCTTTTAATGCTCAGCACATGTTGGACATCTTCATGCCTATGAATTAATGGCAAGTCCGGTAATGGAGGTTACAAAAGATTTATTTTTTACATAATTATATATTCCGAACAGCAGCTACATCCTGCAATTGTACCTCTGTGTCCTTCATTGGAAAAGGAGGAAACCATTTGCAATCTAGGACAGATAACAATGAGGTAGCCTAGTTCCCCAGAAACCAGAGTGCTCCAGAGAATTAATCTTAAGCAGTCTCGTTACAATTTGAGTTCTGTCCGGCAGACAGGTAGTCTGGATGAGCATTTTCAGCTGTGGCATTACAACTGATTGGGGAAAAAAGATCCTGTATTTTATTTTTTTTTACCCATATTGAGGTTAGCACTAAATGTATATAGATGATCTGGTGAAGCAGATTTGGATATTTGAATGAAGTAAATAAAAAAAGTGATATACGGAAAACAAAGCAGGAACCACCACATACAATTTATTTGTGACTGAGACCTCCATTCACATTGGACTCAGTGTGACAGTCATGCTTTCATTCTGTCATTAAATATTGTTTTATATGGAACAAGTAGATCGTATCTAGGTCCTCATTACAAACTAGAGGATGTTGAGCTCCTTTACCATCAATGTGTATTGGATTGGTTTTGGCCAAATACATATAATACTAGCAGTAACGGGAATGTCTTGCAGAAGGACATTCAGGGGCTATTTCTTATTTTTCTCCTGCACCAAGAAATAGATTTTTCACAATAAAGAAGTGGTGTAAGCACGAAGAAGTAGATCTGACTGCAGCTTGATGATCTGATTGGTTAGAGGTTTTTTTTAGGTTATCAAGGTACAGAGGTAAAATTACAAAGGATAACATTTCAAATTATGCAATAGACATCAGTTTTGGGCAACCAGCTGTGTAGCCCTTTAACTACAAAATGCGTGATGTAAAAGAGAAGATTGCCCCCACTGGCAAATCAGGGCATAGTGAAGGGTATTGTTTGCAAGGTAGGTCGTCATCAAGTAAATCTGAATATTGTTATGGTGTGTAGCATGTCAGGATGATAAGTCCGGTCGTTGTGCCAAAAGAGTGTATATGGGACTAATTCTTTTGGATGTTGGGACAGGACCACCTATTCATGTGTCCATTTCTCACACGTCAGCTCTGTGGACAGTCCTGTTTTCATATGAAAGTAGAGGGCGAAGTAGGCTTTGTGAAAAACCTGTATGTGAAGGTCATCGCAGGGAGGTTTGCAGAGTAAGATTTAATAACTCTAGTCTGGTAAAAGAAGCATTTTTACGAATAAAACGAATTACTGCCTACAAAGCGTTAAAACATGTTCTTTAGCAACCTCTAGAAGACCAGACTCCTTATCTTCCTGGTTCACATTTCTGATTGGTTCAGTTCAGAAGAGGAAAGGGAGGAAAGTTGAGAACTTCCAGAAAAAGAAGGGTTCAGAAAACAAACTGACGGTGCATGGCATTCAACCAAAAAGGTTAAATGCTGTCATTTGGCAAGCCTTTTTAAAGATAATTATGTAGCTGTTAGTAGATGGTATATATTCTTTTTTTGTAAATAAAAGTTTTTATTTTAATTTTTCACAGCAAACCAAGATATACGAAAGTTGTACATGTATCAAAGTCATCAGCTCGCAGGCTGGGCGGTGGCATCATCGTAAAACAACATGTATCTTTTACATTCGAGTTAGGAATCAGACTTAGAAGACTCAGGCTAGGGTCAGACTAACGCATTTTTCACGTTGTCCGTGAAAATGTGCGTTCGAAGAATGGACGTATTTTTTCACGGAATACGCAATAGCGGTCATACGATGCGCAGTTTCATCCGTGATTTTGTACGGATCATCAATAAAACACTTCTTGCATCTGGACGTTATGTTGGCCGGACATTAGCAGTGTCTGACATCTCCAATTCACGCACACACGCCGCTAGCGACGCAGCGCACTCTGTACGTCAGTACTAGTGGTTTTACGTTCTCGAAAAAATGCGTTCATTTTCCACTTGCGTTGCGCAGCCGGACTTTTGTGCGACCGTACTTCGTATATTGGCCGTCATTGCCTGGCATCTGCTGCTAGCACGGCCGTGATTAAGTGCGCCAGAACGCGCGTTCGCACTGCCTCAGTCTGACCCTAGCCTAAGTATCAGCATCAAGTCAGATTAACGTTATTGGGATCACGTGGAAAGGGTAAATTAAATTAAGACCAAAAAAATTAAAAAAGGGGGGGTATTGGGGAGGGGGGAAATGGCCTGGGAATGTGGGCAAATCCCTACTGGGCACAGAAACCATAAAACAGTGCATTCACTATACGTCAAGGGTAGAGACTAGAGCGTCTTAAGAAGGAATGTGGTCAGATACAACGTCACAGTGGCTCAATTATAGTAACAAGGCACGAAATTCTGCTCCCCCCGATTGGAGGATCCAAGTACTCCAAATCTGAGTATATTGGGCCGTCATACCGTTCATTGAGTAGTACAGTTGTTCGACTCTATGGAGCTCTTCCATTTTAGAGAGCCAAAGATGCATGGGAGGGCTCACCCTTTGCTTCCAAAATAGGGGTATTAGACTTTTGGCAACATTCAGAATGCGGATACACACCGATTTTTTTTTTTTTTTTTTTGTAACCTGAAGTAGCGTAGTGTACATGATGTAATAGCATGGTGGCTGGTCGGAAGTCGGGGGGAGGTTCTATGAACAGTTGAGTGATTCTATGTATCTTTTCCCAATATAGGCGAATTACTGGACAAGACCACCATATGTGAAGTGCCGATCCCGGGCTTTCACCACAACGCCAGCACTCATCCGACATATCAGGAAACACGTGGCTAAGCTGTTCAGGGGTCTTATACCACAGGGATAGTAATTTATATGCCGTCTCCTGTGTTTTCGATGAGACCGAGCAGTGGTGTGTAAGGACGCAGATTTTCCCCCATTGGGAGTCGGACAGAGTAGTTTCTAACATTTCCCAACTGCCCATAAACCTCGGCGGGGGGGTTCTATTTGAGCGCTGGAGGAGTTCGTATAAATAGGACACGCCATGTGGCAGTAGGTCAGCTGTCATGCACTGTTTTTCAAATTCTGTTAGAGGGCGGGTCAGTTTTGTTCGTTGGGGTATAGATCTGATAAAGCTAGCAATCTGTTGATATCGGAAGTATCGTAGGAAAGTCACTGCCCTATCGCCCAGTATATCAGTAAGCGAGGCAAGTTGTTGGTCTCGAAATACGTCACGAATGTGCGGTGTTTGTGTTTGCAGCAAGTCTGTGAATATCGACGGGGTGTAAAACGTGGGCGTGGAGGCTTGGCATAACAACGGCGTAAGCGGCGACGGGTCGGAGGACACGTCTAAAACGCGCATTACTCGATGCCATATGCGTAGTGTAGCTGAGGTGTAATGTAGATCACGTACCCGGCGTAGCCCTTGCCGTTTAGGCAGCCAAGGGAGGACAGTGAGGGGAATCCCGGCTTCGTCTTGTTCAACCACCCGCCACGCTTTGAGTTTGCGGGGTTTTGCCCATTCCAGAATACGCTGAAGGTGGCAAGCCGTATGGTATATCGCGGAGTCTGGTATGGCAAGCCCCCCCCCCCGTGCTTTAGGTAGGGTAAGGATGGAAAATTTTAGCCTCGGTCGGGATCCCCTCCACACATAATTCGAGATCTGCGTCTGTAGGTCCTGAAAAAAGGTTCGCGGGAGGTCAATGGGAATCGTCTGAAAGAGGTATAAAATACGAGGGAGTACATTCATTTTGATTGCCTGGACGCGACCCAGCCAAGAAATGTGCAGATAGTTCCAGGCCTTCAGATCCGTGGAGATAGTCGCGAGCATGGGCGCAAAGTTGTCTCTGAACATTAAAGTATGGTCAGAGGTCAACCAAATTCCCAGGTACTTAATTCTATCCTCGGCCCATTGGATCGAGAAGTTTGGCCGTATGGATTGAGCCTTCGACCGCGGCATGGACACATTTAACAGGAAGGACTTGGCGAAATTAATTTTCAAGTTGGAGAGGTTACCGTATACTTCAAAAGCTTTCAGTAAGTTGGGCAAAGTCGTTTCTGGGTAAGTCACGAAGAAAAGGAGATCATCCGCGAAAGCAGCTACGCTGTGCTCCGTCCGGCCAGTCCGGATCCATCAGATGTCCGGGCTAGCCCTTACAGAGGACAGGAAGGGCTCCAATGCCAATACAAACAACAATGGGGAGAGTGGGCATCCCTGCCTAGTACCATTCCTTATCTTAAAGGGTTCCGTATAGATCCCATTCACGCAAACCCGTGCAGTTGGATCCGAATATAGAGCCCGGATGCAGGTGCATAGATTAGGACCTAGTCCAACCTGAGAGAGAGTTGCAAACAAGAATTCCCAGTTTACTCTGTCAAAGGCCTTCTCCGCGTCCGTAGAGAGGAGGAGAAGGCCTTCTCGTTGCCCTATGCATGATCGTCAGTGCCCGTATTGGTGTTGTCTCGCGCCTCCTGCCCTGCCACAAATCCCACCTGGTCTTGGTGTATCAACCCCGGGACATAAGGTGTAAGTCGTGTGGCCAGGATCTTTGCATACAGTTTGAGATCGCAATTTAAGAGGGAGATGGGGCGGTAGCTGTCGCACCGCTCAGCATCTTTACCTTCCTTAGGAATTAAAGATATGTTGGCCGCCTGAGTTTGGGACGGAATGGTGTGGCCTTCCAGAATGGCATTAAAAGCCAACAGGAATCTGGGGTAGAGAATTTTCGCAAATCGTTTATAATATTGCAGGGGAAGGTCATCTGGGCCTGGGCACTTGCCCGTTTTAGAAGATTTTACCGCGTCACTCAATTCTTCTATAGTTAAGTGTGCGTCTAACAGTAGGGCAGTTTCAGGTGTCAGGCGTCGCGTGACGTGTTGGGAGAGATAGGCATGAATCTTTTGCGAATGAAGTGTGCGTCCGTCTCTGGAGTGGGCAGGTCATATAGAGTCGCGAAGTAGGAACGAATCGTAGGGAGAATGCGGTGTGGTAGATGTTGTGTTTTGCCATGTGTGTCCCTGATTTTGGCAATGTACGTGGTCGAATGGCGGGCACGTAGCATACGAGCCAGCAGTCTCCCACTCTTGTCTCCATGAGCAAAGAAAAATGTCTTGGAACGTAAACAGTGTCGGTGAAACATGGAATTAAGAGTGGCCAGTTCCCGGCGGAGGGTTGTCAAGTTGGTTAACTGGGCGGGGTCAAGGAATTCCTTATGTAAGGTCTCCAGGTTGTGAATGCGAGCTAAGAGATCGATTGTAGCTGCCTCCCTGTGGTTTTTTTGCTCAGACGCCTTACGAATATAAAACCCACGTATGACACATTTATGTGCTTCCCAGATGGACAGTGGAGACACATCTGGCGTGTCATTGTCCTGAAAATATAGGGCTAGGGTCTGCTCACAGTCGTTTGAAGTCGGGGGGTCAGTCAGGAGGAATTCATTAAGTCGCCATGCTGGGACGGCAGGGCGATGCAGAGGGGAAAGAAGACGCATTGTGACCGGGGCATGGTCAGACCATGTCAAAGATCCAATCCGGACCGATTGTAAATCAGATAAATAATAGTGCGGTATAAAGAAATAATCCAGTCGAGAATAGATCTGCGCAGGGTGTGAAAAATAGGTGTAGTCTTTGTCCTCCGTGTGCATTGCCCTCCAACAGTCCACTAATCTGTGTGTATGCAACAATTTGGAGATAGAGCGAGTGACATGTGGGGGGACAGCTGAGCGTCCTGAGGACGTGTCAAGGCGGGGATCCAGTGGTACATTCAAGTCGCCCCCTAAAACTAGACAGCCCTCAGAGAACTCAGTGATGAGAGGAAGCAATTTGTTCATGAATCTATGTTGTCCCTTGTTCGGTGCGTAGAAGTTTGCAAAAGTATACTTGCGTCCCGCTATTTCTCCCTTTACCATTACATAACGGCCATCTTTGTCGGATAGAGTTGCTTGTTGGACAAAGGGGACAGATTTGTGAAATAAAATCGCCACGCCCTTAGATTTGGCCACCGCATTGTTACTAAAAAAGCCTATTGGGAACCAGGAGTTTGTGAGTCTCGGGGCCGCCCCTTCTCTAAAGTGTGATTCTTGGATAAACACCACTGAGGCCCGTGCTTTCGGAAAAATCACATAGAGCCCCCGAACGTTTCTCAGGTATGTTTAGGCCACTGGCATTAATGGACATTAACATGAGAGGTTCCTGACGCACGGCCATTATTGAAGGATAGCGAAGGAGCTCCCTAGGCCAACCCCACTCCCACAGGAAGGGGTAAGGAAGGGAACCGGGGATCTAAGGGAATGGGTAGTAAGTGGTAACTATATACACTCGGAGAGGCGGGGTTGACGGGGGGCAGGAAGAATCCAACAGACCAACCAGTGGTCCGGGTATCCTGTCCACTTCACGTGTCAACCAACCTCGGTGGGGAGAACGTGACCTAGCGTTCCCTAGCGGGAACTAAACTCTATTTATGCATCGGGGCCTCCGCAGACCCCCCAAATAACACTGAATATCAATACAATAATACATTGAACGTTGTATGAGAAAAATAGAAAAGAAAAAGAATATTTCAAACCAGCAGGACCCATCTCGTCCGAGAGTCCAAGGGAGGGCGCAACGAGCGATCCTCAAGCTTGGGCCCCATCTTCGGGGGGGAGGGAGAGAAAAAGTCCGTGTTCAAGACAGTTCGGATAAAATCCTAATCCAGATTCCACTCCCCCCCCCCCCCTGCAAAGAAAAGAAAACAGAAAAATAATAATAAATATAACAAAGTCAAACCTTTACGCAATTGAGTACCGGCGACAAGTGTCGCGGAGTTATATCAGAAAAAAGGTCAGCAAGACCGGGATCGCAGGCCTTGGGGTAGGTGTCTTTCCGGACCAAATCTGGGCGTTAGCCGGAGTGTGTAATAGAAAGGCGCGATAAGAGAAAAAAATAAAAAGAAGTCAAAAAGCCTTGCGAATTGGAAGTCCAGTGTTGGGAATGTAGGTCATGGGTTGCTGTCAGCCTGTGTGGACTTTCAGCTTGAGCACGGAGTCTCACATCTGTGGCCCCGGTCCCCGGGCAGTTTGTTGACGGTTAAGGCGAGCACGCTGAGAAGGTGGCCGTGGTCGCGGCCTTCCGAGACCACCATTATACAGTGCAGTTGTAGCAGACGAGCCAGTTCTGGAAGATCTTCAGCCTCCTGTACCAAAAATTGGCACGCAAAAGTCGTCACTGAGAGTCCCGTCGGCATTTGCCATTGATAACGTATTTGTTGCGTGAGCAGGACACTAGTTAGCGGCTTGAATGCCCGCCTGTATGCTTAAGTAGCCGGAGCAAGGTCTGGGAATAGCTGCAGGTTCACACCCTCAAACGAGAATTCCGTAGTGACTCTAGCCTGGCGCAGAATTTCTTCCTTCAGGTCAAAGCGAGACAAGCAGCATATAACGTCCCGTGGGGGGCTGGTGGGGGGTCCCTTTGGTCGTAAGGCCCTGTGAGCCCGAACAAAGTCAATCTCAGATTGAGGCGGCCTGTCAAGGAGGGCATTGAAGATATGCAGCAGCACTTGTTTCAGGGCAGAGGGTGAGTCCTCGGTTTCTGGCAGACCTCTGAGCCGGAGGTTTTGGCGTCTGCCCCTATTCTCCAGATCAGTGAGGTGGAGAGCCATGCTTTGCATCTGTGAAGTGGGAACTTGTACAGCACGTGCAGTAGAACCAGCTTGCAAACGGAGAGTGTCACATTCCCCCTCCAAGTGAGTAACCTTTGCAGTTAAACCGTGAATCTCTGTGCGAATATGATGCAGTTCTGACATAATGGTGGTGCTCAAATTTTCATTAGCGATTCGCAGGTCAGATTTAGTTGGGAGGTTGTTCAGGATGGATTGCCAGTCAATCGTGGAAAGATGCCCGTTATTCCCAGGTGTCAGGATCCCTGGCTGTAGCCATCCTGAAACCCCCCCTGGTGGTTCACTTCCATCCTGTTCCTGCCCTGCAGCCAGCAACCAGCATCCAGCAGTGTAAGAGTTAACACCAAAACACACGTGACTCACAAAATAAAGGGCTCTGCCCCTCAATGACACATTGCTGGTTCATTACAGCTCATGCTCACGAAGAGTGGACATCGTTGCTTTGTTGCTACTCTGCTACCTGATCCTGATTCCCCATTTCTGGTTCCTGCAATTACAACCATCATCCCCATCATCCTCTGCAATCAACCTGGTTAGTCTTTATTTCCATTCACCCTCCACCATCCATATCCTCTGCTTATCAGTACAGACCACTGCATCCTGGGCTCATACCCCTGCCATCCAGGTGCCACCCAGGTACCATCCCCACATTCCTGACACCAGGTCCCTGGGTGTTGGCAGACAAAAAAGAAGGGGTAGGCCGCAGAGAAGCCGGGGGCTCGAGTTGGGAGCTCTGCCCAGCTTGTGCAAGCGCTGCGGGGTAGGCCTCCGGCCTTATCTGGGAAGGCGGATTTTGAGAAACTATTTGGGCCTGCATTGTGTCTGGGGTAGCGCTCATCCAGTCCCCCTGTGAATTGAGGTCCATAGCAGCCGGGGACATTGTGGGTTCGGGCGCTAGGGTAGGCCGCGGTGAAGGCGGGGCTTCCAGTAATTCGTGCTGCCCAAATCGAGCGTGCGCTTCCGGCCCATCGGCGCGGTCTGATTGCGGGGTGAAAAATTGCCGCAGGGGAGTCGCTGGAGTGCCGCGATTTTTCTCCCCTTGCCTCTGGACACCTGTTGCCTTACTTAATTTGCCCATTTCGGGGTCCGCTGGATGCCTAAAACGTTCTGGTGGGGGAATCTGCGGAGGAGCTCGTGCTTCACACAGCCTTCTCCATCACCTGCCAGGCCACGCCCCCAGATGGTATATATTCTAAGGTAACAATGAAAATGACTAGAATATCTGTTCTGTAACCTCAGATAACCTGTTATTAACAAGCTTTCAAATTAAATATGTTGTGGCCCATCTGTGCCGCGATAATGCTTTGTTCCTGTTAATACAGCTCTCAGAGAAAAATGATATTCAAGCCTAAATTGAAATTAAGATGCATACTATATTTAATATGTTTGTCCTGCAGCTTCCTTCTAGAAAAAAAATAAAGTAAATCAATCTGCTTTGGTTTGAAGCATGAAAAATCCTGGGTTTATTTAAACCATTGGGTGGCTATAAAGGTTCACAATAAGACTTGATTAAAATCTCCGCTTTTTCCACCTTTTTATTCTCCTTGGATGAATATATGTCTATTATGTAAAGGACAGAATAAATGGGATATGGTAGAGACATGATTTTTATTTATTGCACAAATAATAGATTGTGCTAATAATAAGAAAAAGCATAAATACCTAGCTTCAAAGTTCCTGCTTTTACTGTAAATCCCCAAACAGTAAAGCTTGCGCTGGAAGCTTTACCCATACCAGCCAATTAGGAGCTTTTGATTCTTGCCTTTGGAGGTTGAGCATAGCTCTTTAGAGCTTTAAGAAATGTTTAGTTCTGAGGTCTTCAGCAGTTCAGTTCATTAGATATACCTGTAGTAAATGGAAGTGCTTAATAAGCATTTTTTTGCAGATGGCAGCACTGTTTTGTGAAGGGAGCGATATACTGAATTGAAACTGCCAGCCTCACAAATGCACAGCTATGGTCTCACAGAACCTTTCTGGAAACTTGTAATTATACAACTTTCATGAAACAAGTACAGCAGACAAACCTTATCAGATTCTAATGGGTCTTTTGAATTGTCCCTCCATATGATGTGTCTGGAAGGTGACAGGCTGTCGTGCTATTTTTAAAAAAAAAAAAATATTTATTGCCATCATATATATTGCGTCAACAGTTTCCGCAGCGCTTTACAACCAAAGGGAACGAGATACAGATAAACAAACATAGGATGGAAACGTTAGGTGTAGAGGGCCCTGCTCATAGGAGCTTGCAGTCTAGAGGGATTGGGGTTGAGAAAGACAAGGGGAATTTTTCTAGATAGCAACATCATTGGTGCCAGTGGTTTGGGAATGATTGGGTCATAGAAGCAACTTCAATCAAGGATGAGCTGAGGGATGAGTTGCATCAGTGATGTGGATACGCTAATCTGGAGAGATGGGTTTTGAGGGATTTCTTGAAGGCCTGAAGATCAGGGAGAGTTTGTTTGGGCGAGATGTCATTCCACAGGACTGGAGCTGCCCTTGAGAAGTCTTGGAGGCGAGAGTTGGCCGTGCGCGTGTAGACAGATGACAGGAGGAGATCACCTGCCGACTGGAGTTGTCTAAATATTGTACTGCAAGAGTTGATATTGAGAGTCTACTTTTCTTGCTAAAACTAAAATACCACACTATGGCCCCTATTACACGCTTCGCGCAGCGCATTTGCGTGTGCGCAAATGCGCGAGGACAAAACCATTTGCGCCGAAGGTCGTAGTACGACGTTCGTGCAAACGATGCGCGTTAACGTCCAACGCGAGTGACCCTGTGCGAATCCAGCGCGAGCGCAAGTTCCTGCACGCATCCTGTACTTAACATTGTGAGCGCAAATGCGTTAGTGCGGATGGTATTACAGTCGTACGAGCGACGTTTGCGCAAATTTTCGTAACGTCTTTGAAAACTTGGTGTTAACTGCAAATATGATCGTTGTGGCCGAAACGAAATAACTCAACAATAAAAAAAAATACAGCACAGTACAGTTACAAATTCTACACATACCCAGACATCAAAAATGAATAATTTGTCAAAAATTTTTTTTGCTGCAGCACATATACACAGATTGACTTTGACAGGTCTAACTTTCGAAAATGGTGGTTCTTAATTCTGATTGGCTGAATCCTGTGAAAAAACAGTCTGCCCACCGATTCCTGCAGGCTACGTTCATTTGCGCACGAATTTGCGTGTCGGATTTGCGCACGTAAAACGTTGAAGGCTGAAAAACTGCGCTCGGAGCGTACTACTGAGTTAATTTGCGCGCGCTAACGTTTTTTTGCATGCGCGAGGCGTGTAATGGGGGCCTATATATTCAAATGTTCATGATATTTGATATCTTGGAAGATAATGCATTTATTTCCAACAGGCAGGGGAGCCCAATTTTCTTTTGTGCTCATTATTTTGTGAAAAGTGTTCGGGAGAGGGGACTGCTATTGGGCACAGCAGGAAATGTAGAGTAGGAACTAAAATAATTTTTCATAACACATTCAGCTATAATAGATGTCTGGGCATTACAATCTATTGTGAATAATAGAAATTAGTATTTTGAAGTATAGCTTTACCTGTTTTGATTTTTCCATTACACAGCCCAACTGCAATGAAATTTAATATCATCATATTAAAACATAAATTTAGAAAACATTTAAAAGTTAATCAAGGTAAATGTTACTACCTGTTGCACATATTTCTATCTCTGTTAGTGTGTACAACAGGAGGTGTGCTCTTGTAGTTTAATGCCTTTGACGTTCTACAAAGCGCAAAAATGTTTAGCATTGGTTAGGGAATAATATTTTGTGAACATGTTCTTCAGATGTACAGTAAACCTATTAAGAAAAATCTGACAGTATTCTGCTAACTGCAGGGGAGATAAATGGGTTCCTATGGCCTAATCTACATCCACGCCCATAGTGAACCCCAAAATATTGTCATTTCTTTGTAATAAAGTTTAAGGTTTTCTTTTTTGCCTATTGGGAATCTTATTTTAATGGTCACACTAGCAGAAACTAATATTTTTAAACTTCTGGAGTTAATATATATATAGTTATGTTACCAACTTACTATTCAGAAGCAACCACCACATATCCAAGGTCAAAGGATGGTTTCAGGATTGCTAAATAACTTCAGGATTTGTAAACGTGAGCTAATCCTCTATTTGGATAAATTGAGTTACACACTCCTTTAAAGATGACCACACTCACAAGTGGGATTTACTGATGTGTGTAACCATAAAAAGAAGAAAAATTACCCTTAATCATTTATTCCTTTATTTTGTCCTATTAGTAAATGTAATGTTGTTCTCCTTTTAAGTGACAGTTTCCTAGCACTGTAGTGTTTTTCACGTCAGTTAGGCTTTAGAAATGTGTAAGATAGTACTTGACCTTTCAAACCAGCATTTCAGCTGTTAGGGACAGGCCTTCCAACCTCCCCAAGAATGTCAGCTAAATATTAACGTGTCTTTCTTTGTGTTTTGTTTGTAAACATAGCTGCGCAAATATATCGCAGTGCTGAAGTATTTTGGGCATCCCCTTCAGTATTGCAGTAAATTCTGTTTTCACTTCAGGGACTTTGCTTTTAAATGAGATCTCATCATGGGAAGCAGACATCCTGTCTTCAGAAATATGTGTCAAACATATAATTTAAAAAGAAAATAAAAAAATTTTTTTGTTCTCTAACTCGATTCTTTTCTGTCGCTGGCAGCAAATGCCATGAATAAAACAGAACATCAGTCAGAGTAGAAAATTGTGGCATGCTGCTGTATGTCAAATGTGTTGATCAACAAATTGATAGAAAGAAAGGGGAAATAGACTGTCATAAATTTCACTTTGCAGAGTGAGCTTTATAAAAAAGAAAAAAATCACTGGCGTAACACACATGTACACATTAACTACATTACATTACATGAAATTTTTATTTGTGGGATTACACAAACTTCCACAAAAATGCAAGTTTGTGGGTGGGTGTATCTATACATATACTTAAATTCTATCGCTATATATCATTATGTTAAATCTGTACATTTTTCTAGCCAAATTTACTTGCCAATGGTATATTTTTTTGAACCAGCCTCCATACAGATAACTGAAAGAGGAGAGAGCAGGTAAATCCTCCTAGTACAGGACAATGTCACGGGAGTGGTGTGACCTACTTGGAAATATTTTTCTAACTGTGTAGGAAGTGATGAGATTAGGAAGGGACCAGGAGGTGGATTTTGGGCTAGCCTAAAACCTACAAACCTCGGTGCAGCGTCGGCGTGTGGAGGGAAGTACAGATGTAATTACTCATTAAGCAAGATATATCACTGATCCTTATGATTAATGATATAGCTATTCCTTGAGAAGATATATGGGATGTTAAAAGTCTGACTAGAAGCTCACTTTAAGTGGCAGACTAAACCTATTTGAAATTGAATAAAGAAGATCCATTCTTAATGAACTGCAACTTGTCAAGTTGTCATTACAATGATACAATATATTCTCTTATGGCTTAGTCCTTTAACTCACTTGTCAGTAGGAGAAGACCTATCTCAATGGCCATTTTACCATGACAGGTTGGCCTCAAAGTGATGGCCAAACAAAAAAAGATGAGGAAACCCAAGATTCTGCTAGTATGGAAGACCTCGTCTAATCACAATGTTACCCTTAAGTCAAGATGTCACCTTTTAGGAAAAGGTATGCTATTAAATGGAGTGCCAAAAGAAGTTTTCTAATAGGGTAGGAAATAATTTGTAATTAATATCAAGGTGACTTGTTCTAACTGGCATCTAGTATACACTATATGTCCCCTGATTTCCTACATTACGCCAAAAACTGCTCCTGCATAGACGGTTCCTGGAGAAATCCTGCCCAACACAAGACAAATAACCATTTGTGGAGACCATCCAAATTCAGGGAAGTCGGCATTCAAGATTTTTGAATCCTTGATTTTTTTTTTTTCTATTCCATTTTTAATAATAATATTAATATTTATTCGGTCTAGACAAAATTGCATAAATACATTTGTCAATTCACAATACATAGCAAATCTAAAATGACTTAAAAGCTGAACCCGATGGACGCATGTCTTTTTTCAGCCTATGTAACATATGTAACTTCTGCCTCCAGTACGGCTGCTCTTACAGCAAAAACTGCCAAGATCACATATAGGACGAGTCCAAAAAATAGGAATCTATACTCCGTCTCCTATTCATGTAGTGCATGGACACCACATGTACATTATGTGGAAGTTTTAGTTCTGGAAGTGTATACAGAATACTGCTATTTTGGCACTGCCCGCTCAACTGCATTGATTGTTTCTCAGATCTTCCTAAGGAAGACTGCATAACCAGCTGGTGCCAATTCACGAGTTAGAAGTAAAAGCCTCAGATCTCCGTTCGCGTGTACTCCAGGGGTTTCTGTCATTTAGAAATATAACATTCAAAGAGCTCTACAGCATCCTGAGTGAAGTTGACCCAGTGCCAGAGCTCTGGTGGCTTTCAAGCTGGTAGTCTAGGTCATCCACTGTCTGTCATCTTATTCGTGGCGTTGAATAATTTTCCTTATCTTATTACTCCATTATTATTTTCATCCCTGCAGACCGATGCACAGTATGCAACGTCAGTGGCAGAAAACATCAAAAGCATGTGAGTATATTCTGTTCTAAACCTTATTTATGTACAATGAAACATCTATTAATTGCAATCATATTTTTTTTTCAACTTTCCATCCAAATGTTCACGTTTGAATAAACGGATTACTCACGATTCTCTCGAAGTGAGGAGTTGGTGGGGAATTGCATGGGACTTCAAACACAAATAATTGATGAAAAGAAACACTGGAGTTACATTTTTTTTCTTTTTTAATACAGCGATTTTTGGCCACAAGTTTGCAATTCTCTTCCATTTCACTGTTTATTGAATAAACTATCCAATAAATTATTAATTTTTAAATGTTTAGGAAGGAAATGAATATATGCAATTTAGAGGCATAATTATAAGACAATAGGATTATGAGAACCGTTTGTTTATTTTCGGGTTAACACTCCTCTTTTAATGGTTTCAGAAAGTTCACTGTGAAAATGGACCATTTCTTACTGACATGATCACCCCATCAATGCTGGGAAGCTAAATAAGCAGCCTATTATGTTACCCCATCGAGTCTGTGTAATATGGCCATTCGCGACTTTCTAATCAAGATAAAGCACTCTGCCGTAAAATAAAAAAGCTCAGAGAAACCTCTTGAGACTAGAACATAAGTACAAAAGGATCTCCGTTCTGCCCAAGGCCCCACTCAGAGCTGAAAATGTATCTTGTAATGCGAGGGGCAGCCCCTGCCAGTACTCACAATAATGGATGGCTATCAGGGGATAATGGCCTGCTTGTAATGGCTTCATTGTGAAGAGGGACTGCCGAAATTAACAAAAGTTATCTAAGAATGTGGTCTGAGCAGACAGCCTTGGCTTTCTTTTTATTTCTGTTTTGATCGATGACCCCATCAGTCAACATGTAAGGTGTCCCCACCCTGCACTTAAAACACACTTTGACCTCTAAACGCAAAAATGAAAGATCTACTTTTTTTCTTAGGTGAGGTGACTTGATTGTGATTATTAACGCTAGCTGTGAACGTGACACCTAGGTTTGTGTGTAGGTGTGTTATGATATAAATACAAACTGTGTACGTGCCGGCAGTCTGTTGTAAGAGACTACTAACCAGCATTAACTAGATTCCACGTTCACCGTACCATTTAAAGCGATGTGTAAAAATCTGTGAAATCAACACATCAGCAAAATTTAGAGGTTTACTGGAAAATCTGCTTTTGGTGTCGACTTTGCTCATCATGTATTACAAGTCATGAAAACACTCTATACTTTGACGTTACGGAGTATCTTCGAATGTCATTTCAAAGTGTGCATTCGGATTTAGCCGGAATATGTTGGAATGCAGCAAGAGTAGTTCCATTGATTCATCGGATAAAAATTTTTTTACATTTTTTTTTTGTAAAAGGAACATTATGTAAAAAAAAAACAACCCTTGCCCTCCGTTTTTTCATAAGCAATTTGCATAGCGTATGTAACTTTCGGACGTATATACACAATTTGTGCATCTTGCATACTTTTCACAAACAAGGTACTTGAGTGACTGGTCAGAGTGATGGATTGATGCTGCATACATAGCTTAAGCCCAGGTCAGGTTTGTTTTTTTCTGAGAAAGGATTTTACCAGGAAGGATACATTGAGATTTCTCTCATTTTCAAGTATTTCCTGGGTGGCGAGTATGTACAGTTAGGTGTCTTGCCCAAGGACACTTACTGGAGAGATGCTCTTGCCGGGATCGAACCTGTGTCTCCACAGTCTCTCTCCAAAGTTATAGAGCAGTGATCTTACCTTTACTCCACCCAGCCGGCACTCCCCAAATGAGCGCTGTTACGAGTGCTCAGATAGACATGATGCTGTCAGTGTGAAAGCGGGGTGACAAGGGGGGCACTCCACACAGCCCAACCTCCTTAATAAGATAAATTGGTCAGGGTGGTTATAGTGTCCCTGTACAATAATTTCATGAACAAACTGAGCGGGAGGCAGGTCCAGACGTGGAAGGGAGTGAGTTTGGGCGAGGGACTTGACCCGAGCGTGAAAGGAGTGGGTTCGGGCAAAACACTGGACCCTAGTGTGAGAGCAAGTTTGCGGGAAAGGGACTGGGCCAAAGGGAGGGAATGGCAGCTGCAGATCAAAAAGGGGGTGGCAGGGAGGGTGGGGTGGTGGTAGCACAGGACTCCAACTTCAAGAAAGGATAAAAAAAACAGTGGTATAGCGCCCACACCCAGTAGCAGTATGCCAGGGTCTGTGCTATAGTTCTGCTACTGTTGTAAACTAAATTTATAAAAAAAAAGGTTATTTCTGACATAATTCTATAAGTAAATCATACCAAGTAAAGTAGCCAACACGTCTTCTACAATCAGCTCCGAAGCAGAGTCTGAAAGTAAATAACATTTAAATCAGTCTGACTCTAAATAGTGTGTGCTGAACACAGACCGGATTAATGGACCAACCGATTAATCAATAATAAAAATAGTTAACTATTTTCATTATCGATCAGTTGTTTTAGCCCTAGCACATACCCATAGGACAAAACGGTATTTCCAACAGTATTGGATTCATTCGATAGTTCCTACTGCCAGAAATGTCATGAAAAAGTGGTGTCCTCTAAAACGTGCCCAAGACAATGGGAGCAAATGTGTTGGAAGAAATTTTTATATTTACTGTTACGTCTGATAACGCTAGGTCTAAACTATTTTTTTAATTATAAAATTCATAATTCTGACTTTTCAGCTATAATTTAATGTTATGCATTTTATCAGAGGTGTGAAAAATGCTATTTTAGGACTATCTCAGTGTTGTTGTGATGGACCGAAAATGAACCTTTCTCTTTGTGACTTCTTAATTCAGATTCCCAAATGAGATACAGTCTGGTCTTCTGGAAGTCATATCTCCGTCTACAAATTTTTACCCAGATTTCTCAAAACTACGGGAATCGTTTGGAGATCCCAGAGAGCGCGTGCGGTAAATATAATTTTCATGTTTTTGCAACTTTATTTTATTGTTTTCTACAAGGTGTTATAGATGTGTTCTGCTTTGATCAACACCGCAATGAGAGAAGTGAAAATGATTAACAATGGCTTAATTTTTACTTTTGACAAGCTAAGGAAGCCGCCACAATAAAGTCTCCATTAAACTCCCACAACATGCTGTAAAACAATATTTAGTTTGCAGGTGAGGTGTAATACATACATTATGAACCACAGTAACTAGACACTTGTGAAAGGGTTCCCACAGGCTCCATGTTTCTTTTGTCAAAATACACTCAAACCTAATTATGCACAATCAAGACCATATTCCATTATGTTGTAAGTCTGAGATGCAAAGTAAGTCCAGGTTATATTCACTAAACAAAAAGTTGTGATAAATTTAACAAGGGGACTTTGTTTCAGCTTAAATAGGTGAATTGGAAAACTAGCTGAAATGGCTGTTTCAGCTAGTTTTGAATTCCTTCGAATTCCTTTGTAAGATCTCAACAGTTCCTCTGTTTGTGAATAACCCTAGTTCTAGTTCTGTCTTTGCCCATTTGTTATTTGTATTACAAAATGCTCATCGCTTTTCACTGGTGATGTCATTTTAGAGGATTTATTGTAAAAAGTAAAAAAAAAGTACTAAATTAGGTGTGGAAGTTTCTACTTTGGTCTGAGAACTCTCGCACAATTTCTGTCGGTCGTTACCGGGTTGGCACCTTGGTGGAGAATATGAGCCCAGGATGAAGTGATTTGCACACACACAGATAGGGAAGGGTGGAGAAGGGTGACCATGTTGAAACTATCCAGGCTGGATACAGCAGATGATGAGAAAGGTGGTTGCTGGTGCAGGAACCAGAAGATATGATGAGTAATTGGCAGAAGGATGTTGTTGATATACAGGAACCGGTAGTTGAATATGGTTCAGGATAAGACTGGGGTTTCAGAGCAGCAGAGCACAGCACTTCACTCTGTGATGGTTTGAGTATCAATGAGGAATCGTGGATTGGAGTGGGGCATAGCCCTTTCTTCAGGAAAGTGTTTCACTTGCTTGAGCTTAACTGTTTATGTGCTGGGAGGAGCAGTATCTGAAAAGTGCTGCCAGGGGTTTCAGAGCGTGGTTGCAGACATGGGGCATGACCATTTCTTTCTTTAAACCTCTTAAATTCTCTGTTTTATCTTGATATAATTCCCCCTGTGTTGGCCTGACAACTCATGGGTACCCCGAATAATTGGAGATAGTGGGGTCACCTCATGCTGCACCTACACGGCTCCTTTTTCAGTTGGGATACCTCAAGGCTCTGTTCTAGGTCCCCTATACTTCTTCATCTATACCGCCTCTCGGGATAACCTCATCTTTTCCTATGGACTCCAATATCATCTCTATGCCAACAACACCCAAATCTACCTTTCCTCTCCCAATCTCTCTCCTCTCTCTCCCCCTCCTGTGCTGGACCATATTACTGCTTGCCTGTTGACTGTCTCTGACTGGATGATTTCCCGTTTTGTGAAGCTCAACCTAAAACTGAACTTCTAATCTTCCCTCCTTCCAAAGCCAATATTCCTGCATCCATTTCCCTTCAGGTGAATGGCGCCACCATTACTTCTACCTCACAGGCTCGTTGCCTCTGTGTCCTCTTAGACTCTGAACTCTCCTTCACTCCTCACATTCAGTCTCTAACCAAATCCTGCTACTTCCACCTAAAAAAACATCCCGTCCCTATCTTAATCTAGACTCTACTAAAATGCTCATCCAAGTTATTATCTTCCACCTTGATTACTGTAACCTCCTTCTCGCTGGCCTTAAGAAATCCCAGACTCTCACTCTGCAGTCTGTAATGAACACCTGTGCCAGGCTCACCCACCTCACCACTTGCACCTCGTCCCTTTTGTCAATCTCTACACTGTCTCCCTGTCTCCTATAGCCTTGGAACAGCGTGGCACCTAGTGTCTTACATCTGAAATGTTGGGCATTTGGAGACGAAACCAAGTTTCTATTGGGGTTTCAGTTGTACCGTACAAACGACCGTACGCTGATAAAGGAGAGCCTCCATAGGCTCAATACCATGTGAGTGAAACCATATGTGTATTCTAAATTCTGTGGTTCATTCGATCTACACCATGTCAATATTTGGTTTTTAAAGAAATCAATATGGGCATCCTGTTCGGGAAAGGGCTGAGGACGGCCGTAAAGAGTCCATCCACTTTTATAATAGAGCCAGGGTGGCTCTCTGAGTTTTTTGGAACCCTTTTTAGATAAAAATTTGGGTAAAACAGTGTTACACTAAAAAGAGATTTATTTAGAGGCGACACGACTGGTATTGAATGTGCCTACAGGCGCCTGCCACAAGGGGGCGCCTTGCTTGTTAAAAAAGTTGTAAATTGTAAAAAAATCAAAAAATCAATCATTTAGACCACTGTACGTCTGGAGCCCTGAGGGCTAGATAGAGATGAGGTATCATTGGAAAGGCCAGGTTATGGCCTTCCCATTATACCAAATATAAACAGGTTAGATTTTTGATTTTATGTAAAAATAAAATAACAAAATAATATTTTTAATTATTTTTCTTTCTAATGCAGCACTATTATTCAGTTTACAATTATGAAGTGAACAGTGATGCTGTGCTAACTCACCTTCACATTTTCCACACTGCCAGCAAGTGTGGAGCTGATGATGCAACGCATCGTTTCATCAACAACCTAGACTGTGGCACTGCAGTGAGGAGAGACTGGGGGACTTTGGAACCCCGCATCTCTGAATTGTACATCACACAAGGTTAAGTAAGATGTCCAGGGCAGCCATCAGAAATGATGGGGCCCCTTACTAAACCTCACGATGGGGCCCCCCAGGGCCCCCCCTCAACCTCTAACAGCTTTTCTCCCCCTTCAAAAAAAAAAAGGACGTAACATAGCACCACAGCAATAAAACTCCCAGTAATGTGCAGTGTGTATTAGCTTATCACAGTATCCACAGCAATAAAACTCACAGTAATGAGCGGTGTGTCTGAACATATCACACAATCCACAGCAATAAATCTCACAGAAATGGGCTGTGTATGATGGCCTTTGGGTCTGGGCCTGGGCCCTGGGTCTGGTCCCTGGGACTGGGCCTTGGGGTCTGGTCCCTGGGGTCTAACCTGGGCCCTGGTCTCTGGGTCTGGTCCCTGGGCCTTGGGGTCTGGGTCCTAGGGTCTGGGCCTTGGGGTCTGGCCTTGGGTCTGGGCCCTAGGGTCTGGGCCTTGGGGTCTGGGCCCTGGGGTCTGGGCCCTAGGTCTGGGCCCTGGGCCTAGGGTCTGGGCCCTGGGGTCTCGGCCTGGGGTCTGGGCCTAGGGGTCTGGCCCTAGGGTCTGGGCCCTGGGTCTGGGCCTTGGGGTCTGGGCCCTGGGTATGGGGTCTGGACCCTAGGGTCTGGGCCCTGGGTCTGTATTTGGGGTCTGGGCCCTGGGTTTGGGGTCTGGACCCTAGGGTCTGGGCCCTGGGTCTGTATTTGGGCTTTGGGGTCTGGGCCCTGGGTTTGGGCCTAGGGGTCTGGACCCTGGGCCCTAGGGTCTGGGCCTAGGGGTCTGGGCCTAGGGGTCTGGGCCCTAGGGTCTGGGCCATGGGTTTGGGCCTTAGGGTCTGGGCCATGGGTTTGGGCCTAGGGGTCTGGGCCTAAGGGTCTGGGCCTAAGGGTCTGGGCCCTGGGCCCTAGGGTCTGGGCCTTGGGGTCTGGGCCATGGGTTTGGGCCATAGGGTCTGGGCCCTGGGTTTGGGTCTTGGGGTCTGGGCCTGGGCATTTGCCCTGGGTCTGGGCCTTGCCCTGGGCCTAGGGGTCTGGACCCTGGGCCCTGGGTCTGGGCCTTGGGGTCTGGGCCTAGGGGGTCTGGGCCTAAGGGTCTGGGCCTTGGGGTCTGGGCCATGGGTTGGGCCATAGGGTCTGGGCCTGGGTTTGGGTCTTGGGGTCTGGGCCCTAGGGTCTGGGCCCTGGGCCTTGGGGTCTGGGCCTAGGGTCTGGGCCCTAGGGTCTGGGCCTTGGGGTCTGGGCCATGGGTTTGGGCCATAGGGTCTGGCCCTGGGTTTGGGTCTTGGGGCATTTGCCCTGGGTCTGGGCCTTGGCCCTGGGCCTAGGGGTCTGGACCCTGGGCCCTAGGGTCTGGGCCCTGGGTCTGGGCCTTGGGGTCTGGGCCTAGGGGGTCTGGGCCTAGGGGTCTGGGCCTAGGGGTCTGGGCCCTGGGGTCTCGGCCTTGGGGTCTGGGCCTTGGGGTCTGGGCCATGGGTTTGGGCCATAGGGTCTGGGCCCTGGGTTTGGGTCTTGGGGTCTGGGCCTAGGGGTCTGGACCCTGGGCCCTAGGGTCTGGGCCCTGGGCTTGGGGTCTGGGCCTTGGGTCTGGGCCTAAGGGTCTGGGCCCTAGGGTCTGGGCCTTGGGGTCTGGGCCATGGGTTGGGCCATAGGGTCTGGGCCCTGGGTTTGGGTCTTGGGGTCTGGGCCTAGGGGTCTGGACCCTGGGCCCTAGGGTCTGGGCCTTGGGGTCTGGGCCTTGGGGTCTGGGCCTAGGGGTCTGGGCCCTAGGGTCTGGGCCATGGGTTTGGGCCTAGGGGTCTGGGCCTAAGGTCTGGGCCCTGGGCCTAGGGTCTGGGCCTTGGGGTCTGGGCCATGGGTTTGGGCCATAGGGTCTGGGCCCTGGGTTTGGGTCTTGGGGCATTTGCCCTGGGTCTGGGCCTTGGCCCTGGGCCTAGGGGTCTGGACCCTGGGCCCTAGGGTCTGGGCCCTGGGTCTGGGCCTTGGGGTCTGGGCCTAGGGGGTCTGGGCCTAGGGGTCTGGGCCTAGGGGTCTGGGCCTTGGGGTCTGGGCCTTGGGGTCTGGGCCATGGGTTTGGGCCATAGGGTCTGGGCCCTGGGTTTGGGTCTTGGGGTCTGGGCCTAGGGGTCTGGACCCTGGGCCCTAGGGTCTGGGCCTGGGCCTTGGGGTCTGGGCCTTGGGGTCTGGGCCTAAGGGTCTGGGCCCTAGGGTCTGGGCCTTGGGGTCTGGGCCATGGGTTTGGGCCATAGGGTCTGGGCCCTGGGTTTGGGTCTTGGGGTCTGGGCCTAGGGGTCTGGACCCTGGGCCCTAGGGTCTGGGCCTTGGGGTCTGGGCCTTGGGGTCTGGGCCTAGGGGTCTGGGCCCTAGGGTCTGGGCCATGGGTTTGGGCCTAGGGGTCTGGGCCTAAGGGTCTGGGCCCTGGGCCCTAGGGTCTGGGCCTTGGGGTCTGGGCCATGGGTTTGGGCCATAGGGTCTGGGCCCTGGGTTTGGGTCTTGGGGTCTGGGCCTAGGGGTCTGGACCCTGTGCCCTAGGGTCTGGGCCCTGGGCCTTGGGCCTTGGGGTCTGGGCCTAAGGGTCTGGGCCTTGGGGTCTGGGCCTTGGGGTCTGGGCCATGGGTTTGGGCATAGGGTCTGGGCCCTGGGTTTGGGTCTTGGGGTCTGGGCCCTGGGCATTTGCCCTGGGTCTGGGCCTTGGCCCTGGGCCTAGGGGTCTGGACCCTGGGCCCTGGGTCTGGGCTAGGGGTCTGGGCCCTGGGGTCTGGGCCCTGGGGTCTGGGCCTTGGGGTCTGGGCCTAGGGTCTGGGCCTAAGGGTCTGGGCCATGGGTTTGGGCCATAGGGTCTGGGCCCTGGTTTGGGTCTTGGGGTCTGGGCCCTGGGCCTAGGGGTCTGGACCCTGGGCCCTAGGGTTGGGCCTTGGGTCTGGGCCTAGGGGTCTGGGCCTAGGGGTCTGGCCCTAGGGTCTGGGCCATGGGTTTGGGCCTAGGGGTCTGGGCCTAAGGGTCTGGGCCTTGGGGTCTGGGCCATGGGGTCTGGGCCCTGGGCCTAGGGGTCTGGGCCCTGGGCCCTAGGGTCTGGGCCATGGGTTTGGGCCTAGGGGTCTGGGCCATAGGGTCTGGGCCCTGGGTTTGGGTCTTGGGGTCTGGGCCCTGGGCCTAGGGGTCTGGGCCCTGGGCCTAGGGGTCTGGACCCTGGGCCCTAGGGTCTGGGCCCTGGGCCCTAGGGTCTGGGCCCTGGGTCTGGGCCTTGGGGTCTGGGCCCAGAGGTCTGGGTCTGGGCCCTGGGGTCTGGGCCTAGAGGTCTGGGTCCTGGGTCTGAGCCTAGAGGTCTGGGCCTAGGGGTCTGGGCCCAGGGGTCTGGGCCCTGGGTCTGAGCCTAGAGGTTTGGGCCTAGGGGTCTGGGCCTTGGGGTCTGGGTCCTGGGCCTTGGGGTCTGGGTCCTGGGCCTTGGGGTCTGGGCTCTGGGTCTTAGGGTCTGGGCCCTGGCTCACCACTCGCTGTCTTCTATCTTCTTTTCTTCTGCTCTTCTTTTCTTCACCTTTTCTTCAATCTTCTTCTCTTCTTTTCTTCTGATCTTCCTGGTCCCTCCAGCTCCAGCACGCAGCTTCACTGAGTGGAGGGGCGGAGCCAAAGCAACGTGCTTGGGAGGCCCTCACACGCTGCTTGGCCCCGCCCAGCCAGGAAGTGAAGCTGCCAGGAGCCGGAGGAGACACAGTGTCTCAGTCTCCTCCGGCTCCTGCAGCAGCAGCAGGGACACAGCTCGGATTCGGACTCATCGAGTCCGATACCGGAGCTGTTAAAGGGCGACGCCGCTGCCGTCGGGGCCCGGGATCCTCCCCCCGGACCCGGCGGCCCGGGCCCCCACCGGGCCCGGGCCCCTTACGGCAGTATTGGGCGTAATGCCCTGATGGCGGCCCTGAAGATGTCAATAGAAAGGTAAGAGTCTGGTCTTTACAATGATACCAAGCATGACCATGTAATGAGTAAAAATAAAAAAATATTTTTTTTTAAATGCAAATGTATTTTTTCTCTGGTCTATGGCAGAGGCAATATATGCTTTTACATAGAAAACAAACCATACCACTGCACTAACTCATCTAAGGCAACGGATTCTGCCCCTTCTTTTGAATTGAGCATAGAGAGAAACTGGTTTTCAGTTTGTTTTTTTCAGTTCACCCCAAAAACGAAAATTTTAAAAGACATTTTGGCATGTTTCGTTTTTTGTTTGAGGTGGAGGGGTAGGGGCGCTCCACATTTCTATGCCTACAGGCTCCTGAGATGCAAATCCGGCCCTGACTGTCACTCTGTATTAAAAAGTATCACCACAATTGATATGTCTGTAGAGTGATTAATAGGATTAAAACAGGTGGGACCACATAATAAAGGGCCAAAGATACCTTATTCCTTGGATTATAGGCGAGTGTGCTTCTACTCACTAAAGGGTTAAATTGGGAAGGGGGAGCGGAGGGGGTTATGTTAATCCTTCTGGACCCCTCCACACCCCTTTCCCATATTAACTCTTTAGTGAGTGGAATAATCGCCTACAATTCTAGTAATAAGGTAGTTTTGGCCCTGTATTAAACAGTGTTGACTGACCATAATATAAATTGAGTTCCACCAGCATCTGCTCTACCAAGGTTACATAGTTACATAGTTACATAGTTATATAGGCTGAAAAAAGACATGCGTCCATCGGGTTCAGCCTCTCCCACATAACCTACTGCTGTTGATCCAAAAGAAGGCAAAAAACCCAGTCTGAATGCTTGCCAATATGCAACATACTGGGAAAAAATTCCTTCTTGACCCCAGAATGGCAGTCAGATTTCTCCTTGGATCAAGAAGCTTTTACCCACATATTAAATATTATAACCCTTAATATTCTGTGTCTGCAGGAAGTCATCCAGTCGTTTTTTAAAAGTCTGTACAGACTCTGACCCAACCACCTCAACAGGCAGAGAATTCCACAGCTTTATTGTTCTCACCGTAAAATAACCCTTCCTATGCTTTAAGCTAAATTTTCTTTCTTCCAGTCTAAATGGATGACCCCTTGTCCTATGTATAGTCCTGTTAATGAATAGGTTATCAGACAATGGTTGATAATGGCCCCGTATATATTTATATAAGGTTATCAGATCCCCTCTAAGGCGCCTTTTCTCTAAACTAAACAGGTTTAAGCTTGTTAGTCTTTCCTCATAGGTTGCCATATTAAATAAAGATTTTTTTGCGGTGCACTCAGTATTGCCTCATTAGATGTCATGTTTGTCAATTATTTGTATTTTCTTGTCACTGTGCCTTTTCGTAGCCCATGTAATAAACTTGCCCAGACTTGCTATGTGAAGGATTGGTGCATTTTATGTGCCACTTTCAGTATTGAGGACCTGCCATATATGTCACGCTCACTGAATACGAACAAATGGGGAATATGGGCTCTTGTAGAAAGTAACTGACAGCAGCAGAATAAAGTACAATGGAAGGACTGAAACCACATGTGAAGAGTGTGCAGGAGAGATGGCAGAAGCAGGATTCCTTACAGAGCATTAATAACGAACAACAGTCAGGTATGACATGGCAAAGAAAGAGCCTGAAACTGAAGTCACTGACAGCCAGGGCCGGATTTGCACCTCAGGAGCCTGTAGGCACAGAAATGTGGAGCGCCCCTACCTCCCCCAACAAAAAAAAAGAAACATGCCAAAATGACTATTTAAATTTTTGTTTTGAGGCCAAGTAACCAAAAAAAATACATTTTAAAAAACTGAAACTGTTTTTCTCCGTGCTCAAATCAAAAGAAGAGGCAGAATCTGTTGCCTTAGTTGAATTAGTTACAGTTACAAATATTTATAAAGCCTCAACAAGTTCCTTAGCGCTGTACAATGGGAGAAACAGAATAGCAAATATACATATATGGTACACACATGGAACAGAAGGAGGGAGGACCCTGCTCGAGAGCTCACAATCTAAGAGGAGAGGGGTGACACATTAGGTGAGGGTGAATTTTGAAGTAGTGGGTTGCATGAGGACCGAATGGGAAGAGGAGCAAGAAATGTGCAGTGGCGGGATCATGGAGTGAACTGATAGGCTTCTCTATAGTAATGCGTTTTCAGAGACTTCATGAAGGACTGGCGAGACGGGCGAGTCTGATGTTGCGGGGGAGGGAGTTCCATAGAAAGGGTGCAGCTCGAGTTAAGTCCTGAAGGTGAAAGTTGGGTGTGGGTACGAGAAACTGATAGCATCAGATCATTGGCAGAGCGAAGTGGTCGGGATGGGATGTACCTGCTAATGAGGGAGGAGATGTAGGCAGCGGCGCGGTTATGGAGAGCTTTGTATATGACCAGTCACCAATATAATGAATTGGATTCTAAAGGAAACAGGAGCCAGTGTAGAGATTGACAGAGAGGTGAGGCATGAGAGGTGCAGGAGGTGAGGTGTTAGGAGTCTGGCACAGGCGTTCATTACAGACTGCAGTGGCAGAATCTGGGATCTCTTAAGGCCAGAGAGAAAGAGTTTACAATAGTCAAGGCGGGAGATAATAAGCGCTAGGATGAGCATTTTAGTAGAGTGGATTAAGAAAGGGACGGATGTGTGCAATGTTTTTTAGGTGGAAGTAGCAAGATTTGGTTAGAGACTGAATGTGAGGAGTAAAGGATAGATTGGAGTCCAATAGGACCCTGAGGCAACAAGCCTGAGAGGTAGAAGTAATGGTGGCACCATTCCCCTATAGAGAAATTGGCGCAGGAATGGAGGTTTTAGAGGGAGGGAAGACGAGAAGTTCAGTTTTCGAGAGGTTGAGATTTAGGAAATGGGAAGTCATCCAGTCGGAGACAGTCGATAGGCAGGCTGTAACACGGTCCAACACCGGAGGAGAGAGATCGAGAGAGGAAAGGTAGATTTTGGTGTCATCAGCATAGAGGTGATATTGGAATCCATAGGAAGAGATGAGGTTGTCCAAAGAGGTGGTATAGATCAAGAAGAGTAGGGGACCCAGAACAGAGCCTCGAGGTACCCCAACTGATAGAGGAACTGTTGGTGAAGAGACACCATCGAAGGAGACACCGAAGGAGCGAAAAAAGAGATGAGGACCAGGAGAGAGCGATGTCACTGAGGCCAAGTGTGAGGGTGATCAACAGTGTCGAATGCAGCAGAAAGTTCAAGAAGAATAAGCAAGGTGGAGTGACCTTTGGTTTCAGCGGCAGCTAAATCATTAGTCACCTTGGTCAGAGCAGTTTCAGTAGATTGTTGGGATGAAAGCTAGACTGATGCGGATTGAGTAGAGCATTAGCAGCAAGAAAACTGGTGCCCTGGTTATAGACTGGACATTCTAAAATTTTGGAGGCAAAGGGGAGCAGAGTGATGGGACAGTAGTTCAAGAGGTAGGTAGGATCAAGGGATGGCTTTTTTAGAATGGGGGGGGGTGATCAAAGCACATTTGAATACAGAGGGGAAGATTCCAGAGGAGAGGTTAAAAATATGAGTCAAAGCAGGGACAGTAGGACAGGCTGAATAAGTTGTCAGGGGATAGGATCAAGCGGGCAGGTGGTCGGGTAGGCAGACATGAGAAGTTCTGTTACATTGTCCTCCGAGACTAGAGAAAAGGAAGACCTAGTAGAAGAGGGTGCAGGGAGTGAGGGAGTCAGTGGGTAGAATGGTTAAAGGAGGAGGGCAGTGAATGCAGCAGCATTATTTGTTTTATATGTAAAAGCATACATTGCCTCTGCTGTAGAACAGAAAAAAAATATTTTGCATTTACTTTTTTCTCTTTTACACATTACATGGTCATGTTTGGTATCATAGTAAAGACTGTACTCTGACCTTTCCAATGACACCTCACTTAACCTTGTGAGGTGTACAATTCATGGATGCAGTCCATGGTCTAGGTTGTGAATTAAATAATGTGTTTCTTCACCAGATACACACTTGCTGGCAGTATGGTAAATGAGGTGAGTTAGTGCAGCATCACTGTTCACTTTATAATTGTAAACTGAATAATAGTGATGTGTTAGAAAAAAAAGGAGAAACATTTTTTTTTTAATCGATATTGAATTTTTACATAAATACAACCTGGTTATATTTGGTATTACTGGAAAGGCTATAAGCTGCCCTCTAGCCCTTAGGGCTTCAGAGATACAGAGGAAGGCGCTCCCTTGTGGCAGGCGCATGTAGGCACATGCCTACTCTGCATAATTATAAATATACTATCAGGGTTATTCAGAGAGCGTGAAAAGCAGGAGAATGACTGGAGAATGAAAAATTCTGCGTCAAAATAGCCAAACCAGAAAAATTCTCCCTTTCATCTCACTTTCCAAATTGGCTATTTTGACCTAGAATTTTTCATCGTCCAGTCATTCTCCTGCTTTTCACGCTCTCTGAATAACCCTGTATATTTTCCAAACGTTCATGATGATTGTGAAGTTTCCCTTCAAAACCCCACCACTGTGATACACATAAAAGAACAGACACTCTAACAAATGTGTATTGTTACCAAATTACCATGCAGCTTGCCCAAACCACCCAGCACTTTAGGCAGCAATGGAGGAGCTCATCTGGGGGAACCCTAAATTTTTTGTTGTACTTGAAATAGTAATATGAGCCAAATCAGAATCAGCTCTTTGTCTTTACAGACTGCAGAGAGTATTAATGCTGTCGCGCTGTTACAGTGGTGTTCAAAATTATTCAACCCCCACTGAAATTGAGTGTTTTGGCCAGTTTGACATTGATTTTGATCATTCAGTCATCTTGCTTACAATTAAATCAAAGAGGCACGTGTAGGTCAGACAAATATAACATAACATTTATATTGAAATAACCACAAATGTCTTTTCTGTGCTCACATCATTATCAGTTTTATTCAACACCCAAGTGACATTCAATCTTAGTACTTAGTACAACATCCTTTTACAGTTATAACAGCTTTTAAACGTGAAGCATAGCTTGACACAAGTGTCTTGCAGCGATCTACGGGTATCTTCGCCCATTCGTCATGGGCAAAAGCCTCCAGTTCAGTCACATTCTTAGGCTTGAGCACCGCAACTGCTTTCTTTAAGTCCCACCAGAGGTTCTCAATCGGATTTAAGTCAGGTGACTGCGATGGCCACTCCAAAATGTTCCAGCCTTTAATCTGCAACCATGCTCTAGTGGACTTGGAGGTATGCTTGGGATCATTGTCCTGTTGAAAGGTCCAACGACTCCCAAGCCTCAGGTTTGTGACGGACTGCATCACATTGTCATCCAATATCTCCTGGTACTGAAGAGAATTCATGGTACCTTGCACACGCTGAAGCCTCCCTGTACCTGCAGAAGCAAAACAGCCCCAAAGCATGATTGACCCCCGCCATGCTTCACAGTAGGCAAGGTGTTCTTTTCTTCATAGGCCTTGTTCTTCCTCCTCCAAACATAGCGTTGATCCATGGGCCCAAACAGTTCTAATTTTGTTTCATCAGTCCACAGTACACTATCCCAAAACTTCTGTGGTTTGTCCACATGACTTTTGGCATACTGCAGTCGACTCTTCTTATTCTTTGGAGACAGCAAGGGGGTGTGCCTGGGAGTTCTGGCATGGAGGCCTTCATTACGCAGTGTGCGCCGTATTGTCTGAGCTGAAACGTCAGTACCCACATCTGACAAATCTTTTCTCAGTTCCTCAGCAGTCACACGGGGACTTTAATCCACTCTACGCTTCAGGTAGCGCACAGCAGTCAAAGTCAGCATCTTCTTTCTGCCACGACCAGGTAGCGTTTCAACAGTGCCCTTTGCCTTGAATTTGCGAATGATGCTTCCTATGGTCTCTCTTGGTATGTTTAACATCTTTGCAATCTTCTTATAGCCATTGCCCTTCCTGTGAAGAGTAATCACCTCTTCTCTTGTCTTCCTGGACCATTCTCTTGACTTCACCATTTTTGTAACCACACCAGTAAATGTCTAGAAGGAGCTGAGTATCACAGTCATTTTAAAGCTGCCTAATTGGTGCTTATTATGCTTTATTGCTGCTCCGTGACATCCACAGGTGTTTTCAATACCTGATTGAAAACACTTGAATGAACCTCTGTTCTTCAGAGTGGTAGTCTTTAAGGGGTTGAATAATTGTGTCAATGAAGAATTCACAAAATAAACATTTACTACTGTATTACAAAACCAATTGATGTCATTTTAGTTGCATATGGTTCTTTAAAAAGTCCTTGTAGGATTTCATTCTGAATACAATTATAAATGTACACTAAATTCCCTAAAACCCTTTACAGCATTGGGGGTTGAATAATTTTGAACACAACTGTATTAATGTGTGAAAAAAAAATAGATGTTTTAATTAAAATGTTAAATTTAGTAAAAAAAAAAATCCCGTGTTTGATTTATATTAACCTCCCTGCGGTCTAATTTTTTCAAAATTTTGTGTCTAAAAGCGGCAAGTTTTTTTTTTTTTTTTTTTAAAGGAAACTTGTTTTTGTACATAGTTAGCCTGTAATAATTAGGAATTACGCACTGAAATCCGTGCAAGCAAGAATCCTTACTGGTAAAATCCTTTATAAATAAATCGTAAATACACTGAGACCGATAAAGTTTGAAACACGACATAATAATTTATTATCCCAAAAATAATTATGATATTCAATAAAATAAAACAAAAAACACTGAAATCTGAAAACAAGGGTGAAACTATGTATGGAAAAGGGTAAGGGTCCTAGTGGCGCAGTGGGTGCTTCCAAATATGGAGCAATCTAGAGGAGTATTTCTAAATGCTGATATTATGGCTCAACTCTATTTATCAGGTGGTGATAGATAAAAGTACTCCAGTGAGTCAATGTTACACTAGTATTGTGCAAATAGCAATTCTGTGCAAATGAACAACCTTGTGCAAAATAAGCAACAATAATGGTGATAAATCCTTAAGTCATGCGTACAAATCTCCTCCTATAGCACAAAGTGTATAATAATCCACATGTGCAAAATGCATATAAAGTACATATAAAGTGCATGTGCTCATATATCCTATTCCATTCGTAAAGTGCAGACACAAAATTTGTGTTGATGTGACATCAAAAAAGTCATAAGACAGTCCTTTTATCAAGTTATCTGATAGTCTCTGGATGGCCTATGACTGTATACTTTATATATACTTTTTGCAAGTGAAAAAGTGCAAATCTCGAAATGAACAAGGTCCGTGACTCCTAGTCACCATGCAGTATGTAGGTCACACTTCAAACAAAATGTTCCAACATTATGCTTCCTCTCCTCAGTTGGTAGATTCCGTAGCATATATGAGGAAGACAAAAAGAGAGACCATAGTGCAGACTGTTGTAATTTGTGAAGTGAATATATATATATATGAAAATCACTCACAAATTATAGAGACTAATAAGTCCTGGCTCTGGGTTGGAATGCCGCACGTCAAATACAGGGCGACGTTCCCCCTTTTCCTGGGTCTTCCAGTTATCCTCAAATAAAACACATACAGAAAGACAGCGCTCCCATAGTGTGACACAGTACGTATATTCTGAGTAATTGCAATTTTTTGTTCAACTCACCGATGTTGGAGCCTCGGTTTTCTCAGGCTCAGCTTAAAGGCGAATGGTGGTACTTAATTAGGGGAGTACCTTACCCCTCTCTCCTGCAATACCTTTCAGCTTCTGTCTCCAGCTCTGTATTACCATCCAGATGGGGACGAAAAAGGGGGGAAGGGGGGGAGAGAAAAATTCCTCTGCTTTCACCTTCAAAATATTATCCTCATTTTAAAGGGATAAAATAGTAAGGGGTATCCCATAACAGAGTAAAACCAGAGATGAGAATCAGGTTAAAATATCAAAAAAATACCAAAAATAGTGTGTGTGGGGGTGTTACTGGACGCGTTTCTGCAGTACACCTATGCCTTCTTCAAGCAGTATAGCATATGAGGTCCATATGACTCCATATGCTATACTGCTTGAAGAAGGCACAGGTGTAGTGCTGAAACGCGTCCAGTAACCCCCCCCACTTTTTATAGATTGCTCCATATTTGGAAGCACCCACTGCGCCACTAGGACCCTTACCCTTTTCTACACATTTATTTGCACATTTAGGTTGAGATTTATGTGCAACCCCTTGTAGGCAGCACCCCCCCCTTTTTTAAGGAACCACAGTTACCTAGTAAGCGCCTCCACAGACACCCACTCTTGTGAAACTATGTATGGTCTGTTTCTTATCCTGTAGTGCCACCTAGTGGCCGTTCATAAACATTGGAATACAGTGTATTATCATTTGTTTTTAAAGTTTGCTGACTGGTCCCGCCCCCCTGCATCGTGTGACTCGCAGGGGGCCTTACCAGGAAGCAACTCGCCATGATCACACTGCGGGGGACAGCCAGGGAGCGCAGGAGGAGGTGAATATGCATCCACCCCGAGTGTGGCTCGGGGTTACCGTTCGTGGTAGTGAAATTTAACCCCGAGTCACACTTGGGAATACCACCAGGGAGGTTAAGACACTAGTGTGGACATAAGCAACTGTGTAGGCAAATAGCAGAAAGACAAAGAGGTTCAGTGTCAATTCAGAACTGTAGGGTTGAAACTGCATTAAAATCCTCACTTTGGGCCGTATCATCTGGTGTGAGCTAAAACGTCATCGCTAAAGAAAAAACTTAGCGCGAGTCGCTAAAACTTAGCGCCTGTCAACCTACTAACAGATCACTGTGTCCGCGGGAGTCTGTGTACAAGGTCATTTAACACAGGCTAGGGAAAGGCTAAGACCTGGGCTGAGACCCAGCGCTAATGCGGTTATGTACAGGATAGAAACTTGTATAAGTATGAACACACCCAGCGAAGAGCCCTCACACCCCTGCATTATTAAAATACTCTAAGGTGGCTGTATTATCCATGTTCATATGCACACATATATTAATTAAGGCTGATGGGCATTGCATGATAATTGCCACCCAACAGCATATAGAATCATTACAATGCATTTAATAGATCCAAAAGGATGGCCAAGTGAGCGACAATAATTACCCTGCTGCAGCATATAAATAATACATGTTTCAGGGCAAGACTTATCCGTGTGTCCCTTTTTAAACCTGGTCCACATGGTCACCCTAATAATTAACCACTTACATATTATGAATAACCCCCAGCATAAAATGTTTAGAATTTGGCAATATATTAGAATTAGGATATATGTGGATATATCACAATAATAGCTTACTGAAACAGCAACGACATTGCTGAGCAGATTTGTATGATTTTTTTTCCCGTTTCTAGTGGGAGACCAACGATCTGTTGGTTAGGCACTAGACTCCTTTTACCTGGCGTTAACGCAAAAACATGCCGACCCTAGGGTTAACTCAAACCAGGTGATAGGGCATCTCACTACGTGTCCGCTCGACCCCATTCCCTCACATCTAAAACCTCCACTCTATTTCTCCCTCACCCCAGCTCTCACACACATCTTCAACCTATTTCTCTCCACTGGCTCCTTCCCATCTGCCATCAAACTCGCGGAGGTTACCGCTATCCTAAAGAAACCCTCCCTCGATCACAACTCTCCACCTAACTATCGTCCTGTATACCTGCTTCTGTTTACCACTAAGCTCTTGGAAAAACTAGTTTTCAAACGCCTCTCCCCCTTCCTGTCCTCTAATTCCCTACTTGATCAACTGCAATCAGGCTTTCCTCTCCTACACTCAACCGAAACTGCCCTCACCAAAGTCACCGGTGATCTCCTAGTCGCTAAAAACCACAGCCACTATTCTATTCTCATTCTACCTGACCTCTCAGCTTCTTTTTTTTTTATATTTAAAATTTTTATTTTGAAATTAAGGCATCATATAAACAGAGAGTGAGGGCCACAGGTAATGTTATCAACATAAGCACTTCGGTAGAAAATAACAGAAGGGGGGGTCATATGAAAAATCGGCCGATTTCAGAAAACAGGGGGGGGGAGTAGTAACGATAGCCATCAAAAGGGCTTCAGAAGAATACAAAAATTAAAGTAAAAGAAAAATCAGAAGTCTCAAATTTATCCCCATCCAGGGAATGTCAGCAGGGAAAAAGAAAAAAAAATAATAATATCCAAAGTGTCTCTGAGCAGCATAAAACAAGGGGGAAAATGGATACGTTAAATAAAAGGGGGAGGGGTGTCTCAAGGGAAAATGATAAGATACACAGAATCAAAGGGGGAGGGGGGTCTTGCCGCCAAAAAGAAAAAGAAAAGTCTCAACATGGGGGGGGGAGTGAGGGAATAAAATAAAATGTTTCGCATATTACGGCTCAGTGAAATCAGAAAGTCAGCAAATAAAAAAAAGAGTCCTCCAGAGTGTCTCAAAATTCGGAACGAAAAAAGAGGGGGGGTAAAAAATAAAAATTTCCTCAGAAAAACAGAGCTAATTAAAGGAAATGAAGGCAAAAGGGGGGGTTTTCAATGGGCGATCAGAGAAATCAGTATAAAATTAAAATAAAAATTTGGAGGAAACTTCACCGCAAAAGTTCTTTCAGCCCGCATCCCGAAATGATACCTCTCGTAATGCAGGCCATGCAGGGGCACCGCCATTCGCGTGGATGGCACATCGGGAAGGGTACGGGTCACGTATGCTCTGCCTCCATGACTCTCCTGGGGCCGCACAACCCAGAAACAAGGCCAGTACATCCATTCTTCGGCAGCTAGGCCTCCGCTTCCCTTTGCCTTCACCACAGACCTCGTAGACGGGGTCACCTCCGTTCTCTCAGCGACTGTCAGCTCATCAGGGTCCACGCAGGCAGCACTGTCTCCTCGTGACTCAGGGATCCCCCCGGTCATCCGGCAGCTCGAGCACGACTCAGAAGCCGGTCGTTTTGAATCAGCGCTGCGCGGAACCTCCTCCTCAATAGGATCTTTATACGCCGATCGTCCGACAAGCATCCTGGTCCTCTCCTCTTCAAACTCTGATTCCGCAGGCAACTGGCCAACCGTCAATACGGTCAGTAGTCGACGCCAAGAACCGCATAAAAGTGGTTTTCCCTCCTCCTCCGGTCTCCACTTCAAGCACTGTTCCATGTCTGCAAACATCGCCTCCATTCCGCTCACCGGGGGGGGAGGGGCGCTCCCAGTCCTGCCACGCCGTACACTCCCGTTCCCATCTCATCAAGGGGACCTCAGTCACAGTCGGAAGATGGGGGCCCTCCATCTTCACTGCTCGCGACCAACGAGCGCCCGACACAGGGGAAAGCTGGAGACCCGGCAGGCAATTCAGGGTAGGCTGCAAAATGGCTGACAGCTGACCAGGCCCGAAAATAAAACCACAGAAAATCTCAGCTGCACCCCGGGGGGGGGGGACAGAAACGGGCCCCGGAGCAATCCACGTAGTAGCCAGCCCTGCAGGAACTCTAGTAAAGGGTTTTCTAGGTGGAAACTCCAGTAAAAGTTGCTGAAATCATGAAAGTCTTGCGGAGCTCCACCAGAGCACGTCTGCTTCCATGCGGTGCCGGCCACGCCCCCCCCTCTCAGCTTCTTTTGACACTGTTGGCCACCCCCTTCTTCTACAGGCCCTCAGCTCCCTTGGTCTCTGTGACACTGCGCTCTCTTGGATTGACTCTGATCTGTCTAACAAGTCCTTCTCTGTGTCACTTGCTGGTAACTCCTCCTCTTCAATGCCACTATCAATTGGTGTACGTCAAGGTTCTGGTCTAGGTCCTCTGCTCTTCTCTATCTACACCTCCTCCCTGGGCAAAATCATTAACAACTTTGGCTTTAATTACCACCTTTATGCTGATGATACTCAGATCTACCTCTCCACCCCTGATCTCTCTCCTCATGTCCTTTCCAAAGTCAGTGACTGTTTATCTGGCATCTCCTCCTGCATGGCCTCTCCACACCTAAAGATTAACATGTCCAAGACAGAGCTCCTACTAATTCCTCCCTCTAATGCCTCCCCACCTTCTGACTTCTCTATCATGGTTGATGGTATCACCATCTCCTCATCAAGCCAAGTTCTCTGTCTTGGAGTTACACTCGTCTCTGCTCTTTCCTTCATTCCCCACATCCAGTCTCTTTCCTCCTGCTGCTGCTACCAGTTATGTAATATTTCCAGAATTCAGCCATTTCTTACCGCTGACACCACAAAGCAACTCATCCATGCCCTTGTAATCTCCCGACTTGACTATTGTAGTAATCTTCCAGCTGGCCTCCCTCCCTCCCTGCCACCTTTCCACCCTACAATCCATTCTGAATGCCTCTGTCAGGCTCTTCCACCTTATCCGCCGCTCTGTGAGTCCCTTCACTGGCTTCCCATCCACTGTAGAATTAAATTCAAAATCCTTACTCTGACCTACAAAGCTCCCAGTAACTCTGCCCCTCACTGCCTGTCCTCAATAATCACCAAATACACCCCAGCCCGCTCCCTAAGATCAAACAGTGACCTGCGCCTAGCTTCTCCCCGCATCGCCTCTTCTCATAATAGACTGCAGGATTTCTCACACACAGCTCCCATCCTCTGGAACACTCTCCCTCCTACTGTCAGACTTTCCCCAGCTTCCATTCCTTCAAACGCTCCCTTAAGATATTCCTATTTAGGGAAGCCTACCACACGACACACTAATACACCTCACTGCCCCAACCAGTCCATCACTCTCACCTTGCAGTCCTTTCCTCCTGTTTCCACCCCCAACCCTTCTAGATTGTAAATTCCCACGGGAATAGGGCCTGTACTGGTTTGTTAAAATGTTGTTCAGGGGGGCGTGGCCAGCTGCTGAAGGGAGAGGTTGCATGCTGCCGGAGCTCCGCAGCGATCTCTTCTCCCCAGGCACATTTCTATTTTTTAACCGCTGTGTGCCCTCACCCGAGGATCCTGGGTGGCTGGCCAACGGGAGTGCATTGACCAGAGCCCGTTTCCCCCCCTCCGGTCCAGAGACCTACCTGCTGGACGCCATCTTCGGCTGGAGTGTGCGGACGGCGGCCATTTTCCATGTTACTTCTCGGCCCCTTCTGACTCCCAGCTTCACTATCTCGCCGGACCTGACTCTGCTGGGGACTATGTCGACAGCCATGGGGACGGAAGGCCCACATCTCCCGGCTGTACTTGACGCCTTATTGCTGCTGCTGGGGGACAATGAGGATCCAGTGATGCAGGGAGATATGCTCCGCATCATGGCCGTGCTGCACTCTGGCCGGGACGCTGATGATTCAGGCGGCGGCGTTTCCGGGGATGGAGAGTCTAAAGTGGCGCCACACAGCGATGAGCTGTCTGAGAGTGTGGAGACGGAGGAGCTGCGGCAGCGGGACGTGGTGGCAGTACCGGCTCGCAAGATCCTGCGGCCCGTTTCCTGGATGGGTGAGCTGTCCTCGCGGTGTGCTTTTGTGGCGCCCGCATGCCGAGAATCATCTAATCGGACGGAGATGACGGGTGCGCTGGTGGCACTCGCTGGCTTCAACCGGGGTCTGCTGTTTTGCCGTCCATCGCTCTGGTGGCGCCTGCAGCCTTACCATGCGACGCTGGAGTTCAATGTGGTGATGCGGGTACAGGCCTACTCGACCTGTCTGCCTCGGATTTCCCTGACAAACCTCGCCAGCTCTGCCTCACCCTGCGTGCCCCACGACTGCCACCGTTCTGGGACACTGGCTGAGAGTAGCCCTCAAATTATTTTAATTTTTTTCTACCCTACCATTTTGATGACGATCCGCAGTTCTTTTCAAAAAAGCCCCCCCCTTTTCTCTTTGCCTTCACGCTGATACTTTTGATTTTTGTCCCGACCCCCCCCCCCCCCCACTACAAGCTGAGATTATTCTCTGGAATATTCCTGATGTCCTTCTACTGTTGCTCCCCAGATGGTGCCATTTTTGATTATAAGAGACACTTTTTTGGGGACTTGCCGTTGTTTTCCTTTGCAGATTTGAAGCTTATTTTTCTGTGTATACAGTTGAAACTCGAAAAATTAGACTATCTTGCAAAATTTCATTTATTTCAGTAATGCAACTTAAAAGGTGAAACTAATATAGGAGATCGTTCAAGCCGTGATTTGTCATAATTGAGATGATTATGGCTTACAGCTCATGAAAACCCAAAAACCACAATCTCAGAAAATTTGAATATTACATGCAATCAATAAAACAAGGATTGTACATAGAACAATATGGGACCTCTGATAAGTATAAGCATGCATATGTACTTGGTTTGGGCCCCTTTTGCAGCAATTACTGCCTCAATGCGGCATGGAAGCTATCAGCCTGTGGCACTGCTGAGGTGTTATGGAAGACCAGGATGCTTCAATAGCGGCCTTCAGCTCTTCTGCATTGTTCGGTATCATGTCTCTCATCTTTCTCTTGGCAATGCCCCATAGATTCTCTATGGGATTCAGGTCAGGCGAGTTTGCTGGCCAATCAAGCACAGTAATCCCACGGTCATTGAACCAGGTTTTGGTGCTTTTGGCAATGTGTGGGCAGGTGCCAAGTCCTGCTGGGAAATGAAGTCAGCATCCCCATAAAGCTTGTCTGCGGAAGGAAGCATGAAGTGCACCAAAATCTCCTGGTAGATGGCTACGTTGACCCTGGACTTAATGAAGTACAGTGGACCAACACCAGCAGATGACATGGCTCCCCAAATCAACAGACTGTTGACACTGGACTTCAAGCATCTTGCAGTGTGTGCCTCTCCATTCTTCCTCCATACTCTGGGTCCTTGGTTTCCAAATGAGATGCAAAAGTTGCTCTCATCAGAAAAGAGGACTTTGGACCACTGAGCAACAGAGCAGGTCTGTTTTTCTTTAGCCCAGTTAAGACGCTTCTGACGTTGTTTGTTGTTCAGGAGCGGCTTGACAAGAGGAATCCGACATTTGAAGCCCATGTCCAGGATCCGTCTGTGTGTGGTGGCTCTTGATGCACTGACTCCAGCCTCAGTCCTCTCCTTGTGAAAGTCCCCAACACTTTTGAATGGCCTTTTCCTGACAATCCTCTCCAGGCTGCTGTCATCCCTGCTGCTTGTGCACCTTTTTCTTCCACACTTTAAACTTTCACATAACTTTCTATTAATGTGCTTTGATACAGCACTTTGGGAACATCCAACTTCTTTTGCAATTACCTTTTGAGGCTTTCCCTCCTTATGGAGGGTGTCAATGATGGTTTTCTGCACAACTGTCAGGTCAGCAGTCTTTCCCATGATTGTGATTCCTACTGAACCAGACTGAGAGACCATTTAAAGGCTCAGGAACCCTTTGCAGGTGTTCTGGCTTAATTAGCTGATTCGAGTGGAACACTTTGAGCCTAGAATATTGCACCTTTTCACAATATTCTAATTTTCTGAGATTGTGGATTTGGGGTTTTCATGAGTCATAAGCCATAATCCTCACAATTATGACAAATCACGGCTTGAACTATCTCATATATTCGTTTCACCTTTTAAGTTGCATTACTGAAATAAATGAACTTTTGCACGATATTCTAATTTTTCGAGTTTCACCTGTACACTCGCTGGGATTATTGTCATTATTGCTTTTCCCTTTTTTCTCTTCTCCCTTCCCATATATGCCTATATGATGACTTGTTTGCTGTTCATCCTCCGTGGCCATTTTCTGTTTGCTGTACTGCTGACATTGTTATAAAATAAAATTTTAAATGTAAAAAAAAAAAACATGTTCAGTCTCAATGTATTGTAACCCTGTCTATGTTGGGCCCATTGTTCAGCGCTGCGGAATATGCTGGCACTATATAAATAATAATAATAATCCTGTCCTTTGTTTCTAATAATGAGGTGGATGTATAGGGGAGAATTCAAATGCTCTAGATTGTAAGCTCTTGAGCAGGGTCATCCCTCCTTTTGTTCTGTGTGTGTAACGTATATTTGTTATTCTGTTTCTCCCATTGTACAGCGCTAAGGAACTTGTTGGCACTTTATACTTATAGCTGACTTCAAGTATAATATACAAGTTGTGTTACTGAGAGCCAGATGGGAGGAATGTGTTCTGTAGGAAATGGACATCTTGGCCTGGTGCTGAACAGTCTTCATTAGACTAGTCCTTGGATAAAGCTTCGACTTGCACCATGGACACCTTTTATCTAGGTTTCTTGTGAGATACAGGTTGGCCTCTTTAAATAGGTGGTAACATAATCTGTGTAAGTAATCGTACCATCAGAGAGCATCAAATAAAATGTTGTCAGGTAATACCAAGGAAGCCATGAAACAGGAGTAGGTTTGGAATAGCTGATGAATCTGTAACTTGATGCTCAACGGAGTCACTGTGTTCACAAGATTCAAAATCTCAATGTCTCCTTTGGAACTTCTTAGGATTTATGTTGGAACAAAAGAAGCTCCGTGTCAAGTCAGTTTAGTGTCACATAATTTGATGTGGTATATTTGATGGCATAATGCGACATCAGGACCTGGTATTTACGTTACCTCAAGATGGCTGCCAGGTTTTGCCCTTTGTAATTTTAGTCAGATGCTTGCTGATTTGAATTGCACGTTTATTTAAAGCACATTCACTAGCTTGCAGGGTATTACATCCTGGAGTTGTTGGGCTATATGACGAAGTTGGTGCTAACTTAAAGGAACACTCTAGTCAAAAATCCCCCCCCCCTGTTTTTCTACATTAAACTATCCCTATTCTTTTAATAAATAGGTAGGGATCTCTCTTTTTTTTTTAAATGTAATACTTACCCTAAAATCCACTTCTTTCCAACGGCGTTTTTTTTTTTATATATATATATACTCCCCTCCCTCCTCTTCCGCTCCCGTCCTTGTTTCTTCCACTTGGCTAATGGTTTACGTGAGAAGCGCGCATGCGCGCCTCTCACGTAAGCCAGCCAATCGGCAGGCTTCCTCCCGGCTCCCTCTGCTGAGGATTAGTGTTGCGCGCAAGAGGATGCGCGCAACACTAATCCTTAGGCTGCTGCCAGCTACTGCGGTGAGTTGGAGACGTCATCACGCTTAAAGCGCGATGACGTCGCCTACTCGGCAAAAGTCGGCAGAAGCGGGAAATATGAATCCCGCTCTGCTGACTGACAGCTGGGAGGGCGGAGTAAAGTCCTCCACGTCTCTCAGCTGTTTCAGCCGATCGGCTGAGCGGAGGGAGGGGGGACAGAGGGCGGCATACTCCGGGCATCATGACCACCTAAAAAAGCTTAGGTGGTCATGTTGCCTAGAGTATCCCTTTAACCAGAGCTGTTGTAAACTTCCCAGAGCCATTACAGCCTATGGAGCTGTTAAGTTAACAACAGCTCTGGTTAAGTTAGCACCAACTTTGTAATACTGCCCGTTGTGTATTATGACAGCATATTTTGACAAAATAATTGATGCTGATCTTCCACGTCTTTGGTTCTCCTATTGCTGGATCAGAAAATTAAAAAGAAAAAAAAAATCAATCTTCAAATCGACCTCAAATCCTATTAAGGTTTTTAGAACTATATGATATATTGTCGTTGTTAGTTGCGAAGTCGTGTCCAACCCATCGCAACCCCATGGACAATGTCCCTCCAGGCCTTCCTGTCCTTACCATCTTCTGGAGCCCATTTAAGCTCACGCTTATATATACATATATCAAATAAAAATATTAAAAAAAAAACTGTTTATAGATGGGTGGATCATTGCAATAAGTAAACAATAAAAATTCCCTTTTAATGAGTGGGAGAAAAAAGATTATCAGGATGAGCAGCAATACGTCGCGACGGTCAAAGCAGGCCAAGAAAAATCAAATAAAAGGTTAAAGAGTGAGAGAGGCGTCAAACCCAGAGGTAATACAGGCGTGCGTTGTGTGGATTGTTTTGGTGCTGAAGTTATTAAACACAACGCGTGATGTTGTCTTGTTAATTAGGGAAAAAATAACAAAATCATTAAGTGCCTATTTTTCATTCTAAATATAGAAGCTGTTATATTCAGCAGGCTGTTAATATTCGCCAAAGTAATTATCTTCTCCCTGACAAATTTCCCCGCTTGAATATTCAGCTAAATTTTTGTTTCCGTTTGCAGGTGGAGAACAAAACAGAATCTGGATTATTGTTTCCTAATGATGTATGCCCAGTCTAAAGGCACTTACTATGTCCAGGTAAGTATATATTGTTACTTAATATGAAAAATACGCTGTAATTGGTTCATCTCGGGTTGCTTTGCATGAATTGTATTTACTCCGACTTTTTTATTGGAATTCTGTATGGGGGAGTATTTTTTCCTTTATTTTGACACAATCACGGTACAGAAAATGAATGCTTACATTGACGTATACAAGAAATCGGTCAGTGAACAATGACAAGAATCCAGCAATTAGTATATCCATGCAGAAATGCTACGGAAACTGCAGTGTTCAGTAAACACAAGGAAAAGATGGCTAAATCAACTGGTGAGGCCATTATCATATATGTATTTATAAGAGCAACATGAAGATCTTCTCTGCGAGCAAAAACATGCAAAACTCATGTTATAGTGGCTAAAAATGTTTTAGGTTTTTATTATAAATTTGTTATAAAAAGCACAACCATGCCTTTATAGGTGTATGGCAGGCTATCTGTGTAGTCTTGTAGAGTGGGTTCTAGCTTTATTCAAGGTTATAGTAGCTTGTAGAGTAAATCCTCTATTTAACCAAGCTTGTGAAGTGAGCTGTGTGCTTCAATAAAGGGATTATTTCCGCGCTGTGTAATGAGTGGGTTGTGTATTATATCTGGGTCATGTTAACAGACCAAGGTGTCTTTCCTTTGATTTTCTGTCTTTCAGCTGGAAGATGACATAGTAGCCAAACCCAACTATCTCAGCACAATGAAGAACTTTGCCCTCCAGCAGCCCTCTGAAGAGTGGATGATCCTGGAGTTTTCCCAGCTGGGCTTCATTGGTGAGCATTAAAGAAATCCTAATGGTTGTTTATCAGGGGATTCATTGTGACTAGATAACCGGAGAAAAGGTCAACACAAATAATGCTGTTCATTCTCCAATACCACTGGATGTGTCATTCATGGGGAAATTGCTTCAATCTCCCTTTTGTTATGCTAAACTACTTTATATCGGGGATAGAAAACTCTGCCCCGCCAGATGTTTCTGAACTACAACTGCCATGATTCTCTGACTAACTATTGCTTTCTGGGAATTCTGGGAATTACAGGAAATAAACATCTGGGCGGGGGCAATGTTTCTAATCTATATTCTTTACTAGCTTTTGCAGCAGCTTCGCTCGCGTGGATTTTGGGATTTGTTAAAATTGTTTTTAACAGAAACATGAGTTTTTTTTGTTAAAACTGTACAAAATATAATTTACAGGTTGTTGTTTAAAGTAATAAGTAATGTTTATTGCAGACGTTAGTCAGGGCGTATTTGCTACAAAGCAAAGTTGTTTCATTCATATGCATCCATGAATTTTCTTTGTGTTGTAAATACAAACCGAGGTGAGCTCATTCTGGAACAGGCAACGTAAAAATGCCCATGCGAGGAGCAGACGTCTTTTAGATCAATCCCGCTACCTTCAGAGTCTGCCACAGAGACTTGTTGATGTTCATCACAAAACAAACCTTTAGGGTGAATTGGAGCGTTTTGAATTGAAACTGATATTCTGAAGGTATAAGAGGCATTCGTGGTATGATCACCGACTCCCCCAGCCAGATCCGGTTAGCACCATAGCCTCAATCACATTTCTGTGGAGTGCTTTTACTTGCAGTCTGGTGTCATTACAGAGCTTAAGTGGGTTGAGGTTCTGCAATAATATCACAGGTTCTCCCACGCTGCAGCATTGAGGGAGTGTGTGGCCTGGCTGTGAGAGGTAAGCAGATGTGTTGGAGGAGTGAGGGAGTGTGTGAGCCCTGTCTGTGAGAGGGAAGCAGACATGCTGGAGCAGTGAGGGTGTGTGTGAGGCCTTGCTGTGATAGGAGATTCATAGGGATTCCGTTCTGTGTGAAGTAACAGAATCCCTCTGATCCGCTCATCCAGTGTATCAACTAGATTTTCGGAAAATATCAAAATACTTGTTTTTATATTTTTCAAGAAGATTCTAAATTTCTAAATACCAATTTTCACATCTGTAACATCTATTTTTGAGATATAGGTATCCTGTTTAAAATATTCACCCCCTTTTTCACCCCCTACTTGGATTTTTGGAAAATGGTAAAACCTTTTTTTTTATGTTTCAAAAAGATTGTAAATACCAATTTTTACGGCTCTAGCATCTTTGGTTTTTGAAATACAGGTATTCTGATAAGAGTATTCATCCACCTTTTTCACTTCCCCACTGGAGTTTTGGAAAATGTTAAAATACGTGTTTTTCACATCTGTAACATCTTCTGTTTTTGAGATATAGGTATCCTGTTTAAAGGTATTCACCCCCCCCTTTTTTCACCCTCCCACTTGGGATTTTTGGAAAATGGTAAAACGCGTGTTTTTTGTTTTTCAAAAGGACTGTAAATACCAAATTTCACACCTGTAACATATTTAGGGCTGCAACTAACGATTATTGCCATAATCGATTAGTTGACTGATAATTTTTTCGATTAATTGACTAATCGGATAATTTCCCCCATTGATTAAAAAAAAAAAAACTCAAGTGTTACAAATATAAAACTTTGGAATAACAACGTATTAAACTTTAAATATTATTTTAAATGATTTTATTAAAATATTAGAAATTATATATTATTTAAAATTATGAACCAAATCTTATGTGCAGTATCCCAGCCTTAGCCAGTCTGCTCCATTAACCCCTTGCAATGCCAGAACTCTGCCCTGCAGCCTCTGCTCCATTAACCCCTTGCAATGCCAGAACTCTGCCCTGCAGCCTCTGCTCCATTAACCCCTTGCAATGTCAGAAATTCTGGCATTGCAGGGGACTTAATGGAGCAGATGGAGACTTAGAGCTGAGTTTTGGGCTGGCACTGCAGCGGTTAATGTAGTAAACTGAGGCTGTAGGGCAGAGTTTTGGCCAGTACAGCAGAATATGGAGTAGATGGAGGCTGTAGGGCAGTTGTGGACTGGCATAGTAGGGGTTTAATGGAGCAGTTTTAGGCTGCCTGTAGGGCAGATGTTTGGGCTGGCACAGTAGGGGTTAATGGAGCAGGAGGAGGCCGTGGGACAGGTTTGTGCTGGCACAGAGGTTATGGGGCAGATGGAGGCTGTAAGGCAGTTTTGGGCTGGCACAGTATGGGTTAATGGAGCAGGAGGAGGCTGTGGGACAGGTTTGTGTTGGCACAGTAGGGGTTAATGGTGCAGATGGAGGCTGTAAGGCAGAGGTTTAGGTTGGCTGTTAAATGGAGCAGATAGAGGTTGTAGGCAGTTTTTCTTTTTATCCCCCCCCCCTTTCCTGGCTCCATTAACCCCTTGCAATGCCAGAAATCTGCACAGCAGCCTTAGCTTCATTACACCCCTGCATTGCCAGAAATTATGGCACTACAGGAGGTTAATGGAGCACATGGAGGCTGTGGGACTGTTTCAGGCTGGCACAGCATGGGTTAATGAAGCTGCACAGCAGTTTGGACTGGCACTGCAGGGGGTTAATTGATAAGGGCTGTCGTCTGTTTTGTTTCTTCTGCCTTTGATCACTGCCAGGACCGGCTTAATCACTTACTTACAGTGAGTGCCTGCAGAATCACCATGTGCTGCAGGGGCGGGCTCAGTATCTCGCGTTAGTTCAGCCGAGATTCAGGAAACGTCAGGCAGACTCGTCATTATGGTAATACAGGCTGCTCCTGCGATGTCTCGTGATCGCAAAGCCTGTGAACAGAGCGCAGCCGGCCACAACACTGCCAACTAATCGCTGGCAACTAATCAATGAGGAGATTCGTTGACAACGAATCTCATAATCGATTATTATCGATTTTATCGATTAGTTGTTGCAGCCCTAAACATATTTGTTTTTTGAAATCTAGGTATACTGATAAAAGTATTCAACCCCCTTTCTCCCGACCCCCTCCCCATTAACTGGATTTTTGGAAAATGGTAAAAGACATGTTTGGTTTGTTCACGAATATTGTAAATACCAAATTCCTCTCCTGTAACATCTTCGATTTTTGAAATATAGGTATACTGATAAAAGTATTCAGCCCCCCTTTTTGCCCCCCCCCCACTGGAAAATGGTAAAATACGTGTTTTTTTAAAATTATTTTTCAAGATGAATATGAATACCAACTTTCAGGCCTGTAACATCTTCTGTTTTTGAGCTATAGGTATCCTGCTTAAAATATTCAATCCCCTTTTTTTGCCCCCCCACTTTGATTTTTGAAAAACAGTAAAATACGTGTTTTTTATTTTGCAAGACGAATCTAAATACCAATTTTGACGTCTGTAACATCTTCTGTTTTTGAGCTATAGGTATCCTGTTTAAAATATTCATCCACCTTTTTCACCCCCTTAGAGGCGGAGTTTCCAAAAACCCTTCCTTAGTGGGTGCCTACGTCATAAAAACCGTGTACCTTTAAAATGTCACGTTCCTAGGTTAAACGGTTTCAGCTGGGCGTTGAGGAGTCAGTCAGGACGTTCGCGTTTATATATATATATATATACAGTTGTGTTCAAAATTATTTAACCCCCACTGAAATTGAGTGTTTTGGCCAGTTTGACATTGATTTTGATCATTCGGTCATCTTGCTTACAATTAAATCAAAGAGGCACGTGTAAGTCAGACAAATATAACATAACATTTATAATGAAATAACCACAAATGTCTTTTCTGTGCTCACATCATTATCAGTTTTATTCAACCCCCAAGTGACATTCAATCTTAGTACTTAGTACAACATCCTTTTACAGTTATAACAGCTTTTAAACGTGAAGCATAGCTTGACACAAGTGTCTTGCAGCGATCTACGGGTATCTTCGCCCAACCGCCATGGGCAAAAGCCTCCAGTTCAGTCACATTCTTAGGCTTGCGCACTGCAACTGCTTTCTTTAAGTCCCACCAGAAGTTCTCAATCGGATTTAAGTCAGGTGACTGCGATGACCACTCCAAAATGTTCCAGCCTTTAATCTGCAACCATGCTCTAGTGGACTTGGAGGTATGCTTGGGATCATTGTCCTGTTGAAAGGTCCAACGTCTCCCAAGCCTCAGGTTTGTGACGGACTGCATCACATTGTCATCCAATATCTCCTGGTACTGAAGAGAATTCATGGTACCTTGCACACGCTGAAGCTTCCCTGTACCTGCAAAAGCAAAACAGCCCCAAAGCATGATTGACCCCCCGCCATGCTTCACTGTAGGCAAGGTGTTCTTTTCTTCATAGGCCTTGTTCTTCCTCCTCCAAACATAGCGTTGATTCATGGGCCCAAACCGTTCTAATTTTGGTTTCATCAGTCCACAGAACACTATCCCAAAACTTCTGTGGTTTGTCCACATGACTTTTGGCATACTGCAGTCGACTCTTCTTATTCTTTGGAGACAGCCTGGGAGTTCTGGCATGGAGCCCTTCATTACGCAGTGTGCGCCGTATTGTCTGAGCTGAAACTTCAGTACCCACATCTGACAAATCTTTTCTCAGTTCCTCAGCAGTCACACGGGGACTTTTCTCCACTCTACGCTTCAGGTAGCGCACAGCAGTCGAAGTCAGCATCTTCTTTCTGCCACGACCAGGTAGCGTTTCAACAGTGCCCTTTGCCTTGAATTTGCGAATGATGCTTCCTATGGTCTCTCTTGGTATGTTTAACATCTTTGCAATCTTCTTATAGCCATTGCCCTTCCTGTGAAGAGTAATCACCTCTTCTGTTGTCTTCCTGGACCATTCTCTTGACTTCACCATGTTTGTAACCACACCAGTAAATGTCTAGAAGGAGCTGAGTATCACAGTCATTTTAAAGCTGCCTAATTGGTGCTTATTATGCTTTATTGCTGCTCCGTGACATCCACAGGTGTTTTCAATACCTGATTGAAAACACTTGAATGAACCTCTGTTCTTCAGAGTGGTAGTCTTTAAGGGGTTGAATAATTGTGTCAATGAAGAATTCACAAAAGAAACATTTACTACTGTATTACAAAACCAATTGATGTCATTTTAGTTGCATATGGTTCTTTAAAAAGTCCTTGTAGGATTTCATTCTGAATACAATTACAAATGTACACTAAATTCCCTAAAAAACCCTTTCCAGCATTGGGGGTTGAATAATTTTGAACACAACTGTGTATATATATATATATATATATATATATATATATATTGTCTTTTATTTTGTGAGGTGACTTTTTGTTTTTGATAAGGGAGTACCATCTGGTCCCTGCAGCTAAAGCATGTGATATTTCTAATTTCACCTTTGGAAATCTTATGGTTTGTAGAAACGAACAAGATGATAATTATCCATCCTTGTAAGCAGCCCAAAAGTTATTAAAAAAACTACAACTAGATGATTGCCTTGGACTGGAGAATGAATGATTTGCAAAGAATGTCTATGAAGGAAGGACAATAGGACGAAACTGTACAAACATCTCCACTGACCTTTTATTCAGAATGTGCAAAGGCCAAGAGATTATACAATTGGACTTAAAGAAAAATAAAGGAGATATTATTATTATTAATTTATAAAGCACTGGCATATTCCGCAGCACTGATCTTGCATACAGTGAAAGAATGGGTCCCTTTCAGTAAGAATCCTAAAAATGTGGTTTAATATACCTAGAGGGGTTGAGGTATCTGATTAGATGTATACTTTCAATTAAGATTACATACGTATGTGATATAGACTTGTTGGTCCAAGAAAATAATAAACTTTTGAGATGGGAATATTTTCTTTTTGGTCGCTTCCAATGATTAAGATATGGAAGAATGAACCGGGCAATTTTTTTGAACCCGTACTCTCTAAGTGTGCAAATATTGTGGAGTCATGGGTTCGATCCCGACGAGCACCTCTCCAGTAAGTGTCCTTGGGCAAGACACCTAACGGTACATACTCGCCACCCAGGACATACTTGAAAACCAGAGAAATCTCAATGTATCCTTCCTGGTAAAATACTTTCTCAAAAAAAAAATATATATTTGATTCCCAAGACTCTCTCACCGTTTTATTCACAACCAGAGGGCTACTTATTGGTTAATCCTTTCTATGTGTAGGGTCGATCTGATGTGCACCATTAGCTGCTGAAGTCATCTTATCCCCTAAACGTCCCCGAGGCACTGGCTTTAGGCAGGTAAAACGGACAAGCATTGTTGTCTAATAGCAGCTTGTAGTGTAAATGTGTGTACGGCTGCCCAAGCATCCTGGGAATACCCGTTCACTTATACTTTCGGATTGCACAGCATTCTACCTAGAAAGCAAGACTCCGGAGAATGTGGCTCATTATTTAAATGTAAAGTTTGGGCAGGATTTTTCAACAGTGTGCAAATCTTCACCAACCAATGCTGCACGGTCTAGTTTGCAGCGGTGAGGAGAAATGAGACGTTATGACCCGTTGCTCATCTAATGAACATGGATTTTGTGTCATCGCATTTAAACAAGAGAAGATGTAATGAGTGGGAAAGCGGCTATAGTGTTCATTTTTTGTGACAACCTACATTAATGTTTCTTTAGTCTTTTGCTCATTTGTAGATGTTATTGCTCTCGTTTCACGTAAAAGTAATTTTTTAAACCTTTTTTTCAATTCTTTATGATGTTTTGAACCCAAAAATACAATTCAGCCAAGCACGGAGTTTCATTAAAATGGTTCAATAGTTTTATTGTCTTACATCATGAATGCGTGCTTATTATCATTTGACCACAGCTGGAAGTTATCATATATGTGCCAGCTTATATGAAACTGTGTGTTAGCATTGTTGCTGCGGTCTTGGCTGCTCTCCATACAGCGGAAATACCATTTTATGTTATGTTATGCCAGCAATTCCTATTCTGGGCACTGCAGCTGCTGGTGTTTTTAATAATTCTGCGCTGATACTTGGTCTGGCAAATATTTTAAATCCTTTTTTATTTTATGTTACCAAACCTGAGCCATCGGAAGCATACTTGAAAACGAGAGAAATCTCAATGTATCCTTCCTGGTAAAATACTTTATAAATAAATAAATAAATGATGGTTGTTACAGGGCTCAAAATTTCCACTAGCCTACTCGCATTTGGCGAGTGGAAATTAAGTGAGGGCAAGTGGAAATGCACACACAGGCAGCGCAATAAATTATTTCAAGCTGCGTATTCCGGCATTGCCACCATGCAGCCCCCCCCCCTCGTCCCCCATCCCCAGGCTGCCCAGTGGCAGGAATCGGCTGCCTAAGCTGACCAAGCTCATCTCTGTCACTGGCAGTAGGGTGGAGAGGAGCTTCCCTGCCTCCTTGCACTGGGGTCTGATGTCTGGGGTATTAATGTTATTTTTGTAACTTTATTTTAAATAAAACCATAAACTGTGTAATTTCATAAGATAATTTAAGGGGGGGTGTTTAGGGCAGAGTTAAAGGCTGGGTAGGGGTTAGGTGGAGCAACTGGTGGCGAGTAACTCTTATGGCCTGGTTAGTAGCTTGGGACTTGAAATTTTGAGCCCTGGTTCTTAGATTGACCTTCACAGGCATCATGAAGCGCTTCATAGATTAAAGTTTACTCTTTCAGTGGCGTTCAATTACGCTTTATGACTGTCAGCATAGGAGTTGAGGTTCTGCAGCAGTTGGGGATTTACTCATTGGATATCCCTACCTTAGGAAATATGCTTTATTAGTCGAGATGCCGTGCTGTAGCTTTCAGATTCCCTACACATTTAAAACATTGCATTAACAAAAGAATAAAAATGTGAATTCATAGTCCTTGTAACTTGTTTTCTCAAATAACACAAACATTGTATTTATATGTATTTACGCTTTTATTTTATTTTTTATAATGATGCATACTGTAAACAATGCTAACATTTCACACAAAGCCCACAGAGGAAAAGCCGTTTACAGACTTATTAGAAGGTAAAAATGTAAGTTGTGGGGTTTTTCGGAAGATTTTTCATTTTTCAGAATATTTTTTTTCTTTTTTATTATAATAACTGGAAATATTGCAGTAGCACATTGCAGTGTGAAATATAATCAGCCCCTGGAGCGGAACATCTCAATCACATTAGTATATAAAACTAGATATAAATGCAAATTTTCTACCTTAGAGGCTCCCCAGCATTAAACAAGTTGAGTGGCTTGTTCTGGCATATGTACATTGCATAATAACTATAGCTGAGAATGGAATTGGATCATGTTAACCGCTGGAGTATATGAAAAAGTTAAATACTGTTGTAACAAGGATGTTAAAAGGAATGACTTAATGGCAATGCTGTTAAATGGGTTGTGATTGCGCATTCACTGGACATTGGTTCAATCTTCATGTCATAATCATTACAGTATTTTGATGTTTGCATGGCCGCCTCTCAATTATAGGGAAAAAGCTTAGATGTATACATGTGTGTGGCATGTAGTGGAGTGGCAGTTTTTATGAATGGATATTTGTTTGCAAGAGTCAGTAGACATGCATGGAGTTATGTGCTTTTAGATTGTAAGCTCTTGTGCAGGGTCCTCTCTCCTATTGTTTTGGGGAGTTATGTGTATGTATATTTTTTATTCTGTCTCTCCCTTTGTACAGCGCTACGGAACTTGTTGGCGGTTTATAAATGCTTGGAACTGTATCTGTGTATATCCATGCCTGACTTATCAATACATGTGAATTAACTTATGCGTGTGTTCAATTTTGTGTATGTGTATTTTGTATAAGCATCACTGAATGTGATTGCATGTCTTTTTGTGTGGTGTTCATTGTGTGTGACTTCATGTATGCTTGTGTAAATGCAGTTGTCTATGTAAGCATAACCTGTCTCTGTGAATTTGTCCAACAGATTTATCTGTCTTCCGCTCTCTCCTCTATAAAATAATCTCCGTCCTCCTTCACAAACAATACCTAAAGTCTTGGCAGAACCTCCCTTGTTCAGTTTCCACTTTTCAATGTGTCAAAAACAGAAAGTTTAAATTTTTCAGATTCTGAAACTAGAGTTTGGCATGCCTCCACAGTTTCTGTCTCAATTATAACAAATAAAGATGTATCAACTACCGGTGCGGAGGCGGACATTTTGAAATTGAATACAATCATGAAACACTGAGCGATGCTTCTTGATAAAACCACTGCTAGAGAGAGTATGTAATATTGTCTCATCATATCACCTTTCTAAACCATTCTGTTCATGTATTTCACACTTCTACGTTTTATTTATCTGAATCTCTTGCCTTGAGTGTTCCTCTGAATCGCCAACCCATTGAGGTAGTCTCTGCACCTCCCCTTCTCTGTTTGCTCGTTACCTCAGCAAAAATTAGTTTTCTTTTCTAGTTCCACCCTTCCCTGTTGGTATCTCTCCTCCCTAGTGTGCCCCTCCAAATCTTCCTTAGACCTTCATGTGCTGCATAACCTATACCCACATACATGCAAAAGCAGGACAAGTCTGTGTCCCATTCTACAATGGGGACATCCTGACAGGAGTCTGCATTGCTGCATGTGAGGAAAGGTAACAGAGCAAAGGATGCTGCTTCGGGAGTCTTGGCAAGGAACTGCCTGACAGGAATTTCCCTTTACTGCATGTAAATGCTTGCTGGATACCTCTAGACATCTGGCAAACATTGGGCAGCCACCTCTCTGTAGTGATCTGATTCATTAACTATTCAACTGCCCATTACTACACACTTGCAGTTGGACCCTGGAGCCTTTGACTATTGACCGATCTGCCTGTTTGCTTCGTTAAGGCAGGATTGAAACATCCAATGCAAAGTGTTTTACAGACATTTTATAATATTCCATATGACGGTACAGACCGTGGTGTCTGTCGAGGAATTCCTCTTAAGATATGGAACAATACGATGATATTAATGCATAAATTAATCATGTTCACGGTGGTTATTTATTTTACACGCTATCTTTTTATAGTGCCTTTAAAAGACAAAGTTAGACAAACGTTACTGAAAAGAGAAGAGATTACACATCCTAATTATCTGTAGAAAGCGGGCACTAAAGAACAAATAGGGAGAGATTTATAATCATTGCTTAAAATATTCAACTAATTATATGCTATTCCTCAAAGCATTGCAGTAATATAAAATTAAATGTGCTTTATGGACTGCTCATTTTGATATGGTTTATCCGAACACCCTGCAGAATATCATTACAAAAATGTGCCTTGCTTTGCTCATTTGTATGTGCATTAAATACCATTATTTTGTTTTGGCTGCTGAGACTCTACTCAGCATGTTCATATTTTGGGTAGAACAAAGCACTTAAAATTGGAAACGTATACGTTTTGTTTGGAGTCCCTCAGTTTTATTACATTGTTAATTTTTCAGATTTTCCTTATTATATTGAATAGAAATAATGTCTAATATAGATACTGTCTTCTGATGTAATGAATATAAACAATGTTCTTTCTGACCTAGATTTTAATTTTGCATTTCAACGTACACAATACAACAGCCAGGGAAAAGGCAGAAAACTAGGATAGCTCTTTGGTCATTATTAATATAATTATTATCCTTTATATAGCGCCACAAATTCCGCATCGCTTTAAAAGATTGGTGTACAAGGATTTGAGACATTCGAATACCATACGTGGATGATGACTGGATTCCCTGTTCCCAAGGGAACTTACAATCTATGAGATGTAGCCTCCTGGGGCTTCAAACTTAGATTTTGCATTGACCTACAGGTGAAACTCAAAAAATTAGAATATCGTGCAAAAGTTCATTTATTTCAGTAATGCAAATTAAAAGGTGAAACTAATATATGAGATGGTTCAAGCCGTGATTTGTCATAATTGTGATGATTATGGCTTACAGCTCATGAAAACGGTACCGGCTGGGTGGAGTAGAGGTAACATCACTGCTCTGCGTAGAGAGAGCCTGTGGACACATGGGTTCGATCCCGACGAGCATCTCTCCAGTAAGTGTCCTTGGGCAAGACACCTAACGGTACATACTCGCCACCCAGGACATACTTGAAAACAAGAGAAATCTCAATGTATCCTTCCTGGTAAAATCCTTTCTCAAAAAAAATCCACAATCATCGAAAATTAGAATATTACATGCAATCAATAAAACAAGGATTGTACATAGAACAATATGGGACCTCTGAAAAGTATAAGCATGCATATGTACTCAGTACTTGGGTTGGGCCCCTTTTGCAGCAATTACTGCCTCAATGCGGCGTGGCATGGAAGCTATCAGCCTGTGGCACTGCTGAGGTGTTGTGGAAGACCAGGATGCTTCAATAGCGGCCTTCAGCTCTTCTGCATTCTTCGGTCTCATGTCTCTCATCTTTCTCTTGGCAATGCCCCATAGATTCTCTATGGGGTTCAGGTCAGGCGAGTTTGCTGGCTAATCAAGCACAGTAATCCCATGGTCATTGAACCAGGTTTTGGTGCTTTTGGCAGTGTGGGCAGGTGCCAAGTTCTGCTGGGAAATGAAGTCAGCATCCCCATAAAGCTCGTCTGCAGAAGGAAGCATGAAGTGCTCCAAAATCTCCTGGTAGACGGCTGCGTTGACCCTGGACTTAATGAAGCACAGTGGACCAACACCAGCAGATGACATGGCTCCCCACATCAACACAGACTGTGGAAACTTCACACTGGACTTCAAGCATCTTGCAGTGTGTGCCTCTCCATTGTTCCTCCATACTCTGGGTCCTTGGTTTCCAAATGAGATGCAAAAGTTGCTCTCATCAGAAAATAGGTCTTTGGACCACTGAGCAACAGACCAGGTCTGTTTTTCTTTAGCCCAGGTAAGACGCTTCTGACGTTTGTTTGTTTGTTCAGGAGCGGCTTGACAAGAGGAATACGACATTTGAAGCCCATATCCAGGATCCGTCAGTGTGTGGTGGTTCAATCCACTCCTTGTGAAAGTCCCCAACACTTTTGAATGGCCTTTTCCTGACAATCCTCTCCAGGCTGCGGTCACCCCTACTGCTTGTGCACCTTTTTCTTCCACACTTTTCCCTTCCACATATCTATCTATTAATGTGCTTTGATACAGCACTTTGGGAACATCCAACTTCTTTTGCAATTACCTTTTGAGGCTTTCCCTCCTTATGGATGGTGTCAATGATGGTTTTCTGCACAACTGTCAGGTCAGCAGTCTTTCCCATGATTGTGATTCCTACTGAACCTGTAACGGTAGCAGTAACGCTGCCACATGAGTAGCGGAATTGAGGTCCTTGAGGGCAAAAGTATCTGCTTGAATAACACAAAAGGTTCATAAACTACAGACTGTAACTTAATAGCCAAGGAGACACAAGGGCTAACTGAAATGCCTCTAAACTCTGAAGGTTTCGAGACCAACAGATTACCTAGGACACGCTCAAACACAATATGTGGAACGACAGTCCGTGAAGTATTCGAGGTGCAGGGCAGTCAGAGATGCAGAAACCAATCGTTCTGGTAAATACTTCAGATTAGTAGATACTTGGTGACTCTCGGAAGGTACTGGCTTGCATACAAGATTGTAATTGCTAATATGTACAGAGATGCGATTAGAAATAACAATAAACAATCATTTGTTATCGTGGTCTTTGCAAAAACATTAACATGAGTAGTAGCCTGGGTAAAGGGACTCCGGAGGGTTACAAACGATACCCCTAAACGTGATGCGACAGAACCCAAACAGCGAGCGATCAACCCAGCAACCAGCATGGGATTAAATCACTAAAACACGCAAACCGCGTAATATACACGATAGAGAGAGAGAGTCGTCAAAGCCAAGCCGGGTCAAATAACAGGAGCAGGAATCTCATACAACGCAGGATCGTCAACAGTAAATTCAAATAGATTCAGGAAGTAGCGGTGCGTGAAGTAAACTCCACAACAGGGCGATGAGGCAACTCCTCAAGCCCTGTTTTAAAGCCTGCGGCTCCTGGTACCCATACCTGACCCCGCCCCCTCAGATGCCGATCTGCCAGCAGAAAGTGCTGGCACCAGGCCAGCCAGTGGTCCCCCTTCTTGCCCAGACCCCCCAGGGGGCACAGCGGGGCTGAGGATGTAACAGAATCAGACTGAGAGACCATTTAAAGGCTCAGGAACTCTTTGCAGGTGTTATGGCTGAATTAGCGGCATAGAGAGGGACACTTTGAACCTAGAATATTGCACCTTTTCACAATATTCAAATTTTCTGAGATTGTGTATTTGGGGTTTTCATGAGCCGTAAGCCATAATCAGCACAATTATGACAAATCACGACTTGAACGATCTCATATATTCGTTTCACCTTTTAAGTTGCATTACTGAAATAAATGAACTTTTGCACGATATTCAAATTTTTCGAGTTTCACCTGTATGTAGGCATACAGCTCACGTTGGAGTCGGCTTACCTTTATTCAGCCAATTACCCTCCCTTGCTCTGGACGATTTAGTCGAGATCTGGAGTGTTGGGACCATTATTCTATCTCATGGGTAGGTCGTATTCACTCCGTTAAAATTTAATGTTTTACCTCGCATGCTGTATTTATTTCAAACTGTACTGATCCCACTGCACGCCTCAGATTTTCTTTTTCTCCAAAGTAAGATCGATGATTTCAGTTCGAAACCTAAAAGCGACGCTGTTGCCAGACCCGTTTTATATAGGCCTCATAGTGCCAGGGGGTTTAGACTTGCCCAGTCTGTATTCGTAGTACTATGCAGCTCAGGTGGCACAGATTGTTACCTGGCTCTCTCCAATAGTGCTTGCATATAGATGGACTTTGAATCCGATCTCATGCTCCCGGAACTGACGCAGTTCTGACTATTTTAGGTGCCCATATGCAGGATGGAGTGCCAATCTATACTGAACTTTGGATTTGGCACAAACTTGCAGCTAAATGTGATCTGTCCATCTTCCTGTTCCCTCTCACTCTGATACTGAGGAACAGATCTTTCCTGCTGGGTCTCCAACCCTCAGCCTTTACATCATTTGAGGCAGCTGGCATTCAACATTTGTATCTAGTTGACGGCGACACCTGGGTGTTATTTTTTCAGTATATAGTCACATGGCTATATGACCCAAGCATATTATTTTCTCTATTTACAGCTGAGGGACTCGATGCACCAAGCTCACCTCTGTAAAGCTGCTGATACACCTCTCACCTCCTTCAAACAACACTTATTTGCTTCTCCGTATCCCAACGGCCCTATTTTCTTATTGTATGCAGCCCTAACCATGGTGCTGGACTGGAGAGAACCATTGAATGATCAGGCATGGGAGGCCGAGCTGGGGAAACAATTGGAGCTTCAGAAGTGGATGGATTTTTGGGAGGCTTCCAAAAGCAAAAGGGTGGCAGTCTGTAGAGTATTGCAGGAACAATCCTTTAAGACCCTAATGCATTTGTATGTCACCCCGGCTCAATTGCCGACAATGTCAACCATGTCACCGGATGTTTGTTGGTGGTGGTTTTCGTGGCTAGCATACAATGTTTAGATCCGGGCGACTGCCATGTTTTTACTATGTGATGGAGGGGTGAGCCTGGTCCCTGTCCTCCCACCTCTCTCACTCTCTGGCATTTAATATTTATTTTTCTTCGCTCTCTTTCTCTCTTCCTCTTTCCTTGTACTCTCTCTCTCTCTGGTCTTCTAGTCCTTTTCTCGGCTCAAGGCTTTAGGCTAGGGTCAGACGGAGGCAGTGCGAACGCGCGTGCAGCCGCACTTAATCACGGCCGCACTAGCAGCAGATGCCGGGCAATGACGGCCAATATACGAAGTACGGTCGCACAAAAGTCCGGCTGCGCAACGCAAGTGGAAAATGAACGCATTTTTTCGAGAACGTGAAACCGCAGGTACTGACGTACAGAGTGCGCTGCGTCCGCTAGCGGCGTGTGTGCGTGATTAGGAGACGTCAGACGCTGCTAATGTCCGGCCAACATAACGTCCAGACACAAAAAGTGTTTTATTGATGATCCGTACAAAATCACGGACGAAAATGCGCATAGTATGACCACTATCACGTATTCTGTGAAAAAATGCGTCCATTCGTTCGAACGCACTTTTTCACAGACAACATAAAAATGCATTCGTCTGACCCTAGCCTTATTCTTGCCCCGTTACCAAAGTGTCTAATAGAAAAAATAGCTTATTATTGTATTTCTCTGATGTTTATTGGTGGTTATATTGTATTTGCTGCCCCGATACTTACGTGCTGAATAAATATGTATATATATATATATATTTTTTTTTTTTTTTTTTTTAAAAACTTCCACATTTGCCTGCCCTTTTCCTCTCTACTATCACTCTGAGTGCTTGTGATTTCTTTTCTTTTATTATTTTTTGTGAGGAGGAGCTGCACAAAGCTTTGTGTGATAATGCAAGCAATTCCCTAAAACATGTTTTTCTTTCATGGTTATGGATACTTTCTCTAAGATTTGGATAATTTGTAATAAAATAAAGGCGTGTGTGTGTACGTGTTCTATATATATATATATATAACACACACCATTATATATTTAGGTATCTAACAAGCACATTACCTCTTGTCCTGGTGTTGCTGTGTCTATAAGGCCTGATGACTTGCTACCTCTGTTGCTATGGCAGCCAGCAAGTCAAACGCATTGGAGAGAGATGATTTAAAAGGGAAAAAAAAGTAGAAAATTGTTGTAATGTCAGCTTGTGAGGTTTCTGTAAACCGCGCTGGCATAAATTTATCTTGTTACTGCTTGTGAGTGACACTAATTTGTCTATTGTGGGTTCTGTGGCCTTTTCAAAACATGTTTCTCACTAATGAGGCGGCGTATGTGAGCACACATGAAAGCATTTGCATGCTTAAAACACATCATGTTGCTGCGCTTTATACAGGTTCTATGTTAACCTTTTACTTGCTGGCCCTGAGGTTTCCAACCATGTTCCTTGGAGGGTGTTGCTTGCATCCCCTCCATCCCCTCCAACCCCAACAAATGATGGGCACAGTAGCAAATCGAGGATCAGGTATCCTTTGATCTATGATTCTAATATGCTTTCACAGGTGATTTTAATTCATGGACAAATAGATGACTGAAATTGCAGCCGTGTGTAAATGTGATGTAAATTTCCCAGATGGCTGACATGGGTAAAAGTATGGAGCTAGAATTAAGTATGTTTTGTAATTGTAATTAAACAATTCATTGTTTTCAGAAGTCCTTAATTTTTGGTCTATGTGTGTTATTTATCTTCTTTTAAGGTTAGGTCTAATTTAGCATCACTGTTTTTAAAAAGGAAACATTTTTGGCAATATTGTCTCTTGCATGCAGGGACTAGCACAACACAAAATGCACATTACAGTTGCTTCGCGCTTGACCACACACATTACCTGCCTCCAGAAAGATCAGCTCTTCTAAGGATAGGGAGGTGTGAATGGATACCAGGCTGAAGTATATGTAAGTGTGCTAGTCCATTTATATGCATATTACTGCCTGTAGAGGCTAAATTGCAGCTCTCTGCCTGCCTTCTACATTCACTCTGTGTGGATGGCTTGGTGAAAGCTTTCATTTCCCGAACACTTTTTCACTCTTAAAGTGCCTCTCTCATGTACAGAATTACTTTTTGTGGCCTGTGGCTGCAAGTAACCGATGTTCCATTGATCATAAATATCATTAAGATGTGGTAAATGCTTTGCAAATGATCCCCAACAGTGACTTTCCAATGATCCTTGTAGTTATGTCATTGTGCTGACTACTTATGTCAGCGGACATGGAGCAGATAGTGGGCTTGTTGGCCACCCATAGGACCGCTCTCTTACCATCCCGTGCCACTGCTGGTAAACTCTGTTGATCCGCCTACAACAGTTGTGTGGGGACACGTTATTTGTTTTTTAATTTAAAAACAAAACCTGTTTCCCTTTCTGGTATTGTGTATAGGCAGATTTTAATTCTCTATTAATTTGTTATAGTGTGATCCATTACATCAGTATTTCCCAATCCTGGCCCTCAAGAGCCCGAACAGGCCAGATTTTAAGGATTACCTTGGGAAAATGCAGACTGAATCCTGCAATCACTGAGCAGCAAATCATATCACCTGTGCTATGCTTCAGATATCTGGAAAACCTGGCCTGTTATTACTCCAAGACAAGTTTGAGAAACACTGTGATGTAGTGCATGGATGGCACTGTGTATTCCCCTGTATTTTGTGTTAAGATTTAGGTATTAACCCCCAGGAGGGAAGGTGTTTTTGTTTTGATGCAGGTGTCCCTGCAATTGAGGGATTAAATAGCTCCTGCTTGAGGGAGGGCACTAGATGAGAAGGATTCCCACACAGGGGAACGATTAGAAAGGTAATGAGACACATACACAAGAGAGGTTGAGAAGTACAGGTTGCTGCTTCTGAGTTGCAGAGTCTGCATTGGATGCAGTAAATGGTGAGCCAAAGGTTGCTCTGAATGTTCTATTATATATGATTTCTTTGACGCTGCAATTAAAGCCTGGAATATTTCACCATTTAAAGACTTTGTGAGCCATATTTTGCCCTAGAGGACCACGATATAGCGCCCCCCCAGTGACACACTTAATTTTACTTATAGTGCTTTATAGTGAAATAATTTTGGAATGTTTCAGAACTAGGTATTTAGCAAAGCCTAGTCATGAGTGAATTATTTCTAAATCTCTATTATAACCCATGTTTATCTACCACTGACTTCTCGGACAGTATAAACCTGTGACTGACTCGTGATTGGTGGAGTCACTTCCTGCTGACATGAGAGAGCGATTGTTACAGTGAAGGCTGAGTATTCATATTAAACTGCAGGAATTTTCAATGTATTTTTATTAATATCATTCATTTGTACGAGTATTGCTTTTCAGCACAATTCTGATCCTTTGTCAGTGTAATAAATCATTTTATACGATTAAAGGATATAGTGCGACGTCTTCCAGTCGTCTTCTGATTTCTAAATGTACGCGCGATGGTTATTACAGCCCTGAGGCTATGCATACTTCAGTGGAGTTTCTCAGTGACTTCCCACACTAGAAGAGTAAATAATAAAACCTCTCTTGGTTGTTTTAATGGATCACAGCGTCACATTTTAGTGTTAATATATTTGAACCATGACACTGTGTGTCATTTCAATATTTTTATAGGTGTCATAAACGGTTACTTTTTCCCACTATCACACAGCTATTAACTTATGCTATGCAAAAGGTACTCATACACAGATTGCCATATTCGATGAGCTTGTATATGATTTTTATTAATATAGAAATAGAAAGTGCCTCCTTACGTCTGAGTTTAAATCCCCAGAAATATTTGGATTAAAAAAAAAAAGCAGCATGCGTAGGACTTTTGATGCAAAATCCATTCAAGTTTTGGGATTACTTTACTTTGCTCTGTTGGTTAGTCTTATCCTGTATGATAAGCGAATGCACAGTTTGTGCTACCAGATGATGCTGGATACCCGAGGTTCTATGTAATCCCAGCTAGCTTGTCAGAATCCCTACAGAGGATGAGTCTCACTCAGGCAGCACCTATGGCCCAGGGTAGTTGTGCTGCTGGTACTGGACCAAATCCTTATTATATACACTATATTGCCAAAAGTATTCGCTCACCTGCCTTGACTCGCATATGGATGGGTGAGCGAATACTTTTGGCAATATAGTGTATATTTATATATATTTTTTATTTTTATATTTTTTTTTCAAGAGGAAAGCCACAAATATTCACTCTGTCATTTTACAAACTTTGCCTACAAGACATGAGACATGACATAAAATCCCAGTTGAGTACTCAGCCCAGTCCTAATTTTTCTTTTCTATATGGTTCAACATCAGCAGAGAATTCAAATACAAAATACAATTTCTTGCAAAAGGAAAAACTGGTCAGATTATATTAGACATGGGCTGTGAGCACAATAAACATTTGCTTCATTGATTTCAGAAATTATGTAAAAAGTACCCTTGGCTGCTTCTTTAAGGTTCAGAAATGATTAAGCACTTCTGTCATCTTTAAATATGTTACACAAGAAACAAAACGGCCAAAAAGAAGTGATTACATCATACAGCTAAATAAAACCAGAATAAATGCTTCATTAAAAAAGTTAGTTTGCAAATACATGAGCAATTCTGATTTTTAAAAGTTCTATATATACAGTATGTCCTAGATCGAGCTAACATTTATTGCTGCACCAACATGATCCCAGTTCCTCTGGAACATATCTGATAATACCATAAAGGCTGACTATTATTGAATACCATCTCACATCTGATTTATGAGGTTCCTCTTACTAACCTCGTCACAGGCTGTCTGACCCTTGATGGATTTATATATTCATTTACTTCCTGTCGATCTCACCAGAGCTCCATATTTTAATGCCTCTCACATGACAGACGGTTCCATTAAATACAAACATGATCGTTTTCTGAAACCAAGAGCTTTTAAAGCTCAGAGTGTGCACGTAAACACAGGACTTAAAAAGTCCATTCACACCTGAAGTTCTCAAATTGAGATTCAGCCCACCGAATAATTGAAACTGGAAGAAGCTGCCATCGCTCATGCTATTATATTAGAGAAATACTAGCACTTGATGTGTGCGCCAGCCAGTAATAGCAGACTAAGAACTGTGAAGCAAAATCCATTATTGTTTGACTTTATATAATAGAGATATTTTATTTATGTCACCAATGACAAATGTCATAACTTGCCTTTTTTGTTAACTGGAAGAGCAAATAAATCTTCATTTGGATTAAAGAGTGCGTGGTTGGGGGCCAGGTACCTTTTGAGGTTGTGATAAATAATGTGTTGCTACAGTGTAGCAAACAAACAAAAAGACACAAAGGAGGTTTTGGCTGCTCCAAAAAAATGCAACATAAATGCATTTAGGTAAGCAATAGATTACAATGTATGTGAAAAGTAAACAAGCACAAAGAATATCTTATACAACGTAAGGAGTAAAACATTTTGTGTTAAATGGTTTTATGTGGTCTCCCTTACAAGAAACCCTACCATGTTCATTACTAATTATGAATTCTGTGCTTTCTACCTTCATGGGGAAAAAAAGGAAATCCATTGGTGTTGGTTCGATGTAGCGCAGTCTTATTACATCAATGTACATGATTTCACGGTATACTGAAGTCTTACTAAATGGTTTTGCAGGTGCTGTCTTACGTTAAGAAACAATTCATGCCGAAAAACATCAAGTGGTTGATTATGTTTTCGGCTAATGAGCAGCCACTGGATTTCTGTTTGTAGTGGTTCCAAAAGATTCCGACTCAAGCTGCTAATACAGTACAGAACAGAGTTGGTAACAGGGAGCTTCTAAGGGTTATCAAATTGACATTTTCCCTTAGCGGCTCCCTTTTCCTGACCAGTGTGGTGGAAAGGCCCCAAAGTCTTTTGTGTTCCTTTCCATTACATCGTTTGTTGTTTATTTGAATATCGTACATTGTCTTTTTATTGTAAGTACTTATCATATCTATGGTTTTAATTCAATTTTTTTTTTTGAGTGACTTCATTTCCCTATACAATACTGTTATATGCTAGTTCATACTTGAAAATTACTTTTAATTGGATGAGACAGTTTTTAATACATTAGCAATAAGCTCAGTATTTTCAGACTTTGTTTAAAACAAATAAATACACATTTCATTCCTGAGGCAGCATACAGCGGATATGAAGCAAGTAAATGCTTCTGACACGGAGTGGCAGGACCGTGTGTGTGTGTGTGTGTGTGTGTGTGTGTGTGTGTGTGTGTGTGTGTGTGATATGGAGGTTGTTTGTGTATGCGACAGGACCTGCACGTGTGATTTGGGGGGGTGTATGTGACAAGACCTGCATGTGTGATATGGGGGGGTGTGTGTTTGTATATGTGTGGCTGCAGATGGAGGTTATGTGTCACTGCACGTGTATGTGTTGTGTAAAATTTAGGGATGATGTGTGTGATATGGAGGGTGTGTGTCAAGACATGTATGTGTGTTATGGGATGAGGACAGCTGAGCCCCACAGTTGAGGGGTGCTCAGTGGGCAGGTGCCTTATAGCCACGGATTAATTGGGGCTCAGTAGGCACTCACCCCTCAACAGAGGTGAGGTTGGGGATCTCATTGGAATGTCACCTTGTAATTGCAGAATGCAGCCCACACGGCACCTGCCTAGTGGTAGCCAGCAGCAGCTTGTACTGTAAGCATGTGGAAGGAGGTGGGGTTTTGGCAGACTCTCATTCTAGCACTCACCAGGGCCGGATTAACATAGGGGCAGATGAAGCAGCAGCTCCAGGCCCATGCCTCAGAATAGGCCCAGAGAAAGGATAACTATGTCTGCATTTTGACCCCTGTATCTCCAACTCCATAGCAGCTACAGGGTCAAATGAGATATCACTGGAAAGGCCAAACCATGGCCTTTCCAATGACCTTAAACATGACCAGGGTTTAAGTAAAAACAAATTAACTTTTTCTTTTTCTTTCCCACAGCAACATTTTTCACTTTTCAATTATAAAGTAAACAATGATGTTGCACTAAATAACCATCACATTTCTCATGTCACCAACAAGTGTGGAGGTGATGGGTGATGGTACAATCCATTGTTAAATCAAAAACCTAAACTGCCGCACTGCAGCGAAGAGCACTGCGGGGAACTTTGGACCCCTGCGTCACTAATCTTTACACCTCACAAGGTCAAGTGAGGTGCCATTGGACAGGGCAGAGTCTGGCCTTTGCATTAATGCCAAACGTAACCATGTAGAAACTAAAAGAAAAGAAAACAACCTTTTTTTTATTTCTTTTTAGTTCCAAAGCGATGGCATTGTCCATTTGTTATGTATAAAATGAGCAATACCACTGCCATTACTCCCCTTCTCATTTCCCACGCTGGGAGCAAGGTCAGTGTGTTATAAATAGTCATATTATTAGTAAAGAAACATGTTTCAAAACACAAGGGAAATATTTTATTTTTTGGTTAAAATTTTATATTTTCTCAGAAAAATGCAATAAAAGGTTTCTAGAAAAACAAAAACAATACATGTGGCTATTTTTTCTTGCCTATTGGCTAATACACTGATGCCACTGTTAGCTGGTTTACTTAAATAAATAGTGTGATTAAATTGATAGCTTCGTACATAGAACCTTAACAATAAACTTTATTAACATATACGGTAAAATGGTGGATAGTGAATGTGATGTATCGGCAAGTGTATTAATTATTGCCGGTGGATATCTTATGGCAGTTGGACTCTTAGTCCTAAATAGCGTTTGTAATCGTTCTTGGCATATAAGGGAACCAATGGGATAATTGTTGTTCATGTGGATGTCAATAAATTGTAATTGAAACCCTCTTATCTGGAATGCAGGTTTCAAAACAATATGTGTTCAACCTGTCCTCACATTACCATACAGAATATATAGCGATTATGCTTGCAAGGTTGAAAAAGGCCTGGCGTAAATATAACCAGAGTGCTCTTAAGGTTGCCTTAACATATCTATGACCAGGGTAGAAAGCAATGAAATTTGCGGAGTTGTTGTTTACAGCCCCGGTATCTGGGGTACGAGCTGCCGGAATAACTTCGTGCTTAGCTCGCCCATATGTTGGCGTTTCTGAAATTAAGGCAAGATACAATACGACTTGCAAGATTGCGGTGTAAGGCCTCAAAAAATGGTGTACAGCCTCCCCGGATGAAGCTTAAACTCAGTCTACCCGCACATAGGCATCCTTCAGTATAAAGCAAAATACAATTAAATTTTCAAGGTTGCAGTTAGGACCCCGATGTCTGAGGTGCAGACCACTACAATTAGTGCTTGGTTTACCCGTATATTGGCGTACTAAAAATAGAGCACAATACACTTGGATTTGTGAGGTTGCGATTAAAGACCCCAAAATATCTGAAGTGTAAGCTATCAAGATGACATTGTGTTCAATTTGCCCGCGTATCGGCGTTGCTAGATGTAACGCAAAAAGCAGTCTCTATTTACAAGGCAGGGATTGGAGACCCCAGTATCTTAAAATTCAAGGTTGCCAGAATATATATTCAATTGGTCATACATAAGCGTTTCTGAAAATTAGATGGAATTGTACTTGCGAAATGGCGGTTTAAGGACCCAAATACCTAAAATACAAGCTATCAGATTGACGTTGTGCTTAATTTACCCACATATTGGACATTCCAAGTGTAAGACAGAACGCAGTTGTAATAATAATATTGCGATTGCCGATATTAGTGCTTAGAATTCAAAACACCGGAGTGGCTTTATATTCGATTTCTCACACATTGGCGTTCATAACATAGAGCAAAAAACAATTAAGCTTGCCAGACTCCAATTATAAATCTGGATGTCTGAGATACAAGCTAGCAAGATAATATTGTGCTCAGTATGTCCTTTTGTAAGCCGTCTAAGTGTGCAATGAAATACCATTAAATTGTAGGATTACGGTTTGAAAAAAACCCCCCGGTATCTGAAATACATGCTATCAGAATGCCTTGGTGCTTAGTTTGCCCATAATTTGGCGTTTTTCTAAGTACAAGGTAAAAAGCAATGATGGTTAGAAATCCCCAATGTCTGGAATAGGAGCTACCAGATTTGTATTAGGCTCAATTTAGCCCACACATAAGCATACAAAAACTGGAATGATGTGTAGCTAGGTAGACAGGTTGATCTTTAAAATAGTAGACCAAGGCATAAGATACTGTAAGTATATACTGCCCCAATATCACTTGTCACTCCAGAATAGAACATTTAGACATTCACATGTGCCATAGATGGGCTAACTTGACAGATACTATCATATCCCTAGGATGTTCAACATGATCAATTCTATGCTTTCCCTAAATTAGCACACAATTAGTCTTGCAAGACACTGCCGCCAGGATCCAATTTGCCGGATCAAAAACACTTTGCCTGAAGCATGAAAAAAGTGCACCTCGTGCAAACAGTTAAAAACAGTTATTTGGTCATCACCAAAGAAAAAGGTAACGCTGACGCGCGTTTCGCCGTATATACACGGCTTCGTCCAGAGCGTGAGTGTCCTTGTGCCTTCGTTCCATATTTATAGGAGTACCCACTGTTAGTATCATTCGTTAGCAAGCCTAGACTGAATTTGCATGATTCGACTTCCGCAAGGATCATGGGTCACATGACTACCTTCCACCAATGGGCTTATGATGTTATTTCAACGCTGTGTGAGGTTCTTTAATTCAGGTGCGGAATTAATACATTCCAACTTCTAGTTAGAGGTTTATATGACTCATCAGTCAGAATACTCCGTTCGCTGCAATCCACCCATAAAGATCAATGTTGGGCATAAAAGTCCTATTTTGTGAATTCCATGGGCGCATTAGCATATGACGAACTTTTTTTAAAAGAATCCTCAATTTTTTCTCTATTTCTTTTCCTTTATTACCCAGATCCATATGGTGTTCAAAAGTGGATCCATTGCCACTTCTATTCATTACTTAATAGTATTCCATCTAATAAGGAATCGGGAGATAATTAGTCAGCCCAATGAATTTCCTGCGTTACCACCATTTAAATAATGCAGTAACGTAGAGAGTGGAGGGTAATAGCAATAGTTAACCCTTCAGTAGTTACAACCCTTACGGGAATATATCTACTTATTACTACTATTGTTAATATGTATCCATAGTGGATCGAGTCTATAATGGCTAGAATGATAGCTACATATCCATACTTCGGGAACTCCATAGATTTAGTGTTAGGAATCATAGACTACAAGTGTGACCAGAGATTAAAATAGAAACTAAATACATAGTGAAAAGACAACACTGGTGTATATTCATATTGATGCTTCAACTAAAGTACCACATTTCTTTTGGGAACATATACCGATATAAATTCGTTCCTAGTACAGTAGATCTAAAGTTGTATCGCTTGATCATAACCCTTATCTTAAAGATAATAAACGTATATTGGTGTTCAACAGATGAAATATGTTAGATAAAGGGAGTGAATGTAAATCCCTCATTCAAGCCCTCTGGGGCCAGTGTATGTAAAGTGTAAATCCAAAAACATTCCCTGCGTCTTAGGATCAGATCATAATTCCCCCCTCTTTGTGGATGCTTGACCAATTCTATTCCACAGAATTTTAAGTTGTTGATGTTCCCTATTTGACATTGTCTAACATGTCTAGCTACTGGGGTGTCTATATGTCCTCCAATTGACCTTATATGCTCTCTAATCCTGTACTTGAAAGGACGGAAGGTTTTGCCTACATATTTTTTCCCACATCCACATGTGATCATATATACTAGGCCTGAAGTATTACAATTGAAAAAATTGTGAATCAAAAAAGTTTTTTCATGTCTGGTGTCATGTATCACTTTTGAGTCTTTCAAGATATTTGCGCAGCTTTTACATCTCCCACAGCTGTAAGTCCCTTTAAGATTGTTACGTAGCCAACTAGTTGTTTCTAATTTTGTCTTCTCATAGTGGCTATGGACCAACAAATCTTTCAGATTTCTGCATCGTCTGTTGGTAATAGTCGCATGTGGGCCTACTGACTCTTTTAGATGTGGGTCTAAAGTTAGTAGTGGCCAATATCTGTCCATAATACTTTTGACTGTACTGTTCCCAGTATCATAGTTTCCGATGCAGCGGATCTGATTTGAATCATTTTTGGGAGTGTCTTGTAAGAGAGTATCTCTTGAGTGATATGCTGCTTTTTGATACGCCTGTTTGAGAACTCTATTTGGGTATCCTTTCTCCTTGAAATTCTTTTGTAAAATTTTTGCTTGTTTTTCATATTCGACATTCGATGAACAGATGCGTTTTAATCTTAAATACTGCCCATAAGGTATTCCCAATTTCAATGGTTTTGGATGAAAACTTGTCCAGTTCAGCAAGCTGTTTGTTGCTGTCTCTTTCCGATACAGAGTTGTACTGACCTGCTCTTTATTACGTATTATCGTTACATCCAAGAAGTTTAAAGAATCTTGGTGAATCTCATGTGTAAAACGGAGGTTCAGACCGTTTCTATTGAGGTAGTTCATTAGATCAAGGAAATCTTCTGGGGTACCATCCCATATCAGAAAAATGTCGTCTATATATCTCTTCCAAAGTAATATTTTCTGACGGTATGGATTTCGATCTGAAAATATTTGTTGTTTTTCCCAAACACCTAAGTATATGTTGGCATAAGTGGGTGCACAAGTAGTGCCCATTGCGGTGCCCTGGATTTGTGATAAAATTTTCGATCAAAAATGAAATAATTGTGTTTCAGAATGAAAGTTAACAATTCCTCAATGAAATCAATGAAATCCTCTGTAAATTCACCGGATTCTTGTAAGGCCAGTTTTGTATGTGATAGGCCTTCCCTATGGGGAATAGAGCTGTATAAAGCTTCCACATCGAGGCTACATAGCCATGCTTCTTTAGGGAGTGTAAAGTTGTTCATAATTTGTAATAATTGTTTTGTATCACGGAGATATGAAGGCAAAGTTTTCACTAAATCCTGTAAAATCTGATCAATGTACCGGCTGCAATTTTGTGTTAAGTTTCCAATCCCAGAGACTATGGGTCTGCCCGGGGGTTTCTCCAAATTTTTATGTACTTTTGGTAGTGCATAAAATGTTGCAATGACAGGTTTGTCTGTTTTCAGAAATTTATATTCCTCCTCCGAGATATGGCCTTTCTCGTAGCCACGGATCAAAATCTCACCTAGCTGACCCATAAATCTTTTTGTCGGGTCTTGTGGTAATTTGACGTAGACTTTATTATCGTCTAAAAGAGCTTTAACCATATATTCATACTGATCTTTAGACATGATAGTTATGTTCCCCCCTTTATCAGAGGGTTTTATGATTAAATCTGTGTTCGTGGTGAGTTCTTTAAGTGCTTTTCTCTCTTTTATTGTGAGATTATCTTCAACTAGACCTGTTTGTGGATTTACACCCAGATTTTCTATATCCTGGCATACCAATTTTCTGAAAAGCTCTAAATTATCATATTCTTTTATTGATGGTGTGAACGTGGTCTTAGATTTCAAATTTGAATATGGTGGACCTTTCTCAGGAGTTTCATTTTCATTTAGGAGTTGGATCAGGGTTTCTAAACACTCTAATTCTTTTACCTCTAGGCCTCTCGTTTTTGCTTGTTTTTCTCTTCTCAACATGTGGAATTTCTTTAAAGCCAGTTTCCGTGTGAACAGATTTATGTCTTTGATCCATTGAAAGAATTGAATTTTGGTCTGGGCACAAAAGACAAGCCTTTCTTTAACACCACCTCCTGTTCATCTGAGATGGGGATACCAGACATGTTAATGATACGCAGTTGGGATTCTAATACTCGTCCTTCTCCTCCGTCCTCGTCTCCCTCCCCTGCCTCGCCCTCTCTGACGTCTTGGAGGCTCCATGTCCTCTAAAAAAGGAGAGGCAAAAGAGATTCCTCTTTTTAATATACTTCTAGGTAAGGTTGGATTTTCGTCTGGGACATCATTCTCGGTTTCTGAGGATTCATATTCGCTAGTAGACCCATTATTACTAGTTATTCGTGTCTGTCTCTTTGGTCTCCTAAAGACTGTACCTTCTTTATAGTCTCTCAGATCCCGAAGGAATTTTTTTGTGCTTTCTAGTCTTTATCTCTAATTCGGTTCTCTCTAGTTTTGATTTCATTTTTACTTCTAGTTGTAAATAGGTAGGATCTTGCTTTGATACTTGTACCTTATCCACTAGATCTTGAATTTTTTTATTGGTATCACTCAGAAAGACCTGTTCATATTTTTGGATAATATTCATAAATTTGTTAGAACACTCTACGGCAGCTTTCTCCCACTCTTGTATAAAGTCCTCGTGTGTTATATGGGACGCGGGGATATTGGACACTCTTAGACCCCTGGGAATCATTTCTTTTTTACAATAGTTTTCTAATGAAGAGATCTCCCACAATGATCTCATCTGTTGATGGAGTAATTTGGTCAGGCTATTAAATTGTCCCGTCAGGGATTCATCCTTGGGGACTTCTTCTAAGAAAGCTTCAGAGAATACGGAATCTGCATCTCTCCCCCATATTGGTTTATCTCTCATGGATGCTACAAAGCCTGACATCTTTACCCCTGGTTAGTTCAAAGGGTTGATCTAAGCAATAAGTATAATGATTGATGTTCAATTGTTGCTCCTTATTTCGGTATTAAAACCCCTTTACTATACTTGACAAATAAATTGTTCGAACCCAATAACAAGATTGGGTCCAAACCGGATAGGAGCTCGTAAACCAGCGTGGTTAGGATTAAACCTGAATTATAAGATTGGAAAAACAAAAACAATACATGTGGCTATTTTTTCTTGCCTATTGGCTAATACACTGATGCCACTGTTAGCTGGTTTACTTAAATAAATAGTGTGATTAAATTGATAGCTTCGTACATAGAACCTTAACAATAAACTTTATTAAACATATACGGTAAAATGGTGGATAGTGAATGTGATGTATCGGCAAGTGTATTAATTATTGCCGGTGGATATCTTATGGCAGTTGGACTCTTAGTCCTAAATAGCGTTTGTAATCGTTCTTGGCATATAAGGGAACCAATGGGATAATTGTTGTTCATGTGGATGTCAATAAATTGTAATTGAAACCCTCTTATCTGGAATGCAGGTTTCAAAACAATATGTGTTCAACCTGTCCTCACATTACCATACAGAAAATATATAGCGATTATGCTTGCAAGGTTGAAAAAGGCCTGGCGTAAATATAACCAGAGTGCTCTTAAGGTTGCCTTAACATATCTATGACCAGGGTAGAAAGCAATGAAATTTGCGGAGTTGTTGTTTACACCCCGGTATCTGGGGTACGAGCTGCCGGAATAACTTCGTGCTTAGCTCGCCCATAATGTTGGCGTTTCTGAAATTAAGGCAAGATACAATACGACTTGCAAGATTGCGGTGTAAGGCCTCAAAAAATGGTGTACAGCCTCCCCGGATGAAGCTTAAACTCAGTCTACCCGCACATAGGCATCCTTCAGTATAAAGCAAAATACAATTAAATTTTCAAGGTTGCAGTTAGGACCCCGATGTCTGAGGTGCAGACCACTACAATTAGTGCTTGGTTTACCCGTATATTGGCGTACTAAAAATAGAGCACAATACACTTGGATTTGTGAGGTTGCGATTAAAGACCCCAAAATATCTGAAGTGTAAGCTATCAAGATGACATTGTGTTCAATTTGCCCGCGTATCGGCGTTGCTAGATGTAACGCAAAAAGCAGTCTCTATTTACAAGGCAGGGATTGGAGACCCCAGTATCTTAAAATTCAAGGTTGCCAGAATATATATTCAATTGGTCATACATAAGCGTTTCTGAAAATTAGATGGAATTGTACTTGCGAAATGGCGGTTTAAGGACCCAAATACCTAAAATACAAGCTATCAGATTGACGTTGTGCTTAATTTACCCACATATTGGACATTCCAAGTGTAAGACAGAACGCAGTTGTAATTAGACATGTGCACAGCACAAAATTTCGTTTTGAACTAATGGATTAGTACTAAAATGCAATTTATTTAGTTGCTAAAGAAATTCGTTTTCAGTTCTTTAGTATGAAAACTAATTTCGTTCATCCGAAAAGCAGTGGATACAATTACTATTGTAGTGGCTCCTCAGAGGTCTGAGATCGCTGCTTGTTACAGTATCTCTCACTCTCAGCACAATGTGGGCCATATTACATAGTTGGTGCTAACTTAACCAGAGCTGTTTAACCTTCCCAGAGCCATTATAGCCTATGGAGGTTTTCAGTTTACAACAGGTTAAGTTAGCACCAAACATTGTAATACTGCCCGTGTCAGGCAAAGCTGTTACAGTAACTGACTGCTGCTCATCACAGCGCTCAGAGTTTCTGTAAAAACAGTAAATAATATTTTTATATGTAAGAGTTAGAACAATATTATCCTTGTTTTACTGAAACTCTGAGCGCTGTTACAGTCAGTTACTGTAACAACTGAGCCTGATTCATTGTACTGAGATATAATGTAACAAGCAGCCGATCTCAGTGCTCACAGCCACTGGATTTAAAGGCTAAAAAAAAAAGGCTCCTCTCTGTATAATTTAGAACATCCTCCTGCATTAATTAATACCCCTCTTTGTATAATGTAGATAACATCCTCCTGCATTAATGTCCCTCTCTGTATAGAACATTCTCCAATTTATACCTTTTTCTGTATAATATGTATATAACATCCTCCTGCATTAATACCCCTCTCTGTATAATGTATAGAACATACCCTGCATTAATTAAATGCCACTCTCTGTATAGAACATCCTACTGCATTGGCATGTGGAGGGTGCAGAACTTCGGATGTTGTTGCCATGTTGCGATGTTCGATCTCATTGCTGGTCTCCTTCACTCATCAATGTAATATCACAAAAAGGACTGAAACTAAAATGTAGTGCATTTTATTTTAGTTTCTTTCGTTTTTTGTACTGAGCAGTTTCGTTTCTCTTGAGTCATACTAAAACTAAATTATCCCAAAATTCGGACTAAATCGTTTTAGTACTAAACGAATGCACATGTCTAGTTGTAATAATAATATTGCGATTGCGATATTAGTGCTTAGAATTCAAAACACCGAGGTGGCTTTATATTCGATTTCTCACACATTGGCGTTCATAACATAGAGCAAAAAACAATTAAGCTTGCCAGACTCCAATTATAAATCTGGATGTCTGAGATACAAGCTAGCAAGATAATATTATGCTCAGTATGTCCTTTTGTAAGCCGTCTAAGTGGCAATGAAATACCATTAAATTGTAGGATTACGGTTTGAAAAAAAAACCCCCCGGTATCTGAAATACATGCTATCAGAATGCCTTGGTGCTTAGTTTGCCCATAATTTGCGTTTTTCTAAGTACAAGGTAAAAAGCATGATGGTTAGAAATCCCCAATGTCTGGAATAGGAGCTACCAGATTTGTATTAGGCTCAATTTAGCCCACACATAAGCATAAACAAAAACTGGAATGATGTGTAGCTAGGTAGACAGGTTGATCTTTAAAATAGTAGACCAAGGCATAAGATACTGTAAGTATATACTGCCCCAATATCACTTGTCACTCCAGAATAGAACATTTAGACATTCACATGTGCCATATATATATTCTGTATGGTAATGTGAGGACAGGTTGAACACATATTGTTTTGAAACCTGCATTCCAGATAAGAGGGTTTCAATTACAATTTATTGACATCCACATGAACAACAATTATCCCATTGGTTCCCTTATATGCCAAGAACGATTACAAACGCTATTTAGGACTAAGAGTCCAACTGCCATAAGATATCCACCGGCAATAATTAATACACTTGCCGATACATCACATTCACTATCCACCATTTTACCGTATATGTTTAATAAAGTTTATTGTTAAGGTTCTATGTACGAAGCTATCAATTTAATCACACTATTTATTTAAGTAAACCAGCTAACAGTGGCATCAGTGCATTAGCCAATAGGCAAGAAAAAATAGCCACATGTATTGTTTTTGTTTTTCCAATCTTATAATTCAGGTTTAATCCTAACCACGCTGGTTTACGAGCTCCTATCCGGTTTGGACCCAATCTTGTTATTGGGTTCGAACAATTTATTTGTCAAGTATAGTAAAGGGGTTTTAATACCGAAATAAGGAGCAACAATTGAACATCAATCATTATACTTATTGCTTAGATCAACCCTTTGAACTAACCAGGGGTAAAGATGTCAGGCTTTGTAGCATCCATGAGAGATAAACCAATATGGGGGAGAGATGCAGATCCGTATTCTCTGAAGCTTTCTTAGAAGAAGTCCCCAAGGATGAATCCCTGACGGGACAATTTAATAGCCTGACCAAATTACTCCATCAACAGATGAGATCATTGTGGGAGATCTCTTCATTAGAAAACTATTGTAAAAAAGAAATGATTCCCAGGGGTCTAAGAGTGTCCAATATCCCCGCGTCCCATATAACACACGAGGACTTTATACAAGAGTGGGAGAAAGCTGCCGTAGAGTGTTCTAACAAATTTATGAATATTATCCAAAAATATGAACAGGTCTTTCTGAGTGATACCAATAAAAAAATTCAAGATCTAGTGGATAAGGTACAAGTATCAAAGCAAGATCCTACCTATTTACAACTAGAAGTAAAAATGAAATCAAAACTAGAGAGAACCGAATTAGAGATAAAGACTAGAAAGCACAAAAAATTCCTTCGGGATCTGAGAGACTATAAAGAAGGTACAGTCTTTAGGAGACCAAAGAGACAGACACGAATAACTAGTAATAATGGGTCTACTAGCGAATATGAATCCTCAGAAACCGAGAATGATGTCCCAGACGAAAATCCAACCTTACCTAGAAGTATATTAAAAAGAGGAATCTCTTTTGCCTCTCCTTTTTTAGAGGACATGGAGCCTCCAAGACGTCAGAGAGGGCGAGGCAGGGGAGGGAGACGAGGACGGAGGAGAAGGGACGAGTATTAGAATCCCAACTGCGTATCATTAACATGTCTGGTATCCCCATCTCAGATGAACAGGAGGTGGTGTTAAAGAAAGGCTTGTCTTTTGTGCCCAGACCAAAATTCAATTCTTTCAATTGGATCAAAGACATAAATCTGTTCACACGGAAACTGGCTTTAAAGAAATTCCACATGTTGAGAAGAGAAAAACAAGCAAAAACGAGAGGCCTAGAGGTAAAAGAATTAGAGTGTTTAGAAACCCTGATCCAACTCCTAAATGAAAATGAAACTCCTGAGAAAGGTCCACCATATTCAAATTTGAAATCTAAGACCACGTTCACACCATCAATAAAAGAATATGATAATTTAGAGCTTTTCAGAAAATTGGTATGCCAGGATATAGAAAATCTGGGTGTAAATCCACAAACAGGTCTAGTTGAAGATAATCTCACAATAAAAGAGAGAAAAGCACTTAAAGAACTCACCACGAACACAGATTTAATCATAAAACCCTCTGATAAAGGGGGGAACATAACTATCATGTCTAAAGATCAGTATGAATATATGGTTAAAGCTCTTTTAGACGATAATAAAGTCTACGTCAAATTACCACAAGACCCGACAAAAAGATTTATGGGTCAGCTAGGTGAGATTTTGATCCGTGGCTACGAGAAAGGCCATATCTCGGAGGAGGAATATAAATTTCTGAAAACAGACAAACCTGTCATTGCAACATTTTATGCACTACCAAAAGTACATAAAAATTTGGAGAAACCCCCGGCAGACCCATAGTCTCTGGGATTGGAAACTTAACACAAAATTGCAGCCGGTACATTGATCAGATTTTACAGGATTTAGTGAAAACTTTGCCTTCATATCTCCGTGATACAAAACAATTATTACAAATTATGAACAACTTTACACTCCCTAAAGAAGCATGGCTATGTAGCCTCGATGTGGAAGCTTTATACAGCTCTATTCCCCATAGGGAAGGCCTATCACATACAAAACTGGCCTTACAAGAATCCGGTGAATTTACAGAGGATTTCATTGATTTCATTGAGGAATTGTTAACTTTCATTCTGAAACACAATTATTTCATTTTTGATCGAAAATTTTATCACCAAATCCAGGGCACCGCAATGGGCACTACCTGTGCACCCACTTATGCCAACATATACTTAGGTGTTTGGGAAAAACAACAAATATTTTCAGATCGAAATCCATACCGTCAGAAAATATTACTTTGGAAGAGATATATAGACGACATTTTTCTGATATGGGATGGTACCCCAGAAGATTTCCTTGATCTAATGAACTACCTCAATAGAAACGGTCTGAACCTCCGTTTTACACATGAGATTCACCAAGATTCTTTAAACTTCTTGGATGTAACGATAATACGTAATAAAGAGCAGGTCAGTACAACTCTGTATCGGAAAGAGACAGCAACAAACAGCTTGCTGAACTGGACAAGTTTTCATCCAAAACCATTGAAATTGGGAACCTTATGGGCAGTATTTAAGATTAAAACGCATCTGTTCATCGAATGTCGAATATGAAAAACAAGCAAAAATTTTACAAAAGAATTTCAAGGAGAAAGGATACCCAAATAGAGTTCTCAAACAGGCGTATCAAAAAGCAGCATATCACTCAAGAGATACTCTCTTACAAGACACTCCCAAAAATGATTCAAATCAGATCCGCTGCATCGGAAACTATGATACTGGGAACAGTACAGTCAAAAGTATTATGGACAGATATTGGCCACTACTAACTTTAGACCCACATCTAAAAGAGTCAGTAGGCCCACATGCGACTATTACCAACAGACGATGCAGAAATCTGAAATTTGTGGTCCATAGCCACTATGAGAAGACAAAATTAGAAACAACTAGTGGCTACGTAACAATCTTAAAGGGACTTACAGCTGTGGGAGATGTAAAAGCTGCGCAAATATCTTGAAAGACTCAAAAGTGATACATGACACCAGACATGAAAAAACTTTTTTGATTCACAATTTTTTCAATTGTAATACTTCAGGCCTAGTATATATGATCACATGTGGATGTGGGAAAAAATATGTAGGCAAAACCTTCCGTCCTTTCAAGTACAGGATTAGAGAGCATATAAGGTCAATTGGAGGACATATAGACACCCCAGTAGCTAGACATGTTAGACAATGTCAAATAGGGAACATCAACAACTTAAAATTCTGTGGAATAGAATTGGTCAAGCCATCCACAAAGAGGGGAATTATGATCTGATCCTAAGACGCAGGGAATGTTTTTGGATTAACACTTTACATACACTGGCCCCAGAGGGCTTGAATGAGGGATTTACATTCACTCCCTTTATCTAACATATTTCATCTGTTGAACACCAATATACGTTTATTATCTTTAAGATAAGGGTTATGATCAAGCGATACAACTTTAGATCTACTGTACTAGGAACGAATTTATATCGGTATATGTTCCAAAAGAAATGTGGTACTTTAGTTGAAGCATCAATATGAATACACCAGTGTTGTCTTTTCACTATGTATTTAGTTTCTATTTTAATCTCTGGTCACACTTGTAGTCTATGATTCCTAACACTAAATCTATGGAGTTCCCGAAGTATGGATATGTAGCTATCATTCTAGCCATTATAGACTCGATCCACTATGGATACATATTAACAATAGTAGTAATAAGTAGATATATTCCCGTAAGGGTTGTAACTACTGAAGGGTTAACTATTGCTTTACCCCACTCTCTACGTTACTGCATTATTTAAATGGTGGTAACGCAGGAAATTCATTGGGCTGACTAATTATCTCCCGATTCCTTATTAGATGGAATACTATTAAGTAATGAATAGAAGTGGCAATGGATCCACTTTTGAACACCATATGGATCTGGGTAATAAAGGAAAAGAAATAGAGAAAAAATTGAGGATTCTTTTAAAAAAAAGTTCGTCATATGCTAATGCGCCCATGGAATTCACAAAATAGGACTTTTATGCCCAACATTGATCTTTATGGGTGGATTGCAGCGAACGGAGTATTCTGACTGATGAGTCATATAAACCTCTAACTAGAAGTTGGAATGTATTAATTCCGCACCTGAATTAAAGAACCTCACACAGCGTTGAAATAACATCATAAGCCCATTGGTGGAAGGTAGTCATGTGATCCATGATCCTTGCGGAAGTCGAATCATGCAAATTCAGTCTAGGCTTGTTAACGAATGATACTAACAGTGGGTACTCCTATAAATATGGAACGAAGGCACAAGGACACTCACGCTCTGGACGAAGCCGTGTATATACGGCGAAACGCGCGTCAGCGTTACCTTTTTCTTTGGTGATGACCAAATAACTGTTTTTAACTGTTTGCACGAGGTGCACTTTTTTCATGCTTCAGGCAAAGTGTTTTTGATCCGGCAAATTGGATCCTGGCAGTGTATCTTGCAAGACTAATTGTGTGCTAATTTAGGGAAAGCATAGAATTGATCATGTTGAACATCCTAGGGATATGATAGTATCTGTCAAGTTAGCCCATCTTATGGCACATGTGAATGTCTAAATGTTCTATTCTGGAGTGACAAGTGATATTGGGGCAGTATATACTTACAGTATCTTATGCCTTGGTCTACTATTTTAAAGATCAACCTGTCTACCTAGCTACACATCATTCCAGTTTTTGTATGCTTATGTGTGGGCTAAATTGAGCCTAATACAAATCTGGTAGCTCCTATTCCAGACATTGGGGATTTCTAACCATCATTGCTTTTTACCTTGTACTTAGAAAAACGCCAAATTATGGGCAAACTAAGCACCAAGGCATTCTGATAGCATGTATTTCAGATACCGGGGGGTTTTTTTCAAACCGTAATCCTACAATTTAATGGTATTTCATTGCACACTTAGACGGCTTACAAAAGGACATACTGAGCATAATATTATCTTGCTAGCTTGTATCTCAGACATCCAGATTTATAATTGGAGTCTGGCAAGCTTAATTGTTTTTGCTCTATGTTATGAACGCCAATGTGTGAGAAATCGAATATAAAGCCACTCCGGTGTTTTGAATTCTAAGCACTAATATCGGCAATCGCAATATTATTATTACAACTGCGTTCTGTCTTACACTTGGAATGTCCAATATGTGGGTAAATTAAGCACAACGTCAATCTGATAGCTTGTATTTTAGGTATTTGGGTCCTTAAACCGCCATTTTCGCAAGTACAATTCCATCTAATTTTCAGAAACGCTTATGTATGACCAATTGAATATATATTCTGGCAACCTTGAATTTTAAGATACTGGGGTCTCCAATCCCTGCCTTGTAAATAGAGACTGCTTTTTGCGTTACATCTAGCAACGCCGATACGCGGGCAAATTGAACACAATGTCATCTTGATAGCTTACACTTCAGATATTTTGGGGTCTTTAATCGCAACCTCACAAATCCAAGTGTATTGTGCTCTATTTTTAGTACGCCAATATACGGGTAAACCAAGCACTAATTGTAGTGGTCTGCACCTCAGACATCGGGGTCCTAACTGCAACCTTGAAAATTTAATTGTATTTTGCTTTATACTGAAGGATGCCTATGTGCGGGTAGACTGAGTTTAAGCTTCATCCGGGGAGGCTGTACACCATTTTTTGAGGCCTTACACCGCAATCTTGCAAGTCGTATTGTATCTTGCCTTAATTTCAGAAACGCCAACATATGGCGAGCTAAGCACGAAGTTATTCCGGCAGCTCGTACCCCAGATACCGGGGCTGTAAACAACAACTCCGCAAATTTCATTGCTTTCTACCCTGGTCATAGATATGTTAAGGCAACCTTAAGAGCACTCTGGTTATATTTACGCCAGGCCTTTTTCAACCTTGCAAGCATAATCGCTATATATTCTGTATGGTAATGTGAGGACAGGTTGAACACATATTGTTTTGAAACCTGCATTCCAGATAAGAGGGTTTCAATTACAATTTATTGACATCCACATGAACAACAATTATCCCATTGGTTCCCTTATATGCCAAGAACGATTACAAACGCTATTTAGGACTAAGAGTCCAACTGCCATAAGATATCCACCGGCAATAATTAATACACTTGCCGATACATCACATTCACTATCCACCATTTTACCGTATATGTTTAATAAAGTTTATTGTTAAGGTTCTATGTACGAAGCTATCAATTTAATCACACTATTTATTTAAGTAAACCAGCTCACAGTGGCATCAGTGTATTAGCCAATAGGCAAGAAAAAATAGCCACATGTATTGTTTTTGTTTTTCCAATCTTATAATTCAGGTTTAATCCTAACCACGCTGGTTTACGAGCTCCTATCCGGTTTGGACCCAATCTTGTTATTGGGTTCGAACAATTTATTTGTCAAATAAAAGGTTTCTATTTCACTTTTTTTTTTTTAAGAAGAATGCCCTATAGAATATATAACCACAAAGGTTTGGATGATATAAATGGGGGGGGGGGGGAATGGACACTCTTTAAGTGATTGAAATCTGAATGAAAAATGAATCCCACAGTACCTGCCTGGTTAGATATACCCGTATCTGTACTATTAAATAACCAAAAATATGTTTTCGTTTCACTAAATTACAAAAATAGCCACCAAAATTTTCAGCTCCAGGCCCATAGAGATCTTAATCCGGGCCTGGCACTCACGTATAGGCCCAGTCTGTAGGGGGCGGTCAGGCGGGAACATCAGCAGGGAGGAGAAGGTTGGCACTAGGGCTGAAACAACTAATCAATTAATCGACAACTAATCGATGATTAAAATAGTTGTCAACTATTCCCATTATCGATTAATCGGTGTCGATTAATCGTCCTGTGTACAGCACACACTGTTTAGAGTCAGACTGCGTTAAACGTAACCTCAGCTTCAGAGCTGATTGGAGAAGACGTGCTGCTGCTTTAGGCTGGGGTCAGACGAACGCAGTGTTAATGTTCGTGTAGCCGCACTTTAGTACATCCGTGGTAGCAGCTAATCATGACCAATGAAGGCCCACACACACGAAGTACGTCCGCACGGAAGTGAGGATGCACTACGGATGCGGCAAAAGGACGCAGGTTAGAAAGAACGTCGAACCGCTAGGACGGACGTGCGGAGTGCGCCACGTCCACATAACTTTGTGTGAGTGATGGAACGTGGTCAGACAGTCCGTTTAAACGTCCAGCATTTTTGACGGACAAGATCTTGTTTTCATTTTATTTTCCCTCCTACATCCGTCAAAAATGACGTCAGTCACAAAAACGGACTGTGTGGCCACTACTGCGTCTTCCGTCAAAAAGTGCGTCCATACTGCACGGGCACACAGTCCGTAGAAAACGCGCTCGTCTGACCCTAGCCTTACTCACTATGATTTAGTTCTAGGGTTATGTCAGACACAACCAGCTTGTTTTTATTCCGTTTACAGCAGTAGCAGAACTATAACACACACAATAGGATACTGTCACTGGGTGATGGAGCTGTATGCCTGTGTTTTATCCTTACTTGAAGCTGGAGTCCTGTGCCACCACCCCACCCTCCCTGGTTGAGATCTGCCATTCCCTCCCTTTGGTCTGGTCCCTTTCCCCAAACTCACTCCCACACTCAGATTCGGTCTTTTGTCCATACCCACTCCCTCTCACACTCAGGTCAAGTCACTTGAGCAAAGTCACTCCCTTCCACCTCCAGCCCTTCCTTCCCACTCAGTTTTGTCACGAAATTCTTTAAAAGGGACACTCTACGCACCCTGACCACTTTAGCTTATTAACCCCGATTTCATGCTGACATCATCATCTCTATCCAAGTGCTTGTAGCTGCGTTCATTTGAGAAAGCCGACATGGGCTTAAACTTCGCATGCAGCATCAACCCATCCCTCTAACCAAGCACTCGCATACCTTGTGTGAAAAGTACACAAGATACGCAATTTGCATGTATGTACATACAAACGTTACGCACACTATGCAAATTGCTTATCAAAAAAGGGGAGGGGTTGTGGTTATTTTTTTTTTTTACATAAAATTCCTTTTAAGTAAATTTTTTTCTATTTTTTTTTTTTTTTTTTTATCCGGTGAATCGATTAATCAAAATAATAATCGGCCAACTAATCGATTATGGGAATAATCGTTAGTTGCAGCCCTAGTTGGCACTGCTGTGTGTGATTCACACTGCTTTCTATGAGCATTCAGACTTTGTAATTGGGGGTGCTTGGATGCCCTCTTTCCAGTGGCACCCTAGGCAAATACCTTTTGTGGGTAGTCTTTCTTTCCTTCTTTCTCTTGACAAATATACTTTATCCTGCAACAACCACTTTCTCCATTATAGCATTTCTACAGCTACTTGTTTTATAGCAATAAAAATACTGTACACACTTTTTGTAAATACTACATGGAAGTCAGATACATATTTACACTCTCCTGCCAATTTATTAGGTACATCTGTGTACACAAATGGTTCACTCTTCCCCATTGCACATCACGTGGATAATTTTTGTTATAAATACTGCAGCAACTTTCCCATTATCAGTTTAGGCTACAAACCACAGCAATAACCGGAAAGGGCAAAGCTCTAATGAGCTTTGAACATGGCATGGTCATAAGTGGAAGATGTGCTGGACGAAGTGCCTTCTAGACGACTGTTCTCTTGAAATTTTCTCGTACAACAATCTCTAGGGTATATTTAGAATAGTGCAAGGAACAAAAAACGCTAAGTCAGCGGCTCTCTTGTGGTACGAGATCGCTCATTGATCGGTCAGTGGCGGATGGCTAGACTTTTAGAAGCCAACGGACAGGCTACTGTTGCCCAAATTATGTCAGAATTCAACCTTGGTTCTAAGAAAACATCTCTCAATGCACCAGTTGACGCATCCTATTGTGGATGGAGTACATTGGGGACCGTTGTTATCAAAGAACAATAGAGCATGGCTGCAGCAACACCAGCACTAGACCATCGAAGACTGGAAAAAGGTTTCTTAGTCTGATGAGTCAAAGTTCCTGGCGCATCATGTTGATGGCAGACTCAGAATTTGAATGAATCTATGGATCTATCATGTCTGACAACTGTGCAAGCCAGTGGATTACTAATCAAATTAAGATAAATTGGTCTAGATCAGTGTTTCCCAAACCTGTCCACAGGACCCTCTGACACGTCAGGTTTGACAGATATCTACAGCACAGCACAGGTGATATGATTTGCTGCTCAGTAATTGCAGGATTCAGTCTGCATAAGGATGGGACCCCGTGTCTGTGAACCCCGCCTGGTCACCGCCAATCAGAGATTCCAGAATCCCCACAATATCCTGAAGAAATGAGCAGGACTATCCAGGAGGGATAAGTACATCATGTATGAGTAAGGCCTGTACGGCCGAAACGTTACATCCTTTGTGGGGTTTTCTTTCCCCTTTAATAAATTGTGTTGGGACTTGTCCCGCTTGGATAGTCCTTCTATATTCTTCTACAAAACTAGGAAAGGTGATAAAATGTGATCAAGATATTACTTCCCTGCAGAGGGATATAGATTGGGGAGACTGGGCATTGAAATGGCACATGAAATTTATTGTAGAAAAATGCAAGGTTATGCACTTCGTAGTGAGGAACACACAAGCAACTTATACCCTAAATGGTGCCGAGTTATGGAAATCAAGGAAGGAAAAGGATTTGGAATAATCCATAGACTTAAAAGTAAGCAACACTGTCCAATGTTAAACAGCAGCCGCCAAGGCCAGCAAGGTATTGGCATGTATTAGAAAGGGAATTCACTCTCAGGATGAAAACATAATTTTTCCTCTTTATAAATCAATGGTAAAACCGCACCTTGAATATGCCGTGCAATGTTGGGCACCTGTTTTATTAAAAGATATTCCAGCGCTAGAAAAAGTGCAGAGGAGGGCAACAAAATTAAGAAGGAATAAAACCTAACAAGAAAAAAGATTGTAATTTTTGCTTACTCCTATGGCTCCATGTGAAACAAAACAGAGGCTTTAGTTTATTTAAATAGCCATTAAAGTGCTAAGCCCACCCGTCATCTCATGTTTCACATGGAGCCATAGGGGTAAGCGCAAATGACAACTTTTTTCTTATGTTTGATACATGAAGTGGGCTGGATCATTCTGGTTTATGCATCTGCCCTGGTAGGGAATTGTGTGTGAAAATGTTTTTTTCTGCATGAATTCACAATGGGAATGGAAGATTTAAGTTATGAGGAAAGACTGACACGTTTAAACCCTGTTTAGTTTAGAGAAACGGCGCCTTAGAGGGGATCTGATAACGTTATATAAATATATACAGGGCCATTATAAACCATTGTCTGGAAACCTATTCACTAACCGGACTATACACAGGACACAAGGTGACCCATTTAGACTGGATGAAAAGAAATTCAGCCTAAAGCATAGGAAGGGTTATTTTACGGTGAGAATATTAAAGCTGTGGAATTCTCTGCCTGTTGAGGTGGTTGGGTCAGAGTCTGTTCAGACTTTTAAACAACGACTGCATGACTTCCTGAAAAAACATAATATTAAGGGTTACAATATTTAATATGTGGTAAAAGCTTCTTGATCCAAGGAGAAATCTGAGGCCATTCTGGTGTCGAGAAGGAATTTTTTCGAGATGGATACATGTCTTTTCGGCCCATGTAACAACGTAATGTCCCTCGAGCCCAACAAACCACAAATTCCTGCTGCTGATCCAGAAGCCAAAAAACCCACCTTGTGCGTTTTCCAGTTGCGCCAAGAAAAGGGATAAAGAAATCTGCATTAAAAAGGTATCCAAGCATGGTTTTGTATAGGAAATCATACTTTCCCATTATTTTTCAATTCACAGTCATGTATACATCTGTTTTGATAGTGGAATGATTCATTTGCTGCAAGTGTATCTGGTTAATATATTAATTGGTGTAGACATTTTCCTGTTCTTCCTGCAAAGGTACAAATGTGGTCCTTGTATGTTTGGACAGCCCAAGAAGTTGATGATTCATGAACTTCATTTCAGGTGTTAGATGAGCTTGCTGAAGTCCATTTCTCAGTTTTATTGTAGGATATACTATCTACCTCGCATTTAAATAGCCAGGTGTGCCTTTTCAGAAGGTAGTTGAAACACCAGAATTAAATTACTATATCTGTTTAAAAAATAAGCTGACTATATTTAAAAGATTTTTCTGCTAGGTTTAAATATATTTTGTCACCAATATCACAGATTTGTTGTAAATGTATTGATCAGTGGGATATGAAGTTACATGGTATGAACTCTAGTTCTGAATTTATCTGAGCCGAAAAGAAACATAAATCTCATGTATGTTAAATGCTGAGATCAGCAACTTCTATACTTACATTTTAATGAACTCTGTGAGAAAAAAAATCTAATTCAAGTTGAATGTATTTCGTTCTCAAAAAATAAAGTTTTAAAAGTTTTCTGTCGGCTATCCGGTAAATTGTAGTTGATTAGGAAAGATGGTTGATTCTTACTCTCATACCAAATCCTGACACCTTAGATTGTCTATTTCCTACATATGATGTGTTTACATTTGGTAAATCTCTTGCCAGATGTTACTTTACAGAGTCCATCATCAAAGTCATCTAAACCCTTGACTGACAGCATCTGATATGTGAGGAGCTACAGCGGAGATGCTGCCAGCCGCTGATGGAGACAGGTGGTCAAAAAGGGAAATCTTGCCGTCTGGTATATTTAATTAGGTTACTGTAGCCACTGGGGCTTTGAGTTAAGAGGCAGATGAGGGCAAGAAGGCTTGATTTAGCAGATGTCCTGCCTTGTTCTCCGACGCATGCCACTGGTAGTGTGGCCTTGAGGGACATGAGATTCCAGTGATTCACTCATGTGGGTTAGCATGGTTGCAATTAATACATCCCGGAGCTGTGTACACAAAGTGGTCAGAGTTTCCTAGCTACTACAGAACATGTTAATTACATTTTTGGCTTCTATATATGCATATGAATAACTAGGTACTCATTGCTCTATAAAATATATAAGACTACACCTCACCCCCTTTTGTGTACAATCAAGTCTTATATAGCGAAAATTTCCTTCCTTCCTGACATTGATGGGCATAGAAGAAATGAGAACATGCATTTTTGTTTCCTTACTTGAAAGGGTAAACAATACTTTCTAGGTCTAATGCATACTTTCTTCATCCGAGCTCATTAAAAAATTATTTTGCAGAGATAATGACTTGCTGCTGGCATTTTTCCATTTCATCCTCCCACAGATTGAAAAGAAAATACTACAAAGTCTTGTCTGTTTAGCCGCCCTGCTCCCCTTCACGTTAATCACATTGTGCACTTCATTATAGGCGCTTTTTATTTTTTTAATTCTTTTTGTAGATTTATGGGTAGAGGTTACAGTTATCCATCTTCATCTTAGATCATGCTCTATAGGACTTGTCCTTGATCCTCTCTTACCTAAAAAGAATGTATGCCATGTCACACATTGCCGAAGATACAGATGTTTAGATGCTATGATGTTATTTCAGCTTTTTTAATAGCATGAATGCAAAATGTATCTGCTTCAGCTATTCTAGCTTGCGTGATAGGACATCTTATAATTGAAGTGCGGAAACTATATTAAAATATACACCTCACATGCTTATTGTTTCGAGGGAGAATGCTGTATAGTATATTTACTGCTGCATACTCTCCAGAGGTTTGCTGAAGAATTAAAATGAGTGTTTACGTCTCCGTTCCACACACTGGCAGTGAAGGCCGCTTGTCTGACCTAATTTGAACAACTTCATCTATTTGGTCAGTAGCCAAAGGGCCTCATAACTACATCTTCTCTTCTCTCGCCACCATATTGATCTGAAGGGAATTCCCTTTTGTAAGAACCTGGGGGCAGTCGCAGAGGATCTTTGTGAAACATTGGAAGCCGATGAATAGGCAGATATTTAGGAGGTCTGGAGAGCTTTTGTATGCACAACCCTTCAGGAACAGCCTCCCAAGATTGTTATTCCTGGGTTTCTCAGTTCTTACAAAACTGGCTAATATGTAACTAATTTGGACACCTGCTGGAGAAATTGTGGTGCTAGAATTCTATATTTACACATGAGTTGGGGTGACGACAGTTGTCTTTTTGTCAAATTTGCAGCACCTCTTTTTGGGTTTGTTAGATAAGGTTTCAGTGGGTGAACCTCCCTCGAAATACAACTAGTTACTATCTTATCAGCTAAAACAACCTTGGAGGAGATCTGGGAAAGCAGACCAAAATCTAGAACACTCAAATCATGCACAAGTTAATAGTAGTTATCAGTGCTTTTTTTCTGGAAAAATCGGTGGGGGTCCTCTCGCGCCCGGGGATAAACTGATTACTATGACTATTTTCATGTCCTCATAAACAATTGTTGTAGTTCACTTAAAGGAAGACACTATAAAAGGGAACCATATTTTTTAATACTGTGTTCCTTTAAATGAACTACAACTATTGTTGTAACCCTATGGGGGTTATCCACGAAGTGCCTCTGTTGCAAGAAAAATCTGTATTGCAGGGCTGTTAGCTGTTTGTTTTTTGCAACGATGGTACTGAGTGGATAATCACCTAGCATTTGTGAGCATCACCGCAATGAAACTCAGTTTTGCTGAGTATGTATGAACTCCACAGCAATGACAATCACAGTAATGCGTAGTGAGTATGAGCTCCACAGCAGTGACACTCACAGTAATGCGCAGTGTGTATCAGCTCCACAGCAATGACACTCACAGTAATGTGCAGTGTGTATGAGCTCCACAGCAATAAAACTCACTACCACAATACAGTGCCAGCTCGTCTGATCACACCGCTTACTTGACAATCCGCAGCTCTGTCAGATGTGTGTAAACATGATGCACCCCCTCCCCAAGCTGTTCAAAGTTTCAGTGGCTGCAGAGGGAGGGGGAGCAGCCCTCCCTTGTCACTTACTGGGGGAGGGGGATTATTAGTCCCTACATACACTCCAGACAATTGGCAGCGTTCAGGAGCAACATGAGCTGCCGAGCACTTCCGATTCTCTGCCTGCCACTGCAGGAGGAGGGAGGAGCATCATGCTCTCTCCTGTTAGTTCTGGATGGTGGTGAGGTGCCGGTACTGAGTACCCCCGAGTATCCCCTGAAAAAAAGCCCTGGTAGTTATACATAACACTTCTAATACCTACTGTAATTGTTGGGTCCATGGCTGGATGCAGGTCTTGAAGACGCTCACCTGGAGGGCTAGATTGGAATGTTTGTTATATGAAAAAGTTCATTAAGCTCCTGTCTGTTTAGCCAGTTCATTTTTCTTCTTCCTCTTTATGTTGCAGACTGAGCCTCTTTCTGTATTTGTTTTGTACTGTCTAATATTAAAGTATGCAGGTGACAGAAATTCTTATAGTGCATTGAGGCATTAACAGTGAGAATTTACTAATTAGAAATCATTCAAAATTGGTTTCTATTAAAATAAAATAATTACAGGTTAGATGTGAACCTGGTACTAAAATAACTCTGCTACGGGGTTCATGGCTATCCAGAGAGTTTCTGAATACTTAAATCTTGATCCAGTTTTGACATTACAGATCCAAATTGCCTTAATATACTCATGAATGCTGGCAAGACTGAATTTCCAAACATTAAAGGGACACTCTATGCACTGTGACCACTCAGTGTTATTTGAATGACCTTGGTGCCATGAGTGCCATCAGCCCTTTTTCTCCTCAGCTAGGTCCTGACTGCTTCAGTCCTCTGAGTGCAAGGACAAAACCCTTGCACTCAGAGGACTGAAGCAGTCCTCAGAGGATTGCTTCAGTCCTCTGAGTGCAAGGGTTTTGTCCTGTTCAGAACATGAGTACTGACCACAGATTCGGGACCTTTGGGATCCAGCTCCCACCAGTGGCTCTCATCGAGCTCGGCATTAAGAGTCATTGGATTGGCTGCCTCCCCTTGGTTACATGACATGCTGTATCTTACATGCTTATCTTAGGACATCATTATAGAATGGAAACTCCTTATATAAACAAACTTGTTTTTCTTTTTCCAGGAAAGCTTTTTAAATCTTTGGACCTTAGTTTGATTGTTGAGTTCATTCTTATGTTCTACAAAGACAAACCCATTGACTGGCTGTTGGACCACATTCTATGGGTGAAAGTTTGCAATCCTGAGAAAGACGCTGTAAGTATTAAACCTTTTATATTTTTATCTTTCATGGAATTTTCAGTATTGTGATATACAGGTCTATTCAATAAAGGTGAATGTCAGAAGAATGACTGGAGAAATGAAAAATCCAGGTCAAAATAACCAAACCAGAACCTTTTCCCATTTATCTCACTTTTTCAAATCTGCTATTTGGTCTAGATTGTTCTCTTCTCCTGGCAATTCTCCTGAGTTTCACCTTTTAGTGAATAGACCTGTAGCGTGCGTTTAGATGGTTGTGAATGACAGCCCATACATGCGGCATTTGAGAGCCTATGGACAGCTCTTTTCTGTTTAAGTGAGCACTTTTTTGTAATAAGTGTTTTGTCACACATTGTATCCTTGTATTTTTTATCATTACTTTTTGACATAAAAAGAATTCTAACAGTAGCAAACAAACTGCCAAGAAAAGGAAACTAGATTACATGATTGTGCTCCAAAGCACTCCCAACCAAGGCTGATGTTTCCTTTTTTCCTTCAAGCAGCCAGGACATGTAATGCTAAATGTGGGTCTTTGGTTTTACATGTTCTTTGATTCACAGTTCTATGTGATAATATTTATTTATAAAGGATTTTACCAGGAAGGATACATTGAGATTTCTCTCGTTTTCAAGTATGTCCTGGGACATTTAAGTAAAGCGTGTAGTCACACTGAAATACAATAACCTTTGTGTTTACTTTAAACTGGTTAGGAATTATTGCCTTGCTTACTTTGTTTTGTGATGCCCTATATGTCGCTCTCACTTTCTAGCCTGATATCTGTTGTTATTCTGTATGTATATTTACCTATGGATCCTGTTTTCATTCCATGCCAAGCATGGTCTACTACAACTATGTCATTGAAAATGATAGCTCAAAGATATATACTTCCTCCTGTAGACTTTCAAAGGTGTTGCTGTTTCCTTAAATGTAGTTGTGCTGCCTTGCCAGGTAAGCTCTTGGGGCAAATTCTACATCAGAGATTGGGATGTAGAATATATTATCAGGGTTATTCCGAGAAAGGTGAAACTCAGGAGAACTGACAGGAGGTCTGAACAAATAGCCGATTTGGAAAGTGAGATAAATGGGAGAATGTTTCTGGTTTGGCTATTTTAACCTAGAATTTTCACTTCTCCAGTCATTCTCCTGAGTTTCACCTTTCTTTGAATAGACCTGTATGTTATACAGTTCTCTACAGTCATTATAGAAGATAATGTAGTATAGAAGTTCGCTAGCTTGATTACAGTACCAAACTACCGTGGTTATCTATTTTTCTGAGTGATAGAGCATTACTGTTAATGTTCATGTCTGGCACCCCAACATGAATTATATCATACAAAGGCACACACAGTGAATGCAAAGTATGTTTTGCTTCTATCTTCGAGATATCATAGTAAGTTTCTTGCAATGTTGCATAATGTGATCATTACACTTTGACACAGACTAAAAACTTCTCATATCTGGACATGATTTACACAAGACCTTTCAATATGAATTTTAAGAAATTCTTACAGAACATCTCATTGAACTGAATTTTTTTTAAAAAAGGTTAGGGGGACAGAAGGACCTGTCACTTAAGGCTTGGTATGAAAAAGGAACTTTATTATGGAGTCGCAATGTTTCGGTCCTGCACAGAGGACATTTCTCAAACGATAATTTATTTATTTATAAAGTATTTTACCAGTAAGGATACATTGAGATTTCTCTCGTTTTCAAGTATGTCCTGGGTTCAAGAACATTGAATTGTTACAGTGTTACAGAAATACAAAGTAATAAAATGCAAAATATTAAAAAAACAGCACAAATATACATATTAACAGAAAATAAATATATTCACTGTTACATGTTTACAGGTGCATTCCGCATTGAGGTATGTTAATAGGGAGCTCTTGAGTGACTTTAGACTGGGGGAAGATTTGATGGCGTCTAGGAAGTTATTCCATAACTGTGGTGCTCTGTAGGAAAATGAGGATTGAGTCACTTTCTTTTTGTATTGTGGTATTGCAAGTAAGGTGCTGGTCCTGGATCGGGGGTTATAGGATGAGGGAACTGCTGGGGGAAGCAGTCTATTCAGGTAGGGTGGCAGCTTCCCAGAAAAGCTCTTAAACACCCAGGTTGGAAAGGTGACAAGTGCGTCTAGATTCCAGCGACGGACAGTTTAGCTCTTTTAACATGTCACACTGGTGATGATCACTTGAGAAAGGTCCTCTGTGCAGGACTGAAACGTTGCTGCTCCATAATAAAGTTCCTTTTCATACCAAGTCTTGAGTGGCTGGTCCTTCTGTTTCTTTGCACGGATTTTATTTATACTGGCTTTGATAGACCATTGGAATAAAAGATTATTTGGCCACCAACAGCTCAAAACAGGAATGTAAAGCTGACTTTGAAACTCCATTTAGAAACCTGTTAATCATAGACTTCAGGATATCTCCTGCCAAACATACCATCAGAGGCCCTTAGGATATGTGACAAGTACCTGTAGGCACTTGCAGGAGAGCAACCCACTTCATACTGAAAGTAATATTTGGTTATTGTTTTTGTGTGAATGAGGATTTTTGTTATGAATATATTTGATATTATTCGGATCATTGTCATATTTTCTATGGTTTCTTGGAAATGTTTATATAGACGTCCGTTGTCGTGCAAAGTGCTAATTCTTAATATATAGGATTCTTCTTATTGCTGACAAGAAATCCATTATAGAAGGTGGAATCCTACATAAACTGCCTTGATTACGATATTGATTTCCCTCCTGCAACATTTACCTGTTTCAAGCCAGCACCTTCCCTGAATTCTTCCTTCCTCAGCACGACAAAGTAATATGTGTCCAGGAAAAATGTGGCTGATCTGGCTGATCTGATGGATTTTTGTGTGTGTGAAATGTGTCAGTTTGATAAATACTGTGAGTGTAATGGTGGTGTTTGTGTTTTTTCCAATGTGTGTTCTCAGTTTTTTTTCTTCAAGAAAATAATTTGATTGGCTATGATGGGGAATGATTGGTGGTATCAAGCACGGGATTAACCTTCTGGTATTGCGCTCTAATAAATGTATGTTTATGTCGTTTTTTCCATGCTCTTTATGAAATGATGCAGGACTTCACTTTCAACACTATTTTTTAACATCTGGCTTAAAATTTAAAAAGAGCACTTTACAAAAAAAGGACCCCCCACACACACACATACACACTTATTCCCCTTAAATAATTGTGGAGATGTTGCTGACTGCATTTGCACAATTATATTTCATAGTTCTTTAGTTAGGTGTAAATACTCCTAGCAGCAATGGGCTCCTCCTCTTTCGGTCCACAGCTTCCAATTGAGAAAGTCCCTGAAGCTTCATATGCAAATTGCATAGCTTCCATACCTTTGGCATGTAAGCTAAGCTAATTGTGTATGTCACATGAGTGTTTGTGTAGAACGATGGATTTGTCCTGTGCATGCCCAACCCCAGCCCATGGCTGCTGGCTCCCTGAGCGTACTCTCCTGCCACTATTTTGGAGACAAGATGATGTAAGCACGTAGAGCTATTGCCTGTAGAATGACGCACATGGTGCCTCCTCTGGTTTCCCATTAAAAAGAGGAAGATGTATCCAGCGCATCATCTTTCTCCCAGTTTGGCTCCTATCTGGGGCACCAACCACAGCAGGCTGAGATCTTAGATGTCCGCCCACGCTGCTATACTGGCTCCCTTCCACCTATGCAATAACATCAAACATTAGGCTCCCATTACAGAGGATGCAGGGGTCATTTTAATTGTCCTTAGAAAGGTGTTTGTTCTTGTGTGGTTTTGGTTTTCTTTTACCTATATAATAAAAGTTATGTTTTAATCCTCATTTTCAGTATTTAGGCAGCCCAGTATCACATCTGTTTATACTATTTAGGGTTACCCTCATTTTGGATACTGGACTGGTATAATTTATTTAGTGATAATTGTGCTGTGTCTTCGCAAATTTGGAGTACAAATAAACAGGTTTTGATTATTTGTCTTTGGAAAAACCAGAGTCTGACCTTTTCAACGCTCGCAAATATGATCACGCTGCGAGTGTAAAAAAAATAAAAAATTCTAAAGCTGCAGCATAGTCTACTTATGAATTATACAGTGAACAATATTGGTGCAATAACTCAACTCACCTTTTCATTTCCCTTGCTGGGAGCTACTATGGAGGTGATGTGCATTTTTACGTACGGTTTCATCAAAAACATTAACAGAGGACAGGCGGGGTTCCTTCAGACTCCTGTATCTTCAAGCTACACACCTCACAAGGTCATGTGAGGTGTCACTGAACAAGTCAGGGGCTGGCCTTTCCAATGATACCATACATGACCATATAATGTGTTAATTTGCAATTATTTTTACCCAGTTTATTTTACAACATTTCTTTTTGTTTTTGTTCTAAGGCACTGACATTAACCTCTTTTCACATAAGACGAATGACGCTCCTGATATTATGATTAAGACCTTCGGGTCGAAACGTCACACTTGTCTTATGGGGTTTGCTGTCCCCAAATAAATTTTCGTGTTCCACTGGAGATCCCACGCTTTATTTTTTGTCTTTTTGGCTCCTGAAATTAGTCACCTTATTTCCCATTCCAATAGCAAGTATTTTTCTGCATGGTCATATTATTTATGAAAGGTGATGTGCCAAAATAAAAAACAAAAATTTCGTATTTCCAGTTTTTGTTAAAATTATGATTCCTTATAAAAATGCAGTAAAAAGTTCTCTGCTGGTAATTTGTTGTTTTAAGAGAACCCTATAGAAATTATAAACATAAAGGTTTGGACGATAAAATGTGGGGAAATAATTTTACATGCTGCAAATGATTGAAGTTTGAATAAAATAGATTTTTTTATATTGCATTCTGACATAATCTAACATCTACTCATAGTAATTATTATGAATCTGCCGAGTCCTCTGAAAATTATGGCATATAATTTGTCTGGGTTATTCATTAAAACAAGACTTCAAATAGGTTTTAAGTGCGATAAGCAAAAATGTTCAAAAAGAGCTTAGCACACATGGACGAAATGGCTCTGCAGCAAATGGGTTAAATTAAAAATGCCTTGGATTATTTAGAACACTAGGAGAAGAAGCCTACAAGAATTAATTTCATTGTTGTGGGCACCTATAGAAGCTTTAGGCTGGCCGTCCACTGGCACCGTAGTCGGGCGATCGACTTGGTCACCCGACTATGGACAACGTCATCGGGTGATCAGGGTTGTCCACGGAAGCATCTGTGGATGACCCAGATCGGCCAAAGGAGAGGGCGCCGGATGAAAATAAAGAAAAATCCAGCTGCCGGGCCGCTGCTGGGTGAAAAAAAAGTTTCAGCATCAAGGACTGCCCTGTCTAGCGTGGCCGGCTAGTAGTGGAGAAAAAAAAAAACTCGCCAGGTTGCATATTAACCCCTCCCTCTCCCTGGTGCTGAAAATGTTTCAGCACCAGGGAGAGCAATGCTGAAGCCTGCTTGCAGAGAAAAAATAGACCTGAGTTTAAAAAAGCCTAGTCTGTTTTGTTTTTTTAAAAAACAAAATGGAACCAAAAAGTTGGACAAAAAAATCCATAAAAATACCTAACAAAATTCTAAAATAAATAAACGGATGAATAAAAAAATGAATATTTTTCCATTGAAACCTATGGGATTCGCAAATGGCGGATTTCCTATACAATCAATCTTTTCACGTTTCCCCTGCACACGCTGGTTATACCATACAATGTATCTGTTACATGTTTCCTTGAAGCACGGAAGTTTTAGTATACAATGCATCTTTTTCATGTAAACTTGTACCAGATCATCCGATTTCATCTGACCAAATCCCATGAAGATTGGAAGGATCGCACATCTGTTGTAATCACATAAAATCGACTGAAGTTGTCTGTCGGTGGTCTGATGCTGTGAAAGAGGGCTGATTCACCTGCATGTTGTGGAATCGGGCAGACCGCTTCAAACGGTATCGGATGATCACACCATCGCACAAATACGGTGCCAGTGGACGGCCAGCCTTATACATGCAGCAAATTATCGTGAACTGTAATAAAATGTTATAACCTGTATAGTACTGTAGAGAACTGTATTATATAATGCACATTACTGTCGGCAAGGTAACAAATGTACATTACCTTGACAATGTAATATAATAACTTACACAACACACTTCCGAGGGCTCAATAATATAAATACTTTATTACTGTGGGTTCTGTTATATACACAAGCATGTTGCATATTAATATGAGCTCTGCAATGTAAACAAACACACTATCAGGGTTATCCAAAGAGCTCCGAATTGCTTGAGAAAGGTAACCGAACGCTGAAAATCAGCGTTCGGTTACCTTTCCTGGCCATTCGGCTATCCAGAGAGCAGGCAATTCGCCAAATCCTAGCGAATTGCCTGCACATACGGTGCCTGTTCGGTACCTGTTCGAGGGCAGTGAAATCCCCATGAACAAGCACTGCTTCGGCTATTCAGAGAACACAAACCAGCAGTGAAAGGTTCCCCTAATGCCCTGCCAATCGGTGGTTTAATTCGGCAAATTTATTCAGGAGAATCCCATAGGCTTCAATGTTAAAAATATTCCCGTTTTAATTCAATATCTAATAAACCGTTCATTATAAAATTCTGCAGTAAAGAGTCTCTTTATTTATAGATTTTTTAGGATACTTTAAGCATTTTTCAGATTTTTTTTTTTTTTTTTAAAAGTCCGATTTTTTTTTTGATTTTTTTTTTTTCAGTTTACTTATTTTTTTTGTAACAGCCCTCTTTATTATCATTCCCTGGACCTCCTGTGAAAATTTCAGACATTTTCGCTCAGTAGTTTCTTTGCAAACAGCGTTTCTTTTTCCCAGATTCATACAAATGGTTTTTCTAATTTATTCACTGCCTCCTCTACAGCTGCTTCGGCTCTGTGTGATTCGGCTCCTTTTCGGCTCCTGTTCGGCTCATGTTTGGCTTTTTCGAAGGTTAATCCAGATGTTTTTGCTTGTTTTCAGCGTGCATTCGGTTAGTTTTCGTCAGGTTTTCGGCAGCTTTTCCCTGCAATTCGGGGACCCTGTGGTGTTTGCTGAATACACTGCAGGGTCACCGAAATGCAATCGGCAAAAGGAACCGAATTGAAGAGAACGAAAAGTCACCGAACGTGCGGTGACTTTTAGAATCTCTTTGGATAACCCTGTTTGTATAACTGTGGTACTACAATACACTCATACTCACATATGTGTGATTTGGATAAACAAAATCTGACTACAAAATACCAGCATCGGGTTTACCATTAAGCGTCTGGTGCTTGATTGCTCTTCTCATCTGATAGCTGTGGATTTGCAGCTTCATCTTTACGTACAACAGTCGAGCTAAACTGATACCAAAACCACTACCTGCTTGTATAGACCTACAAGATTTGAATAAAAAAATGTATTAAACCTTAAGGCTGGGGTCAGACCAGCGCACTTTTAACGTGCGTTCTGGTGCACTTAATTACGACCGCACTAGCAGCAGATGACGGGCAATGACGGCCAATATACGATGTACGGCCGCACAAAAGTCCGGCCGCGCAACGCAAGTGGAATTTGAACGCATTTTCTTGAATGCAGAACCGCTAGTACTGACGTACAGAGTGCGCTGCGGCGGCATAGCGGCGTGTGTGTGTGATTAGGAGATGTCAGACTCTGCTAATGTCTAGCCAACATTTTGACGTTCGCGGGGAAAATGCTTTTGTTTGACCCTAGCCTAATTCGTAGATGTACATTGATACAGCTACAGCTATTGTATTAAATAGGATAAAGGATTTAGTGGAGAGGATTAATCGAGCAAAGCATGAAGCCCTAATTTTGTGGACATCCAGATAAATGGATTTAAAATGGATATAAGCCACAGACCGTTTATATACAGTAACTATACATACACACACTGGATGTTTACACATCTACAGTGGTGTATTCTGGGAAGAAAGGTAAACTTCCTTTTAATATGAATATTTTAGGTGTTTGTTTTTGTATTTAGAGGGACACTTTAGCAACCATAACCAATATAAATGGTGTACGGAGTGTCTCTCCCCTGGCTGTACCTGGGACAATAAAAGCCTTTAAATCATAGGGCTTTCCTCCATCAATTGGCTACTGTTCTTATATAAGGGACAATATAGGCAAAAATAAATTACCTGTTCACTCTTTTTCAAGGCAACACAAACCTATAAAAAGTAAAGTCCTGTTGTTTGGTTTTTAACCCTTTCACTACCAATTGATTTATTTATTTTTTGTTTCCCTGATCTCGCACAATGTCAGACGGACCTGCATTTTCAGCATACAAGCAGAAATGACCTTTGTGTCAAATAGCTTTACTGTGATAAAGATAATAAAAAGTGGCCAGATCTCCCGCTTATGGGGATTTGTAGTGAATGAAATTATTAGCAATACAGCTTCCAAAAAATACCAGCACAATATAAAAATATTATCTGTATGTGGTATGATGCCTGTATATGGAAATTACAATAACACATTGTATCTGACCTGTACAGAGATTTTCTGTCATTATTACCCCCTGTATTCTGCCCTCTACCTGGCTGTTGTGCAACAGTAATGTGTTTGAACTTTTTGTTACAATGAGGATTGGGTCTGCTATTTGCAGCTTGTTTTATCTCTCTGCAAGGTGCCTGGAGAGCGATAAGACAGTGGATTTTGTTTTCTCACAGGGGGCACACTACTTTTGCTTTATAAAAGGAGTGAAAATTGGGTTTTGATATGCTTAAGAGTGCTTTTCAATGTATTGTAATACAAAATCGAGATGACTTGACTTTGGGAGTGAAGAGGTTAAAGAAATTTCAAAAAGCGTTTAAACCTTACATTTGAAATACCACTGTGATACCTCCCCACTATCCCCGTTCATATCCAATCATATGCTACTCATAGAAAAACTCTGAGGGAATGTACATAAAAAATACAATTACATGGACCCATACTTATCTTACGGATACATTTCGAAGTTAGACACAAATTTATGACAGCGCCTGCAGGTTTCTCCTTAGCATCCCCTTTTTACCGTGATATTACGATGCAGCCGCTAGAAAAGCTGCCTGCATTGTAATCCGGTGCTAAGCGGCGACGCAAGCCTCCTCTCCATGGAGTCCATAGGACTCCATGGAGGCTCACGCTGCCGGTCATATGACCTGCAGGATCTCACCGTAGAGGGAGACTGAGGGACTTTTCCCCCCTGTCTCTCCCTGCTTCCAGCGGACAGAGGAGGCGGTTGGATTTGCCGTTCTCACCGCGGGATGGAAGGTGAGTATGTGAATTATTTGGGGGAATTCTTCGCTGGTGCTGATGGATTCTGTAGCAGCGGAATCCATTAGCACCAGGTCCTGGATGTGGTTAACTGTCGGGTTAACCGCAGCCGGACGGTAATTAGCATTAGTACAATGTAATATTAACGCTAATTAAATCTTTGCGCTCCCCATGTTAAGTATAGAGAGCGCAAAGTACAGTAACCTCGCGCTGAATAGCGCAAGACTCCAATCGCTAACGGGGTTTTTTATGTCATGTTTATTAGGTCATGTTAGTGGGTAGTGAGGAAAGGAGTTGATAATACTGTCTTAGGTAAACCTAATCAGTTTGGTAATGGTAGCCCCCCTAACATGCTGATATTGTTATGGGGCTTGGACTGTCCCTTGAATATTATCATTGTTTTTTATTTATTTTTTAAGAGGCTCCCCGTTTTGGTTTTCATTCCCTATATTGAGAATAGTATTCTTCGCCACTACAGGGAAAACAGAATGTTCTACTTCAATCACCTTAGTGTCAGAACGTGTTTGGCTGGAGTTGTGTCTTCCCATGTGAAGATGTCATCCTAGAGAACCACGCTGATGCCCTCCTGCTTTTATTTTCATAAAATTTCCTCCTTTTTACTACATGTCTCCCACAGCTGTTATAATTTTAATAAACGAGTTGCAACATACTGCTTTATACACGATTTTCAATTAATCTGGTACTCAGACAGCGTCTGTCACTTGCTGTAGAAGTGACAGCCGTATCAGAGGTGGGTGTTTTGAAACTACGTAGGAAGTTGGCTGCCAGGGTTTCTAGCTGTTTTGGGAGCTATTTGGCCTATTGATGGCATTGCAGAGGATGGATTTGTAGTTGTTTGGGTACAGAACAGGGGATTAATTGGATATGCAGATTTTGCTCCATGGCCACATGCTGCATTACTCTGCTTTATTTAATTAGAAATAATCCCTGATGTTTCAACCAAATATTATTTAAGCAATTACCCTGACTAAAGCTTATAAGCACAAGTTGTAGATCATTATAATACATTAAGCAACGCTAAAAACATTTTACAAAGCAAAAAGCCTTTTAAATGATGCTTCATAATGGCATTAATCAGTGTTCTTTAAATCTTTTTGTCTTTATATAAAGGAATATCATCTAAAAAATTAGGGCACTAATCCATAGTTTGTGCTAATGCACAGTCCCGATATCTATTCGTTAGCGCAGTTTTAGTGAGTTTAATGTCTGTCAACAATATTTTGATCTTGACGCTAAACTGGTGGGTAGAGGAAACTCCTCCACTTCACCTAGGGATTTCACCTGATTGGAACAGGAGGGGACACACTCCTCACATCCTGGCAACTTTAAAAAGAAAAAGAAGACCGGATAAGCTGAGTATCCCTTTAATATCCCTGTTGGGACAGTCTCGTGATGAAAATTGTTGGACAATTCAGATCTGAGAAGTGGGTCTATAAGCAGTCTGATGGCTTTCAAAGAGCAGTCAGTGGTGATGTAATATGTAATTAAGGTCAGATCTGCCTAGCTCAACCAATTCACTAATGGAAATAAGAATATGCCTCTTGGCATTTAGCTTGTTGCTGTGTCCTCCGTTTATCTAAAACCACATTAAGGGATGGTTTCCCAGCAGCTTTGCTTGAAGTGTATTGTTCTTTTCAATGTTATACTGTGTTTTTTCCAGACGCCTAAATGTCGTCTTTCACTGGTTATAGTTAACAAAGAGAGATTTGTAGTATTTACTGGTTGCATCGATTGTCCAGTTTGATGCTTCTTTTGGATTTACATCTTGCCAGTAAGAGGAGCTTCTACTGAGAAGCTTCTCGTTTTCATCGTTATCATCATTATTCGGTCACTTGCTGGAATCTAATTGTGTTGTACTATGTTTATGTTTTTATGTCCCCTGTTATGCAATAGGTGTTATAAGACTGAATGTATTAATACGGGACTTTGATCAAGATTTGTTGCCTGTGTAGGAGATAAGTACTTTATATTTTTAAGATTGTATATAGCAATTTTTGAGAGGATAAAGGGATATCACTGTAATGGCACATGCAATCCCACAGGCATTATTGCTTGTTACATTATATGGTTTCATCAGCCTTTTGATGAAGGATCGAATCCTCAATATACTGGAGAGCTATGTAGCTCTCTCCCTAAACAGGCATTCCCTGGAGAGAATTAACTTCTTGCACCTCTGGTTTGATTTGGCTCATGTGACCTCTGTTAAGATTTTCCAATGAATCCATGGCCCTGTAAGTAGAATACCATTTCATAAGTAAAGCCCTAGGAAACTGCCATTTCCTCAAATACATTCTCCACAGCCTAGTTAGAAAAATGTTTTCTTGGTTTTATTATTTTTCTTTCGGTGGAAAATGACGGCCTTTATATTGTGTTAATCTGGCTGTATTTTGTATGTCACATATGTAGCCCTGTGTATAAATGTACTCTGAGAATTGCAGCGTTTACGCTCTGGCTCCCCCTAGAGGTATATGTATGAAAAAGACTTTAATGGATTTATGGACTACATCCCCCAGAAACCCCTGGGAGAAAGGATGGAAGAAAGCTCTGGGGAGGCAGGAAGGGAAGAGCCTCGTGTGCAGCATGGGGAGAAAAGAGAAAGCCGTGAAAGAAGGCAGCCACTCGTGAGAGACTTTCTGGGTTCTTGGACAGCGGGAGCGCGGAGAACTGGCGGCATCCATTTGCTGGAGTGATCGGGGAAAGTGCGGATCGACTCGTTGCATGTCACGCTGAGCTGTTCTGGTGACAAATGCGTTCCTGAAGGACCTTGTGTAAGGAGGCCGCAGACGGAGCGGAGTGCTGGCGGCATTCGTCTTCTGGCTGAGGAGATTTCGGCTTGGGAGTGTGGATTTCGGCAGCATCAGGTTCCAGGCGGCAGAGGAGGACTTTCCTGCAGAGTTCATTGGCCCGGGACAAGCTGTTTCGCCGGTTGGGTGAGAGACCTTTTGGCCTCTGACTTTGCTATCAGTGCGCACTTGTTTGATTGCTTCAATTTCACGGCCCCAACGTTGACTAGTCTAAGATATTCCTCCATCCACTGGCCAGTGGACCTAGTACCCGGGTACCCTAGGACAGGCACACTAACGAGTATTTTTGATCGGGACTTAGGCTGGGGTCAAACGAACGCATTATTCGCAGCAACCGTCAAAAAGTGCGTTGGAACGTATTGATGTATTTTTTCACGGAATGCGCGAAAACGGTCATACGATGCCGCCGCAGCGCATTCTGTAAGTCAGTACTAGCGGTTCTGCGTTCTCGAAAAAATGCGTTTGTTATCCCCTTGCGGTGCGCAGCCGGACTTTCGTGCGGCCGTACTTCGTATATTGGCAGTAAACATTGCCCGTCATTTGCTGCTACTGCGGCCGTGATTAAATGCGCCTAAACGCACGTTAAAAATGCGTTAGTCTGACCAGCCTTAAGCCCATGAACTGAGGGTTATTAACGGGTCTTACGCCGCGTGTATCCGTATTACGAAATTACGACATTCGTTCCTGACTGATTTATTTCACGCCTAAAGTCTATGTATATTCAGTGCCATTTATTTCTTCAGTAAAATATATAATTTAGAAAATCCACAATAGTGTGCTGGTGTACAGTAACTTGTTAGTGCGGTGAGACCAATCCTGGGGTTATTCAGCAGCTCCTTCGGGGGTGAGCGCTACACATATATCACTCCTGATCTCCCAGCTGTATGTTCATAGCATCATCTGCTATGCACGGTTTTAAATGTCTTTCAATTTGTTAACAAATCACTGTAGATTAAATATTTGGAACAGGATCCAGTACATTTTCTTAAACGGTCAACTGATCAACTAGTGATCAGGGATGCTATCCTGTAGTGACTTTACACTGTGAGTCTGCATCCTATACAGCATCATACAGGCCCGGACTGGGACAAAAAATAGGCCCGGGTATTTTGGACTGAGAAGCTCACTTTTTTATTTCTACACAGTACACATTACTGTGAGCTTTATTGCTGTGGAGCTCTGTGATACGGTTATACAAAACACATTACTGTGGAGCTCTGTGACACCCTCATACACACTGCACATTACCCCATTCAAAATAAAGCAATACAATGCCCAAGAAAAGTTGGCTTTACTAAACTCAAATTAGTTTTGTATGTGTGGCTGGCTGGCTCTGAGAGATTAGGTAGTGGCTGTGGCAGGCTTAGCTGCTGGCATTGGTGGCAGTCTGGCAGGCTTCTTCTAAAGATGGCTGCTTTCTTCTCGGCAGCCCTGACAAAGTGATAGGCAGTTGTGGCTGTGGTGTTACACTCTGGCGGGCCTGCCTAATGCCCATTGTTTCAAGCAAACAAGTGCAGGCTGCGTGGTTTGATACAAAGGCAAAAGTGTGAAAGTTTGTGTAATTAAGACAGGTGGCCAGCCTGTGCAGGCGGCACACGGAGGCGATGTCCCGTTATGTTCCCACACGCATCACACAGGCCCCCTCAGAGTGCACGCTGCCTTCTCACTCGGCAGTGACATCGGTTGGAGCCAGCGGCCCAAACGGCAGGTGCCCCCAACATGTATAGACCCGGCGGCAAACAAGGCCTCGGCCAGGCGCTGGCTAGTAGGGATGTGCGTTTCGGGTTTCGGAATTTCGGAATTTTCACGAAATTTCCCAATTCGTGTTTTCGGATGCGGCCGAATTTCGGAAAATTTTTAGATCCGAAAATGGCAGATCCGAAAAGTTTTCCGAGCTGAAACGAAATATTTTCAGAATTTTCAAATGGACTTGAAATGTGTCAAATCGAAATTTATTGCTTTGAAACGAGGAGAACAGACGTTCCGAAAAAACTAAAATTTCCAAAATTACGAAAAGTCGATACAAAAAACGAGCAAAGTGACACGAAAATACGAAAAACTGTTGAAATTCCGAAAACATGTACAATTCCGAAAAACGAAAATTTCCGAAATTACGAAAAGTCGATACAAAAAACGAGCAAAGTGACATGAAAATACGAAAAATGGTTGATATTCCGAAAAAAAAAATGTACACTAAAAACGAATCGAGCTGAACCGAATCGAAACAGAAATCGGTCGAAACGAGCCGAATCGAAAAGTTTAAAAATCCGAAAAATCGAACCGAAAAATAAATCGGTGCACAAGCCTACTGGCTAGGCCCGGGCCATCGGCCCACGTCCACCCCTGCCTATGACTTAATCAGCAGGAGCCGGCTAGTATGCCCGATGGCCAGTAAGAGTCTGGCATCATGTAATATTTGAAGAGAGTTTTGAAAAATATCTATATATTTTGTTGCTCATTTTTATTCAGATTTTATAAAACATTTGGGCACAGAGCGTAATCTGAGCGTCACATAGTCAACACCTGATTCATGTAGGTGGGTAAGCCACTGGGTCCATAGTCGTATGGTCAACTTGGTCGTCAGACTGCAGACGACCTAGGTTGTACGACTAGTGTCGCCCACTATGAGCAACTATGGACGACCCAGGTAGGGCATTTCTAAATAAATTAGCATATTATTTGTGGGAAAAATGCAGTAACAGGTTCTCCATATTAAGAGTACCACCATAGAATATATCATAATAAAAGTTTGAATGTTAACATGTGCCTAAATATACACTTAAGGAGCATATAAGGGGTTATGGCACAGGTGCAAAAGGGCCTGAGTATGTTTCCCCTACCCTCAAAATTAGATAAACAAACCAGGCTAGTCCCACCTGTCTCCCCTACACAATAAAATATCTATTTTTCACTCCACCTTATAAGCTTCTCAGCATCCATCTTGTAAGTTATATTGTACCAGGTCATCCGACAAATCCCATTCGAATGGGAGCTTTCACTAGTCTGATGAAATCGTTCGAAGTCGTCAGATGGAAGTGAAAGCAATGGACAAGGGTTGAATCTCTTCTGTGTTGTGGGATTAGTAGTAGGACTATGGACGACTTGTTAGTAGTACGAATACGGACTCAGTGGACAACTAGCTGTATAGTGCAATGCTGGGAGTTATTCTCGTATAACAGTGTTGCATTGGGAGGGAATTTCCCATATTACGTGCAGTGTTTTGTGCTTTCTTTCCTTGCTAATGAATTTGTAATTTTCCCTCATGTCTTGGAACCTCGAATTCCCTCCCTGCAGTGAAGGCAAAAGTGGTCTACCCTATTGCTTGATCCCTGGTAATTGCTAGCATGGCTGATTTTATCACAAGCGAAAAAAGCGAGCTTTACTTATTGTTCTGTTTTTCCTGGACAAGCATTTCTGTGTCAGATCGAAAAACAGCGAACGTTCTTAAAAATTTTCTTTCTAGGTATTGCTTCCTAATATTTTTACCTCCTCATTGCTGAGCAGTTTCACCCCTGTGTGCTGAGCTCGTTTTGACCATTTTATGCTTATCAGTTTTAAATGCGATTTTAAGTCCTGTTTTATTGTAGGACCTAGACAAATATTATATATATTTCCTTATTTTTGGTAGATTCAAAATCTATCATTATTATATGTATATATGTAGAAAAACAGGTGGGGGTGCTCTCACGTCCAGGAAAAACTGGGGAGGCTCGGGTTAAGGAGGCAGTGTAGACTTCTTTTGGCATGCCCTCCTCTTGACATCATCCGAGGGGGACAGGCACCAGCAAGGAGGATGGGACCAGGAGGAGAGAGAGCGCAGACTTCCGTATCCATCACCGTGGGGAGTCTGCTTTCTGACCTGGCAGATACAATGCAGCTCATTGGGCACCGGCTGCATCTAAGAGGAGGAGCAGCAGGGACACAAAGCCAGGCAGATAGTTTAAAAATTTGGATCCCTGTCAAGGCAAGTGACCAGCGATTCAAATTTATTTTTTACACCCCCTCCTGGTCTTGCGCTCTTAGGAGGCCACCTGTACTGCCTTACGGTGCCAGTTCCTCTGATCACACCGCTTGCCTGACAATCCGCAGCTCTGGCAGATGTGTGTAAACATGCTGCAACCCCCATGCTGTTCAAAGTTTCAGCGGCTACAGAGAGAGGGGGGGGGGGTGCAGCATGTCTACACACATCTGCCAGAGCTGGGGCACTGAAGAAACCGAGGGAAGATTTTATTTAACCAGCTCTCCCTTGTCACTTACTGGCAGAAGAGGGGGGTTATCGGTCCCTACATACACTCCTGACAATCGGAAGCGTTCAGGAGCAATATGAGCTGCCGAGCACTTCCGATTCTCTGCTTGCCACTGCAGGAGGAGCTAGGAGCATCATGCTCTCTCCTGTTAGTTCAGGCTGATGGTGAGGTGCCGGTACTGAGTACCAGTGAGTACCCCCTGAAAAAAAGCCCTGTATATGTGATGTCCCGACAGAATGCTATGACAAAAAATTTAAATTTCCATTCAGATTTCAATCATTTACAGCATGTAAAATTATTATTTTTTTCAAATTTTATCATCCAAACCTTTGTGGTTATATATTCTATGGGGTACTCTTGTGAAGAAAAAAAATAGAAATGGGAGCCTGTTACTGCATTTTTCTGAAAAAAAACTATGCAATTTTAACTAAAACTGAGAAAGAACTATTTGTTTAACTTGTATTTTGTCGCATTGTGTTTTGTCGCATTGTGTTTTATGAATAATATGACTATGTATAAAACACCTTGCTAGCAGAATGGGAAATGAGAAGGTGAGTAATTGCAGTGGTATTGATCATGTTTTATGAGACAAATGGACAATGCTATTAGAGGGGCAAAGGTTTAAAAGTAACATCAGGAAGCATTATTTTACTGAGAGGGTGGTGGATACATGGAACAGCCTTCCAGTTGAAGTGGTAGAGGCCAAAACAGTAATTGAATTTAAGCAAGCATGGGGTAGGCATAAGACTATCCTAAACAAAAGATAAATCCAGGTAAAGTATCCATGTAATTGGGCAGACTAGATGGGCCGAAAGGTTCTTATCTGCCGACATTTTTCTATGTTTCTATGCTATTCCTTTGGAATAAATAAATCATTTAAAAAAGTTTTTATGTTTGTGTGTTTTTGTTTTACTTGACATTTTACATGGTCATGTCTGATATCATTAGAAAGGCCAGACTCTGACCTGTCCAATAACTCTTAACATGACTTTGTGGGTTCTAAAGAATGGATATGTGATGAGAGTCACTTTGAACGTGGGGTACAAGGACCTAAAAATGCATTTTGGGAGGTGCAGGCCTGATGTTCTATATTTTTTCCCTGCTATCTCCTATGTAGAAGTCACCCTGTACCTAGAATTGTAGGTGCAGGGCTTTTGTTTAGTCTGTGTTATGTGTGAATACTGTTATTGTTGATATCGTTAATGTCTAGGTTTATCTGTTACTATGGTTCATATGATTACTGTGTGGGTCACTGTAGCCTTTCCCAACTCCATCTCTCTGGATTGTGTTTGCATCTGTGAAAGGTTGCAAAGTCTTTGTCTGTCTTGTTTGGCAAACACTGTACGATTATCTGATACTGTAAATCTACTATTATTTGATGGAATGAGGCACAATGGGTCTTGGTGACCAGAGTTAATCCTTTTATCTGTCCCTGGTCTAATTAGGTCAAAGACCGCAAGACAGCCAGTAAAGTATTAATTCCTGATCCGTCACAACCATATTCCAGAGGAGGGATTATTGATCAAGTGCAGTAAAACACCAGGGTGTTATTTTCTTTTGCCCATTAGGCCTCGCCTGCCACTCTATATATTACTCATTAAAGGCTCAGTTCAAGCGGACTGTTCTAACCTCAAGATCTGCGTGCTGACTCATATACGGGGAATGCTATCACTGTGCTTTCAGTGTACCCGTATGTAAGGTTTGACTAAGGGTTGGAGAAAGGCATGAAAGACTGCTGGTGGGAGAATGGGAGTCCAGAAAGGAATTAACAGATTTGACCCAGTCGAGTTACAGCCGAAGGACTCCCACTCTCCTCGCAGAGGTGAAGCGGCTTGTGTTTTAGATGGACCATTGTGTAATAACGCTTTGCGACCTCACCTCCACATTTGGTCCCCTGTGAGAAATGAGAAGGTGAGTTAGGGCAGTGGCGTTTGCTTTAAAAGTAAAAACACATAATGCCACTGCCTTAGAACAGAGGGGAAAAAAGACACTTTGTATTTTTGTTTTTTATATTTTTTTACACATTATATGGTCATGTTTCGTATCGTTGGAAAGGCCAGACTCTAACTTTTCCAGTGACATCTCACTAGATCTTGTGCAATATAGAAATCAGAGATGCAGGGTTTCAAAGTGCCCCCTGCGACCCTTGCAGCAGTGCAGCAATTTAGGGAGTTTCCTGCCTGGCCAGGGGAAGTCCCTTTCTGATATCATTGCGCCCATGCGTGATAATGTCAGTGTGCGTTGAGAGTTCCCGGAGGCAGGGCTATATCCAAGATGTCAGCTCTCAGAGAACATCACGGTTGGCGCCAGATCGACGCAAGTCTTCACACTGAGCGTGTACTCTGCAACCAAGCAGGAAAGTGGTGGACAAGCTCAGTGTGTCGTCCGCAGTCAAGTAGTTGAATTACTGTGGTCTAAAACATGAGTCAAGTGTAAACTGAACCAGAGCACTGTAAACTTACCAGATTCAGTAATGTCTACAGATATGGTGGGCCTGATCGCCACCTGGACGTTAAAGGCAAAACACAAATGGAAAACCTTTTCATCTGCCGTTTTCCATTAGCGGCTCGCTTTTAACATCCATATTGCGACAGAGCTACTTTTGCCAGTAATACTGCCAAGCCACATGTAGATAACACCAGCGGCGCTGACCACCGCTGGTGTTATTTGCTCCAGGGGGACTCCATAGAGACAGATAAGAGCTCACACGAATGAGATCCGGCAGTGAGAGAAGGGATACATGGAGAAACACTAGGAACTAATTGTTCCCAGTGTACGTCTGCCTGAGAAAGAGGTTGATTGAGCCACAGTCTCCACCAAGGGATCTCAGGTGAGTAATGGATTTTATGTTTGGGTATAGATTTGCATGTTAAGTGAAGTGTTGAAGTCCGCATTTCTTGTCTTTGGAGTTGCAAAACAATTTACATGCATGATGTAGGAATAAGTGTATCAATAACTGCTGGACTTCAACTTAGTGTTATAAAATAACATACTCTAAAATTATGGTTGCCTATATGCCCTTGAGTTGTCAGATGACAGTGGACCATGAAGCGCTCTTCAACTATATATATTCCTTCAATCAATGAATTAAAATGTGACTTTTAGCTGAATTGTCCCATTGTTTGCATGTGGCTACCAGTAGACCTGGTATTGTCTTTCCCTTCTTGCCATTTACATTTTTTGAGGCAACCTTTTAAGATTGTAACAAGTGTATTCTAAGGAATCCAGATATACAATGTGTAATTTTCCCCAATCAAAATCAGCTTGCACTGCAAACGTTGTAGTTTTGATAAGATTATTTATTCCTCTTATAGAATATATATTATGTTACATTATAATTTCTCTGTCAAGCCACCTGTCTCAAAGAGTTGGACACAACATCTGCGTTTGAAGAGCATTCTATAAACATGTCTATTACTACAGCGCAGGTATTTTAATCAAAAAAATGAATAGTGCTTCAACTCTTCATAACCTCCAGCTAATGAGCCATAAATCGTCTGAGCATCAGATTTAAAACCTGCATCTCCTAAAGTGAACTTGTCATCATAAAGATTAATCAGATATCTCATTCTAAAGATTTCACGGACCACTTTTTACCCGGTTTTGACACCAGGCATAGCCAATTTTCTCCTCCGTGGGCATTGGACAACAAAGGTTAACGCTCAGTGACGTTGGTGTGCTCATTGATTAGTCAGTGCGTCTGTGGTCAGTCGCTCGGTAGTGAGTGGTGGGTCGTCCTGTAGGATGACTCCTTCCCTATTTGTCAATCTATCACCATTCCAAAAAGAAGTAATGGTGATTTATTTTCTTTATGGATATTAAAAAAGGTTCTATATATTAAGCCAGTAAAATATTCCAGCACAGAATTGGTTTAGAATTCCTTGTCGAATGACCTCAATTTAAGTTGGCCATGTTAATTTCAATTTAAAACAAATTTGGTTGGCCCCTTAATACATTGTTTGGCTCATAATTTTACACAGCTTGACATCTTTACCACATATAATTCTTTAAAAACCTTCCTTCTAAGAAACATTTTATCCTTTGGATGTGGTGGTAATAGAAGTTACAACACTGTTTTACCATATGTTCTTTTCCATCAGTTCAACTTTCTCAGTCTCCGCTCATGAAATGTACTTAAATGTGCTGTAAAATTGTGTTTTACTGTTCAGTAATAAGTCTTGGTGATTTTATGTGAATGCAGTTTACAGTCAATAATCCACAAGGTTCTGCAAAGAGGATTTGTGATGAAAATCTTCCTTTCCATATTACTTCCCTTTGGCATCTCTGGCGCAGTATGAAGGTCAGAATGGGTCATGCTTCTCATTGGTTTCTGCATCTACTGCTCCATCTTGTTCCCTGGATAGTTTACTATTAAGCCATTCATTTAAATGTTTGCTTGCAGCATCTAAAGTAGGGCTGTGCAATATGGACAAAATAATCATATTGCAATCTGTTTTTTTTTTTTTTAATGAATATTGCGATTTTATTTGCGATTTAGGCAATTGTTTTTGCTTTTTCAAACATGCTACATACATTCTAAATGTATTCAATGCACAAGAAGTGCATACTGCCCCCAGCTCATGGATACTGCCCCCAGCTCATGGATACTTCCCCCAGCTCATGGATACTGCCCCCAGCTCATGGATACTGCCCCAGCTCATGGATACTGCCCCAGCTCATGGATATACTGCCCCCAGCTCATGGATATACTGCCCCAGCTTATGGATACTGCCCCAGCTCACCTCTTTGCGCCGCGTGTTCGGCTCACTGTGAGCTTCTGGTGGCATGGAGCCTGGCTGCTCGCCTGGGGGAACCACGTGACGAGCCGCGAGAACGCGGCTGTACACGTGGTTCCCCCTGCGAGCGCCCAAAGCTCAAATGCCACCGGAAGCTTACAGGGAGCCGAACACGTTAATTTCCGCAGCCCTAAAATGAACAGATAAAATCTCAGCCTTATGCGGTTTAGAAATTGCATGTGCTTAAATCGCGATTTTTTTTTTTTTTGCGATTGCAATTAATTGCACAGTCCTAATCTTTAGGCAAATTTATTTTAAGCACCAGTGTTAACTCGTTGGGTCCTACCATTTGCACAAGAATTACTGTCTTATGGAAATGACCATTATGCATGTTTTGTATGTTTGCCCTATATCGAAGATAAAAAACTATCACATATATGTAACAACATGAAGGGTTCTATTCCAGGTCATTTGTTGACTGCAAATGAGATGTTATTTGTGGCTGCCAGAAACCTGATAGGTTATTCGCTAACCTCCAAATTGCAGGGCTACAGCTGGTGATAACTGTTTCCGCAGAAGCGGAGTCCGTTAGCACCAGCTTGGAGATGTAGCTAACTTTTTCAGTTAGCTGCAGTGGTGCGTAATTAGCGTTAGTATTTTGTGATCCTAAAACAATTACTGTTTCCCTACTCTTTGCGCTCCTCATGTTAAGTATAAGGAGTGCAAAGTACAGTAAGCTTGCGCTAGAAAGTGCTAATACCGATTCGCTAATGAATTTTTTAACCTGTTTGGGTTCTGATCAGGCTGCCCTGCTGTAACCTCTTTTAACCTAGCACTAACGCTCATGTTTGAGTACTAGCGTTAAGGAGGTGATAAGGCCCATAGTAGGCTGCCAAAATGGCATCATTGCATGCAGTACCCAATTACCATGGGTACTAGTGTATCTTCTTGGCTTGTATGATGTAGATGATTACACATTAGAAGATCTGTGATATATTGGACATATTCCATGCAATACCCTCTAGTATCCAATACTTGTATGTTATATTAAAGCAACGTGGACTGTGTTTTATAGACCTGTGCACAATGAAAAACTTTGTTAGGGATCGATTCGTTCCATTTTTCAATTTGTTTCGGTGTGTTCGTTATATTACTGTGATTCGTATTTCGGAACGATTCGTTAGTTCGAACGATCGGTAATTCATCTTTTGGATTGATTCATTATTTCGTTGTTATTGGTTATTTGTATTTCAGATCAATTCGTATTTCATTTTTATTAGTTATTTCGTATCTTGTTCTTATTTTGGAATGTGAAACAGATGAATTAATTACTTAGATTAGGGTAAAAAGAACAAAAACACAAATCCCCCCTGGTTTTGGTGTTGAGATCTATTCAGTACCAAGGACAGCAGCCCCATGGGGCTCCGGAGCACTGCAGGGCTGCTGTCCTTGGTACTAAATAGGTTTCAGCACCACAGATATCCGCTCTGCCGGGTTCCGGAACCCGGCGGGGCTGCTGTCCTTGGTTCTGAATAGGTTTCAGCACCACAGAAAGCCCCCGAATGCAACCAGACTAAAGTATAGATAAAAAAACACTGCTTTCAGCAAAAGAAAAAATCCTCGTTGTTTTATAATAAATTAGAAATCCAAAAAATTTCAACACAAAAATGCCTACAAAATCCTAAAAAATAGACTTTTTGCTGCAAGTGAAAAGAATAAATGGTTGAATAAATATTTAATAAACACAGGGAATATTATTTACATTGAAACCTATGGGATTCGCCTGTTTAAAGCTGTCGAATGAACCACCAAAAATCAGGGCATTTCACTGACATTTCGGTGCTGTTTGACTTTCTCTGAAAAGATTAACCATTACATACAAAAAAAGCGGTGTCGCGCCAATGTTCACCAGGGTGGCTACAATGACTAGGAGTAACAACCCAGTTCATATATAAACCATTACTTGTCTATGGGGAATTTCACTGCCGCCAAATCACACCGAACGGCACCATGGTGCTTTCCATGGCCTGTGGTGCTGAATACAACAGATTCAGCACCACGGCCAGTGGACAGGGACGAGGTGCCGAGTCTAAGTGAAACGGTATAACGAATTGATGCTTAAAAAAGAAATCAATCTGTTTTGTACGGTTTCTTTTTCGTTCAGTTTCAGTCTGAATCGATTAGTTTTCGTTCCATTTTCGGACAGAACTGATTTGTAATTCAGAAGCACTTCTGAAATACGAGTTGGTAAATTTAGTCCGAATTTTGATTCTGACAGAAACAAAACGCACTTCTCTAGTGTTTCATATTTATCAAGAATTGCCACCTCATTGTTAAAGGAATGCTACCGCTAACATAAGCTGTAATTAGATTACTTGTGCATTTAAAAATACATGCATATACATATATATTTTAAGTAATTGCGTATAAAAAGGAAAAGGAGAGTTAGGTGTTTATCTCTGGTTTCTGTTTGGATTTTTCCTATGATGTAACATTTCCCAAAATCTGAGCAAAAATTTCACTTTACAGATTTAGTATAGCTTCTACATTCGTGAAGAAGCAATGTGGTAGAGCAGTGAATAATTAGATGAGGCTGCAGAGGGGGTATTGTGTTGTCTGTGCTATTTGAGATAAGGGATTGCAGCTGAATGAGATCTGATAGTGGGCTCAAAAGACTTATGTACCCATTGGTGAGGTCCTTTGTATACAGTTTTCTGTACTTCTGACAAATTCACTCCTTTCTATACCCAAGAGGTCAAGCAGGATGAGCATAGAATAGTGGCCGTGGTTTTCAGAGCTAAAGAGGTCATTGCTGACTTTGGTAAGGCAGTTTCTGTACTGTGTAGTGGACAGAAGCTTGATTGCAGGGGATCGAGTAGGGAATTGGAGGACAGAAAGCCAGAATAGGTTGAAAACTAGTTTTTCCAAGAGTTAAGAAGTAAACAGATGCAGGGGTACAGGATGGTCGTTCGAAGAAGAGTTAAGATCAAGGGAGGTTTTTTTTAGTATAGGGTTATGTGATTACTTGAAGGTGGGTGGGAAAGAGCAGGTGGAAAGCGATGGGTTGAAGATGTGCATGAAAGCAGGAGTGAGGGAGGAGAGTGGACGTATAACATGTGAAGGAATGTGGTCGAGCGGGCAGGTAGTGAGACGTGAGAAGAACATTAAGGAACGGTCTTCCTCCTCCGTGACTGGGAGGAAGTGGAGGTGGGAAATTATTGGTTTGTACCTGGATGTTGCTTATGATAGAGGTTTGTTTGAAAAGTAATCTGCCAGGTCCTGATTGCTAAAGGCAGATGAGAGGGAGAGATTCAGGAGGGTAGAGGAGAGCGTTGATAGTGGACCAGAGTCATTTAGGGTTAAGGAAAGAGTTGATGAGATGAGAAGGTAGTTTGTTTGGCCAAGTGAAGAGCATAGTTGTAGGACCACAGAATAAACTTGAAATGAATGAAATCTGCTTTATTTCATAAAGATCTTACAAGTTTTACTCTTTATTTTTATTTTGTTAAATCGATTCTTTCAACTGTATAATTATAATTGTTTTCTCTATTTTTCCTATTTTTTTGATACCTTTACCATCAGGGTTATTCCCTTCAGTATTAGGTGTATTCCTATTATTGTCAAAGAAGGAGTCATTTGAGAGGACTATATGGGTTATTGTGTAGATTACATTGTGTGTGTCTTTTGTATACATTTTATGGGTTAGTTGTCTTTAAATTATTGTTAATTAGACATTGATCCAAGTTGGGCACTTTTTTTAAAATATTTTTGCTGACGAGACTTGGCTTGTACGGTTTGACTTTGTCAGCACCATGTTGGATTGCTTTGATGAGCAGGTCTGCAGATGTTGGTGTTCTTGTTTTGGACAGAATGTGATTGCAGTCAGTAATCTCCATCCAGGGTATACATTTTTTTTAACTATGTAATGCATTATTCTCTTCCTTTTGGCAAATGTGTTATCGACTACATGTCATTGTTTCAAATTTGTAAAGTTCTTAGAAGCAAGGAATCCGGTATACCTCCAGTGGTGGTCATGATCAGCAGGGCCGGAATCAAGTAACATACCAGCCCAACCTTAAGTGGCACTATCTGGAATAGGACACATTTTTCACAGGGGATCCCTTGGCTCCTAATGGATCACCTGATATATGATATAAAAATTCCCCAAATCTGACAACTAGGGGCCTTATTCTTACTGCGCCGTTGATTGTAATGTTTGAGGTATTAAGTACAACAAAGCCATTCATTTATGACTCAAGTCGCTATTCTCAATGAGCCAACTTTGCTTGAGGCATGGCTTGAACTGCAGATTGGCGCTTCCTGTACTTTGTAGCCACCTCGGTTTTAAGTAATTTTACTTAACTTAAAATAAATGACAAAACAAGTTGCAGAGAGCAGCATGATCCACTGCGTCATCTGATCTTATGCAGCAGGAAGCTAGGAACAAATAGGTATGTGAAAGTCTCCATTGAGTACTATGGACTCCAGGAGTCTATACCAAAGACAATGCTGCCTGTATTGTGTTGCAGCTCTCTCCTGTGACAAGTCTAGCCTCTAACATTGCACCTTGCTCACGTTAGATCTGGTAATATGGAACCACTATAAAATATTAGCTCCCGGTTACCCGCTAGATGGGTATCGGGCCCTGGGTCTTTTTTTATTGTCTATTTTGTATTCCTTAGGATTCATAAGTTTCTCCTTCAGCCTCAAACCTTCAATCATTCTTTCCAATTGTGGTGTCATTCTATTCTGAGATCTCAAAATATTTGGCTCTTACGATCATTTTAAAGAGCCTCGCAGTGCTTACTATGTGATTGCATTGGAATTTGTTGGCTCATTTAGATTAAACAATAATGATTCCGATGCGTCGTCGCTGTTAATTAACCCCAGATTTGTTGTGGTTCCCTGGGGTGCATTGATTTGAGTTTTCTATGTTTATTTCCAGGTTTTGATTTTCCTGTTGTTGGACGCTTTAAAAAAAAGAGAGGAAAAAAAGAAGCAGTGTTATCCACTTGTCATGCTTTAGACAAAGGCGAAATGAAAACCACCCAATTTCATAGAAAGGGCTATAACTCCACATCTTCTAAGCAATCCTCAAAAGCTTGTTTGTCACCTTGGCCACTATGTACAATTTTTTTCACAGCTTGAAACATGGCCCCCCCTGTTTCTTTGCTATTGCACAATGTCACTCTGGTTTATGCTTTCTATACAGAACATCTCTTCTCGAAATCAGAAATACTTCACTGAGGTTCCCATTGTTCTCTCCGTTATCACATCCCTGCAATGTTAAAAATGGTATATTCACAGGAATTGCAGGATAGCTTGAGTATCTCTTTAGTTTTATTTGCCCCCCTTCAATGTTTCTGAACTACAACTCCCATGATTCTGTGGCCATCTATTGCATTCAAAGTATTTGGGGAATTGTAGGCCATAAACATGGGGGGGGTGCAGCATTTGAGACTCCTGCAATAAAGGAATGTAGGCAGGGACTTGGTGTGCTGAGGGGTTATGACTTGATACAGGGCAACTTCATAGGTATACATTCAGAGATGTGTGGTCTTTCCGGTCCTGTTTACACACATTGGTTTTTCTGTTGCAAGCGTGCACATTTTGGTGATTTGTTAGTGATTTCATGTGATGTAATACTACTTGAGAAACAATGAGGGATTGCTAGGATACCATATCAAGATCATCATTTATGGATTTGAGGTTGTTTAGGTATGGATAGAAGTGACTTTGTATAACATGGGTCTCTAAAATTTAGGTTTTGATAAATGGAGTATGGCAAAGTGTTATGATACAGTGCAATAAATAGTCTTGATTCGATTCCTCTTCAAACGTATGTCTTTGAGAAAACACTGGGGACGAACAGTGGTTTGAAACAAATGAGTAAACAAAACCCTCCTTTTTAACACTATTTCGAAATAAATACATCTAAAAAACGTGAGTCTTCCCCTAGAATCTATTACAAACATTTACTAAAAAGGAAATGCATTGAAAATGGAACTCTATTATGCATAGCATGGATTCTCTCTTCAATCATGCCAAATCACCACTTTAATATTTAGGTGTAGTTTCTTCCCTTTCTTTGCCTAGCAACCTCTTGAGAAGCATTTATTTTCCGACTCGGCATCTCACAAGGATTTAACCCAATTTATGCTGGCAGGAGGGCTTGCCTTGCAAATCAGTGCTCTGTGTAGCCCTGCAGCAAAATCCAAGAAATAACTAAACAAAGGAAATTCCATTTCATTGCGAAGATAATCCTCCTGGAATAAATATAAGGGATCCATAACCTAGCATGCAAAGAACAATTATTTTCAGTCAGAGCCAATTTGGAGTATTATACAGGCTTTAGAGCAGCCTATCACCTCATCAGAATGATGACAAACATCAAAAGAATGCACATTGATAAATCCTGGTTGACTCTTTACATTGTGAGAATGCCATACCGTTATATCTGCAATTTCCAAGACATTACATTGATGCGGTGAGCAAACAATACCAGTTTTTTTTTTTTGGCTAAGAATTGTTGTTATAGTATATTTCCTTTTTTCGTGATGAGAGGGACCAGTGACTTCCCCCTGGTTCTTCAGAAGTCATGGTTACATAGACAGGCTGAAAAAAGACGTGCACCCATCGAGTTCTGCCTTTCACACATCACCTACTGCTGTTGATCCAAAAGAAGGCAAAAAAAAACTGTGTAAAGCGCTCCCCAAAATGCAACATGCTGGAAAAAAATCCTTGACCCCCAGAATGGCTTCCAGATTTCTCCTTGGATAAAGCAGCCATTATCACATATTAAATATTATAAGCCTTAATATTATGTTTTTTCAGTAAGTCATCCAGTCGTTGCTTAAAAGTCTGTTCAGACTCTGACCCAACCACCTCAACAGGCAGAGCATTCCACAGCTTTATTGTTCTCACTGTAAATAAACCCTTTCCTATGCTTTAGACTGAATTTATTTTTGTCTACTCTAAATGGGTGACCTCGTGTCCTGTGTATAGTCCTGTTCAGGGCTCGAGTCCTGCGGGAACGCCGTTCCCGCACTTCTCCCACTTCTCCCACAGCGGGAACGCAGCTTCTCGCTGTGGCCCGAGCCAGAAACAAGCTGGCCGCACATTGCCGGTGCTGCGGCCGCGATTGGCTATTGGATCCCAGGCGAGCAGTGCATTTCCTGCCAGCGGGCGCTAGTCGTAGGAGGAAAACACGTGGCTGCGGCGCCGGCAATGTGCGGCCAGCTTGTTTCGGGCCTGGCAGAGGTGAGCTGGGGGCCGGGGCAATATACTCGTGTGAGAGCTGGGCAATATACTCGTGTGAGAGCTGGGCAATATACTCGTGTGAGAGCTGGGCAATATACTCGTGTGAGAGCTGGGCAATATACTCGTGTGAGAGCTGGGCAATATACTCGTGTGAGAACTGGGCAGTATACTCATTTGAGAGCTGGGCAATATACTTGTGTGAGAGCTGGGCAATATACTCGTGTGAGAGCTGGGCAATATACTCGTGTGAGAGCTGGGCAATATACTCATGTGAGAACTGGGCAGTATACTCCTTTGAGAGCTGGGCACTGTACTCATGTGAGAGCTGGGCACTATACTCATGTGAGAGCTGGGCACTATACTCATGTGAGAGCTGGGCAATATACTCATGTGAGAGCTGGGCACTATACTCATGTGAGAGCTGGGCACTATACTCATGTGAGAGCTGGGCACTATACTCATGTGAGAGCTGGGCACTATTTACATGTGTGAGCTGGGGGCAAATATATCCATATAACAAGTGCTGGGTATATAATATATCCATATAACCAGTGCTGGGTATATTATTTTGGGGGTCCAGTGCTGTGTATATAATTCTGGGGGCTCAGTGCTGTGTATATTATTATTCTGGGGGCTCAGTGCTGGGTATATTATTCTGGGGGCTCAGAGCTGTGTATATTATTATTCTGGGGGCTCAGAGCTGTGTATATTATTATTCTGGGGGCTCAGTGCTGGGTATATTATTCTGGGGGCTCAGTGCTGGGTATATTATTATTCTGGGGGCTCAGTGCTGGGTATATTATTCTGGGGCTCAGTGCTGTGTATATAATTCTGGGGGGGTCTGTGCCTGTGTATATTATTCTGGGGGCTCAGTGCTGTGTATATTATTCTGGGGGCTCAGTGCTGGGTATATTATTCTGGGGGCTCAGTGCTGGATATATTATTCTGGGGGTCCAATGCCTGTGTATATATCCAATGCCTGGGGGCTCTGTGCCTGGATATGTATATATGTATGTGATATATACATATTATTTATAACGTGTTAGTCCAGTTGCCAAAATCACGAGTATACCTGTACGTAGTGAAACATTTCACTGATCAGTATAGTTTCCAGACCTGAAGAGGAGAGGTTACACTCTTGAAAGCTTGTCTTTTAAATGTAATGTTAACCCAATAAAAATGGTATCACACGTACTGCTATACTCGTGATATATATTTTTTTTCTTCAGGTAATAGGGGTTGTGGAATTCGTGGGTGAGTTCCCTCACTTTTTTCCCAGGACTTGACCCCGGTCCTGTTAATGAATAGTAACAAATAGGTTTCCAGACAGTGGTTTATAATGGCCCCGTATATATTTATATAAAGTTATCAGATCCCCTCTAAGGCGCCGTTTCTCTAAACTAAACAGGTTTAAGCTTGTCAGTCTTTCCTCATACATTACATCTTTCCCCTTATTAATTTAGTTGCCTGTCTCTGCACTTTTTCTGGCACCATAATATCCTTTCTTAAAGTGACATTAAGCCCTCAGATTTAACATAAAACAATACTCTAATGTGTAATTTACTGTAATCCATGCTAGTTTTCCTTCTCTTTGCTGCTCTTCCTTTTACAGTTGTGTTCAAAATTATTCAACCCCCACTGAAATTGAGTGTTTTGGCCAGTTTGACATTGATTTTGATCATTCAGTCATGTTGCTTACAATTAAATCAAAGAGGCACGTGTAGGTCAGACAAATATAACATAACATTTATAATGAAATAACCACAAATGTCTTTTCTGTGCTCACATCATTATCAGTTTTATTCAACCCCCAAGTGACATTCAATCTTAGTACTTAGTACAACATCCTTTTACAGTTATAACAGCTTTTAAACGTGAAGCATAGCTTGACACAAGTGTCTTGCAGCGATCTACGGGTATCTTCGCCCATTCGTCATGGGCAAAAGCCTCCAGTTCAGTCACATTCTTAGGCTTGCGCACTGCAACTGCTTTCTTTTAGTCCCACCAGAGGTTCTCAATCGGATTTAAGTCAGGTGACTGCGATGGCCACTCCAAAATGTTTCAGCCTTTAATCTGCAACCATGCTCTAGTGGACTTGGAGGTATGCTTGGGATCATTGTCCTATTGAAAGGTCCAACGTCTCCCAAGCCTCAGGTTTGTGACAGACTGCATCACATTGTCATCCAATATCTCCTGGTACTGAAGAGAATTCATGGTACCTTGCACACGCTGAAGCTTCCCTGTACCTGCAGAAGCAAAACATCCCCAAAGCATGATTGACCCCCCGCCATGCTTCACAGTAGGCACGGTGTTCTTTTCTTCATAGGCCTTGTTCTTCCTCCTCCAAACATAGCGTTGATCCATGGGCCCAAACAGTTCTAATTTTGTTTCATCAGTCCACAGAACACTATCCCAAAACTTCTGTGGTTTGTCCACATGACTTTTGGCATACTGCAGTCGACTCTTCTTATTCTTTGGAGACAGTAAGGGGGTGCACCTGGGAGTTCTGGCATGGAGGCCTTCATTACGCAGTGTGCACCGTATTGTCTGAGCTGAAACTTCAGTACCCACATCTGACAAATCTTTTCTCAGATCCTCAGCAGTCACACGGGGACTTTTCTCCACTCTACGCTTCAGGTAGCGCACAGCAGTCGAAGTCAGCATCTTCTTTCTGCCACGACCAGGTAGCGTTTCAACAGTGCCCTTTGCCTTGAATTTGCGAATGATGCTTCCTATGGTCTCTCTTGGTATGTTTAACATCTTTGCAATCTTCTTATAGCCATTGCCCTTCCTGTGAAGAGTAATCCCCTCTTCTCTTGTCTTCCTGGACCATTCTCTTGACTTCACCATGTTTGTAACCACACCAGTAAATGTCTAGAAGGAGCTGAGTATCACAGTCATTTTAAAGCTGCCTAATTGGTGCTTATTATGCTTTATTGCTGCTCCGTGACATCCACAGGTGTTTTCAATACCTGATTGAAAACACTTGAATGAACCTCTGTTCTTCAGACTGGTAGTCTTTAAGGTTGAATAATTGTGTCAATGAAGAATTCACAAAAGAAACATTTACTACTGTATTACAAAAACATTTGATGTCATTTTGGTTGCATATGGTTCTTTAAAAAGTCCTTGTAGGATTTCATTCTGAATACAATTACAAATGAACACTAAATTCCCTAAAACCCTTTACAGCATTGGGGGTTGAATAATTTTGAACACAACTGTATAGGGGAGAACTTCCTGTTTCAGCAGACTGCCTTGTCTCTGGAATGGATACTTGGTGTCTGTGTATAGGTTTGCAACTTGAGCCAGAATTACAGGAAGTGCAGCCAGCTGCAAAAGGAAGTTCTCCCCCAGTATGAGAAGAGACACGGATTTAAAAGGAAGAACAGCAAAAGAGACGGAAAACAACCATGGATTACAGTAAGGCACACATTACAGTATTGGTTTATGTTAAAAAATCTGAGGGTTTAATGTCACTTTAAGATAGGTGCCCAAAATTGCACAGCATATTCAAGGTGCGGTCTTACCATTGAGTTATAAAGAAGTAAAATTATGTTTTCATCCCAAGAGTGAATTCCCCTTTTAATACACGCCAATACCTTGCTGGCCTTGACAGCTACTGTTTGACATTGGACAGTGTTGCTGAGTTATACCAAATCCTTCTCCTTAGATTTCCCTAACCCTACCATTTAGGGAATGAGTTGCTTGTGTGTTTCTCACTTCAAAGTGCATAAATTTGCAATTATCTACATTAAATTTCATCTTCCACTTAAGTGCCCAGTCCCCCATATTATCTAAATCCATCTGCAGGGAAGGAATATCCTGCCTACATTGTATTACTTTTCCTAGTTTTGTGTCTGCAAACACTGACACATGATTTTCGATGAATTTTTTCCAAGATCATTTATAAATAAATTGAATAGAATCGGTACCCTAACAGACCCCCGAGAGACACCACTTACCACTGGTGTCAATCTTGAAAATTTACCATTTGTGATCACTCTCTGTACTCTATCTTTTAGCCAGTGTTCTACCCAAGAAAAGAATGTTCATCTAGACCATTTTTTTCTTAATTTCAATAGTAATCTCTTGTACGGAACTGTGTCAAAAGCTTTGGCAAAATCCAAGTAAATCACATCCACTGCAACCCCCTGATCTATATTTCTACTTATTTCTTCATAGAATGCAATTAGGTTAGTCTGACATGATCTGAGCTTCATATAGCCATGCTGATTTCTGCTAAATACATTATATCTTCTCATGAATTCCTGAATATTATCTTTTAGTTACCCATCAAATACATTCCCAGCCACAAATGTTAAGTTCACAGGCCTATAATTTCCAGGGAGACATTTTGAACCTTTTTTGAACATATGGACCACATCAGCTTTTCTCCATTTCTCTGGTATGATTCGTGAAAGAAAAGAATCTTGAAAGCTTAAAACCACTTCTTTACATATTTCCATACTTGGCTCCCTAAGTACTTGTGGGTGAATTCCATCCGGCCCTGGGTCTTTGTTGACCTACAATTTCTTTAGCTGCTGCAGCACCTTTTCATATTTTCTTAGTACATTTTGATCAATGATTTGCATGTCTTTTATCATAGGTTCCTCTTTGATACATACTGAAGAAAAATAAGCATTCAAAATGTCTGCCTTTTCTTGATCTTCAGCTACTAATACCCTGATTCATATTTCAGTCAACCTACACTTTCACTATTGAGGTTTGAGAATTTACATATTTAAAGAATCTTTTAGGGTTAGTCTTGCAATTTATTTTTCAGTTTCTAATTTAGCCCATCTAATCGCTTTTGTACATGCTTTATTGGCTACCTAATGTGCATATAGGACGCATCTGATTTATCTGACTTAAAAGCTGTAAATGCCTTTTTATTTTTCATTTCCTTGGTTACCTTCCTCCTGAACCACATTGGTTTCAGTCTGTTTCTTTTTTATTTATTACCCAGTGGAATATATTGAGACATGCACTTTTCTAGTGTTAGTTTGAAGATATTCCACTTATCCTCTGTGTTTTTCCCATGAAAGAGTTTTTGCTAGTCAATAAGATTGAGAGCTTCCCTTATCTTGATGACGTTGGCCATTTAAAAATTATGTTTTGGCATGCCCCTATGAATTTGTTTTTTTAAGTTTATTACAAAAGACATATTGTGGTCATGGTTTCCGAACTGCTCCCTTACTTGAATATTTGACAAAAGATCCACATTGTTTGTTATAACCAGATCCGGACAGGTATCCTTTCTAGTTGATGTTTCTACCATTTGTGTCATGAAGGTATCCTGTAACTGGCCCAGAAACCGGATTCCTCTAGCTCAGTGTTTCCCAAACCTGTCCTCGGGACCCTCAACCAGGCCAGATTTTGCATCTCACCTTGGGGAAATGCAGACTGAATCCTACAATCACTGAGCAGCAAATCATATCCCCTGTGCTGTGCTTCAGATTTCTGGTAAACCTGGCGAGGCGGAAGGTCCTGAGGACAGGTTTGGGAAACCCTTCTCTAGCTGAATTACTAGTCCCACTATCCCAATTTATGTCTGGGTAACTCCAATAATTAAACTGTTACCCAGATGTGCAGTCTTCCTGATTTGCTCTAACAGCTGTTCTTTCTCATCATTATCCACATTAGTTGGGTTATAGAATATTCCATCCAATAGCTGACTTCGTTTGTATGGACTGGTACCCTTCTGGCGCTCCAAAGTTTGTGCAGAGATTAATTGCGGGTGTGCTGCCAATAGGGGGTTTGTGGCAGAGCCTTGCAACTGCTGCCAGAAATACGGAGAAAAGAGGGGGGTCCCCACTATGCGGCGCTACTCGCAGGTAGACAGATATTTAGGTACCTCCTAACAGTTTACCTCCTGTCAGTAAACACTGTAAACATAGTGGGGACCCCCCTCTTTTTTCAATAGCTGACTTCCCAGTTTATGCCCCAAGCAGATATTTACCCATATAGATTCCATAATTCCCTCGTCACATACCAAATGTGTAAGATTTAAAGCCAAATCATGTGTTTTTTTAATTTCTGTAATGTTCATGAGCTACTTTCAATCAGGGTAGTTAACTGTCTATTGTAAAGTTAATATTAAATCTAGAAAGAAAAAATCTGTGATATTTATAAGGTGCACATTTATCCAATGTTACATCTGCCAGCTATTTTAGCTGTAAACGATATTTCATTGCCTTAACCCCTTCACTACCATGGTCGACTATATTCACAGGGGTAGAAAAGTGGATCGCAAATAACCAACTTTTTCTAAATACTGACAAAACTGTTACAATGCTCTTTGGAACCGCACCTAAACTACACAAATTGCAAACACCCCATCTATGTGTTGGGACAAAATCAAATGGCACGCTGACCACAGTCACTTCTCTCAAATACCTAGGTATGTGGTTAGACTCAAATCTATCTTTTGGCCCCCACATCGAAAAACTCTCATCTAAACTCTACCCCAAACTAGGTGCCCTGTACAGAAACAAATCCTGCCTGAGCCCCGCGGTAAGAATGCAGATTGTACAACAAATGCTTATGCCAGCCATTGAATACGGAGATGTAGTGTATGCAGCCGCCCCGCAAACACACCTCCAGAAACTTACTACATTGTATAACTCATTCTGTCGCTTTGTGCTACAATGTAACTACATGACACACCATTGTGACATGTTAAAAGAACTAAACTGGCCATCACTGGACTCTAGACGCACCTTCACCTTTCCAACCTGGTGCTTAAGAGCTTTTCTGGGAAGCTACCACCCTACCTGAATATGCTGCTTCCCCCGGCAGTTCCCTCATCCTATAACCTCAGATCCAGGACCAGCACCTTACTTGCAATACCGCAATACAAAAAGAAAGTGGCTCGATCCTCATTTTCCTACAGAGCACCGCAAATATGGAATAACCTCCCAGACACCGTCAAATCTTCCCCCAGTCTAAAGTCCCTTAAGACTTCCCTATTAACATACCTCAATACAGAATGCACCTGTAAACATATAACATAATGACTTTATTTCCAACATATTTTTTTTTCTGTTAATCTGTTTATTTGGTCTTGTGTTAATATCTTGCATTTTACTATTTTGTATTTCTGTAACCACTCAATGTTCTGGAACCCAGGACATACTTGAAAACGAGAGAAATCTCAATGTATCCTTCCTGGTAAAATCCTTTATAAATAAATAAATGTTCAAAAAGCTCCTACAGGAGCCCAGCATCAAGTGCTCCAAATTTCAGCACCTTGGACAAGTCAGCCAAGGTGCTGAAGCTACTTGATACATTTTCCCTAAAGAAACTCGGATCTTCAGCTGTGTTATTGTACGTGCAGTACCACTTAGGCCAGCAAGGGGAACCCGCTGTCTGTCAAACAAGGAGACGATCTACCAAAAGAAAACAACGGTCATGGTTTTCCAAAGGAAGAACGCAAAAACCAAGAGTTCCTCTTTCACACTTAATGACTGCACTCTTGATGAAGCCAACAGCTACACATACCTCGGCCTAGAAACAAACCAGTCGGGAAGTTTCAAACCAGCCGTAGAGGCCCTAAGAGACAAGGCGTGTAGAACCTTCTATGCCATCAGGAGAAACCTCTACAAACTAAAACCGCCTGTAAGAGTATGGCTTAAAATCTTTGATAGCGTCATCCGTCCAATCCTCCTTTATGGCAGTGAAGTATGAGGCCCCATCACCTACCTTGACCAACCCAAATGGGACACCAGCCCAACAGAAATATTCCATCTGGAATTCTGCATGCACCTCCTCCAAGTCCATCGGAGCACCTCTAACAATGCTTGCTGGGCCGAACTGGGAAGACTCCCCTTACTTCTTGCAGTACAGAAGAGGGCGCTATCATACTGGGACCACCTAAACATCAGCAGCCTCAACTCATACCACCATAAAGCCCTACTGGCCAACAAGGACCACCCCAAACCATGTGGGCTGCAACAACTCATATCCACCCTGATCATCCAAAGCCCCCATGAATGCAACCTGACAAAATATCAAATAAAGGCCCTAATTAACGATTCCAGGGAAAACTATATCAGAGAATGGAGACATGATATAGCAAACTCTCAGAAACTCACCATTTACCAATCCTTACAAAGGGAATACAAACTGGCCCCATACCTGGAGGTACTAAAAGACCCCAATGACAGACAGATCCTGAGCCGGTACAGACTGAGCGCCCACAGCCTGGAAATCGAATCAGGGCAGCATAGACAGACCTACAAGCCCAGGGAGAATAGACTGTGCCAGCATTGTGACCAGGGGGCCCTGGAAGACGAGGTCCACTTCCTCCTACAGTGCCCCAAGTACTCAGCACTGAGGGAAACTCCCTTCCAGAGACTCTCCGCTCTCATCCCGGACTTCCTCTATAGAAGAAATGAGGAAACTCCACATCATACTGAGAGAAGGAGCCGGCGGTGAAAATATCTGCCCAATACGTCACAGAATGTCACAGACTGAGAGGAACTTGAGAGATCCCGGACTTATAAATCCCTAACACGGACTCGCCCCCATACCACTTCACATTATCCCTTACCCCTGATAATGTCCATTGCTTGCCCATTCCCCCCCCATATATGTCCCACTACCCCCACCCCATATAACCTCCCCATATGCTTTGGCAATGCTAAAATGTATTTGGTCCTGCCAATAAAGCTTATTTTGATTTGATTTGATTCGGTCTCAAAATGTATTTTATGAAGGTTATGTTAATTTTTCCATTGTCAGCAATGGAAAGTTGTTTTCCATAAACCCATTGAGTTCTGCCATTGGTTTTATGGAAAGCAACTTGGAGGTCAAGGGGGTTAAGAACAAGTACAGAATAATTAAGTTTTACCTGGTGAAGGAACAGAAATATTTCTTCTTCCTTCTGAGGAATCTATATTGGAACATATTTTGCCTATAGTTGGTTAGCCTAGTAGCTGTGGTGGCCATAACAAAATAGATACTGCAGCCGTATTTTTTTTATCATGTTCACCACAATTTGATAGATTTTCATAGTTTTTCAGTAATATAGCTCATCTGTCTACGCTGCACAGTATCTCACTAGTGTCCACAATCTTTTAGGTATTTCTTTTGAGGAATTAACATTGATGAAGAAGTTGCAAGTATTTTTGTCTCAGGCAATCATGCTGCAATACTTCCTTTCATGGTGGTTCTATAGTGGCAGTGCTCTGCACCCCGAAATGCTTATGCAGCCCCCCCTTTTGATCTGAGAAGTTGCCTCTTATGTGTCCTGATCAGCTCTGCTCAGAGAACAGCGCTAGAAATGATGACACTACCTACTGTATTTAAATGAGGTAGGGAGAAAGAATGGCTATTATGGATTATATGTGCAATCCATAGAAGCTCACAGAACTACTTCCATGAACTGATACACTATATTCATGCAGCATACTTTATTACATTTGATAAATGCATTTTCGCTATACTGACATACTTCTACATGCATTCATCCATGAACTACATTCACAGACTAGTACGATAAGGTCATACATTTATTTATGGAGTATATTTAAAAAAATAAAAATCAGTTGTGCATTTATAAACCCATTGACTAACTGCATACACACCTTCACAATGCTATCCACAGAACTCTGCATATGAATATATATACATACAGCTAGGGAGAAAGACAAAATAGGGGAGAGGCAATTGGAGAAAGAATTCACACACTGGAGAGGAAATGATTATCCTAGACACAAAGGGGCACATGAAAAAGGTTGTGATGTGAATGACATAGGCAGTGGGTGGATACGACAAAGCTTTTAGAAGCAAAGGAATACATAGAAGAAAGACAAGGGGGGATTGATGGGTGATACCATATTTCTTAGCACTCCAAACTTTAAATTCTAGAGCCCTTGTGCCGTACCCTTGCAATAATAAAACCAACGCTCATGTCATCATAGGGTTAATCAGGGGTCAAGTCCTAAAAAAGTATTGCAGGAACTCACCAAGATTCTGTCCCCCACTTAGCACTTATCGGCTAGCACTTAACAGAAACACACCCTGAAATCTGAAATGTACAAATTTATGTATATATGTGGATTTTAGCAAAAGAATATAATATCTCCTATATTTATTGTGACTTAACAGAGAAAGATATGATTGATCACCTAAATACAAGCTTTATAGAGTATGGGACCAATGGGAACTGAGATCCCTCTGCAAAAATAGTGGAGGAACTGACTTCCCACAAGTTCCCCCTGGACTTGACCACTGGGGTTAATTGAAGAAATTTTCTGTCCATGGCTTTGTATGGACAGTTTATCTTCTTACATAGTTTGTTCACTTATTTGGGTTGTGGTGGATGGAAAAAAATGAGATAACATGCCTCCGCAATAACCAATAAGGTTTATTATTGCAGAAGCCATTTGCACATTACAGTAATACAAAGAACTGCATCACAGAGCTCCTGTGCTACATTCCCCATATGCAGCACTGAACTCTGGGTAAGATATGCAAATTACATCTGTCTCACTATTTTGCATCCTGTGTCTGTTTTCACACAGAACCCTTAAATCAATGTCATGCCATACTAGATAGCTTTTTTTGTAGCAGAGATCAGGTTCGTGCAACTGGTCAAAGCCACTCCTAGATAGCGCGGTTTCGGGTTTATTGGACCCTCTTCAGCAAGAGCTAGGCATGACCAGTTGCGGTGGATGCTTGGACCCGTAGGACCCATATAGATTAGGTGTTAGCTGAGCTCTAGATGCCGGAGACTGAAGCCAACCAATGGATGCCGAAGTTCAGGCAGGCCCCCTTTCGTGCTCGTCTCAGCCATTTTTCCGGAGCTCTCCTGCTCCCTCCCGTATGTGATGATTATAATATATACTCGTCCTAATGTTTGGTAAAGCTTTGCATGATGTTAACAATGGTTCATATTTCTGGTATATAAATTGAGCTACAATGCATGGGCAAGCCTGATTTTCTGAGGTTGAATGGGAGGATGTTCTTTTGTTAGCTTGTTCCCCCCTGATGGAAAAACACGAGCTCCTTTTTTAAGCCTGAGTTGATGTGTTTAGAGTAGTTAATTCAAAGATTTGAATATTCCTGAACAAAGCAATTAAGCTCCCCTTTGAAACCCTGGAAGGTGTGATGTAGAAGGTAATCAAGAGGCCTAGTCAACGCGTAATCTGCATGCTAGGGGAAATTGCCCATTTGATCTGCTCAGCAGGGGAGCCAACAACTCAAGCACACCAAAGAGTGTTCTCCCAGACTAACTGTTATCGATCATGTATATCAAAGAAGCGTATATGCCTTTGTAGCTTGACACTATCTTTTGATAACTTTTATGATGCAATTGAATTAAATTAAGAAGTGAACGGAGCATGCCCACGAATTACCAGGAGTGGGCGGTCTGTACCATCTATGGGCATGACGCTGTGAGAGCGGGAGAAGTATATAAATTGTGTGGCCAAAGCCATGCTCGTCGCTTAGTTTTTGGAGGTCAATCGAAAAATATTGCCATCTCCTACTAGAACCTCCCTGGCGGCTGATCTTCTAGCTTGCATTGTAAGTAACTAGAATCTGCTGTTTATCTCCTTTTTATTTCTCTGCTTGTGGATGTAACTATTAATTATAATACCTTTTGATTCATGTATATGCCTGTGAAACTTTTTATCATAATAAATACAAAACTTATTAAGATCTACCTCTGTCTGATATAAGAACCTCGTTAACCTAAAGAGACAGGAGCCATAGTTGTTTTCTTTTTTTTTTTAGCTCAGGATGATCTACTAAACAGTGAGTTGGGGTGAAGTCAGTCGTTTGAACGGTTTTCTGTTTTGGGGTGCATAATCAGTTTCAGGTCCATTCTGGTTTAGGGATTAGGCATCCGGGGACCTGTTGTGGCTGTGTTGATAAACTACAAGGCAAGTGGGTGCAGGGACTGTGTGCAACGTAGTCATTATTCTGGGTCTAGTGCAGACGGATAGTGATTTGTAACCCTGTGTCCACTTGGCTCTCTCTCAGAATGCAGTCTGAGTCCCAGGCCAGAGCAACTTCCTGTTTCAGTCTTCCCTTTTTATCTCCCCTGGTCTGGATAAGCAACAATTAAGCAATTAACTATCCAGGGGAGAGACGCAACACCCGGATTTTCCAGACCCAAAGTCAGCACGAAAACCCGGTCTGGGTTCCACTAGTCCTGTGCATAGGACAGAAACCGAGGGGAAATATAGCGCCCCTCGATGACCTTCCCCTTCCTTATGTCACAATATGTATATATATACATATATATATATATATACACACACTCCTGTATGTCAGCAAAAAATAACATAATCTGGTTTCTTCATTATAAAACCAAGGTATATTTCTTGATATCAAATAAAATACAACTGTCTTTTTGACTGCATTATATAATGCGTAGAATTGGAAGCACACTACTTTTGTGATCTTGTTGTTACTTTTTCCAAATGTATTTACTTTCTTTTAATATGAACATTGTTTGTAGGCAACACATATATTATCCTGCTTTCTAAAATATTTGTCTCTTTTCATTTTCAGAAACACTGCGACCGTCAAAAAGCCAATCTGAGGATTCGCTTCAAACCTTCTCTCTTTCAGCACGTGGGGACCCATTCCTCCCTGGCAGGAAAAATCCAAAAATTAAAAGTGAGCAGAAAGATTAATATGATAAAAGAGAGGTTTCTCTCTATACAGAGAGAAACTGTAGTCTCGGGGTACATGGAACATCGCTGAACTCTTACCCTGCAAATTGTTGGCCTTTTTAAGTAGTATATTAAAAATAATAACAATGATGCTATATTTAGGATGTAGGACTATTTACCTCTTACAGGGTTATTCAGAGAGCGTGAAAAGCTGGAGAATGACTGGAGAATAAAAAATTCTAGGTCAGAATAGCCGATTTGGAAAGTGAGATGAAAGGGAGAATTTTTCTGGTTTGGCTTTTTTGACCTAGAATTTTTCATTTTCCAGTCATTCTCCTGTCATTCTCCTGTCATTCTCCTGCTTTTCTCGCTCTCTGAATAACCCTGTTAGTGACACAGCCGCATTTTGCTTGTTTGTTACAAATCCCAAGCAATTTTTTGCATTTTGTTATGTGTGTTCTAATGAAATTGCCATCTTTCTCATTTCCTGCACCCACACCTAATATATATGGTTTTTCGAAGGACGGTTCTGGCAATATTTATGTGCACTTAAATAGTGCAATGAATCAAAGAAAGTAGAATTGTGCGCAGCAGTTAATTTGGTTTGTCGGAGTCATTTTGTCTTTTTTTTTATTCCATAATTAGGGGGGTGGACACTGCCATGTCAACCCCCTTCCACCCAATGAACTTGAGGATGGAGACAATGACATGCTCATGTACAAGTGCCTTTTTTTATATGTTCTATAAATCATGCAGGAGCAAGCAAGACAGATTTCTGCACCAGAGATACAGCTAGCTCACTGCTCTCGTCCAATAGTAGTAGAAATTTGTGGGAGAATTAAATAATCTAATAGCCTTCTTTCTCTCCAGTAACACTGTCTTGCATTAACAGGACAAAGATTTTGGTAAACAAGCACTGCGGAAAGAGCACGTCAATCCAGCAGCTGAAGTCAGCACCAGCCTAAAAACCTACCAACATTTCACGTTAGAGAAAGCCTACTTGAGAGAAGACTTTTTCTGGGCCTTCACACCAACTGCTGGAGATTTTGTTCGCTTCAGGTTCTTTAAACCTTTAAGGGTAGAAAGGTGTGTATGTTTAAATCCCTGTCATTTCTTGTATTAATGTGAAATTCAAACTACAGAAATAATTCAGCAGGACAGAAACACCGGGGGAATGCTGGAGGAATACTAGACTCCGATACAAGAGGAACACTTACACAAGACATCAGACGGGACAGGAAGGTAAGTCTATGGCAACTGGAGTCTTGGCACAGCAGGAGTCTATGGTAAAGTCAATGGAGTCTGTGGCAAAGCAGAAGTATCCAGCGTGGTATCCAACAACGAAGCCTATGGCATGCCAAGGGTCAAGGGCTGGAGGAAAGCGAGCAGGTCTGAGGAAAGCAAAGGGTCTGGTACATGGAAGTCAATGGAGTAATCTGTTAGCTTCTAGACAAGTAACAAACAAGCCCGATTTGCCCTTCTTCCCTCCTCCTGTGGCATGAACCATGACAAGCAGTGTGCAACTACAGGGTTATTCAGGTATGGCTATTTTTTGGGAAGCTTGCTAACACTGGCGTTACAACTAGGGAAAATGCTGTTGTTTCATAAACCGTAAAACCAATTAGTGGCAGGAGAAGAGCCACAGTGCAACTTCTCCTACAGCTATTTCGATTGATCTCTTGGTAATTGTGGGCACATTTCATTATTCCAGCACTGGTGATTATAGCAACTTTGATAAACACCGAAGGTGGTACCTTTAATAACCCCCCCCCCCCCATATGTCACATTAGGCAGGAGGTTCCTGCTTTATATAATAGAGTTTTTAATCACATAATGTTTCTGTTTAAGGACGTATTTTGCCATGACTATAGTATAGATATAGTAAGGGTTCTATTCTATAGTTGACAGTAAAATGGAGACACTAACGAGGAAAAAAGATTTTCCTTACTTTCTCCATTTTACCATCATATATCCAGGGTAGGTGCTTTCTTAGTGCCTCGTCCTGGAATGAAGCACAAAGCTGCCAGCATATATTCTATAGTGAACGTCTCTATTAAATTGTGTTTTAGTCAATTTGTTGGGATGTAAAGCAGGGCCAGATTTATAATTAGGCACATAATTAGGCCTTGCGTTGTGTAAATAAATAAAAAATACAATTTACAATCATTAAGACCCCTGTATCTCTGGAGCCGTACCGGGTAAAGGAACATATAAGGTATCACTGGAAAAAGCAGATTATAGCCTTCCCAATGATTCCAAACTTGACCAGGTTTATTTAAAAATGTAATAAAAAAATAAGATAAACATATTTTTACTCTTTTTTTGGTTTTCTTCTAACGCTGCACTATTGTTCACTTTGCAACTGCAAAGTGAACAATGATGCTGCACAAATGCACCTTCTCATCTCCCACACTGCCAGCAAGTGTGGAGGTGATAATACAATGCATTGTCTTATCGACAATTTGGACCACGGCACTGCAGTCAGGAGAGACTGGGGAACTTTGGAACCCTGTATTTCTGATTTTTACACCACACAACGTCAAATGAGGTGTCATTGGAAAGGGCAGAGTCTGACTTTACCAACCATAACAAACATGGCATGTGTAACGATAAAGAATTAAAAATGAAATGCAAATTGATTATTTTTTTTACTGTTCTAAGGCAGAGGCATTGTATGCTTTTACATATGAAACAAACAATGCAGGTGCACTAACTCACCTTCTCACTTCCCACGTCTGGAGCAAATGTGGAGGTGATGGTACAATGTGATATTACCCATTGGTTCATCTACAATACAAACTCTGCTTCGAGGACAATGAGGGTTCTTTGGAAACCTGTATCTCCATTCTTTGCACTACACAAGTTCAAATTAGGTGTCCTTCAACAGCTCAGAGTCTGACCTTGCTAAAGATACCAAACCGCTCCGGAGATGTACAGTCAGGTCCATAAATATTGGGACATCGACACAATTCTAACATCTTTGGCTCTATACACCACCACAAGGGAGTTGGAATGAAACAAACACAATGTGCTTTAACTGCAGACTGTCAGCTTTAATTTGAGGGTATGTACATCCAACTCAGGTGAACGGTGTAGGACTTACAGCAGTTTGCAAATGTGCCTCCCACTTGTTAAGGGACCGAAGGTAATGGGACAATTGGCTTCTCAGCTGTTCCATGGCCAGGTGTGTGATATTCCCTCATTACCCCAATTACAATGTGCAGATAAAAGGCCCAGAGTTCATTTCTAGTGTGCTATTTGCATTTGGAATCTGTTGCTGTCAACTCTCAAGATGAGATCCAAAGAGCTGTCACTTTCAGTGAATCAAGCCATCATTAGGCTGAAGAAACAAAACAAACCCATCAGAGAGCTAGCAAAAACATTAGGCATGGCCAAAACAACTGTTTGGAACATTCTCAAAAAGAAGGAATGCACCGGTGAGCTCAGCAACCCCAAAAGACCCGGGAGACCACAGAAAACAACTGATGACCGAAGAATTCTTTCCCTGGTGAAGAAAACACCCTTCACAACAGTTGGCCAGATCAAGAACACTCTCCAGGAGGTAGGTGTATGTGTGTCAAAGTCAACAATCAAGAGAAGACTTCACCAGAGTGAATACAGAGGGTTCACCACAAGATGGAAACCATTGGTGAGCCTCAAAAACAGGAAGGCCAGATTAGAGTTTGCCAAACACCTAACAAAGCCTTCACAGTTCTGGAACAAGATCCTATGGACAGATGAGACCAAGATCAACTTGTACCAGAGTGATAGGAAGAGAAGAGTATGGAGAAGGAAAGGAACTGCTCATGATCCTAAGCATACCACCTCATCAGTGAAGCATGGTGGAGGTAGTGTCATGGCGTGGGCATGTATGGCTGCCAATGGAACTGGTTCTCTTGTATTTATTGATGATGTGACTGCTGACAAAAGCAGCAGGATGAATTCTGAAGTGTTTCGGGCAATATTATCTGCTCACATTCAGCCAAATGCTGCAGAACTCATTGGACGGCGCTTCACAGTGCAGATGGACAATGACCCAAAGCATACTGCAAAACCAACCAGAGAGTTTTTGAAGGGACAGAAGTGGAATGTTATGCAATGGCCAAGTCAATCACCTGACCTGAATCCCATTGAGCATGCATTTCACTTGCTGAAGACAAAACTGAAAGGAAAATGCCCCAAGAACAAGCAGGAACTGAAGATAGTTGCAGTAGAGGCCTGGCAGAGCATCACCAGGGATGAAACCCAGCGTCTGGTGATGTCTATGCGTTCCAGACTTCAGGCTGTGATTGGCTGCAAAGGATTTTCAACCAAGTATTAAGAAGGGAAAGTTTGATTTATGATTATTATTCTGTCCCATTACCTTTGGTCCCTTAACAAGTGGGAGGCCCATCTGCAAACTGCTGTAAATCCTACACCGTTCACCGGTGTTGGATGTACATACCCTAAAATTAAAGCTGACAGTCTGCAGTTAAAGCACATTGTGTTTGTTTCATTCCAACTCCATTGTGGTGGTGTATAGAGCCAAAGATGTTAGAATTGTGTCGATGTCCCAATATTTCTGGACCTGACTGTATATCCTGAGATGTAAATGTCTAAATAGCAGTGCCTCTAAAGTCGAAGGCCACTTGCACACTAAACCTCATCCTAGTTGTGAAGCATCATGAAGAGAGAATAATGGTTTAGGGCTGCCTCAAGGTTTGGGAACCATTGACAAACTTTGAGGACTTTTTTCAAAAGTATCAATACATTTTGCTGGAGCATCAGGCCAGTAGTCACTAATCTCAAGCTATAGGCTAATGTCAGACGAACGCAGTCAGAGTGCACTCTGTGTGCGTGCACGGCAGACGGACATCCTGACAGAAGATACTGTAGACCCCACACGGTCCGTTTTTTTTGACAGATGTAGGGGAAAAAAGGAAATTATGGGAAATAAAATTAATATGAAAAATGATAAAAATTTGAAAAGAATATGAAAAGCCATTTTGTGCGTCAAGGTGCTGGTAGTCGCAAATGTGCTGCGTCTGACATCTCATCACTCACACAGAATGCTACGCAGACGTGGCGCACTCAGCGCGTCCGTGGTAGCGGTTTTACGTTCTTGCCTAACTTGCTTCCATTTGCCATGTGTGTTGTGCGTGCGCAGTTCGGTGCGCACGTTTTTCGTGTATGGGTCTCTATTGATCGTGATTCTATGCTACGATGGACGATAAACTGTGCAGCAACACGGACGTGATCACTGCGTTCGTCTGACACGGGCCTAAAAGAAACACCCTAGGCATTTTGATCACTCGACATAGTTTGCTGGTCAGTGCCCTTAGTGTTGTCACCTCTCTCCCCTGTCCTGGAGGGCCCCCAGATGGCTGAATCACCCCTCCGAATGAGTGTACTAGCACCTCCAGAAGCTCAGATCAGAGAGCCCTCCCATGAGCTTTAGGGACTGGAAGAGGAAACCAATTTGGGTCCCCACTCTGTCCCAAGCATTGGATTAATGAGCCAACACTGTGCTGGAAAGAAGTTTAAAATGATTTTAAGAGAAAAATGGGAGGCGGGTGCAGAGGGGGTCAGGAGGGGTTAATGTTTAACCTCCTAATTTTCCCAACCCCTCCTGTTTTAACCCTATAATATCCCTTTAACAGAGGTTGAGTGGTGTAGCCAGAAAATGACCTAAAGGAAATCCAGTAAAGAATGCGTGAAAAGGAAGTGGTTTGTATTTATGGAATGTCCACACCAGAGTCCTGATCATAACCTAATTGAGATGCTGTAGCATGACCTGAAAGTGCTGTGCAGTCTAGATGACCCATAAATTCCAATGAACTGAAACCGATTTATATGGAAGAAAGATAGTTCATCCTCATCGTTTTGTAAGTTTTAAAAGCAACTAAAGGAAACGTAAAGAGGATCTACAAGGTACTAAATTCAAAGGTTTCCTTACATTTTTTAGCCTGAACTAGGAATGAGTACTCCATGTCTACAAAAATATTTAGAAGTACTCTTATTTGTGTGTTATTACAATAATCACGTGGGGTTTGCATTTTATAGGTAATCGATGCATAAATCCAGCTGATTCCAAAGGGTACACAAACATTTTCTTGCAGCTGTATATATCTAGTTCATGTTGATATAAATATATATTTGTGCATGATATTGGTGTGCAGTAGCTTTTTTTTTTTAAAAGGATTTCAGATATTACATCTCAGAGATTCAATAAAATTAAATGACCTGAGAAATAAGATTTTGCAGTTCTAAGACTATATCCCTACCAAAAATTCTCTAAAGTATAGCCGTTGCATATGGGTGATACTAGTGAATATGTGTACATCTTGGTACCAAGGAAGAAGTAAAATGGGGGTATAAAGTATAAATGGGGGTATAAAGTAAAGACCACAACCTGTTGTGGTAAAAAAATTGTTACGGTGAAATGGGGCAAAAGCGTGGGAAAAGTGAGCTATGCTAGATAATTATTTCTATGCCCTGAGCAGTCACGCTGCGTCTCATTCTCACCCGTGAGTATCCGAAGATACACCTAGTGAATTAAGTAAATTGAGAAGGTCATACTTATACAGTTCAGTAAATGTAAGAGAATCTTCCAGGTCGTGTCTATCTGGGATTTTTGAAGCCACAATACTCATTTAATTAGTGTCGCAAAGACCTACACTGTGAACACAGTTGAGTAAAGGCATCTCCCAAATGTGATGTATTTTCCATGGTAAGCGGACCTGTCACAATTGTGTATTTATGAGCCACTGTAGCGGATTCTCCGTTACATGATACTAGGGTACATTTTTCCTGGCTATCTACTGATCCGTTATCTTATGTTTAAGCCTATTAAACCTGCCATTTTGTCAAATGATCATACGAGTCAAGACTGATTATCTAAAAGTGATTATCCATCAGTAATATATCGCTACGAAAAAGGGGATAATTGATGAATTCTTAAACATGTAACTTGTTTTTGGTAAAGTAAAAATGTCAGAGCTTATTTAAATCATTAAAGACTGACTCATTTTGTGGTTTTATTCTTAGATTGTGGCTTATACGTCCCCAATAGTCCCCATTGCTTCCTATTATCAACTTTCATTCATCATGCAATTCTAACGATATCTCCCTTGTATGAATTTACATTTGTTCCTTAAAGTCACAGTAAATTACAAGAAAAAAAAATACTTAAAGGATAATATGAATAGCACTAGTATTAGATGTCATGGTATGTTTGTGGAGGATAAGAGAACACACCGATCTATAGCCATCATGGCATTGTGGTTCCCCCTTAAAAATAAATCCGTTTTTAGCGATGTCATTCCTGTGTTACAAAGTGCCGTTTGGAACAGGTTAAGTGTCATTGGGATTAGTGACCCTTTAAGTAGAAATTGAATTACTGGGTTCAATATTTTTCAGAGCAGCACCCTCTTGTCACATAAGAGCACCTCTTTCAGCGGCTGATTTTTAATTGGTTTTTACTAGAATTTGTAATACATGTGATGAAACATGGCATGTTAAAAAGTAAAGGGCAGAAAGCCTTTCAGATATATTTGAAATTATTTTTTTTCCTCACAAAGGAAAGCGGCTGCGGTGATAACGCCTGTCCTTATTTAATTCACTCAATTAAATGATGAATGTTAGTGCCGAGCAATTTTCACAGCTGTAAGTAATATTAAAATGTGTCAAAATATGAACCCAAACCAGATGTGACTTAGACAGTGACAGCACTGGATGTGGCTTCATCATCTATTCCCCAGGGTTCCAGTTAATTAGAAATTTTGGAAATAATCGCACATTGTCATGGAATTGACCTTGAGCATGATCTATATCTTTGGCATTCCAACGTTGGGGCTTAAACGTGTTTTCGTTCTTCAACAGGTACTTTTTCAGAAGCGGTAACATAGAGCATCCCGAGGATAAGCTTTACAACAGTACGGTGGAAATCCTGCCATTTGATGTAAGTGTTGGTTAGAGGCGGATTAACTTTATTAAAAAATGACAATAAGAGGCTTGCTTTACTTTCTGTGTAGTTTGTACTTTCTATTTCAGTGATGGAGACATGCAATGGGGCCGTATCAGGGCTTTGAGATACAAGGGCCCATTCACTCTTGAGCCTATTGTCTGTGGGTTTCACTGGCAGATCTTACTGGTATCTTGCCATGTGTCATAACAGAGAATGAGGCCTCCACACTATGCCCTGGTGTCACAATAGTCTGGTTCACTTTTTCTGATCTGTCTATTAATCTAATACTATTAAATTACTCCCTAGTGGTTTTCAGGTTAGAGTATCCCTTCCCCTGCACCATTAGTTAGATCTGCTGGAAAAGAATGGCTGTGATGCCAGGCTCTCCAAGAGACATTGTAAAAATGTTGGCTAGGATGCATGTGGCATCAAATATACTGCCATACGTGTTGTAGCACTGAATTGCGTCCTGTGTGCTAAGTATTCCAAGCACTTCAATAACAAATGATAAGCACTATTTTAAAAGTGAGGACCTTTGCTCAACACCAATATTACCTGCGCCACGCTCCAGGTAGGACCATTCTTTCATCATAAATATGGCACTCTCGACAGCTTTTATTGGTTTTGTTTCCTGCTGCAGTCTTTGTTGTGTAGAGTTGGCTGAGAAGAATGCATTGCACTGCTGTTTGACATCGTTGAACACTTAACAAGGTATGGCCATATGACGCAGCAACATCCTGCAGCAGTGGTTCCCAACCGCGGTCCTCAAGTACCCCCAGCAGGTCAGGTTTTCCAGATATCCGAAGCACCGCACAGGTGATATGATTTACTGCTCAGTGATTGCAGGATTCAGTCTGCTTTTCCCAAGGTGATCTTTAAAGCCTGGCCTGTTGGGGGTACTTGAGGACCGCGGTTGGGAACTACTGTCCTACAGGGTTATTCAGAGAGAGGTGAAAACCTGGAGAATTGCCAGGAGAATGAACAATCTAGACCAAATAGCCCATTTGGAAAGTGAGATAAATAGGAGAATTTTTCTGGTTTGGTATTGGTTTGGTATTTTGATCTAGAATTTTCACTTCTCCGATCATTCTCCTGGTTTTCACCTCTGAATAACCCTGCTAGTGTTTTCACTCAAGATAGACACAGAAGGTTTTAACCCCTTCATTGCTGAGCCATTTCAGCCCTGTGTGCTGAAGTCTTTTTTTTTTTTTTTTAATACAATTTTTATTGGAAATCAGTAAGGTGATACAATAAATGCAAATATCAAGATGACACCAAGCAGATGAGCGCAATGCTGTCCAAAGGTTTTCCTGTTTTATTATTAACATCAAAGGTTAGGTGGGGTGAAGGGGGGATTAGAGAGGGAGGAGAAGGGGAGAAGGGGCTTGTCCAGGCCTCAGAGAGACAATGCAGAGGGGGAAAAAAGAAAGAGAAGAAGAAATCAATAGGGGACCTGAAGGTAATACCATCAAATGAAAGGCATGGGATCAAAACTCCAAGTGTGGCTGCGAACCACAGCAATAACCCCCGTTAAAGCATAAATGTTCAGGCGACCGATGAGGGGCCCATTTGTGCTATCCATGGAGACCACATTGCATAATAGGAGGGAAGAGTGTGCCAAGGCTAATGCCATGAGCTCATCCATAATTTGTACTTCCCGTATCTGAGCATGAATGTGGGCCCTTGAAGGGGCCTGTGGGCAATTCCACTCTGCAGCCAGGATCCTGCTTGCCGCTAGTGTAATCTTTGCGATGAGTTTGTTCTCCTGTCGCGAGAGGTCCGGGTTAGGACGCGAGAGTAAAAAGGCCCCAAGGTCCATGGGAATGTCCTTTGAGAGGACTGCGGAAAGAAGAGTGTGGACCTCAGACTAGTAGTGTTGCACCCACGGACAGGTCAACCACATGTGTAGATAGGTGCCCCGTTCGCCACATCCCTTCCAGCAAGTGTCCGGGTCATTGGAGACATACGGGATAGCTGTATCGGCGTGATATACCACCAGAAGACTGTCTTGAGTTGTTCCTGATATGTAGTGCACACCGAGACCGACCTCATGGATTCCCAGATATCCATCCATTCCTCCGATTCCAGCGTTTCCCCGAGATCTGATTCCCAAGCGACATATCTCAATTCCCTCCAGATGCTGAAGTCATTTTGACCACTTTGTGCTAATGTATAAACACAATTTGATGTCATGTATTATTATAGGACCCAGCAGACTTGGCAGATTCAAAATATATTATTATGTGCATATGTCATGTCGCGTCAGAATGCTACAACAAAAAATGTAAAAAAAAAAGTCGATTTCCAATAAGATTTCAGTCATTTTACAGCTGGTACATTTTAATTTTTTTACAGACATTTTATCATCCAAACCATTTGTGGTTATATATTCCATGGGGCACTCATGTTAAAAAATAAAAATTAGGGGGGCCGAGCCGAGTCGGCAATGTGAGAGGACGTGTGCTGCTGGAGCTCCCGAGTAGCCGCTGATTGATTAGAGATAACCACCACTTTTATTATATTTATTTAGCTCTGGAGGTACAGGAGAAGCTAGCAGGAGCCATGAAGTCCTCCTAAAAAAATAAAAAGCCTGACGGCGCACTTGAGCGCCGATTTTTACCTGGCGGACCCGCCCGGTGACTAGGCCTCAAGATGGCGGTGGATCCTCAAGAGATGGAGGGAGAAGCCCATCCCCAGGATCAGACACGTCGGAGATGGAACAGGACTCGGGCCCGACGACCCGCCAGGACATCCGTCGCCTACAAGATTTTATAGCAGAGGAGCTGGCGCGCAACACAAGGGCGCTAACGGCGGAGGTCCAGGTAATCGGGACCCGCACAGCGCGCCTCGAGGAACGGGCAGAGGCATTCACAGACACGTGCAACACACTTGCCCAACATGCTGAGACACTAGCAACACGGGTGGAGACTCTGGAGAAGGCTCTGGAGAGATTTATTGAACAGGTCTAGATGCAACAACGTAAGGCTCCGGGGCCTGCCTGAATCGGTGACACCAGATGCGCTGGATGCCACGCTCACTGGCATTATGAAAAAGCTATTGCCCGTGCTGCCACCGGCTAGATATCTGATCGACCAGATACACCGTACTATGGGAGCGCAAAAAGGCCAGAACGCACCACCGCGCGACGTAGTCGCCAGATTACATTATTACTCGACCAGGGAAGCTTTACTACGTACAGCTCGCAATTAACAGGTGGAGTACGAGGATTGCCAGCTGCTATTTTTCCAGGATCTTGCCCCGTCGACACTGGCTAAACGCAGAGAATGGCGGGTAGTCACTGAGCTGCTGCGCTCTCATGACATGTGCTACTCGTGGGGATTCCCATTTCGTATTTTGGTCCACAAAGATGGTCGCACATATTCTTGCACACACCTGTACAGGGCTCAGGACTTCCTACGCCAGCTGGGATTGGAAGTCCCGGATGCAATTGCTCAGCTCTCCCCTCCGAGTTCTCTACCACGGCTCACTAGAGCTTGGTCTCCGGCTGGAGATTGAATATGAGCAGCCTCGTGTGCCCTAAGTGGGGGCATGTTTCCCTCAGTCCAGGTTTTGCGGGTTCCCTCAGTCCAGGGTTTTCCCTCAGTCCAGGTTTTGCGGGTTCCCTCAGTCCAGGGTTTTCCCTCAGTCCAGGGTTTTTTCCTCATGGCTTGCTGGTTTCCCCGAGATTACCACCTCCTCCAAGGTTCCGTTCCTTTGGTTTACCCATCGGGACATTTTATTTTTATTTTTTATTTTCTTCTTCCTTTTTATTTTCCCCTCCCAGTCTATCCCTCTGGCCTGGCCCGGCCCAGCCCTATTTTCTTTTTACTGACCTTTCGGTTGCACGATTATATAAATGTATTTAGCACGTCTGATTCTCCTGTAGGTGGCTCTCGTCCTGTCCCTTCCCCCCTCGGTAACAGGCTGGGGAGTGGCAGAACGGGACAGGGGTGGAGACGTGGGAAGGATGGTGGTCATGCGTTCCCCTTTCTAGTCCCATAATGATTTCTGATATTAAATTCCTCTCCTTGAATGTCAAGGGATTAAATTCCCCGCGCAAGCGACGTCTCCTATTTCGGGATCTTAAGGGGAAATCTGTGAGCATTGCATTCCTCCAAGAGACTAGGATCTCTACTACTGCGGCCTTCCGCTTAACAGACCCATCCTATTCCCGTGTCTTCACCTCATGTGCAATTCCTAAACGGAATGGGGTTGCTATTTTGCTACATAATTCCTGTCCGCTGCAGATTACGGATGTACATTCTGACTCTGCTGGGAGGTATGTTTTGGTAAGGGGTACTTGTTCGTCTAACTGGTATACATTGATGTCGGTATATGCACCAAATGTGCCAGATGCAGGATTTTGGGCGGACCTCTCCTCCTTTCTCAGGTTGCACGCTAAGGGCAAAATCATATTGGGGGGGGGGACTTTAATGCTACTCTCTGCTCTCCACTGGACCGATCCGGCCATCCCCCTCACTCAACTGTGACTCCATTCACATCCCAAGATAGGCAGTTTCATGCGTTTGTGCGTAATCGTGATCTGGAAGACGTATGGAGGGTGCAGCACCCCACGGTAAAGGACTACACCTTTTATTCCCTTAGTTCATTCCACATACTCCAGACTGGATTATTTTCTGATCTCCCCGGATGGTATTCCCCTGATTACGAAATCGAGCGTTGGCTCCATTACTTGGTCAGACCATGCAGATGTGCTTTTGCATGTCCGCCCACTGGCGCCGGGCAGCAGTGGTCAATGCCGGCTAGATCCCTTGCTTCTTTTGAAAAAGGGGGATAGGGAGGCGGTTGGGTCTGCAGTGGATTCATACTTTCAGTTAAATGATACCCTAGACGTTTCCATACATACGTTATGGAATGCCCATAAAGCAGTGATCAGGGGAGTGCTACTTGGTCAGGCTGCCTACCACAAACGCATGAAGTTGCAGGCCATAGTCACGTTACAGACTGATCTACGGAGACTGGAACTCCGACATAAACAACTCCCGACGGACGACACCTGTTCGCAATTTAACGGAGTTCGTGCAGACCTCAACAGTTTATTTTTAGATGACGTGGGGAGATCGTTGCTATGGTCCAGACGGCGTTATTATGAACGAGCGAATAAAACAGATACACCTTTGTCCAGGATGCTATGCCCTAGACGCCACACTGTCTTGTTTCCGTTAATCCGAGATAAAGTTCATAAATCTCCTGAGGATATCCGGGATGCCTTCACGGCATATTTCACGGATATTTATAATCATTCCCCCACCCACAAGATGGGAAACCGTGATCTGACAGATAACATAAAAATTTAACTGAGGCATCAGAACCTCCCTACCCTTGACAGGGTTCAGTCCCTGTTGTTGGAATCCCCTATAACGGAGGAGGAGATAGGGAGGGCTTTGGGCCTGATGAAGCCATTAAAGGCCCCTGGGCCAGATGGCTTTACATACCGGTATTATAAGGCGTTCTGTCCTAAATTAAAGCTCTTTCTATGCCGTTTGTTTAACGCCACACGGGAGGGTGCCCCTTTCCCTGCAGAGTCACTGTTGGCTGCTATAGTCCGCCTCCCTAAACCTGGGAAAGACCCTGAGAATATCGATAATTATAGCCCATATCCCTCTTAAACACGGACATTAAATTATTAGCAAAAATTTTGGCTTTGCGCTTAGACCCCCTCCTCCCCTATTTGGTGTTGCCGGACCAGGTGGGGTTCGGTCCGGGTCGATAAGCATACGACAATACAAGACGTGCGGCGGATCTTATTTGGTTCGCTGAGACCTATCGGAAGCCTTCCTTATTTTTGTCTTTAGACTCTGAGAAGGCCTTTGATAGGGTGGAGTGGCCGTATTTATTTACTTTACTTAAGCAAATGGGTCCCCCCCCCCTTTTCTCCAAATGATCTCAGCCCTGTACGCTTCCCCAGGAGCGCAAATTTTGATTCCGGGAGCAGATAGGGTTCCTTTCAAAATTCGGAACGCAACTAGGCAAGGCCTCCTGTTATCTCCGGCCTTATTTGCCATTTTTTTGGAACCGCTCTTGCTTGCTATCAAATCGGACCCGGGAATCTCTGGAATTATGGTGGGTGACATGGAATTTAAATTATCGGCTTATGCAGATGACGTTCTCTTTTCCTTTACAAACCCTTCTACCTCCTTGTCTCGGGTCCTGGATCTGCTTAGTGACTTTTCAACTCTCAGGGTATAAAGTTAATGTAGCTAAATCAGAGGCACTCCCAGTGGCGCTGACAGCAGAGGCGATTGCGACTCTCTCTTCTTCCTGCCCTATAAAGTTCGCCCAATCTGAACTAGTATATTTGGGGGATCCGCTTAACATCATGCCCGACAAACCTCTATTCGGCTAATTACCCTCGCCTATTTGCGACTCTCAAAGCGGAGTTAGAATGTTGGAATAAATATGCAATATCATGGCTCGGCAGGCTTAATTGCATCAAGATGAACGTGTTACCCAGATTATTGCATATGTTTCAAGCATTACCGGTTCCTCTTGTTGCATCGGAGGTCATTGCTTTGCATACTTTATATGGGCAGGGAAGCGATGCCGAGTAGCAACGCACACACTGTATCGCCCACGGTCACTAGGCGGGCTGGGTCTTCCATCTCTCCTCACCTATTACTATGCAGCTCAACTGGCACAAGTGGTAGCCTGGCATGCTCCGGCAGGGTCTCGTAGGTGGGTCGACCTGGAAGCGTCTCTTATGAGGCCAAATAAGATACAACATTGGATATGGCTGGCTCGAGAACACCGCCCTTTGATTACTACTACATGCCCAGCCATCTTAAACTCTCTACGCCTTTGGCATAGGCTAGCAGTGAAATGTGAGTTGATGTCTATACCATCACCTATGTCTCTGATTTTTGGGAATAGAGACTTTGGCCCCGGTCTACTCATGAGGCCCTGGCGTGACCTATTGGACTCAGGTGTGTGCAAAATACATCACTTATATCATAAAGGAGCCTTAATCCCTCTTCAAGATATTTCGGGACTGTCTTTTTTGCACATTTTTCAATTAAAATCGTACGCCTCCCTGGCACACATTAAACAAGCTGCACTGGCGCCGCTGACTCGCTTTGAACGGCTATGTCTGGCCGGCACATATCCGAGAGGCCTCATATCTTCGTTATACTGGGATCTGACCTCACTGTTGGACTGGAAAGACCTGTCGTATATCCATGCTTGGGAAAGAGATATCGGGGAAACCTTGGACTCAGAGGATTGGCTGGACATATGGGAGATGTCTCGCTCAGTGTCAGTGTGTTCCTCATTGCAGGAACAGTCAATTAAAATGATTATGCAATGGTACATCACGCCATCTCAGTTGGCGCACATGAACAGAAATTTACCGGACGTATGCTGGAGACTATGCACTTCAAAGGGCTCTTTTTTCCACATGTGGTGGACCTACCCCCGCATTGTACCTTTATGGAAGGAAGTCCAAGACCTACTGATTCTAGTTCTATCTAAACATATCCCGTTGGATCCTTGGGCGTTTTTGCTTTCCAGACCGCTTCCTGAACTTACTTTCCATGAAAATAAATTATTGGCCAAAATTACCCTGGCCACGAGACGGGCTATGGCGGAAGTCTGGAGTCAACCTCTCCCGCCCTGTATGGCTAAAGTGTACGCCAAAATCAGAGACACTCAGGTTATGGACGAGCTGACCGCTATGGTACATTTTACTTTGCCATCATACAGTAAGACTTGGGGGCCCTGGCTGGATGCTGGTTTATAATCTACGTCGGGGGCTCGGGTTCTGGTTACTTGTATAGGGCTTCCTGGCCCCTTTACCTTTTCCTTCTATGGCACCCCTCCACCCGTCCTTCTACATTTTCCTCTATAGCTTTCTACAGGTTGGATTAGTATTTATGTATTTGTATTTTGGCCTGGACCGGGCCACTCACCCCCCCCCCTTTTCTTTTCTTTCCCTTTCCCAATTTTTCTCCCTTCTTTTTCATCCTACTTTAATGTCAAAATACGGACAGAATTAATGATTTATTGGCTGCATATATTTTGTGGATTGATACTGTTCTCTTGGCGCTGCGACGCCACTTTTGCACCCATGCTTTTGTTATCGTGCTAACGTCCAATAAAATATTGTTTAAAAAAAAAAATTAGAAATGGGAACCTGAAAAAAATGTTTTGGGCTGTACAGGAGTGATTGTTTCTGGTTGTATAACCTGGCCTTTGCTTAAAACCCCCCCCCCAAAAAAACATTTAACATATTATGGCATAGGACAAGGCGGATTCTGTGTTATTACAGAGCCTAGATGCAAAAAAGTGAAATGCTGTGTACTTCATTTGCATATCCTACCCAGAGTTCTTTGCTGCATATGGGGAATGTAGCATATGAGCTCTGTAAGCGGTTCTCTGAATTGCTGGGATGTGTAAATGTCCACTGCAACTATAAACTTTATTTTTTATACACATAAAATAAGAATTATAATAATATTTATTTTCATCTTATGAGCAATTGTCTTTGCATTACATAATATTTTCAAGAACACACATACTTTCGGAAAACAAGCGTGGTAGATTATCAGCATGCAGCTTATTTTATCCTCCTTGGATCTCGTCATTGTGATGCCAGATGCACCATGTGATGCCACTAAAAAGATTGATAGCTGACATACAAAGGAGATGGAGTGAGGTGAAAAGCAGTAAAACCTAATTTCCAAATGCGGCAAAGATAAAGCATCCTTTATACACAAAGCCCAGCTCTAACCAGTCAGACCTTTATTGCTGCCTATAACATGGAGACTTTTAGTGCTGTGCCCTCTTGAAGGTCATCAAGAAAATGAATATAAAGCCATTAAATTACTTTATCTTTAATCCCTTTATTATACTTCGCCTAGCCAGTAAAAGAAAGGCATAATGATACTGGAGCCTTCTATGATTATAGTGATAATATAATGAAGTAGCTTAAAATCGGTTACTATTTCCAATTTCTACGAAAAGATGAATGTGAATTTAGTATCTTGTCTCAAAAAGACCTGAAAAGGACCACTTGTGATTATTCCAGTAGTAGTGAAAATATGGCTCCAGCCTTGTATCCACTGTAATAACAAAAAAAGAGTTAAGCGTACCTTTACTGCAGGAGTGGCCAAGAAAAGGCCATTGGTTGTATATCCGCTATCATGTTTTTTGCCAAAATTAATAGGATATTTTTGGCAATACACACACTGGCCACTTTATTAGCACAAACTGTTAATCAGCCAATCACATGGCAGCAACTCGATGCATTTAGGCATCTAGACGTGGTGAAGACGACTTGCTGAAGTTCAAACCAAGCATCCAAATGGGGAAGAAAGCGGATTTAAGTGACTTTCAACGTGGCATGGTTGTTGGTGCCAGACAGGCTGGTCTGAGTATTTCAAAAACTGCTGATCTACTGGGATTTTCACGCACAACCTTCTCTAGGGGTTACAGAGAATGGTCCGAAAAAGAGAAAATATCTGTTGCTCGGGTCTCCTGCCAGCAACAGAGACTGAAGAGTCATTACAAGTACTTTCTCTTATGTACAGAGACATTCTTGTAATATTCAATTCTAACCTAAATATATACTATCATCAACAAATTTCATCAGGATTTTTCCAAGTAACGACAAGACTTGCCAAATAATGAAATAATGCACATATCCTGATTTGAGGTCCCGTTCACACTGTGCAACATGAAAATCGCACGTTTTTCCGCACAATTTTCATATTCGCGACGTCACGCAATAATGTCGCGCTAATGCGCGATTTTGCAAACACCGTAAATCGCAAAACTGCAAATCAAGGGTCATGTACCAGTGACATGCTACAGCGACGCGTTACATGCAACATCATGCGACATCACACGACGTCGCGCAGCAAGATGTAAACAGCTCCATTGAATTGCATTGCATTGGAGAAGCTACATTGCGCAGATTTTGTTGCAATATCGTGGCAAAATCCGCGCAATTAATCACACAGTATGAACGGGGCCTAAATCAGGACAAAAAGACACCCTGTACTTATCATGCCCATGAAGGTGTTAGAAGAAATAGGATTAATACTTTGTAGGCAGAAAATAGATAGTTTAATTTACTAAAATGCTGCTTTTACCAGGCTGGATTTAGTAAGACTTGCCTTAACCTCTCTGACGGTTTTCCCAAGTGTGTCTCGCGGTTAACTTTTTGTACCGAAAGTGGTATTCCCGAGCCACACTCGGGCTGGATACTTACATGTCCTGCACTCCCTCGCTGATCCCCGCAGTCTCCTCCAGCTGCTCCCAAAGTCACACTGCCTGGTTCTCTTCTCGCGAGGAGTCAAACCAGGAAGTGTGACATTGCAATCGGCTGCAGTGTGACTGCGGGGACAGCGAGGGAGCGCAGGACATGTAAGTATCGGCCCGAGTGTGGCTCGGGGATAACGATTTCAGTATTGAAAGTTAACCCCCGAGCCACACTTATACCGCTAGGGGGCCAAAATAAATGGGACCGATTCTGACATATAAAATGTCAGAATCTGACCGCCAGGGAGGTTAAAAGACATTACCACTGAAAAATAAAAAGTTCTTAATTTGTTTATTTTGATTTTAGTTTATGTACTTTGTTTTTTCTCTTGCATGTTACATATTAGTATGTTCTAGTTACAGTTTATGTAAGTGGTAGTGTTCCTTTAAACATTAAAGTGACTCTTTAGTTTACAAAACTTATGTTTCCCAAATAAATTCCTCTTTTAGAAACTCTGAGCATGAAATCACTTCATACTTTCTCTATCTGGACTTGTACTTCCTTTTCAAGACCGGTTGTGGAATAATTTTTGGTAAACACATTCCATGGAGGTTGCTCTTTCTTTTCCCGTAGACAGAATTCTTTAGCAGTTTCCTAATGTATGAAGACTAGAACTGCCTGCAGAAGGCATTAATTAGAATTTGAATTAATCCTATAATGCTCGATTACCTTATTATAGAGGTCTGTGGGCAAGACCAGTCTCACAAGGCCATCGGACTAGATTGTACATTATGCACGGAGCCAGGCACCCTGAGGCACTAATATTTACTTTTAGGTCTATTCAAGGAAAGGGGAACGCAGGAGAAGAGAACAATCTATACCAAATAGCAGATTTGGAAAGTGAGATAAATGGGAGAATTTTCTGGTTTGGCTATTTTGACCTAGAATTTTCACTTCTCCAGTTATTCTCCTGGTTTTCACCTTTATGGAATAACCTGTTATTGTAAGTCGATATGTGCTCCACAATTGTGCTTTGGCTTAAACTGACATTACATGATAATTTTATAATATGTTGTAATTATTCAATGTAAAATGAACCTCTAATAAGTCTTTTGTTAATAAAACAACCTCTAAAAATCATTCAATCTGTAGGATTTGCATCAAAAGCCTTTTTTCTACAATCAATTAGGATATTTTTGGGACAATAAACATTTGTGGATAAATTTATTTTATGTAATGATTGCTAATAGTATTTGTAAGTGCTTTAACAAATGTTAAAGGAAGCGAGTGGTAATGTGTGATCCTGCTTTATAGCTTTAAATAGAACTTGCCATTGAATATGATCTTGGAAATTGTCAGGTTAAAATCCACGATTTTAATTTACATTCAGCTCATTAAGGCTGTTGCCTAGGCCAGGTCACAGTAATGAGGAATAATAGAAGTGAAGTGAGGAGAAATATGAGCCTCACTTTAGTAATCTCCTCTAAAGGCAAAAAAAAGCTTTTTAATACTAACGTGTATTCTAATTGGTAGATAGTGATATGCTTCAAGTCATCAGATTGACAGTAGATTTATGCATGGCTAAAATATTTGGTTTATCCATATAATTCGATTTAGATGGACTGAATTGTGGAATGAACTGTATTTGCCTGTAGGCAACATTAGCCAGTAGAGGGCAAATCTGCAGCAGTTGCAGCTGTGTGTGGGTTAATCGAATAGGAACTAGTCATCACTTGCTAGCCAGCTATTACTGTATATTAAAATAGTTAAAGGGCCACTGCCACCAAAAATGAAATGTTTGTATTTTGTTTTTGTTGCTGATATATTACAGGTACTTTGTTCTTCTTTTGTATGTTTAGTTAAGAAAATAGTTTATTCTCTGTGTCACGGAGTGCATCCCTTTTGTGATCTTGTGTGTTGTAAACTGCCCACCCCAGTATCTTTCCATCATTTGCTCCTCACCGTATGGCTTTGGCCATAGAATGGAGTGACTAGGTTGATCACTGACTCAAATCATTGTATTGTGTGGAATTGTTAAAAAATAACTTTAAACAAACAAAATCAGTCTTCCTATTTTATAATTACCACAACAGGAATTACAAAAACATCTGCAGGTTCCATCTCAAATAAGAAGATGAAGAAAGACGCGCGCTTACGCTATACAATGTATAGTTTTTATTATGTCTGACTATTCTTGTTAGACAGACCAATTTATTCGATTTCAAACACCCAATGAGAGCGTTTGTCATTGACAGGGTTAATTTCTGCCCAAACAGGAATGTGATATAACAGTCAATCAGTATACAGATATATTACATCATCAAAGTTGACCAATCACACAAGCACTTATAACATAAAGACGTTTTTTCTGGCTTACAACTTTTCGTGCACTTTTTCTGTCCTTGTAACGATAACAAAGGATCCTCACTTTACCAGGATATGGTCTGGATTCAAATCAACATTCCTAACAGGATCACATGCCATAAAAGGGGGGGGGGTCGAAATACAGCCCATCTATATTAGAACACGCTACTCAAACTAATACATATTAACTTAAGGTACGCATTTGAATTACAGGATATTTATATTCATACAGGAAATTAAAAATATCTATCAATTCTTTCAGGGATGTATTCAAAGGACATCACCAGGTAGATTAGAAGACTTTTAAGCTCCCTGTCATATCTCATTCAGCTGCCATCTCTTATCTCAGGTAGCCTGTAGAACACAATAGACCTTATCTAAACATTCCCTCCTCCACCTTAACTTCTCTTAAATACTGTAGATAAACCACAGCCACAAAGTAAAACTTTTGCATAGATTTTTGTAAATGTTGCATCATGGGAAAAATTCACAAAATGGATACGGGAAATAAATATCTAGCTTTGTTTTTCCTTTTTACATGCAATTACTTTTTTATAAAGTGGTTTTACTTGTAATGCACAAGTAATCTAATTACAGCTTTTGTAAGTGGGAATGTCCCTTTAAATACATACATATTGGGGGTCAGAATGACCCTCCTGCATAACAGGGGGTGTAGGTAGATTTATGCGGTGAGTGAACTGTGCTCTCATAGATTACCTCAGGTTTCTCTTATGAATTTAAAAAGTGCCTGAAGGAATATAAAGTACATATCATTGTATATGGATAATGCATGTCTGGATAAACATTATAGCAGTAAATATATTAACACCAAGAACACCGGTTCTTTGTGGTGTGTTCTATATGCCAGTGCTGGACTCACACCAGTTAAAGCAGGGGAATTCTTCTGGCAAAGGTTGGCACCCTAATCTTCAAACAGGCTCTGAGCAAATTTGATGCATTATAGTGGTTATTTGCAAGCTGCTTTAGCAACATGAAAAAAACGCTGTATTCTAAAACGCTGCAGCGTTATAAGCACTTTATCCTTTAGCTGATGCCTTCCTAAAAGTGGACTCTGACTGAAACCTTACAAATATCCACACAAATTATAAAATTATACAGTATATATGATTATCTTTGGCAATGCTGCAAAATAATGGAATACATTATGTATAAGCTCAGTATAGTTTAATTCTCCTGATGCTTCTATAAAGAACAATCAGATAATTAAAAATGGCTGGTGTGTCAGTGTACATAATTCCATTTTTGTGTATATCTCTGAATTTTAATCTGTATGCGCAGTTGCTCGTTTATAATGCAATGATACCATGCAACATGACGTTGAAATAGCACATATGTCAGGTTGCCCTTCAGAAGATGTGAATAACTCTAGGGATGTCGTAGTAAGGCACGGAGAAAGAGGGGAACAGGCTGGGATTCGAGACTGTGGTCACTAATTTGGGTCAATACAGAACAAATACTGTGAGCTCAGAGCTAGGAGAGGGAGAACTATCTCAATACTGGAGCGAGGCTGTAATGACATTCTGGCCTTTTAAACCCTGTATCCTCCTTTGGCCCAATTGAGACTCTGTGATGTCATTAATGTGCGCCACGCCCCTGGCGCCATTTTGTTGGAGCCCGACCACGTGCGTGCACCCTGTCAGAGGCCTAGACAAGGCCTAAAGCCTTGCGCTGCTGCGGGGGCTGCTGCTTGGCAGCGGCAACGTCGCCCATGGATGAGCTAGCCCCTGATCCACCCGGGACCCCGGAGAACCACGAGGTAAGGCCCTGGTCCGCATGGTACTGCCAGACGCCGGCGCAGACTGCCTTACCGGGACCCGGGCGAAAACGCCGGGAACCCGGGGAGGCAGCTGCGCCAGGTGCCAATGGGCCACAGCGGCCCTGACAGAACCCCCGGAAAGCGGGACCTCCGGACACGCAAAGGACCGGGGCGCCCTGGATGAGCGAAGTGGTACTCGCGGACTCGAGCGGGGGCATGGATCCCATCAGCAGGTTCCCAGGAGCGGTCCTCAGGGCCGTAACCCCTCCACTCAACAAGATACTGAAGGACACCCCGATGCCAACGAGAGTCCAGAAGAACTCAGGGGACCCGGCAACCAACACCGGAGGAGGCGGCAATGAGTGACCCGGAAAGGGATTGGGGCAGACCGGTTTCAAAAAGGACAGATGCACCACAGGATGAAGTCGATAACGTCGAGGCAAAAGAAGACGTACAGCGACCAGACCAACCAGAGCAGTGACCAAAAAGGGACCATTGAAATGAGGGCCGAGCTTGCGAGTGGGACAGGAAAGATGTAAAAAGCGAGTCGAAAGCCATACCCTCTGCCCGACGTGATAGACAGGGGAGGCAGAGTGGTGACGGTCGGCATAGGCTTTGTACGTAGCCTGGGCCGCCAGGAGGCTGTCTCGCGCCACGAAGCGACAACGTTCTAACGACTGAAGCCAGTCGGTAACGCTAGGAACAGGTGTACCAGAGGGCAAATCGGGTAGAGGGGACGGATGATACCCATACAATAGAAAAAACAGTGAATAATGAGTGGAGTCGTGAAGGCGAGCGTTATATGAAAATTCTGCAGTACCCAACAGATCAGCCCAGTCATCCTGGAGAAAAGTCGTATAACAACAAAGATAGGTCTCTAGGGACTGGTTAACCCTCTCTGTCTGCCCATTAGTGTGTGGATGGTGTGCCGTGGAGAGATCAACCTGTATCCCTAATGCTTGGCAAAAGTGTTTCCAAAACCTAGAAGTGAATTGTACACCCCTATCGGACATGATCGCTTCAGGTATCATTTTCGTTAAACGATCTACCGTAACCATGATGGTAGAGAAACCCTGTGAAGGTGGTAGATCTACAATAAAATCTACTGTAACATGAGACCGGGGCCTCTCGGGGACCGGAAGAGGCTGTAAGAGACCTGTGGGCTTAGTGTGCGAAACTTTCATACGAGCACAAACTAAACAGGAAGCAACATATCGTTTTACATCACGAGAAAGATAAGGCCACTGGAAGTATCGGGTGATCAGTTCTTTGGTCTTTCGTTCTACAGGATTACCACTGCTGGGAAGATCATGGAAGGTCTGTAGAACGGTCAAACGATCCTTTTGAGGAACGAAAAGACACTGTTGATCTAAGGACGATGGTGACCCTTGGGTCTGAGGATGAGAGGCAGCATGTGCCCGTATCTGTTGCATTAATGTAGTGGTCACTCCTACGAACTATTGCGACTGCAGGATTGTTTCTTCTGACGTTTCTTGGTGATCTCTGGATGATAGACAAGACAGGGCATCCGCCTTGCCGTTCTGGGTTCCTGGTCTATACGTCACATGGAAATCAAATCGAGAGAAAAAAAAAAACAAGGACCATCGAGTTTCCCTGGAGTTCAAACGCTTCGCCGTGCGGAGATATTCCAAGTTCTTATGATCTGTTAGCACAGTGAAGGGATGTTGGGTACCCTCCAGAAGGTGACGCCATTCCTCCAGAGCATTTTTTATTGCCAGTAATTCTCTGTCGCCAATACCATAATTCACTTCTGCAGGTGTTCATTTTTTCGAATAATATGCTACTGGATGAAGGGTTGCAGCGAGAGGTTTTCTTTGGGATAGGACTGCTCCAAGCCCCGTCTCCGATGCATCCACCTCCAAGTCGTATGGCAATGAGGGATCAGGGATGGTTAGGATAAGTGCGGAGCAAAACCTCTGTTTTAGTAGCTCAAAAGCCTCTTGTGCTGCTGGTGTCCACTCGAATCTAGTGGCCTTTCTTGTTAAGGCGGTAAGAGGAGTAATAATCGTGGAAAAATTGCGGATGAACCGCCTGTAAAAGTTAGCAAACCCTATTAGTCGTTGTACCGCTCTTTTGTCAGTCGGTACCGGCCATGTCTGTATAGTCTCCACTTTCTTTTTATCCATTGCCACGCATCCTGGAGATAATTCAAATCCGAGGAAATCGATCCTGCTTGATTCAAAAACACACTTTTCGATCTTAGCAAACAGTTTATGGGTGCGGAGACGGTTTAACACCGTGGTCATGTGTTTTCTGTGTTCCTGTAAAGAAGGAGAAAAAAACAGGATGTCGTCGAGGTACACGACAATGTAGCTATCAAGAAGGTCCCGAAAAATATCATTTAAAAAATGCTGAAAAGTGGTGGGAGCATTGCAGAGCCCGAAAGGCATCACCATGTATTCATAATGGCCATAGCGTTATCTGAAAGCCGTCTTCCACTCGTCGCCCTGGCGAACCCGGATAAGATTGTAGGCGCTCTTTAGGTCGATTTTGGAGTAGATGTTGGCTCCTCGTAGATGTTCTATCAACTCGAGGATAAGTGGCAGAGGATACCTATTCTTGATTGTAATACGGTTCAGATCTCGATAGTCCACACATGGCCGAAGGCCTCCAGCTTTCTTTGCCACGAAGAAGATACCTGCTCCGGCTGGTGACGTGGAATGCCGAATAAAACCCTCAGTGGCAGGTGGGGAGTTTGACTTTGACACACATACACCTATCTCCTGGAGAGTGTTCTTGATCTGACCAACTGTTGTGAAGGGTGTTTTCTTCACCAGGGAAAGAATTCTTCGGTCATCCACCACAGTTGTTTTCCGTGGTCTCCCAGGTCTTTTGGTGTTGCTGAGCTCACCGGTGCGTTCCTTCTTTTTGAGAATGTTCCAAACAGTTGTTTTGGCCACGCCTAATGTTCTTGCTATCTCTCTGATGGGTTTGTTTTGTTTGTTCAGCCTAATGATGGCTTGCTTCACTGATAATGACAGCTCTTTGGATCTCCTCTTGAGAGTTGACAGCAACAGATTCCAAATGTAAATAGCACACTTGAAATGAACTCTGGGCCTTTTAGGCTGGGGTCAGACCAGCGCACTTTTAACGTGCGTTCTGGCGCACATAATCACGGCCGCACTAGCAGCAGATGACGGGCAATGACGGCCAATATACGATGTACGGCCGCACAAAAGTCCGGCCGTGCAACGCAAGTGGAATTTGAACGCATTTTTCTGAGAACGCTGAACCGCTAGTACTGACGTACTGAGTGCGCAGCTGCGGCATAGCGGCGTGTGTGCGTGATTAGGAGATGTCAGACGCTGCTAATATCCAGCCTACATAACGTCCAGACGCAAAAAGAGTTTTATTGACGATCCGTACAAAATCACGCCCGAAAATGCGCGTCGTCTGACCGTTTTTGCGCATTCCGTGAAAAAATACGTCAATGCGTTCGGACGCACTTTTTCACATTCGCAGGGAAAAATGCTTTCGTCTGACCCTAGCCTTATCTGCACATTGTAATTGGGGTAATGAGGGAATATCACACACCTGGCCATGGAACAGCTGAGAAGCCAATTGTCCCATTACCTTTGGTCCCTTAACAAGTGGGAGGCACATCTGCAAACTGCTGTAAGTCCTACACCGTTCACCTGAGTTGGATGTACATACCCTCAAATTAAAGCTGACAGTCTGCAGTTAAAGCACATTGTGTTTGTTTCATTCCAACTCCATTGTGGTGGTGTATAGAGCCAAAGATGTTAGAATTGTGTCAATGTCCCAATATTTCTGGACCTGACTGTAGTGAATGAAATCCTTCACAACAAAAAATCTTTAAGTTTAATTTTTACTGGAAATGTACCATAATGCATCTTGGCTATTAAATAGGATAACAATTATAATTTCAAGTTTGTCACAATGTGTTTTTTCAATAACGTGTTGGATAGCCTTTGGCCTTAACTACTGCCTGACACCTTCTAGGCATTGACTCTACAAGTCTTTTGACATCCTCATCTGTGATGAAATGATGCCAGCAATTGATTATAGCCTCAATGAGTCCTCGCCTACTGCTTGCATTTTTGCTCGAGCTCATGCGTTTCAATCTTGACCACAGATTTTCTATGGGATTCAAGTCAGGGCTATTTCTAGGCCAGGGAAGCAGAGGAATTTTCTTGTCAACCAAAACTGACAAAATCAGAAGCTGTATCCACAAGTTTAGCCACTAGTGTAGGAGTGTATGCATTATATAACATAAAGCACTTGTAAAGTAGAATAGACAATCTTTTCTTTTGGTATGTTTGCATAGAATATTGCTTCAGATGTTGCTTTATTTAAATAAGAATATTTAAAAATTTTGTACAGGTCAATAAAAATATGGCGCTAATGCTATATGTGGCATTTTTCCGTTTTATATGCATTATCAAATATTTTAGAACTTTCTGAACGTAGTATGAATTGGTATAAATTTTTTAATTTTTCCAAGTGACTTTCTTGGAACCAGTTATCCATTCCTTAACTACATCACATTTGTAGCAAAGTAGGCCACTCTGTTTCTGAAATTACACATTTAGTAAAAAAAAAGATTTTTAAAAAGGAATAAACACCCCATACATCATGTAATTCATTGCGGCTAATTATGTGTTTCAAGAGGGAAACACGTGAACTCACTCGCTAGTTAATTATGGGAATTAGGCATAGATCAGTATTTAAATCGTAGATAGTACTTTACACAGTGTGTCTAGTATATATTCTAGTACAATATGCAGGAAAATTATCCTTTTTTACTATGAAAATAATAGCTTTACTGTGTAACTTGTAGCCTTCTTACTGTATGAACTGTAGATACTGGTGTGATTTTTAGTTTACGATTATCCAGTAATGATATATGTGTAGAGATCAGTGGTGCTGCTGGCTGGTCCAGTTACTTTTGGAAGTTTACATCATACCCTGAGGATATTCCGATACACCTTTTGTAAAAATTATTTTATGGTACACTGGGATACGAAGTGGGTAGGTTTATCCAGGTACCAAGAGGGATGCTGCCATGTTCTACCTCTGTATTGGACTGTCAAGGTTTGAAAGACCCGTATGATTGGCCGGTTACTGGTCTCCCATAGTGAGACTAATTGAAGGGACCAACTCCATAATACTCTTTTGTGAGTTGTATAGATCAATGTTTCCTAAACCTATCTTGAGGACCCACTAACCTGCCAGGTTTTAAGGATTACATTGGGGAAATGCAGACTGAATCCTGCAATCGCTGAGCAGCAAATCATATCACCTGTGCTGTGCTTCAGAGATCTGGCAAACCTGGCCTGTTAGGATTACTTGAGGACTAGCGTTGGGAACCTCTGGTGTAGATTCATCCTATAGGAGTTTGAACAGTTATCTCTTCCATATATAGATATCAAGTGGGACTGGTTTATATGAATATTTCTGGGGGGTGACCTACAGGATATCTCTGTTTAGTAACTATTTGGGACTACATATGTCTCTGGGAAAATCCTTTACAGTAATAGGGAGCACTAAACCTGATAAAGGATTTTAGATTGTGTACATTTAAATTGCATGGGACAGTACATACCCTTTGTATGAAGACTCATAGATAAGGGCTCTATTACCAGGAATCCTCCATGCAATTTAACATGTAGCATTAAAAAAAATCTGTCTGTACTAGACATGGACAGATTCAAGAGCAAAGTAGTCAGTGGCTCATATGAGTTTACCTCCTTACTTCTACATTTCTGGAGTATTGTAAATAAACCTATATACAAAACTTTTCCTGTTTGCTTTCCTATAGGATGATTAAGTAGACAGGCAAAATTTTGTATATATTAACCTTAGTAGTTTTCCACAAAACCAATGTCAGAAACCAGTAGGTTTATGGAAAACTACTTTCCATTACCCAACTGTAACAATGTACCAAATGTCTATACAAACTGTCTTAAAATTCAATGTAATATAGTAAACTCATTTGACACACCGAAGGCTCCCCTTCCTAGTCAAATGTCACTACTGCATCATGTGCTTGTGATACATGAGCAGACAGGAATTGGCATCTGTTAAGGACATGGCAAGCAGTTCCATGAGTTGCAGCACATCTGCTCTAATCCACTGTATACTGCAACCTTAGGAGCATGGTCCAAATACCATAGGCAAATGATATTAATTTCCAATAAATGAAATTTCCGTTGCTCCAGAATCAGCCCAGATTGAGTATACACAATCTTGAGGAACCTGCAGATGCTTGTGATGATAAAAGTATACTCCTACTAACGGAAGGCGAGCATTATAGATTTCTTTACACTAGTCGAGAAATGTAGTAGCCAGACGATTAATACAGTTTTTATGTAATAATTAATAAATTATCCTTGAGTACTGAAAACTATTGGGAGTCCTTTAAAAATCACATTTGCTGGGCTATTGCCATCTGATGCTCTCTCTGGATCACTTATTCTATATTTCAGGCTTGGAAATTTATATCATTTCAAGATGGGCCACCTTGACACTTACACATCTGAAGATTGCAATTACTAGTACAATTTACTATAGATTTGTTGAACAAAAAATAACTTCAATCGGTTTTCTCTATTTTCTGAGCTTCTGCAAAATTAACAAAATGAAAATTCTGCTAGTAAATAATGTTTAGTAACGTTGGAAAGTCAGATAACCTGACTACTACACACAGGTTATTACTGAATTAAGATTAAATATTTTTTTCTTTGGGGGGGGGGGGGGTCCTCACTTCTAACATGGCCGTTTTTGTCTTAAATCTTTCACAACATTCAGGGCTATTCAAAGAGCTCCGAATTGCTGGCGAAAGGTAACCAGCAATTCGGAGCTCTTTGAGCTCTTTCCAGGCCATTCGGCTATTCAGAGAGCAGGCAGTTCACCAAATGTTGGCGAATTGCCTGCACATATGGTGCCTGTTCGTTACCTGTTCGAGGGCAGTGAATCCCCATAGAGAAGCAATGCTTCGGCTATTCAGAGAACAAAAACCAGCAGTGAAAAGTTGCCGAAATGCCCTGCCATTCGGTGGTTTCATTCGACAGGTTTATTCAGGTGAATTCCATAGGCTTCAATGTTAAAAATATTCCCCTTTTAATTCAATATCTAATAAACCGTTGATTATAATATTCTGCAGGAAAAAGTCTTATTTTTAGATTTTTTTTGAGGATCTTTTAGGCAGTTTTCGGTATTTTTTTGCAAATAATTTTTTTTTTTTTTTTTTTTACAATTTACAATTTTTTTTATTAATTAGAATTTTTTGACATCTAATAATGTCAAAAGTGCTGTAATACTATAACTACAGTTATTATTGTTAATAATAATACTAATAATAATAATCATAATAATCAAAACAATAATAACGACTTTCTTGAAAACAACAATAATAATCAACATAATCATCACAATGTAATAATAACTTTAATAAAGTTCTAATGTTTTTTAAACAAAAATACAAAAATTACTTACAAAAAGAATTAATACATTTCTTAAAATAGAGAAATAATAAGTGGTTTTGGTTGATCTTTCTTTTTTTTTTTTTTTTTTTTTAATTTTCAGATTTTTTTATTTTGCAATATGGTCATCAAGTAATCAAGCATGTGAGAAGGGCCTCGCAGGGCCATGCAATAACATTGTGTAAAACACAGTGTAATAAGACTGTCAAACATAAAAAATAAAAATAAAGAAAAAAGTAAGGGGGTGGTGCTATATGCAACTCAAAAGAGAAGATGGTGGGGGAAGAGAAGGGGGGGTGACAGCTACCATCGCTGTGACAGTCCTGGCACACTCCCAAAGGAGGCCATGGAGGGACAGAGCCACAAAGTTCGGGAGCCCGAGGGCCAAACACGACAGGAAAAGCCGCGGTGGCACACCTCTTGGCAACCGAGAGATTGCCAAAAAAAAAAAAAACACGAGAGGGGTGGGAAGATGAGAGAAAGGGAGGGAGAGGGGAATGGCAAAGACCATCTCCGTGACTCTCCTGGCACGCTCCCGAGGGTGGCCATGGAGGGGTAGTGTCATGAGGCCCGGGAGACTGAGGGCCAATCACGACAAATAAAGCCGTGGTGGCGCGCCCCATGGCAACCCAGAAATTGCCAAAAAAAGAAAAAAAAAGGGGGGAGAGAGAGGGGAGGTAAGGGAGGGACACCATCACAGCAGGTAGAGCACCGATAATAATTAACATGGCGGAGTAAATAAAAAAAAAAAAAAAAAGGGGGTAGGGGAAAAAATAAAAAGACAAAGCATGAATCTAAGTCCGCAGTATACATCGCAAAATAAGAGTCTCTGGAGAAAAAGTTAAGTCCCCAGCCGGGTGACTGTCGCAAAGGGGCCTCAAACAAGGGGGAACACACTAACGAGGGGGCTATCCGTAAAGGTGGGGTGTCTCAGAAAAAGAAAACTTTGGCTCTTGCTAGGGGAGCACCAATGATGTCCTGTGGGAAAGTCTATCGCTCAGTCCGGCTCTCTCGAAGAAGATGGGGAAGCTGCTGTGCGCTCCAGTGTCCCCACCCAACGTAGGAGCAACCAGGCCCAGCTCCCGGAGATAGGTGTCTGCTTCCTCCACCGTGGACGCCGATAGCGTGCGTCCATCACCACAGCTGATCAGCAAGGAACCCTGCTCTCCCCATCTATAACGTACATCGTGAGCGCGAAGCGTGGCAGTGACAGGTTTGAAGAGCCTCCGAGCCGCCAAAAGAGAAAAGGGGAGATCCCTATAAATCGCAATGGAGGCAGCTTCAAAAATGATCAAGGGAATATTCCTCACCGTGGTCAAAATTTTAGCGTGTAGAAACACATCGCAAAGCACCACTATAACGTCTCGGGGGGCTCTCGCAGGTGCCAGAGCTGCCTTTCGAATTCTGATGGAAGACCGCACAGAGCCCACAGGGACCGACAGGGTGGGGAGGACAGCCGAGACAAAATGATGAGTGTAGGCAAGCAAGTCAGCTTCACGGGCAGACTCCGGTATACCTCTGAGCTTGAGGTTCCTCCGCCGGTGTCTTGTTTCTAGGGCCATCACTGTTGACTGCAAGCCGCTAACCTGCTTCTGAAGCGCAAGCAGGAGGGAAGAGGTCGCGGCCTGCACTCCCTCCATCTCCTGAGTACGTGCCTGAATCTCTCCCACCTGAGCCAGGGTATCCGCAAGGCTGACATCAAGGGACTGCAGCTCTGACTGCCAAGCAGACCTGGCATCCGCCAGTAAGGTGCGGATGTCCCTCCGTGTGGCTGGGAGATCTTCTTCCGACATCACAGGTGTCAATGCTTGTGGGCCAGGCGACAGGCCCTCGGCGTCCTCCCCCGCAGGATTCTCGTCCACAGGGCCGGGCAGGTCTATCGTCGGCAGTCGCCGGCCTCGTCCCCCACTCAGCGAGATCCGGATGTCTAGGGTACCGGGGTCTGCCGCAACTCTGCCACTCTTGCCCCTCTTACCCATCCGGGAGCCGTGAAGCAAGGGGCACAAGAGGTAATCCACAGCAGGCTTCGATGTCCGCTCCAGGCCGCAATCGGCGCCTGTAGTAAAACCGGCCCGAACGTCTCTTGGGTCCGGAGGAGGGGGAAATCGGGCTCCGGAACGCTTCCTCCCGATGACCAGCAAAGTATATGCAGGGCAGAGGGTTAAGGATTGGAAAAGAAATCGCTAAAAACCCCAAATTTAGGGATATATTTGCAGAGCTCTGTCTGAACACGTCTGGTCGCTGCTGCTGTCGGCCACGCCCCCCTTTATTTATTTTTTTATTATTTTTTTAATCTTTTTTTATTTTTTTTTGTACCCGCCCTTTTTATTATCATTCATTGGATCTTATATGTAAATTTCAGATATTTTCGTTCAGTAGTTTCTTTGCAAACAGCGTTTCACTTTTCAAACATTCAAGAGGACTGTTTTTTTCTTTTTTCACTCCATTCGTCTGCGGTGTCGAGTCTTTCCGGCAGCTGCTCTGTGCTGTGATCGGCTCCTGCTCAGGTTTTTCTGGCATGTTCGACGGGGTTAATCCAGATGTTTTTGCCGGTTTCGGTGTGCATTCGCCTGTGTTTTGCGGTGAATGTTCGTCGGGTTTGCAGCGGCTTTTCCCCGCACTACGACGGCCCTGTGGTGCTTGCTGAATACACCGCAGGGTCGCCGAAATGGGATCGCCAAATCGCACTGAATTGAAGAGAACGAAAAGTCACCGAACGTGCGTTGGCTTTTCGATTATCTTTGAATAACCCTGTATAACTTTTAGAAAAGAACTTCTAAAAATATTTTTTAGAATCTGTAAATAAAATAAGAGACCAGTTGAAAATATTTAATTTCAGTAACACTTATACGGTTTGCCAGAAACATCAATTCACATATTACCTTTATTTTGTTATGCATGACTGCCTAGTGTAGAAAAAGGTGAGATGCCTTTGCATTATTTTTATAGCAAATGTCGAGACTGGTGTAAGTGTTTGCCAATTACCTTTTCTGACATTAGTGTGAGATTATCTTTTTTCTTTTAATTAATTTTAATTAAACGCATTGATGCCTGATTTAATTTAAAGATTCAGTGAGACTTGAAGGAGTAGGATGGCAGAGTAAATCAGATGAGATGCTCAACTTTTGGCAATTCCATGGGGAATTGTAATTTCAGAAATGAGTAACCCATCTAGACGTTAATTTGAAGATTCACAGGAGGATCCTGTGTTTTCTGGCCAAGGACTCAAGTTCAGTCAAAAAAGACAGTCATATGGTGACAAGAGCCGACAGATGGACGCTAGCGCTTGCGTGTGTTCGTGTCCTTTGGCCAAGAGCTAAAGAAGCAGGTCAAGAAGAATTGTCATTGAAGGAGAGATGACGGAAAGCCTCCTACAGAATGAGTCCTGGAGTGAGGAAATCAAGGAGAGGTGTTTAGCTGATCGGTTGGTGTTTATTAGAGAAAGAAAAGAAAAAACGCATTTCTTGATGAATTATTGATTGCAACCAGTCTTCCTGGATCTTTACTGGATCAGAGTTCACCGCACATGCACATTCCAAGAATTCAATCCCCTTACACAGTGGTTTGTGAAGTTGCTTTGCAAACTGTATTTCTACCCAGTTTTACAGTAGCGGTGTTAAACAGAAGGGCAGCCGTTTATATACACACACAGCTCAAAGGTCAAACTTTACATCTTTGTTTCAATTCCCTCAAAGAGCTTTTTTAGTCATTGGGTGGCTAATGATTGCTGGCTGCACTCCTTCATACTATTCCCATGAGTATACCATTACACCAGCTAAATCACACCCCTAATCGAATCACAGAGGCACCAAACAAATAAAAAGGTTTAATTTTACCTAAGAAACCGGGGAAAAGAACAAGTTTCAAAGTCACTGTGTCCACAAAACCCTAAGGCTCTTCGTTACCTCTGCTTCGTAAAAGAAGCTCACATCAAGGACCATGTTGTTAAACATCATGATTTGTATAAATGTTTTAACAGCTCTGCCACAAAGTTCAAACAAAATGCAAGATTTTTAGGATTATTCTAAAAATAAATATGGATTCCATTCCAGCTGAGCCAGTAATAGGGAGACACTAATGGAAAAATGAGGTACGAGTCATTAACTGCTCTGTTACAAGTGAGCTGCTATATTGGTGGCTCAACTTGTAATACTTGAGCTACTAACACCACCAGTATTGTCACTGATGGTAGCATCTCGTGGAGACCATGTGCATGATTGCAAGTACGTAATCTCTTAGTGCAACTGAAAGGACATTGGGAAATATTTTCCCCGGTTTCCTCCTGCTTCCAGTGAAGGAAGGCTGTGGATTGCCCCATCCACTGCACCGTGGGACCAGAGGAGCGTATACAGTCAGGTCCAGAAATATTGGGTCATCGACACAATTGTAACATCTCTGGCTCTATACACCACCACAATGGAGTTGGAATGAAACAAACACAATGTGCTTTAACTGCAGACTGACAGCTTTAATTTGAGGGTATGTACATCCAACTCAGGTGAACGGTGTAGGACTTACAGCAGTTTGCAGATGTGCCTCCCACTTGTTACGGGACCAAAAGTAATGGGACAGAATAATAATCATAAATCAAACTTTCCCTTCTTAACCCCTTAAGGACCCAGGACGTACCATGTACGTCATTGCAGCGGGTCTCTTTTAGACCCGCTGACGTACATGGTACGTCCTGCGGTTTTTTGAGCGCTGGAAGCGATCGGATCGCTTCCAGCAGCTCAAACGCCATTGCAGGATGCCTGGGAGTCCAGGCATCCGTGCAATGGCGGTGAGAAGTGCCGGGGCACCTTGTGATCGCTCTCCGGGAGCGATCAACATCCGGTTTTACCGGAGAGGTGCCCGGCACTTCTAGAGAGCGCTGGAAGCGATCGGATCGCTTCCAGCTGCTCTGTGTATATTGCAGGGATGCCTCGACATCGAGGCATCCTTGCAATATGCTTACCTGCCGCCGGTCCGCTAAGTGATCGCTCCCCCCGAGCGATCACTTCCGGTAGCGGCAGGAAGTACTGAGTTCCACGAGGTATCGTGGCACTCAGTACAAAAACGATCACATGAGTGATCAGGTGCTCTGCTGGGTGCCTCGAGGGATCAAGGCACCCAGCAGAGTAAAAAAAAGTGTAAAAAAAGTAAAAAAGTAAAATAAAAATCAATAAAAATGAATAAAATAAAATAAACTGACAGCCAAGATGGCGCTGCCCTTCTAAGGGCAGGGTCATCTTGGGGCTGAGTGGGATGTTCCTAGCCTGCCTCATCAGAGAGGCAGGCTAGCAACATCCAATCAGAAGTAAAAAAAAATCAAAATAAAATTTCTAATTTGTCAGGTCAGGTCAATATTTTGTAAATATTGGCTCTGACCTCTGTGATTCTCCCTCCCTCTCCTCACTTGTGTTTTGGTGAGCGAGAGAGAGAGATCAGATTTGACAGGTTAGAGATTTTAGTGAGATTAGAAAAATTGAGGCAGATTTAGGCTAGGGTCAGACTAGCGCAGTTTTAACGTGCGTTTAGCCGCACGAAATCACGGCCGTACTAGCAGCAAATGACGTCCAATGCCGGGGAACATACGACGAACGGCCGCACGAAAGTTCGTCCGCGCAACGCAAGTGGCCAACGAACGCATTTTTTTGAGAACGTCAAACCGCTACTACTGACGTACAGAGTGCGCTGCGTCCGCATAGCGGCGTGTGTGTGTGATTAGGAGACGCCAGACGCTGCTAATGTCCGGCTAACATAACGTCCAGACTCAAAAAGTGTTTTATTGAGGATCCGTACAAAATCACGGACGAAAAAGCGCATCGTATGACCGCTATCGCGTATTCCGTGAAAAAATACGTACGTTCGTTCGACCGTACTTTTTCACGGGCAACGTGAAAAATGCGTTCGTCTGACCCTAGCCTAAGAGAGATTTTAGTGAGATTAGAAAAATTGAGGCAGATTTAGAGAGATTTTAGGGAGATTTAGAAGAATTGAGGCAGGTTTAGAGTGATTTAGAGAGATTTAGGTGTTTATTTGTATTTTCTTGTGAAACCCAACGGTTCTTCGAAGAACCAACAATCCGCTTATTATATATAATAATTATAAAATTTTATAATCTATTATATATAATGTCTGAGAGGGTGTACAGCGCCGAGGAGGCATATGCCATCCTGGCGTCAGAATCTGAGGCATCTGCGTCAGACTCAGACCCCGATTTCGACCCCGCTAACTGCTCAGAGACGTCGCTAGATACATTATCTACGCTGGCTGATGTATCTAGTGATGTTTCTGATGCAGATCCTGGGTCACCACCTGCCAGCAGGAGACGCACAGCTCCAGCTGAGGAGTGGGTAGTGCCTCATCGCCAGAGGCCAGATATCCCTCCTTTCACGGCAAATCCTGGCATCAATATTGATGTTGCAGGATTTACCGCCACACAGTTTTTGCAGGTGTTTATGGGGGATGATTTGTTGGGCCACATCGTGGCCCAATCAAATCTGTATGCCCATCAGCATTGTGCTGCGAAGCCAGACTCCTACTTGGCAAGGCAGCAATGGACCCCGCTAGATGTGCCAGAATTTCAGAAATTCTGGGCACTTACTATGCTGATGGGCATCATAAAGAAGCCCTCAATTCGCTCCTACTGGAGCAGTAGCCCCATCTGCTCTACCCCCATTTACCCCCAATCAATGTCACGTAGAAGGTATGAAAACATTTAGCGTTTCATGCACTTCAGTGACAACAGCCTGTGCCCTCCTAGAGAGCATCCCCAGTTTGACAGGCTGTATAAAATCCGCCCCCTGATTACCCACTTCGCCGCCAGGTTTGCAGAGGCTTATACACCTGGAAGGAATATCTGCGTGGATGAATCCCTAATGAAATACAAGGGAAGGCTGGGATTCAAGCAGTATATTCCTTCCAAACGCTCCAGGTATGGAGTGAAGGTGTATAAGCTCTGTGACAGCGAGAGTGGGTATACTCAGGCCTTCCGGGTGTACGAGGGAAAGGATAGTAGCCTTGACCCTCCAGGTTGCCCAGAACACATGGGAACCAGTGGCAAGATTGTGTGGGACCTACTTTTTCCCCTGATGAACAAAGGGTACCACTTGTATGTTGATAATTTTTATACGAGTGTCCCTTTGTTCAAGCTGCTGTATTGTTTTGATACAGCAGCATGCGGTACTGTTCGCAAGAACCGCGTAGGTTTCCCAGCACAGCTTGTCCGCACCCGGTTAAAAAGGGGGGAGACCTCAGCTCTGCGCCAAGAGGAGCTGTTGGCGGTCAAGTACAGAGACAAGAAGGATGTATACCTTCTATCCACCATCCACACTGAGTGGTCTGTGGAGGTCTCTGTACGTGGCAGAGCTGAGCGCATCAGGAAGCCAGTGTGCATCAAAGCCTATAACCGGCATATGGGTGGGGTTGATCTGGCAGATCAGCTGCTCCAGCCCTACCAGATTATGCGGAAGTCAAGGGCCTGGTACAAAAAGGTTGCAATTTACCTGATGCAAATTGCAACCCACAATGCCTTTTTGCTCTGCAAAAAGGCAAACCCCGGAGTGACGCTGTCCTTTTTACAGTTTCAGCTCCAGGTCATTTCGGGGCTTTTGTACCAGGATGCACCTGCTCCCTGGGCGGTGATGGGGGACAGAGTTGGGGCTACGCATTTTATTTATAAAATCCCCCCTACTGAGGGCAAACAGAAACCCCAAAAAAGGTGCAGGGTGTGTTTCAAGAGGGGGCAGAGGAGAGACACAATCTTTTACTGCCCAGAATGCCCTGGACAACCCGGTCTGTGTCTTGGGGACTGTTTCAAGATATATCACACTGTGCGTGATCTGTGATTTTTTTTTTCCTTTCTATTTTTTCTCACACTCCAGTTAGTTAGTTCAGTTTAGTTTTTTTTTTCTTTTACTGCACCAGACTTTTACATTTTATTCGTACATTTTTATGTTCTACAATTGGTGCTGTATTTTGCCAAAATCTTTGCACACCTATGCATGGGGGGCATGGGTGTACTCAAGAGACCTTGCAGAAAACAACCTGGAGAGTTTTCATGCAGTAACAAACAACAGTGTCTCCTAAATCACAGTCCAAATCTAATGTGGGCGTAAAAATAAAAAATTGAAAAATTACCGCCACACACCTTCTCAAATGTTTTGGGCTAAAACCGTTGCATCCATGGCATCAAAGCACTCCATATGCAATACCTTGGGGTGTCAACATAACAAATATAAACAATTTTCTGGCAATAATTCAAACTGGGGTATGCGGTAGACCCAAAACCAAAGCTAGGCCTAGCTGAAGAAATAATCTCAATTTCAACTCCAATGACAAAGTCATAAAAATTGTATTTGAACCTTCCCAAAATCCTGGCAAACCTATGCATGGGGGGCATGGGTGTACTCAGGAGACCTTGCAGAAAACAACCTGGAGAGTTTTCATGCAGTAACAAACAACCGTGTCTCCTAAATCACAGTCCGAAACTGATGTGGGTGTGAAAATGAAAAATGACCACCAAACAGTATCCAATTTGTTTGGAGCAAACGGTTGCATCCATAGCATAAAAACACTCCATTTACAATACTTTGGGGTGTTAGCTTACCAAATATATGCACGTTCATAAAACTGGGGTATGTAAAAAGGCCCCTAAAAAGAAGATGAGCAAAGAAGATACTGTATGTCAAATTAGAAAATTGACAAGCACATGTCAAAGATTGGCGTAGCACCCCAAAAACAACAGAACAAATCTATATATGGGTGGTATCAATTTACTCAGAAGATGTTGCTGAACATATTTTGGGGTGGTTTTTGGCAGTAACCCATAACTGGATTTGACAATTCATGCCTAAAGTACAATGTGTGTGAAAAAATAACACAAAAAGTGACTACCTGAAAGTTTGACATAGAGCTAGTGCATGGAAAGTGTTAAAATACAACTCTTTGAAGCACCCTAGGGTGTGCCCTTTCTAAAAATATATGGTTTGATGGGGGTAAATTACTTTGGCCGGCTTCAAAAATGTCCCAAATAGGACATGGGTGCATGATGACGAAATGTGAAAATTCCAAGTTGGAAAACTGAAATGCGCACCCCCCAAATAAGGCCTATTAGCCCCCAAATGACCCGACATACCTATACATGGGTGGTATCAATTTACTCAGAAGATGTTGCTGAACATATTTTGGGGTGCTCTTTGGCAGTAAACCTTAAAGTTCACAGTACATGTATTCTTAAATTGCGTTAAAAAAAAAAAATCACCAAAAAAAATTTGTTTCTCAAACTTTGGCATAGATTTGTGGTAAAATGGTTTGCATGGAAAGAGTCAAAATACCCCAAGTTTAATACCTTGATTTGTGTACTTTAAAAAAATATGTATATGTGGAGGGTTATTCAGGAATTAGTGACAGATATCAGTGTTACAATGTCACTATCACTAGTTTTGAAAATAAACTCTTTGGAAATGGCAAAGTGCTACTTGCACTTATTGTTGCATAAAATAAGGAAAACAGCGAGGAATATGTAAACATTGGGTATTGCTAAACTCAGAACTAAATTTAGAAACTACTAAGGAATTAATTTTTTTTGACGGTTGTTGATACATAAGAAATTTTGGGGGTCAAAGTTCGAAAAAGTGGTGTTTTTTCAATTTTTTTTGTCATATTTCACAATATTTTTTATAGTAAATTATATGAAATGATGAAAAAAATGGTATCTTTATAAAGTCCATTTAATGACGAGAAAAACAGTGTAAAATATGTGTGGGTTACATAAACGAGTAAGAGGAAAATTTGACGTAAACACTAACAGCGCAGAAACGTAAAAACAGCAGCGGTCACTAAAGGACGGATTTGTGTAAAACCGCCCGGTCACTAAGGGGTTAATACTTGGTTGCAAATCCTTTGCAGTCAATCACAGCCTGAAGTCTGGAACGCATAGACATCACCAGACGCTGGGTTTCATCCCTGGTGATGCTCTGCCAGGCCTCTACTGCAACTGTCTTCAGTTCCTGCTGGTTCTTGGGGCATTTTCCCTTCAGTTTTGTCTTCAGCAAGTGAAATGCATGCTCAATGGGATTCAGGTCAGGTGATCGACTTGGCCATTGCATAACATTTCACTTCTGTCCCTTCAAAAACTCTTTGGTTGCTTTTGCAGTATGCTTTGGGTCATTGTCCATCTGCACTGTGAAGCGACGTCCAATGAGTTCTGCAGCATTTGGCTGAATGTGAGCAGATAATATTGCCCGAAACACTTCAGAATTCATCCTGCTGCTTTTGTCAGCAGTCACATCATCAATAAATACAAGAGAACCAGTTCCATTGGCAACCATACATGCCCACGCCATGACACTACCACCACCATGCTTCACCGATGAGATGGTATGCTTAGGATCATGAGCAGTTCCTTTCTTTCTCCATACTCTTCTCTTCCCATCACTCTGGTACAAGTTGATCTTGGTCTCATCTGTCCATAGGATCTTGTTCCAGAACTGTGAAGGCTTTGTTAGGTGTTGTTTGGCAAACTCTAATCTGGCTTTCCTGTTTTTGAGGCTCACCAATGGTTTACATCTTGTGGTGAATCCTCTGTATTCACTCTGGTGAAGTATTCTCCTGATTGTTGACTTTGACACACATACACCTACCTCTTGGAGAGTGTTCTTGATCTGGCCAACTGTTGTGAAGGGTGTTTTCTTCACCAGGGTAAGAATTCTTCGGTCATCCACCACAGTTGTTTTCCGTGGTCTTTCGGTGTTGCTGAGCTCACCGGTGCGTTCCTTCTTTTTGAGAATGTTCCAAACAGTTGTTTTGGCCACGCCTAATGTTCTTGATATCTCTCTGATGGGTTTGTTTTGTTTCTTCAGCCTAATGATGGCTTGCATCACTGATAGTGACAGCTCTTTGGATCTCATCTTGAGAGTTGACAGCAACAGATTCCAAATGCAAATAGCACACTTGAAATGAACTCTGGGCCTTTTATCTGCACATTGTAATTGGGGTAATGAGGGAATATCACACACCTGGCCATGGAACAGCTGAGAAGCCAATTGTCCCATTACCTTCGGTCCCTTAACAAGTGGGAGGCACATTTGCAAACTGCTGTAAGTCCTACACCGTTCACCGGTGTTGGATGTACATACCCTCAAATTAAAGCGGACAGTCTGCAGTTAAAGCACATTGTGTTTGTTTCATTCCAACACCATTGTGGTGGTGTATAGAGCCAAAGATGTTACAATTGTGTCGATGTCCCAATATTTCTGGACCTGACTGTATATTGTTTTGATCCTTCTTTTTTTTTTTTGTGGTTAGTGCCTTTGCAAACACCTGCAGGGTTATTCAGAGACATCCGAAAAGTCACCGCACATTTGGTGATCTTTCGTTCCCCGCACTTCGGGGCGATTCGGGGATTCCTAGTTCGCTGGTGTATTCAGCAAGCCGCGCAGGGGCCATCCCGTAGTACAGGGAATACTCGCCACAAACTGCCGAACACTCACCGAACACTCTCCAAAACAACCGCAAAAACCCGACTAGACCAACTGGAAAAACCCGACTAGCCGCCGATTACAGTGCAGAGCAGATGCCGGAAAAACCAGACAAGCAGATAAACATGTTTAAAAAAAACAGTACGCTTGAAAGTTTCAAAATTGAAATGCTGTTTGCAAAAAATTACTGCATGAAAATGTCTGGAATTTACATATAAGATCCAATGAATGATAATAAAAAGGTCTGTTACAGAAAAAAGAAAAAACGCTTTAAAAAAAAAAAAGTTTTTTTGCCGAAAAATGCCTAAAAGATTCTAAAAAAAAAAATCTATAGACTCTTTAAAGCAGAATAAAATAAAAAAACTGTTTATTAGATATTGTATTAAACAGGAATATTTTTAACATTGAAGCCTATGGGATTCGCCAGAATTAAACCGGTCGAATGAAACCCCCGAACTGCAGGGCATTTCGGCAACTTTTCCCTGCTGTTTGGAGTCTCTGAATAGACGAACCATTGCTTCTCTATGGGAGATTTCACTGCCCTCAAACAGGCACCGTACAAGCAGACAATTCGCCGGAATTTGGCGAATTGCCTGCTCTCTGAATGGCCCCGATATGTCCCCGTTCGCTGAATTTCAATGTCCGGTTACATTTTGGCAACATTTCGGATCTCTGAATAACCCCCCTGGTTTTGAGAGAATATGAATATATATATATTATACACACTAGCTGTCAGCGGGAATAATGAGCAGCATGGAAATCCCCTTATTCTCTTGCTGCCCACACATCAGTGTCTCCTATACAAAGTATAGGAAACGCTCATTTACAGTAACCTACCTCAACAGGCAAGCCACAAGAGAACTTTGAGCCTCAGTTCACATAGAATGGATGGACATTTTTAGTAAAGCTATTTTTCACACACTTTACACCTCTAAAATCAATATATTTTATGAACTATAACAGGGGTGCTCAACCTCAGCCCCCCAGGTGTTTGGAACTACATCTCCCACAAGGTCCTGTCAGCCTAATGAGTGGCTGAATATTGTGGGAGATGTAGTTCTAAGACTTCTGGAGGGCCAAAGTTGAGCATCTCGAACTATACTAATATTTACCTTTTAAATTTGGCTGTGGAATTCCTATGCATTGAGAGACCCAATGTCCAGATGGAAGCTATTATTTGTTTTTCTTTAAGTCCCTTCCCCCCCCCAAAAAATAATTATAATAACAGAAGTGGAAATGAACCTGTCTAATTGTCTGTCATTTTTGTGTGCATCAGCACTGTGTGTGACATAATACTAGTGTTCTGGTATCTTTTAAAAATAATGGCTGCAGCATCTATTGTGAAATGTTGAGCAAGGCTGCCCCCTACAGGCTTAACTTACACAATACAGTACTTTGAGCTTTCAAAAAAAAAAAATCACCTTCAGCTACGAGTTTTTATAAAGCGCTAACAAGTTCCGTAGCGTTGTACTTCGCTGTTTATACCTCAGCAATTTAATAGACTAATGCTGTATCCACCATGACCAAAACTTAACGTGATTACGCTGTTCTAGGTTTCCCTCCTGTTTAGGTGTTCATGGGGGCTTTGACACACCTAGGACTTCATAAGTGAATCAGCACAGGCCTAAATCCACCTTCTAGAGCAGGGTTTCTCAAACCTGGTCCTCAGAACCCACTACAGGCCAGATTTTAAGGATCACTTTTGGGAAATGTAGACAGAATACTGCAATCGCTGAGCAGCAAATTATATCACCTGTGCTTCAGAGATCTCACAAACCTGGCCTGTCACTCTACCTCCCATTACCATTTAAATTCCATTAAACAGTCATTGAGGCAAGAGTTTTTCTTGATCTTGTTTGGTTTTTACCCCCTCCTATTTCTAGTTTACAGTGTTCGTTTAATTTGATATTTTTAACTCCTTAAGCCCATTTACACTTGCTGTGCATTAAAGACCAGAGCAAATTTGCCATTTTTGCTATATACATGTTTACGGATTTTCTACTTTAGTGCACCCCCACATACTATATACCATACTGTAAAGGACAGACAATTTATATTCATTGTATGTTTATGTACATAAATCTTTTACCATTTATGAAAGATGGTAAAAATGACATACTTTGAGGTTTGAATTTAATAATTTGTGCACCTTTTGAAATGAGAAAAGTAACCCATAACAGATTTAGAAATGAGTGTGGGAATAGCTCCTATATCCTGGACGTCTGCAGTTTTACTTTTATACCTCCTATATCACTAGAGGTGTATTCCTGTTGTCATACAGAAATTTTACATATTTTGCACAGCAATTGCTCACTGACAACACAATTGACGTTTGCTGATCTCTCTAGTTTGTCAGACAGTAAAAGTAAAATCACTATTTACAGTTGCAAGAAAAAGTATGTGAACCCTTTGGTATTACATGGAGTTTTGCATGAATTGGTCATAAAATGTGCTCTGATCTTCATCTAAGTCACAACAATTTGAAAAACACAGTCTGCTTAAAATAATACATCACAAACATATGTTTTCATGTGTTTATTGAACATAACATGTAAACATTCACAGTGCAGGGTGGAAAAAGTATGTGAACCCCTAGCCTAATGACTTCTCCAAGAGCTAATTGGAGCCAGGAGTGAGTCCAATCAGTGTGATATTTTTGGATGTGTTGCTGAAAGCTGTCCTGCCCTTTAAAAACACACACCAGTTTTGGGTTTACTGGTTTCAAGAAGCACTGCCTGATGTGAACCATGCCTCGCAGAAAAGAGCTCTCAGAAGACCTACGATCAAGAATTGTTGACTTGCATGAAGCTGGAAAGGGTTACAAAAGTATCTCCAAAAGCCTTGATGTTCATGTGTCCACGGTAAGACAGACTGTCTACAAATGGAGAAAGTTCAGCACTGTTGCTACTCTCCCTAGGCGTGTTAGTCCTGTAAAGATGACTGCAAGAGCACAGCGCAGAATGCTTAATGAGGTAAAGAAGAATCCTAGAGTGTCAGCTAAAGACTTACAGAAATCTCTGGCACATGCTAACATTTTTGTTGACACATCTACAATAAGGAAAACATTAAACAAGAATGGAGTACATGGGAGGACACCACGGAGGAAGCCATTGCTGTCCAAAAAGAATATTGCAGCACGTTTGAAGTTTGTAAAAGAGCACCTGGATGTTCCACAGCACTACTGGCAAAATATTCTGTGGACAGATGAAACCAAAATTGAGTTGTTTGGAAAAAACACACAACACTATGTGTGGAGAAAAAAAGGCACAGCATACCAACATCAAAACCTCATCCCCACTGTAAAACATGGCGGAGGGAGCACCATGGTTTGGGGCTGCTTTGCTGCCTCAGGGCCTGGACGGATTGTTGTCATTGATGGAAAAATGAATTAAAGAGTTTATCAAGACATTTTGCAGGAAAACGTAAGACCATCTGTCCGCCAACTGAAGCTTCGCAGAGGATGGGTGATGCAACAGGACAATGACCCAAAGCATGCAAGTAATTCAACAAAAGAATGGCTTCAACAAAACAAAATACGCCTTCTGGAGTGGCCCAGTCAGAGTACTGACCTCAACCCGATTGAAATGCTGTGGCATGACCTTAAGAGAGCGTTGTGCAGGTCTGATCTGCAACTACAGGAATCGTTTGGTTGAGGTTATTGCTGCTAAAGGAGGGTCAACCAGTTATTAAGTCCAAAGGTTCACATACTTTTTCCACCCTGCACTGTGAATGTTTACATGTTCTGTTCAATAAAAACATGAAAACATATAGTATTATTTTAAGCAGACTGTGTTTTTCAAATTGTTGTGACTTAGATGAAGATCAGAGCACATTTTATGATCAATTCATGCAAAACTCCACGTATTCCCAAAGGGTTCACATACTTTTTCTTGCAACTGTACCAGAACTCTGCAGCTCAGAATGGGTTCATAACGTTCTGTGTCGTCACTGGGCTCTAAAGCCCTACTCTGCAAAACTGACATGCAGTCCTGTAGTGTTTAATCATACTAATGGTTATATAGTTACATAAGCTGAAAAAAGACATGCCTCCATCGAGTTCAGCCTTTCACATATCACCTACTGCTGTTGATCCAAAGGAAGGCAAAAAATCCAGTCTGAAGCGCTCACCAATATGCAACACACTGGGAAAAAATTCCTTCTTGACCCCAGAATGGCAGTCAGATTTCTCCTTGGATCAAGCAGCCTTTACCCACATATTAAATATTATAACCCTTAATATTATGTTTTTGCAGGAAGTCATTCAGTCATTGCTAAAAAGTCTGTAGAGTCTCTGACCCAACCACCTCAACAGGCAGAGAATTCCACAGCTTTATTGGTCTCTCCGTAAAATAACCCTTCTTATGCTTTAGGTTAAATTTCCTTTTGTCCAGTCTAAGGCTAGGGTCAGACTAATGCATTTTTCGCGTTGTCTGTGAAAAAGTGCGTTTGAACGAATGGACGCATTTTTCACGGAATACGCGATAGCGGTCATACGATGCGACTTTTCGTCTTTGTACGGATCATCAATAAAACACTTTTTGTGTCTGGACGTTATGTTGGCCGGACATTAGCAGCGTCTGACGTCTCCCAATCACGCACACACGCCTCTAGCGGACGCAGCGGTTTGACGTTGTAGAAAAAATGCGTTCGTTTGCCACTTGTGTTGCGCGGACGAACGTTCGTGCGGCCGTACTTCGTGTGTTCCCCGGCATTGGACGTCATTTGCTGCTAGCACGGCCGTGATTTCGTGCGTCTAAACGCATGTTAAAACTGCTTTCGTCTGACCCTAGCCTTAATGGGTGACCTAGTGTCCTGTGTATATTCCTGTTAATGAATAGGTTTCCAGACAATGGTTGATAATGGCCCCGTATATATTTATATAAGGTTATCAGATCCCCTCTAAGGCGCCGTTTCTCTAAACTAAACAGGTTTAAGCTTGTTAGTCTTTCCTCATAACTTAACCCTTCCATTCCCCTTATTAATTTAGTCGCCCGTCTCTGCACTTTTTCTAGCGCTATAATATCCTTTCTTAAGACAGGTGCCCAAAATTGCACAGCATATTCAAGGTGCGGTCTTACCATTGATTTATACAGATTTCATCCCAAGAGTGAACTCCCCTTTTAAGAATGACCTTCTGTTCCTGCTCTTGTATAGTTTTAGTTGGCGAGTTCAGTTAAAGTGATGTTTTAGCTTTAGCTAAAAATCAATTCTGCTTGGACAAGCATTTTCTTCATTAACATCCGTCACTGATTTCCTATGTTTAGTGAGTTAGGGCTTTTTGTTTCTAAAAAGCAATATCACTATCCTCACGCTAACCTGGGGATGCTAAACAGGAAAATATACACCTGCAGATCCTCCTGTAGCGTCCCCATGTTAGCTTTGTATTCCCTTAGCACCTTGCCTCGGAATGCACATTAACCGTAGTGATACTCGCGGTAGCACTTGCACACCTCCACGAGTATCAGCTCTTGGGGTTCATAGGACTCCATGTAAAGTTATGCTCCTGGGCTGTAAGCCTTGTGTGATCTCACGAGATCTCGCAGCACCTGGGAGGGAGACTGGGAACTATTTGTATGCAGTCTTGCTCTGCTCCCGGCCAGAAGAAGCGGCGGATCGGACCACCCTTCTCACCGTGGGATGAGAGGCAAGCATAGGATTTAATGGGGGGGGGGGACTTTTAAAGGGTGCATTTGCAGAATCTTTTAACAGTACACCAGCTTTTAGGAGGTGAAAAATTTTGGCTCTCGGCATCCCAACGGTAATTGTGCCTGCACTTTGTAATAACTAACTTATCAAAACGCTAATGATTGTTTGCGCTCCCCATGATGGGTATAGGATGCCCAAAGTACAGTAAGCTCACACAAGCTGTGAAGCACTGATTTCACCCCAGCGTAGCATAGGAGTGTAATATGAATGCCGTGCGTTAAACTAATGCTAGTACTAACGATTACATACTTTGCCGTTCATGTCTCTGCCCTACCTTCTGTTTGAACTCCTCCTATGCATTATTTCAGAGGTGTTTCAGGGTTGATTTTTGTGTCCGGAGACTCATGAATTTATCTGGAAAGCACATGTCTTTTTTTATATTTAAATTCTTGGTTAAGTCACATTTACATAACAAAGAACTAAACTCTCTTTTCACAGAGTATGCAGTCTGATAAAGAGGCGCTCCATGAAGGAAGAGGGAAGCCGTCAAAATATCACAGGACACCGGACGGATACTTTCAAATAGGTGAGCCGGCAGTCTCATGCACTCCACATTTTGGTGGTTCAGCTATGTTTGCATGACATGCAGGAGTAATAGCGAACGCACGAGGTACAGTAATTATTGTGGAGCCTCATGCATTCGTTACCGTACTGCTTGCTAATCCAAGTCCAGCAGCAACTTGGGTTACCTCTTGACTATTATATGTTCATGCTTTGGTTTGCAGATCATATACTTTGTATATGATACACAAACCACCCCTAGCGCTTGAAGGACAAGCAATTCTATATCTATCATCATTTGTGTTTAAAGAAAAAAAAAAACATGGCGCAATTATACCTTCTGAAACAAGGTATAAAGTGATGTTGTGAGAGTACACACTCATCTGTAGTCACCTCCCAGAAGTCCTCACTCCAATCTACCATCTCATCATGACGCAATTGAAAGGAGACAGAGAAAAAATATTTATTTGATCTCCTTTCACGGGATCTCATGTACATCTTGCAGGAGCACTCAATGAGGTCCTATTGATTCCAGAGTGTATAACGCGAGCGGTGACTGTCACCACTCCTAGTAATAGAGCTTTGAATAAAATGCCTTGTGCTACTTGTGTATAATCACCATTAACCCGATCGTGTAAGTGGGCTACAGGTAGTGATAATTTTGTGAATTTGCACTTGTAGGTTACCACACCTAAAATAATACGGCCTATTATTGGCTATGATATTGAATAAATTGATCAATATATCCCATCCTATGTGGTTTGGTTTTCTGTTTTAATTCTACACTTGACATTGAAATCTAACCATTTAAAGAGACTTTACCCCTAGTTTTCCTTCGCTCTAGTAATGCTATATCACCTATGAATTTCTATGTTTATTGTAGAGGCTTCCAAGCAGAGAAAACATGCCCATTAAATACGTCTTAATTATCAATAAAATTAAAGACGTTCTAATACATGTCATCAAGATTAAAATATGTAATACACTTTTTTTTTTTTTTTTTTAAGCAGTTATAAGATCCTGGTGGGCAATACATAAATAACCATTAATCTTATTTTGCCATAGTTACCTCATTAAAGAACCTCTGATTCTTGCAAATGAAGAAAATCATTTCCTGGCGCAGCAATGATTAGTAATTCCTTAATAGTGTTATTTATACACATGCTTATGTGTGTTGAATAGAAAGTGGAAATGCTTAGTATTTTATGAGCCGCACAGGGGCAATTATCTCAGATAAGCCGAAGTTAAAACTGTTACGTTTGGTATATTCTGGATCAAAACCTTTGGGGATTTTAATATGACAGCAAAGTTCATTTATTAAATCCAGGAATGCAAGAAATTCTTTAACTGTCCTCATTTCTAATTGCCTGTTAGGCTAATTGTAAGTACCCACAAATTTGCTAACATATAAAAAAGGAACAAACCGATATGGTTTCAAAGATTTTAAGGCTTTTCTTACTTGCAATTAGACTTTGAACATTTATAATTAAAACGTAGTCAAAATAAGTTGCATTTTAATATTTATTTTGAAATTGTCTGTTTTGTTACTCATTTGTCCCCCTTTTTTCTTATTTGTGAATTATAAAGAATTGTAACGATAATATTAAAAATAATTTTCTTATGGATCAGGTTCAGTAAACTCAAAAACACCAAATACCAGGCAAATGTAGAGATGTGCAAAAAAAATGGTGCAAAAAATGCTTATTTTGCGATGTGTATGTGCCGTTCTCTCCCCAGGATCATTCTCCAAAGGCATTGCGGATGGTGAAGTAGATTCGTCGTTTGGTCCTTTAGAGGCAATGCGTCTTTCTATCCAGACAGATTCTCCTGTTTGGGTCATCTTGAGTGAGGTATGGTGAATATTGATACAGTATGTTTTATGACCATTCAATACCATGATGAGAAATCCTCCTCTTCCAAACTGAAATATCCTACTCCGTGAGTGACAGCATTTACTGAAGCTTAATAAATAGGATAAGTCACTTTTGCACAGGGTAGACATGTTGTTTAGCATATGTCCCAAACAGCTTACAAAGATGGGTTACTCTATAAACCTATAAATATCATTGTACCATGCTTCCCAATAATAAACTACCTATTCTATAAACCCCATCTGACTTTATGAGATATACAGGGTTATTCAGAGAACGGTGAAAAGCAGGAGAATGACTGGAGAATGGAAAATTCTAGGTCAAAATAGACGATTTGGAAAGTGAGATGAATGGGAGAATTTTTCTGGTTTGGATATTTTGACCTAGAATTTTCCATTCTCCAGTCATTCTCCTGCTTTTCACCTCTCTTTGAATAACCCTGATAGTTGCTCCATTCTCATAGAACAGTGGTTCCCAACCCTGGTTCTCAAGTAGCCCTAACAGGCCAGATCTTAAGGATCACTTTGGAGAAATGCAGACTGAATCCTGCAATCACTGAGCAGCAAATTATATCACCTGTGCTGTGCTTCAGATATCTGGCAAACCTGGCCTGTTAGGGGTACTTGAGGACTAGTGTTGGGAACCACTGCCTTAGCCAATCTTAGTCTTTCCATTATTGTTTAAGAATTTTCAACTTCATCCTCGGCTGAGCAGAGCTAGATACTAAAAAATATGGACAATTTAACAAAGAAAGGAATGCTGAATGTGATATTTTCTATATATTTAGGGATGTGAGTGTAATATATATATATAAAATACAAATCTTTCTTGTGTAGAAGTTTGAGACCTGGGAGAACAATCACTGAAAAATTGTTAAGGAGATTTTGTGTTATGATTTTATTGTATAGTAAGATGTGTAATTTGTTGTACATCTTCTAAAAACAGTATAGTACAGTTGTGTTCAAAATTATTCAACCCCCAATGCTGTAAAAGGTTTTAGGGAATTTAGTGTACATTTGTAATTGTATTCAGAATGAAATCCTACAAGGACTTTTTAAAGAACCATATGCAACTAAAATGACATCAATTGGTTTTGTAATACAGTAGTAAATGTTTCTTTTATGAATTCTTCATTGACACAATTATTCAACCCCTTAAAGACTACCACTCTGAAGAACAGAGGTTCATTCAAGTGTTTTCAATCAGGTATTGAAAACACCTGTGGATGTCACGGAGCAGCAATAAAGCATAATAAGCACCAATTAGGCAGCTTTAAAATGACTGTGATACTCAGCTCCTTCTAGACATTTACTGGTGTGGTTACAAACATGGTGAAGTCAAGAGAATGGTCCAGGAAGACAAGAGAAGAGGTGATTACTCTTCACAGGAAGGGCAATGGCTATAAGAAGATTGCAAAGATGTTAAACATACCAAGAGAGACTGTCGGATATAATCTCTGCACGTGAATACAACACGTTTGTATATATTGGATTTATCAGCCAAGCCTCCAATATGTCTATATTGGACTTACTGGACCTACCTCGGCAGTCGCCTCCAATATATCAGGGATTATTATTTCATAAGAAATTTATACGAGACACAAATATCAATCGTCTATATCTCTTAGAAATTATCCTGAATTCTTTTAATTGTCTGTGTTTTGCTTTAAAAAATACAATAATCAATAATCGGATAAAAATATATATATATTTATTACGTATACAAAAGAATTTCAAATCTCATATCATGAACAACAATTTATAAACCACACTCCATCAGCATATAAAAACTAGCTTCACAATATATGTATCTCCGGTTAGTAACTGCATATATGATTAATATCATCTATTTTCTCAGTTAGTAACTAATACACAAATAGTTAATAAACATTTCTGCTTAATACAACATGCATTTCCCAGCAAACAATGTTTAACCAGCCAGCTCTTATAGATATATATATATCTCTATGCTACATAGATCAACAAAAGATGAGCTAATTTGATGATAAGTAATAAAAACTTATTTAGTGAATCCTCCCCTAATCTCGAGAATTAAACTTCTAATCTTTTGCTTTTTTATTTTGTAGTTATATAATTCCTTGCTCATTAATTTTAATCACAGTAATTTCCAAATTCAATATATATATTGGTATCAATCTTGCAACATTTCTTTAGGAATAAATCCTTATATCCACTTCTTCATATTTCCATCTGCAGATTAGAAATACTTAGAATTTGGATCTTAACCTTATCCGAGAAATCTCAGTCTACGTTGCAAAAATCTCTACAAATATATTTTTACATTAATTCCTTATTTCATACATTACCTGTCCAATTTGGATGTTGATGAGTCTGCCTTGGAATTTTCTATGTGATGCTCTGTTTTGGAATATGTGAAAATTATCGATATTAGATAATCAATGCATGTGAGTTAGAGATTTGGTGAGAATATTAATTGCCTCATGTCTTGGGATTTGAGTGCATCGTGGTGTGAGTCTGCTCGGTTGCTCAGAGTGTCATATGTAATGGATGTCTGAGTGCATTGCGATGCGTCCCGATGGCTGGCAATCTCCGACTTCTCAGAGTGTCATATATAATGAATGTCTGAGTGCATGGCGATGTGAGTCTGTCTGCTGACATCTCTGACTGACTTACCAAAAACTTTTTCCCGCTTATTATAGCCACACAGTTAATATTAATGATAATATAAATCATTATTTTTACTATCCTGTAGAGGGCAGTGTTGCACTTCTAATTTAATTCCAATTAATTCCCCAATTTCTTTTTCTCGGTCTTTATCTAGGGTCACAAGGTCAGACTTAGCTTAACAAAGACCCTTGTCTTCTAACTAGACTGTCTTGAGATTTATAGTTCTCCTCCCTTTTGGTTGCTTAGATCAGCTAAATTCTTTCCTGGTTAACTCACAGAATCTATTCTTTAGTAAATTTTATTATTTACCAATTATATACTTTCTACAATATTTTGGAGTATATATTTCATACTGTAATTATAATAAAATATACCTTGATTATAAACATATATTTTGTGAATATAATTTTATATTACAGAATATTTTCTCTTATTCCTATACTCAAAAGACAAAATCTCTTTTGTTTTAAAAGTTTAAAACAGACCAATAATTTACTTATGACATGTCTTAGCATTATCTCACATTCATTCTAGGTTCCTTCATGTCTGGGACTTCTTAACCCAGGAATGAACTTTGTAAAAAAGAATCTTGTTCATTTCTAAACCTAGAGAATACTTTGAAAGAAAAACTGTTTTAAAACAAAATGGCTACAGGCATCCATTTTAAATTCGCCTTTTCTGTGTAATATACCTGACAAGACCATAGTAAGCATCATTCGCAAATTCAAGGCAAAGGGCACTGTTGAAACGCTACCTGGTCGTGGCAGAAAGAAGATGCTGACTTTGACTGCTGTGCGCTACCTGAAGCGTAGAGTGGAGAAAAGTCCCCGTGTGACTGCTGAGGAACTGAGAAAAGATTTGTCAGATGTGGGTACTGAAGTTTCAGCTCAGACAATACGGCGCACACTGCGTAATGAAGGCATCCATGCCAGAACTCCCAAGCTGTCTCCAAAGAATAAGAAGAGTCAACTGCAGTATGCCAAAAGTCATGTGGACAAACCACAGAAGTTTTGGGATAGTGTTCTGTGGACTGATGAAACAAAATTAGAACTGTTTGGGCCCATGGATCAACGCTATGTTTGGAGGAGGAAGAACAAGGCCTATGAAGAAAAGAACACCTTGCCTACTGTGAAGCATGGCGGGGGGTCAATCATGCTTTGGGGCTGTTTTGCTTCTGCAGGTACAGGGAAGCTTCAGCGTGTGCAAGGTACCATGAATTCTCTTCAGTACCAGGAGATATTGGATGACAATGTGATGCAGTCCGTCACAAACCTGAGGCTTGGGAGACGTTGGACCTTTCAACAGGACAATGATCCCAAGCATACCTCCAAGTCCACTAGAGCATGGTTGCAGATTAAAGGCTGGAACATTTTGGAGTGGCCATCGCAGTCACCTGACTTAAATCCGATTGAGAACCTCTGGTGGGACTTAAAGAAAGCAGTTGCAGTGCGCAAGCCTAAGAATGTGACTGAACTGGAGGCTTTTGCCCATGACGAATGGGCGAAGATACCCGTAGATCGCTGCAAGACACTTGTGTCAAGCTATGCTTCACGTTTAAAAGCTCTTATAACTGTAAAAGGATGTTGTACTAAGATTGAATGTCACTTGGGGGTTGAATAAAACTGATAATGATGTGAGCACAGAAAAGACATTTGTGGTTATTTCATTATAAATGTTATGTTATATTTGTCTGACCTACACATGCCTCTTTGATTTAATTGTAAGCAAGATGACTGAATGATCAAAATCAATGTCAAAGTGGCCAAAACACTCAATTTCAGTGGGGGTTGAATAATTTTGAACACAACTGTATATAATGGAACCACTAGACACTATTCTTTCATTATCTGCACTTCTTCCATAAACAGACCCGGTAATCTGGTAAGAATGACAGGCAGCTAAACACAAATTGATATTTGGTGTCTTCAGAGGCATCTCTGTAATAATTAAACTGTCAAATTTGTCTCTGATGAATCAGGCTTGCTAATTGCACATTGTGTGTTTTGTAGCTTCCAGCCTGTTAAAATCTTCTTGCTTGCTTTTGATGACAGTAAAGGAGCTGGCGTATATTTGATGTGTAATCATTGCTTTTATTTTTTATAGGGTGATTTCATTCCTATATTGTCTTTTTTTTTTTTTTTCTCTCCAATCAGATATTTATTAAGAAAGCAGACTGAGTTCTTTCGGACCAATACACCAGCAAAGTGGGTTTGTGACTTCTTTTGCTGCCCTGTTCTTTCTCTCCTTTAAGAGCTGATATCATAGGAGAGTTCCCCAGGTCTGGTGTCACACAGAAGCAGAGACATTGCCACGTACTCCCACAGCTGGGGAAGACACGATGTTGCTTCTACTGCCCATGGATCCTAGAATGCACCAAGGCACAAGCAGACCCAGACATCATCCTCTACAACACTAAGACAGAGACCCTGGTGAGAAATTGTGACCAGACTGGACCATTTTGCATAGCCCCACCTAAACCCACTACTTGAGAAAAGTCCATAGACATCAGTTGCCTGCAGTGGAAAGCACAATACATGGACGCCAAAGCATCGCTTTCTACATTGAATGGACAAGACCGGGCTATTCTCTTGTGTCAATGGGGTAAGGGCAGTGGGGGTGAATATAAAATAAAATAAGAAATAAATGCCTAATTTTCCATGAAGTTTAACTCCTGCAGCACTGGTGGCCTGCAACGTGTTTAAGGCCTTCTCGAGTGCTGTGGCAGTTAATATGCCTTTTTGGTTTTTTTATTTGTTGTGGAGAAAAGGAAGGTAAGAATCATCCTGCCTCCTCCTTCTGAATTACCTGTATTTCTGCAATGATTCATACCTGCTTTAGTAAATATGAAGATCTATAATGGCCAGTGGTTTTTGAATAATATACAGTGTCTTTGTTGGAACACTAGTCCAAACAAACATCAGTAAACTACTGCCATGTGAGGGCTGGAGGACACCATGATGGGTTGATATCTATGAGTGAAACAGCTGTCAATCTTCACATTTTTTAACATGAAGGACAGCATTTGATACATTTTGTGTAGTCTCTTCACTCGGATGTTAAGATCAAGTATCTCAAAGATGAGCCCCATCTGGCGAGAATATTGTTTAGTTATGTGATGGCTTTTCACCTGTGAAGGTCACACCCACATATGCTGGAAAGCAGGGCTAGGCAACCACTTGTTCTCCAGGTGTACACCTAGCACAGTGCAGGTGAAGATGTCTGTCCCTAGCTATTGTAGAACAATCTCAAAATACTCCAACATTTGGTGGCCTCTAATTCGGCGTGCCTGCTCTAGCCTAATTTGGACCATATGTTGGAAAGGATACTGGGTATCTCAGTGAACAGCTGGTTGAATGCAGTTTGCCTCCCCCGCAACTTGTCACTACCATAACCTACCTTATCTTTTAAGTGCTGTACTTTGGGAACCTAATGTTCAAGTTGATTTTCTGTATATTTTGATTAATTTCGATGGAGAAAATTTGGAATCGCTATTTAATGGAAAGCTGTTGCCATAAACTTCCAATACTTTTGGTTATACACTGGGATGTTACAAATCATAATGTGTTTGTCATTTGTATTTTTTATTGATTTCTCTAATCCATCAATAAGAAAACAAAATAAAATTGTGCACTGTAATTATCTGGATTTAGATATGAGACACTGTAGCCTTTTTGTATTTTTTATTTCAGATAACAAATAAAAGTAAATGTGAAATGTTGTAGAAAATGGAGAAAAAAGCTGGAGATAATTATTACAGCATACTGGATCATTATACTGTAACCGTTCATTATATGAACAGTGTGTATTCACATGGGTAGTACAATACATTTTATCAGACCCATGGTTATACTCAGTATAGATTGAGCCAAAGCGGAGTCAATGTAAAAGTGTTGTAGTTTATTTACGGTCAAAGTGAGGTGTAATTTAATGTTTTCAACTTGCATAATGCTTATTTGGGGTTATTATGTTTTAGTTGTTAACTGTTTTCACCAAGTGGATAGCAAGATGCAGTTGTCGGCGTCTGCTCAAGTAATCATTAAAGTAGGGATCTCACTCTCTAGCCCCCCAGATGTTTCTGAACTACAACTCTCATGGCTCTGTAGCCATCTGTTGCTTTCAAAGAATTCTGGGAATCGCCGTCAATCTGGGGGGGGGGGGGGTCAGAGTCTGAGATCCCAGCACAAAATAAAAGGATGGCTAATCAATGTTTCTTGTCAGCAACTGACCTCAGTTTCATCTCCTGATCTGCATTACCCTGTGTAACCCCAGAATTTAGAGGTTAATCACAAAGCACTGAAATTTCAGCGCTTTGCAATTCAGTGCACTATGATGTCCTTCGGCAATTCCATTTCACCTACCCGACGGTGAATTGACTACTGACCACAGGGTCACCGAAGTGCACCGAAGATGGAGTCGGTGAACATCAAACGGCAGGGGAAAAAAAACGGAACTCTCCTATTCTAATAGGTGTTTAAACCGATTAAAAATGCATTACCCAGGACATACTTGAAAACAAGAGAAATCTCAGTGTATCCTTCCTGGTAAAATACTTAAGACACAATTTATATATTTCTAATTAATAAAAAGGCTCCTTTAAAAAATAAAAAGGTCTGTTAGAGAATTTTATAAACCTTGAAAAAAAATTGGACCAAAAATTTCATCAAAAAAAATACAAGAAATACAAAAAGGTGTTCTAAAAAAGAAACACTTTTGCTGAAAATGAAACGAAAACTGTTTTAATATTTTTTACATTGAATCTTACGGGATTCACCTGTTTACCGAACTGAAACCCCGAAAATCAAGACATTTTGCTGACACTTCAGTGCAGTTCGGCGTTCTGTGAATAGATTAATCATTACTGCTCTACGGGACAATTTCACTGCCGCCAAAGATTGCCAATCTGCAGTGAACTGCACTGGATTTCCCCGTCCATTCACAGTATTTGGAAAATTGACAGTTTAGTGAACGAATAAACGACCTGCCCTGAAATTGCACCGTACGGTGAAATTCACTGTTTGGTGCAATTCAGTGGCAAGTTCATTGCTTTGTGAATAACCCATTTTGTGTGTTTTTTTTTTTTTCTTCTTCTCCAAGCAGGTCAAACCTCTATTAATAGTTGAATTGCACTAAGCTTCAGCTAGATCTTTAATGAGCAGACCGTTCAGTATCTCACTGAGTGGTAATGTTTATAGTAAGATCCATGCTTTTTATTACAGCAATTAACTGTGTCAGAACTTATGTTTGGCTGCCGGTGACACAGAACAGTGTCTGGTTTCATGAAATAGCAGAAGTTGCCCACTGATGACCAGTCGTCCGCAAGGAGATAAAGACTCAACACAATAATAACTCCAACTACTTTGTACTGTGGAATGATATAAATTTATTATCGGCCAAAGCTACATCCCCACCAAATATAAAAGAATATATAAAAATAAACCTATTAACATATAAACCGTAAAATAACAGTGCTGAAAGGGTACTCCACACTTCAACCATACCTCTCCTAAACCAAAACCAACTTAATTCCGTTCCCATCTCCCATACTTCTATTCTGCCAAATTCCACCTTATACCAAGAAACCCTACCTCAGCACTGCCTACTAACCCCGGCTGTGAAAAAAGGGGAAAATAGAAAACCCAGTATCCTAAAAACAACAACATAATCCCTATCTAGAGGGAGGGTGGGGATCTTGCTTTCCCGGTTACCTCAGGAAAAAGGCGCACAGAGTACACTCCTTTTATCTGCTCCTGTAACCCCGCCCCTATCCTTCACACTCTAACTGCTTCCCTAGCTGGAAATCCTCCGTGTCCTGGCATCGGGGGCAACTTAACCACTTCAATGCGGAGGACGCGCTGAGCGCCTGAAAGGTCCTTCGGACCTCTCTCCCTCCCGATCAGCGGCATTGCGGGGGTTAACCCAGGCACCATTTGGAAGGGCACAGCCTGCCCTTCCAAATGGTGCCTGGCATTAACCCCTGGGGAGCTGGATCGCGAATCGGCGCTGAAAAGCACCGGTTCGCTATCCTTTCCCGGAGCTGGCCGACATCTTGGATGTCGGCCAAGCCTCCGGGAACTCCCCCTGAGGACTGGCGTCATCGTGCGTAGCACGATGACGCCAGTCCTGGACTTAACCCCTAACTGCCACCAACGGTGGAGATAGGGAGTTCCAATGAACTCCCTATCTCCCGATCCGTGGCAGCTAGAGGTTAAAGTTTGGTATGGTTGGATCGGCCAGAGCATGGCCGTTCCAACGATACCAAACACTACTGTGAAAAATTTTGTCAAAAAAATAAAAAAATGAAAAATAAAAATTAATTTTTTTTTAAAAAAAATTATAAAAAAAACCAAAACTTTTTTTTTTCTTTAGTTTGGTTTGTTAATGCAGCAATATTGTTCCCATTTCAATTATAATGTGAACAATGATGCTGCACTAACGATTTTTGTATGCGGTGCGTTTGTTAAAAATAGTGTAATTTTCCCCAAAAAAAATGTAACGAGACCCCATCTCTAATTTTTTTAACAAGCGCACCCCATACAAAATATAACCGCAATTGCTCTCATGTTAAAATGTGGAAAAAAACACTTTACACATTGTAAATTATTGAAAATACATATTTTATTGCATTTTTTGTTATAATATACAGACATGACATAACGTATACATATAATAATGACATATTATGAATCTACCGAGTCTGACGGAAAGAACGATCTATAATATGTCTGGGTAATATACTAAAATAAGCCTTCAAAACACGTTTAAACATGATGAGCAAAACCAGTAAAAATTACCTCAGCAGAGGGGCGGGAAAAGCCTCAGCAGCGAAAGGGTTAAGGGACCTCCACCTGAGTTGTTCCAGGCCTTCAAAAGACTGAGGCATCTTGTTACCATTATTTGCTGACCACTGGTTCACGTACAGTGAAGCAATTTTTTTTTTTTTTAATAGCTTTTATTTTGAACTGAAGGCCCATAACAAGTAATCGAAAACCGTGTACAATAATGTCAACAGTAATACAGATATGTGTAGAGTTATCCTGCACAACATGTGCAAAAGAAAGGGATCCTTCAGTGCAAAGTAATTCACAATAACAATAGAAGTATTCCAAGAATATAGCAATATGGCGGAAACATGAAAACTGAGTCTAGCATTGTGGAACAAGCAGTGAATATGCAATATTGACTGCATCTAATGTGTGCACATGAGAAATTCCAACTGGTGGAAAAGTCAAGATACGAAGCATGGAGAAGAGAGATGGAGTCAGTGAGAGAGAAGGGAGAGGGTGCTGACGAGAAAGAGTAGGACCAAGCAATTCTAATGCCTACACCAGGAGTCAGCACCCTTGGCCCTCCTGATATTTTGGATTACATTTCTCATGAGTATCCGCCAACTTAATAGTGACTGAGCATCATGACTAAACCTTCATTAAAGAAGGTTACACATGAAGGGGTTCGGGGGTTGTGTGTTGGTATTAGAGCATGGATTTGTCAAATGAATAAGCAGTCAGTGTTCCCTTAAACCAGGCCCTGACAAAACAAAGTAGACGACTACAGACTGAATTGAATATTGCCTATATATTAATTAAAAATTCAGAAAATTAGGAGCCACTGGCTACCTGGCCCGATTTTATCAAGTTCTGCCTTACTTCAAGTTCTGCAAATTGAGCCAAGGGCTGCCAGATCCTGTGTATTTTCTGTGATACAAATAATTTCTTCATGCTGGTGTTTAGTGTATGAAAAAAGCATTCATATGCTGCAGATGAGAAATGAAAATTGAGTCCCAGGTGACCTGCCTTGATTAGGTACCTGATTTCCCGCAGTGTAGGAGTTATACATACTGCAGGTCAGATCCTTTCCTATGCTCTCCTGTGTGAAATAGCAATATGTGTCCAGGAATACATGACTGATCTGGCAACTCTGTATGGATTACACATACTGCTGTGTGTTAAATTCTATGCACTTCCAATTGGCATGTCTACATCAGTGTTTCCCACACCTTTCCTCAGGACCCTCCGACTCGCCAGGTTTGACAGATTTCTGAAGCACAGCACAGGTGATCTAATTTGCTGCTCAGTGATTTCAGGATTCAGTCTGCTTTTTCCCCAAGGTGATCTGCAAAATCTAGCCTGGTTGAGGGTCCCGAGGACAGGTTTGGGAAACACTGGTCTACATGTTGCAGGGCAGCTCCATCCTAGGGTTGCCAGACAGCTATGTTTTCCTGGACACATCTAATTTATTCATGCTGACGGGCATTGCATGAAATTGCAACCCTGCAACATGTAAAATCCATATGCTGCAGGTAAGCATTCAAAAAGGAATCTCTGGTAGACTTCATTTACTTCCCACAACAAAGGAATTATACATGTTGCAGGGCGGCTCTTTTCCCTGTTCCTTTCAGCATGACCTAGTAATAGGTGTCCAGGAAAACATGGCCGATTTGGCAACCCTACTTCCCTATGCTCCCTCTCTGCATGAAGGAGTTAAATCTTTAAAAAAAAAGGCAGATAAAGAACCTCTTTCTGTATATCATTTGAAATCTTGTGTACCTGTTTGAAAGAATGGTGTTTTTATTTTTCGCCCTCAACACAGAGGACCAAGGTGATCCCTAGTGGTAGTACCGACCAGCGAAATATGATATATAATTAGCTTGACCTTGATTTTATATATTCACCATATTTTGTTGACCAGCAGAAATAGGAAAGATGGGACCTGATTTAGGCCTTTTTCTCTCCTAGTTTACCTTGCAAAGAAATTTACACAGGTTTATACACATGCCCCAGCAGGTAATGGGTTAATATGAGAAGACCTCTTTCTAATCACAAACTCAGAGCCATGCTTGTACAGGGAGAGCAATGTGTGTTACCATCAGCCATGGATTGCTGCTGGAATTTATTGCGGCAAAGCTTTGTGACATTTTCTTGGGTTGTGCCAGGATGAAGAATGCCCTCTAAACCTGAAGGAGGACGTTGCTTTCCAGGACATCTAGTGGAAGGAGAGCAGGTAAGAAATGATCTCTTCAAAGAAATACACAATCAGCCCTTCTTTCATGTTAGAAAGTAATGTTTATTCCATTCAAATTTGAACTTGTTGGAAAGAGGTTAGCGAATCCACTATGCTTCCTGGACACGCTCTGCTTTTTTGTGGGAGGCACATGAATAGTGCTGCCCTAGTGCCCTGCAATATAGAATTCACATACAGCATGAGCCTGGTCATTTCAACAATCTACTAATTTCCCTTGAGCAACATTTATGTTCCATGTATATGTACTGCACAAGAGCATGAAGTGATTTCTGTCCTGGATGGCACCATGGTCACCTTCTTACCACAAACTAACACGTTGAATTAAACATGGACTAGCGTGCTCTATGTAAATATATTGGATCATCTGGCAGCATACTCTTTAGTGCTATTTTATCATCACGTAACGATAGTGGAACAAAGTAGCAAGCATTTACTCCAATATTACATGAAAAGCCATTCACTTGTGCTAAAACAACAACAAAGATGGAGGGAAAAAACCACAGGTGCACTCAATGTACACCCAATTAATACAGCAAACACTAAGGCCCCGTTCACTCTGTGTGATTTTCATATTTGCGACATCACGGTTTTGTGCGATTTTTGCAAAGCACCACCAATACAAATCGCAGATAGCAAATCGCAAAAAAAGGGTCATGTACCTGCGACATGCTTCTGCAACGCGCGGCAAGATGTGAACAGCTCCCTTGAAATGCATTGGAGAAGCTACACAGCGCGACGTCGCGGCAAAATCCGCGCGACAAATTCGCAGTGTGAACAGGGCCTTAAGGAGTTATACAGAGAGACATGTCAGTCTCCTGTTTGCTGCACTTCGGTGAGTTAAATTCACCAACCCTACGGTGAATTCAGCATTCACCATAGAGTGCCCGAAGTGCAGCGAATCAACCAGCCGAATGCATCGTCAAACTGCCATATCAATCTGAAAAACTGCCGAATCTATCTGAAAAATGCATACCAGCCGCTGAACAGGATAAAAAAACAAAACACTGCTGCATGAAAATCTATAAGGTCCTATGAATAAGAGGCTTTTTAAAAAAAAATTGCCGACAAATGTAAAAAAAACTAAAATATATATTTTTTTTGCCGCAAATGAAAAGAATGTAAAAAAAAAACACTTTTTTTAAAATTTAACATTGAAACCTATGGGATTCGTCTGCTTAAACCTGTCGCATGAAACCACAAAAAAATCAGGGCATTTCGGTGCTGTTCGGGGGTTCTCTGAAATAGATTAACCATTACTTCTCTATGGGAATTTCACTGCCGCCAAAGGCCACTGTAGTTCACTGGCAATTCGCCAATATTTGGTGTATTTCCTGATTTTTGAATAGCCACGTAATTGCGCCATACAGGGAAGATTCACCGTTTGGTGCAATTACGTGGCTAATTCAGTGCTCTTTGAATACTGGGTGGAGTAGAGGTAACGTCACTGCTCTGCGTGGAGAGAGCCTGTGGAGTCATGGGTTTGATCCCAGCGATCACCTCTCCAGTGTCCTTGGGCAAGACACCTGACGTTACATACTTGTCACCCAGGACATACTTGAAAACGAGAGAAATCTCAATGTATCCTTCCTGGTGAAAATCCTTTCTCAAAAAAAAAAACCCTCTTTAGAAATGTATATGCTTGTTATTCTTCGCTGCTACAATTGTTGTTTTTAAACACCTGTAAGGAGGACAAGAAAATCAATCGATCAATACAAACGAGTGGGCGTGATTGTGTTTCAAATTGCCATATTTGCAGTGCTAAAGCTTTTTCTTTTTTCGTCTTTCTTGCGTGTACCAAGAAACAACCGTTGCCCCAGTGGAATGCAAATGGTGTTTATTGTATTTCAACGGATTTAACTAGGGTTGCCAGATCAGCCATGTTTTCCTGGACACACATAATTTATTCATGCTGATGGGCAGTGCAACACTGCAACATGTATAATTCATACACTGCAGGTAAGAAATCAAAAGGAATCCCAGGTGAGCTGCCTTAACTTCCTTCCGGCAGCATATGGATTATACATGTTGCAGGGACGCTCTTTTTCCCTGTGCATGAAATAGTAATATGTGTCCTGGAAAACATGGCCGATTGTCGCAATCCTACACACATCATTTATTCATGCGGACGGGCAGGGCATGTAAAATGCAGCCCTGTATTAGGTAGCATTCATATGCTGCAGGTGAGAAATCAAAGGTGACCTGTCCTGATATGTAATAGATTTGCCTTATGAAGCATATAGGTTATACATGTTGCAGAGCAGCACCTTCCCCAAGCTCTCCTTCTGCAGGAAATATACTGTGTTTGGTGATTTTGCGTTTCCAAAATCTCACACTTAAAAATCCCCCCCCTCCAAAAAAAAATATCTTCTGGCTCCAGCATAGAGCGTAAGGTGCAGTCTGCAGCCTCCTCTGGCCATACCGAACAGAAAACAAATAGTTCCCATTGTCTTTTTGCTGACCTTGGGATGGGCAGCTTCAATCCCCACTGAGGCCTATGCACTCCAAAAGATGATACACATAGCAATGTTATTGCTCCCTGCTATTAAGCGTCAAGCCTCTAATAGAGCTGCTTGCTTACTTTAGTGCTGGTTCTAAGGCAGGGGTCAGCAACCTTGGCCCTCCATATTTTTGGAACTAAATTTCTCATGAATCTATCGCCCTGATGAGTGGCTGAGCTTCATGAGAGATGTAGTTCCAAAACATCTGAAGGTCCAAGGTTGCTGACCCCTGATGAAAGACTTATCAGCTAAGGCCAACTTTAAAAAAAATTAAAATAATAATTTATGCCGCTTTCTATTATTGGCTGAGCCGGAATAGGGGCAAAGGATCGACTAATGAATCTTAGCCTTTTCATAGGATTACATGCAATTAACTGAAAATCTTGGTGTTGCTGCTGAAATATAAGGACCATGCCTCTGCTCAGCAGTGTATTTAAAACGGGGGTCAAATCCAGCTTTAAAGTGCAGAGCTATTTTAATGCATCACAAAAGGGTGATTATTTCTGTAGATTGCAACAAAGTAAAATCAATGACAATGCTGTTAAACAATATTGATTGGACACAGCGAACAGATGGGTCAACCACAGTGCAAACGTCCTCCACTCCTGGGTGCTGCAGATAATTGGGAAAGCTGTTAATTTGAGCATACATGTTGGTGGGATGAACTAGCTAGAAATTTAAAACCTGCTCAATTCTCCTGGGATATGTCCATAGAAGCAAACATGACTATTGTCACAATCAAATGTTATTGATTTCTTTTTTTGTGCAAACATTCTTTAACATTGGCTCTAAAAAGGAAAATACATATACTGTCTTGCTTCTCCAAGGAGAATTTGGATTGCCATTATGGAGATAAAGTATTTTTGCAGCAAGCTTGGAAATTGGATCAGATTGTGCTCTTTGTTCTCTTTTGGGCCAAAAGCAACAGCAGACACAGGTACAGATGAACCCAAAGTTACATCCAGCCCAAACATAAAACCGAGGCACAGTGACTGCCACTCACAAAGAGCTATGTAAGGGCTTGCAAATGCAACTCTGCTGTAATCGGCAACATGCACATGTTAGCATTGGTTTGACTAAAGCTTGAGATACACTGCAAGCAAAGCATTTTGCAGGTTTGACTTGACGCTACTCCACCACGCAGCCAGTCTACACTGGATTACGCTTACTTCTGTCCACACTGGACAGAGATCCAATACTTTGCAGATCAAACTAGAGAAATGTTTGTGAAGTTCTTCTCCAGTGAAGGCAAGGCACATTTCAAAGAAAAAAACAAGTTTATTGTCCAACTTCTTGTCCAACTTGTTTTGTTTTTTATTTTTTATAAGAATATTAAAAGTTCTGTTTTATGGTCCCGCACTCCTGATCTAAATGGGTTGTTCCTCTCATTGGAGGGAGCAACCCTGTTTTTTTTTTTTTTTTGCTGCAGCTTATAGTTGGAGATACAATCCTCATTACACCCTGTTCCAAATTATTATGCAAATTCTATTTCAGTGTCACAAAGATTAAATATTTTGTTTTTCAGTTTAACTTATGGATGGCATTGTCTCAGGGCTCTTTTTTGATCACTGAAAACAATCTGGGACACCTGTGATAATTACATAATGCCAGGTGAGCCCAATTAAAGAAAAAACTACTGAAGGAGGATGTTCCATATTATTAATCAGAGAACCATTTTCAAGCAATATGTGGACGAAAAAGGATCTCTCTGCTGCCGAAAAGAGTGAAATAGTTCAATGCCTTGGACGAGGTATGAAAACATTAGATATTTCACGAAAATTTAAGCGTGATCAACGCACTATTAAGAGATTTGTGGCTGATTCAGAGCACAGACGGGTTTGTGTAGATAAAGGCACAATGAGGAAGATTTCTGCCAGATCCATGCATCGGATCAAGAGAGCAGCTGCGAAATTACCATTACATAGCAGCAAACAGATATTTGAAGCTGCTGGTTCCTCTGGAGTCCCACAGACATCAAGGTGTAGAGTCCTCCAGAGTCTTGCAACTGTGCATAAACCTTCCATTCGGCCACCACTAACCAATGCTCACAAGCAGAAACTGCTGCATTGGGCAGAAAAATACATGAAGACTAATTTTCAAACAGTCCTGTTCACTGAGTGCCGTGCAACCCTGGATGGTCCAGATGGATGGTTAGTGGACGGCCACCCTGTTCCAACAAGGCTGCAACGCCAGCAAGGCGGTGGTGGAGTCATGTTTTGAGCCGGAATCCTGGGAAGAGAGCTGGTTGGCCCCTTTTTAGGGTCCCCGAAGGTGTAAAGATGACCTCTGCAAAGTATGTGGAGCTCCTGACTGACCACTTCCTTCCATGGTACAGAAGGAAGAACTATGCTTTCCGTAATAAAATCATCTTCATGCATGACCAATGCACCCTCTCATGCTGCAAAGAATATCTCTGCATCAATGGCTGCTATGGGGAAAAAAGGAGAGAAAGTCATGGTGTGGCCTCCATCCTCCCCTGACCTCAATCCTATTGAGAACCTTTTGGAGCATCCTCAAGCAAAAGATCTATGAGGGTGGGAGGCAGTTTACGTCGCGTTCCGTTACCTATGGGGAAAGATTCTGGGGAGGCCCCCGTGGTGATTATTCTCGTGAGGGGGGAGTTATAAAGGACCCGGATAGCTGCACAAAAGCCAGGGGGAAATCCCCATTGCTCCAGGAGGTGAAATAAGTAAGGCCAGCCCACCCTGTCGAACGCCTTCTTTGCGTCCAGAGAGAGGAGCAGAGAAGGCGTCCCCGTCGCGCGAGCTCTCTCGATCAGGACCACGTTTCTCCTTGTATTTTCGTATGCCTGCCTCGTGGGAATGAACCCGACCTGGTCCGGGTGAATAATGGAGGGGAGAAGTGCTCCTAGTCTGTTGGCCAGAATTTTCGTAAATATCTTATCAACATTCAATAAAGAGATCGGTCTATTATTGTGGGGGAAGGAAGGATCTTTGCCCTCTTTAGGAATCAAAATCACATCGGATCGGATCGGAGGAAATCCGAAGGCACCGACCGTCCCTCCAAAATTCCATTATATAGTTTAACTAGATATTTGCTCAAGTGGGGAGAGAACTTTATATAATAAAAAGCTGTAAAACCGTCCGGGCCCGGGGCCTTATGGGGTTTCATTTGTTTAATCACAGATGCCACTTCGGCCTCTGAGACCTCTGACCCCAACCCCTCCAGCAAGAGGGGGGGGAGCTCCGGGCCCTTCCACATGGCCAGGAATTCCCGCACCTCCCGCACATGGTCCGGATTTCGGAGGGAGTGATCCGGGGAGTGGTTATATAATTGCTTAAAGTATGCAGTAAAAATCTGGTTTACCTCGCTGGGGATAGTAGTGATCGAACCCTGGGGCGTATGGGCCGAAGTCACCAATTTGGATCTAGTTTGGTTCCTCAATTTGCGTGCTAACATGGTGTGTGCCTTGTTAGAATATTCATAAAAGGTCCGCCTGGTCCAAGCTAAGGACCGGGCCACATCCGTCAGTAGGACAGACCAGAGTTCCCGACGTACTGTTGCCAGGGCATCAAAATCAGCCTGAGAGTGAGAGGACTTGTGCGCTGTTTCCCAGTCAGCCAGCCTCTCCTGAAGTTCCACCAGCAGACGCATCCTCTCCCTCTTTAGCCTGCTACCAATCTGAATCAGGTGGCCTCGTATGACCGCCTTATGGGCCAGCCACAAGGAGTCAGGTCCAATATCGTCTAGGTCATTCTCCTCAAAGTATCTGTCCAGGTGGGCAGACACTTCTTCCATCACTGCAGCCGATTGTAAGATGGAAGAGTTGAGGCGCCAGGACCAACCCGAGCGAGTTCCCGGTAGTCTCACCCATACAGACACGGGCGCATGGTCAGACCAACTAATTGAGCCGATCGCCGTGCGGGTAGTCAATGGGATCGTCCTGGCTGGCAACAAGAACAGGTCTATCCTTGAGTATGAGGAGTGGGGGTGGGAATAAAAGGAGAAATCGTGGTCCCCTGGGTGATGGAGTTGCCAAATGTCGAGCAGCTGCGCGTTGTGTATAAACCGAGCTAGCAACGCATCCTGAGGAGATACCGTAATTCTGGTACCTAGTGCTCCTGATTTCCTGTCAATTGCTGGCGCTGGGGCTGCGTTAAAGTCCCCCCCCATGACCAGAAAGGAACCTTCCGTTAGCTGTAGGAGCGTCGTAAGACGGGCCCAGAAAGAATCTTCCGGGGTGTTGGGGGCATAGACATTCAGCAAAGAGCCACATTATTAACCGTCCCCCGGATTAGGATATACCTGCCCTCATCATCTCTATCCACATGTTGAACCGTCATCTGGCATGATTTATGTAGTAAAATCGCAACCCCCCCCCCCGGCGTTTACCGGTGCAGGAAGCGAAAATGGAGCGTGGGAAGGTGCGGTCTGTGAGGCTGAACTGGCGTGCCCGGGCAAAATGCGTTTCCTGCAGGAATGCTATCTGACATTGTGCGCGTTTTAATTCTCGGAGGACCAATCTCCTCTTCGTAGGGGAATTCAGTCCCTTAACATTCTGGGACAATATATGGCATTCAGGAATCATGAGTGGAGTGGAGTGGAGGGGAACGCCACGGGCAAGCCAGCTCAGGTACATAGGACAGGGCGGCACCCCTGAGGACCCCGATGGGGGGAAGGGAGACAGAGGGACAAAGGGGATAAAAGACTGGGAGGTGAGGGAGGGGAGGAAAAGAGGAGAAAGAAGAAGACACATAAAAGAAAAAATTAGAGAAAAAACTTCCGGACTTATCCATTGCCGGAACGACCATGGGGATGGTCAGAAAGGAGACGCGACCCTGGTTGAAGACCAGTAGGATCGCAGAACGGACGCCACCGAGCAAGCAACGGAGCATGAAAAAATTACCTAAAAACAATGTTACGAAACTTTATATCAACGACAGTATCCCCACCATTATCATGAACATTGATAGCCTAACATTACGGGGTTATATAGCAATTGGGGAACATTCACAACTCAACTAATGCAACCACCTGATACCATGTGGGCAAAAGAGGAAAAATATCAATATCACCGCTGAGGTGTCCCCATCATCTCAGCCGGGATCCCTGTCCCCCTCCTCACGAATCCGGGAGGGTACCTTCTCCCAGCGTGATGTAAGATGAGATGCCGAGGAGGGGGACGAGAGCAGGTTACCAGCGTCCGGTAAAGGAGGGCAATCCAGGCGGGTGAAGAATTGGTGCGGGTCAGAATGTAGGGTTAGAGTTGAGGTTTTACCACCAGCAAAGGCCAAGAGCTTGAACGGAAAGCCCCAGGCATAGCGGATGTTGTGACGGCCCAGGTGGGCTGTGATGGGGCGCCAGGCCCGTCGACGCTGCAAGGTCTCCGGTGCTAAGTCCTGAAACAGGGCGAGCTTTACTTCTTCATACACCAGATCCACTTCTCTGCTTTTTCGCATGACTTCCTCCTTAACTGTGTAATAATGAAGTCGAAATAGGACATCACGAGGTTGTTGGGAGTCAGCCCGGGGAGCTCTCAGGGCTCTGTGAATCCTGTCCATGAGTAACCTGGCCGGGGGCACCTCTGGTACCAAGCATTTAAGAAGGCCCAGCACCGTCTCGTGTAGCTCCCGTGGTTGTACAGACTCGGGCAGTCCCCCGCTGGCGTATGTTGTTGCGGCGGGATCTATTGGCGACATCTTCAAGAGCAAGTTCCATACGGTCCATGCGGTGAGATAACGTGTCAGTAGTGCGCGCCAGCGCATTGTGAGCCGCCACGAGGTCCCCCGTGCCTTCCTCCAGTTCCCCAATGTGTAGGCCCAAGGCCCCCACTTCCGCACGTACCTCCGTGGCTATTTTAGCTATGTCCATCGCCAGACTCGCCTGCATGTCCCCCATCCTGGCCAGAATCTGAGATATATCAGCTCTAGACGCTGGTTGGGACCCTCCTGAGACCGAGTCCATGCCTGTGTCCTCGCTGCGGTTCCGGCCGCCATCTTGGCTGTCGTCCAGGCCGCGGCGCTGGAAAATTGGCACCACTACTGGGGTCGGTGGATCCTGTTTTTTGCCCCCTCGGGTGGTTCCCGGCATGCTCCCGGCAAGGAGGGATCGAAATGGTGGGTCAAATTGAGCCGTGTGCTGCTGCTATGCTCCGGTTTGACGGCTAGGTGCGGGAGCTCCTACACCATGCGTCCGGCTCGGTCGGCGTCCAGACTCCGCCCCTCCAATTCAGTGATTTTTAACCCCTTAAGGACCCAGGACGTACCATGTATGTCATTGCAGGGGGTCTCTTTTAGACCCGCTGACGTACATGGTACGTCCTGCGGGTTTTTGAGCGCTGGAAGCGATCGGATCGCTTCCAGCAGCTCAAACGCCATTGCAGGATGCCTGGGAGTCCAGGCATCCGTGCAATGGCGGTGAGAAGTGCCGGGGCACCTTGTGATCGCTCCCCGGGAGCGATCAACATCCGGTTTCACCGGAGAGGTGCCCGGCACTTCTAGAGAGCGCTGGAAGCGATCGGTATCGCTTCCAGCTGCTCTGTGTATATTGCAGGGATGCCTCGACATCGAGGCATCCTTGCAATATGCTTACCTGCCGCCGGTCTGCTAAGTGATTGCTCCCCCCGAGCGATCACTTCCGGTAGCGGCAGGAAGTACTGAGTGCCACGAGGTATCGTGGCACTCAGTACAAAACGATCACATGAGTGATCAGGTGCTCTGCTGGGTGCCTCGAGGGATCAAGGCACCCAGCAGAGTAAAAAAAGTGTAAAAAAAGTGTAAAAAAAATAAAATAAAAAAAAAAATCAATAAAAAGTTATAAAATAAAATAAACTGACAGCCAAGATGGCGCTGCCCTTCTAAGGGCAGGGTCATCTTGGGGCTGAGTGGGATGTTCCTAGCCTGCCTCATCAGAGAGGCAGGCTAGCAACATCCAATCAGAAGTAAAAAAAAATCAAAATAAAATTTCTAATTTGTCAGGTCAATATTTTGTAAATATTGGCTCTGACCTCTGTGATTCTCCCTCCCTCTCCTCACTTGTGTTTTGGTGAGCGAGAGAGAGAGATCAGATTTGACAGGTTAGAGATTTTAGTGAGATTAGAAAAATTGAGGCAGGTTTAGAGTGATTTAGGTGTTTATTTGTATTTTCTTGTGAAACCCAACGGTTCTTCTAAGAACCAACAATCCGCTTATTATATATAATAATTATAAAATTTTATAATCTATTATATATAATGTCTGAGAGGGTGTACAGCGCCGAGGAGGCATATGCCATCCTGGCATCAGAATCTGAGGCATCTGCGTCAGACTCCGACCCTGATTTTGACCCCGCCAACTGCTCAGAGACGTCGCTAGATACATCATCTACGCTGGCTGATGTATCTAGTGATGTTTCTGATGCAGATCCTGGGTCACCACCTGCCAGCAGGAGACGCACAGCTCCAGCTGAGGAGTGGGTAGTGCCTCATCGCCAGAGGCCAGATATCCCTCCTTTCACGGCAAATCCTGGCATCAATATTGATGTTGCAGGATTTACCGCCACACAGTTTTTGCAGGTGTTTATGGGGGATGATTTGTTGGGCCACATCGTGGCCCAATCAAATCTGTATGCCCATCAGCATTGTGCTGCGAAGCCAGACTCCTACTTGGCAAGGCAGCAATGGACCCCGCTAGATGTGCCAGAATTTCTGAAATTCTGGGCACTTACTATGCTGATGGGCATCATAAAGAAGCCCTCAATTCGCTCCTACTGGAGCAGTAGCCCCATCTGCTCTACCCCCATTTACCCCCAATCAATGTCACGTAGAAGGTATGAAAACATTTTGCGTTTCATGCACTTCAGTGACAACAGCCTGTGCCCTCCTAGAGAGCATCCCCAGTTTGACAGGCTGTATAAAATCCGCCCCCTGATTACCCACTTCGCCGCCAGGTTTGCAGAGGCTTATACACCTGGAAGGAATATCTGCGTGGATGAATCCCTAATGAAATACAAGGGAAGGCTGGGATTCAAGCAGTATATTCCTTCCAAACGCTCCAGGTATGGAGTGAAGGTGTATAAGCTCTGTGACAGCGAGAGTGGGTATACTCAGGCCTTCCGGGTGTACGAGGGAAAGGATAGTAGCCTTGACCCTCCAGGTTGCCCAGAACACATGGGAACCAGTGGCAAGATTGTGTGGGACCTACTTTTTCCCCTGATGAACAAAGGGTACCACTTGTATGTTGATAATTTTTATACGAGTGTCCCTTTGTTCAAGCTGCTGTATTGTTTTGATACAGCAGCATGCGGTACTGTTCGCAAGAACCGCGTAGGTTTCCCAGCACAGCTTGTCCGCACCCGGCTAAAAAGGGGGGAGACCTCAGCTCTGCGCCAAGAGGAGCTGTTGGCGGTCAAGTACAGAGACAAGAAGGATGTATACCTTCTATCCACCATCCACACTGAGAGGTCTGTGGAGGTCTCTGTACGTGGCAGAGCTGAGCGCATCAGGAAGCCAGTGTGCATCAAAGACTATAACCGGCATATGGGTGGGGTTGATCTGGCAGATCAGCTGCTCCAGCCCTACCAGATTATGCGGAAGTCAAGGGCCTGGTACAAAAAGGTTGCAATTTACCTGATGCAAATTGCAACCCACAATGCCTTTTTGCTCTGCAAAAAGGCAAACCCCGGAGTGACGCTGTCCTTTTTACAGTTTCAGCTCCAGGTCATTTCGGGGCTTTTGATACAGGATGCACCTGCTCCCCGGGCGGTGATGGGGGACAGAGTTGGGGCTACGCATTTTATTTATAAAATCCCCCCCTACTGAGGGCAAACAAAAACCCCAAAAAAGGTGCAGGGTGTGTTTGAAGAGGGGGCAGAGGAGAGACACAATCTTTTACTGCCCAGAATGCCCTGGACAACCCGGTCTGTGTCTTGGGGACTGTTTCAAGCTATATCACACTGTGCGTGATCTGTGATTTTTTTTTTTTTTTTTTTTTTTTCCTTTCTATTTTTTCTCACACTCCAGTTAGTTAGTTCAGTTTAGTTTTTTTTTTCTTTTACTGCACCAGACTTTTACATTTTATTCGTACATTTTTATGTTCTACAATTGGTGCTGTATTTTGCCAAAATCTTTGCACACCTATGCATGGGGGGCATGGGTGTACTCAGGAGACCTTGCAGAAAACAACCTGGAGAGTTTTCATGCAGTAACAAACAACAGTGTCTCCTAAATCACAGTCCAAATCTAATGTGGGCGTAAAAATAAAACATTGAAAAATTCCCGCCACACACCTTCTCAAATGTTTTGGGCTAAAACCGTTGCATCCATGGCATCAAAGCACTCCATATGCAATACCTTGGGGTGTCAACATAACAAATATAAACAATTTTCTGGCAATAATTCAAACTGGGGTATGCGGTAGACCCAAAACCAAAGATAGGCCTAGCTGAAGAAATAATCTCAATTTCAACTCCAATGACAAAGTCATAAAAATTGTATTTGAACCTTCCCAAAATCCTGGCAAACCTATGCATGGGGGGCATGGGTGTACTCAGGAGACCTTGCAGAAAACAACCTGGAGAGTTTTCATGCAGTAACAAACAACCGTGTCTCCTAAATCACAGTCCAAAACTGATGTGGGTGTGAAAATGAAAAATGACCACCAAACAGTATCCAATTTGTTTGGAGCAAACGGTTGCATTCATAGCATAAAAACACTCCATTTACAATACTTTGGGGTGTTAGCTTACCAAATATATGCACGTTCATAAAACTGGGGTATGTAAAAAGGCTCCTAAAAAGAAGATAAGCAAAGAAGATACTGTATGTCAAATTAGAAAATTGACAAGCACATGTCAAAGATTGGCGTAGCACCCCAAAAACAACAGAACAAATCTATATATGGGTGGTATCACTTTACTCAGAAGATGTTGCTGAACATATTTTGGGGTGTTTTTTGGCAGTAACCCATAACTGGATTTGACAATTCATGCCTAAAGTACAATGTGTGTGAAAAAATAACCCAAAAAGTGACTACCTGAAAGTTTGACATAGAGCTAGTGCATGGAAAGTGTTAAAATACAACTCTTTGAAGCACCCTAGGGTGTGCCCTTTCTAAAAATATATGGTTTGATGGGGGTAAATTACTTTGGCCGGCTTCAAAAATGTCCCAAATAGGACATGGGTGCATGATGACGAAATGTGAAAATTCCAAGTTGGAAAACTGAAATGCGCACCCCCCAAATAAGGCCTATTAGCCCCCAAATGACCGACACACCTATACATGGGTGGTATCAATTTACTCAGAAGATGTTGCTGAACATATTTTGGGGTGCTCTTTGGCAGTAAACCTTAAAGTTCACAGTACATGTATTTTTAAATTGCGTTCAAAAAAAAAAAAATCACCAAAAAAATTTTTTTCTCAAACTTTGGCATAGATTTGTGGTAAAATAGTTTGCATGGAAAGAGTCAAAATACCCCAAGTTTAATACCTTGATTTGTGTACTTTAAAAAAATATGTATATGTGGAGGGTTATTCAGGAATTAGTGACAGATATCAGTGTTACAATGTCACTAGCACTAGTTTTGAAAATAAACTCTTTGGAAATGGCAAAGTGCTACTTGCACTTATTGTTGCATAAAATAAGGAAAAAAGCGAGGAATATGTAAACATTGGGTATTGCTAAACTCAGTACTAAATTTAGAAACTACTAAGGAATTAATTTTTTTTGACGGTTGTTGATACATAAGAAATTTTGGGGGTCAAAGTTCGAAAAAGTGGTGTTGTTTCAATTTTTTTTGTCATATTTCACAATATTTTTTATAGTAAATTATATGAAATGATGAAAAAAATGGTATCTTTATAAAGTCCATTTAATGACGAGAAAAACAGTGTAAAATATGTGTGGGTTACATAAACGAGTAAGAGGAAAATTTGACGTAAACACTAACAGCGCAGAAACGTAAAAACAGCAGCGGTCACTAAAGGACGGATTTGTGTAAAACCGCCCGGTCACTAAGGGGTTAAATATAATTGTTTGAAATAGGACCTGTTTTGGCTGAAACATGTACATCTATTGATCCATCTGTGAGAACTTAATATGCCCACACACATTTAGGCTGGGGTCAGACAAGCGCACAGTAACGGATGCACTTTATAACGGATGAGATTGTGGTTACATTGTATCAGTTTGTTTTGGCTGATGTTGAGAAAAAGAAGAAAAAAGCTGTATATAGGGGTTTCTCTACGTCCGTTGTAGCTTTTTCACGTCAAAGCCATTTTGGTGTCTGTTGCAACATGCGTTGCCCGCGCGCAAAAAAGGTGTGCACCTGCGTTGTTCTCTATTGACTCCTTTGAAAAGCTACGACGGACAGCAGTCAGACAGACACAAAAAGTGCCCTCGTGTGACCCCAGCCTTAGTTTGTGCAAGTTTTAAACAAGGATCGCTGGTATAAACGAGGCAGCTAAGAAACACTTTAATTGAGCAGGTAAAGTTTACCTTTCTCCACGAACACAACCATCTTTTATAATGAATATATAACCCAACTTGTCTAAGATCTAACATATAAAGACCTGAGATATTTTACTAATTGCTTAACTCTTTAATATCTAATTATACTTGGTCAATGGCATGAGGCCTATGCAGATTCTTGTATGTCCACATGAAATGTCCTTTGTATTTAGCACTGGCTCTATATACAGATAAAATATTTGCATGATTTGGGAGGTTTATTTTCATATGAAATCTTTACACAATGGTTTCCTATGACGTTATTAATCCTTCTTTGTCTCTAAACTGGGTTAAAAGAATTATCACTTTTAAATCTCCAGTAAATGCAGGGCTGTATAAAAGTTACATGTACACACAGGTGACATACTGAAAACCGTGTTGTGTAAACCCCCGTTTCATGAAGCCTGCTGCCATCTAATGGTATACTGAGTAAAAGCAAATCTTTACAAACTCAAAGTCTCCATCCAAGGAGCATCTCTTTAATTCTCACACCAAAGTAGGCAAACACAAAATGCTCTGTTAACCCAAAGAGTGACAGTCCAATGAGTATCCAGATCAACGTAGCACTGATGTACATGGGCTTCAGTCTGTAGGAAGTAAGAGAATAAGGTTAGCTAGTGCACTGTTGTTAGATGGATGTAGCTTATATTGCAGCAATACACAACATTGACTTTTCAATTATGACGGTTAGATGAGCGTCAAGAACTGCTACTCCAAAACAAGCATCATTGATTGCACGAGGAACTGTCATGGCCATACGGCTCAGTTTCAAGTCGCGTGTTCTTACTGTAAGTTATGATGGGGTCACTAAGGCTAGGGTCAGACGAACGCATTTTCACGTTGTCCGTGAAAAAGTGCGTTCGAACGAATGGACGTATTTTTTCACGGAGTACGCGATAGCGGTCATACGATGCACATTTTTCGTCCGTGATTTTGTACGGATCATCAATAAAACACTTTGTGCATCTGAACGTTATGTTGGCTGGACATTAGTAGCGTCTGACATCTCCAATTCACGCACACACGCCGCTAGCGGACGCAGCGCACTCTTTACGTCTGTACTAGCAGTTTTACGTTCTTGAAAAAATGTGTTCATTTTCCACTTGCGTTGCGCAGCCGGACTTTCGTGCGACCGTACATCGTATATTGGCCGTCATTGCCCGTCATTTGCTGCTAGTGCGGCCGTGATTAAGTGCGCCTGCACGCGCGTTCGCACTGCCTCAGTCTGACCCTAGCCTTAAATGATATAAATTCTCATGCATTTCTAAAACATTATGGGCTATATTACAAATCTGGTGCTAACTTAACCAGAGCTGTTGTAAACTTAACCCCATAGACTATGACTCTGGTAAGTGTACAACAGCTCTGGTTAGGTTAGCACCAACTGTGTAATACTGCCATATGTCTACCCATTTTATGATGAGCTTTAAATAGTCAGAAGAAATTATAAAAATGAAGTGGGTTAATCAAATAGCGCCCGGTGTTTGGCAAAGTTGCAAACAATGTTGACAACTGCTATCGTTGTAATGGCGACAAATGCCAGTGCCAAAAAAAAAAAATGGCAGCTGGAGAAAACTGTTTGGATTTTCCTTATGTGAAACACTGGCATTTGTCACCATTGCAACAACAGTGATTTTTAATAGTGCTTGCAACTTTTCCAAACACCATTACTCTTTGAAATAGCTACCAAAGTCTCATTTTTCTATATCTAATCTTCCTTAGTCTTGAGAGGGTGTCTTTAAACTACATTACTTCCCCAGCAATTTCTGTGATAGTCTCGAAGGAAGATGGACTTTACTGAATACTATTTTAGTGGTGAATTATTCTAGAATCTAGACGTGTGTATGTGTGTGCTTGTGTTTGGAGAAGGGGAGGTCTTTTCACTCCTACTAACTGATGCATACTTTCCAAAACAGTCCCATCTTTTTTTTTTTTTGTGATAAATGGAGCCATCCGAACGTTGAATCCAAATCCATGTGTCCTACTACATCCTGACTCTCTCATATATCATACATGTGGCTGCACAACAGAGAGGCATAGCAATATTACTCACAGCAATGAATCCCTAAACTACAAGAAATGCTGCTTGGATTAAGTTGGTGTAATTCTGGTCTGGTCACTAATTTGATCCAGCAGCAGGTTCCACACAGCTAGATAAATCTAATAACACCCAAATCCACACAGAGTGAAGAAATAAGACGGTCACACTGCAAGAGTCAATATAGCTACTTTTTATAGAATCAAAGTATTAAGTTTTCACACGAAACACAAGTCTTTATCAAAAAATGTAATTCCATGATCCTATTAGAGCAGCTATATTGACCCTGACAGTGCGACTGGCTTCTTTCTTCTCTATGTGAAATTCAGTTAGGGGCATTGTAACAGGGGTCAGTACTCAGGGTGGGTATCCCTGACCAGAAAGGATCCCTCTCGTCATCACACACCGGCATGAACGTAATGAATCGCCTTCCCCCTCCCACACATACACCCTGGTGTAATAGACAAGGTATTTGGAAGATGGCAGAGAGATCTGACTTATGCCAGTTGATGGGGGTTAGATGAAAGCATGGAGAAACCTCCAGGATAACAAAGGAACATTAAGTACCAATTACAAATTCGGGAAATAGCACAGCGTATACAACATGATACTCTACAATAAATACATCACTCCCAATATCTGTCTCTCAGGTCAGTGATTGTCTGTCTGGGATCTCTGGTTGGATGGCCTCTCACTACCTGAAGATCAATATGTCCAAGACAGAGTTCCTTCTAATTCCCCCATCTAACTCTACTCCGATTTCTGACTTCTCCATAATTGTGGACAGTATCACCATCCTTCCCTCAGCCCAAGTCCGCTGCCTCAGAGTGACTCTTGACTCCAGTCTTTCCTTCAGCCCCTACATCCAATCACTCTCCTCATCTTGCCGCAATCACCTCTGCAGTATTGCCAAAATTTGATCATTTCTGACTGCCAACACCAGCAAGCAACTTATCCCCTCTCTTTTTATCTCCTGCCTGGACTACTGCAACAACCTCCTGATTGGCCTTCCTATTTCCTGCCTCTCCCTCCTGCAGTCCATCCTAAAACATCAGCCCGGCTTATCCATCTCACCCGTCGATCCTCTCTGTGAATCCCTACACTGACTCCCCATCCACAGCAGAATCAAATTCAAACTACTTGACCTGACCTACAAAACCTTCACTAATGCCGCTCCTCACTACCTGTCCTCACTAGTCTCCAGATACACCCCAGCCCGTCCCCTAAGATCCAGCAATGTCCAACTCCTGGCATCCTCCACCATTACCTCTTCACATGCCAGACTGCAGGACTTTTCTCGTTCGGCGCCGACCCTATGGAATGCGCTTACTCGCAAAATATCAGACTGTTCCCGAATCTGGCTTCATTTCAATGCGCCCTAAAGACCCTTCTGTTTAGGGAAGCCTACCACCTGACTCTGTAAAAAGATATTTGACCAACCCAGAAATGGTCCTCACCTCTCCCTGCATTAACTCATCACTGCAGTCCCCCCCCCTCCTGTTTCTAATCCCCTCACCCTTTGAGATTGTAAATTCACACGGAATAGGGCCCTTACTTCCTCCTGTATCTGCTGGCAGGAATACTGACCTTCTCCTGTATGTATTGTAGAATTGTCCTGTCTTTACCCATTGCATGTTTTATACAGGGCTGCAGAATATGTTGGCACTTAAGGGGTGTGCCCTATTATTATATTATTAACACCCTTAAACCTTGATCTTAACAGAAGAGCGTGTTGGGGAACAATATGACAACAGTCAAACCCACCAGAACCTGCAGTTCCATTCCTCTCACATCTAGATTAACCGTTTCTGCCCTATGGGGATTTCACTGCCGCCGAATTGCACATAATTTTGCTGGCAATTCGGCAATATTTGAATCACCAGGTTTTTGAATAGCCAAATTGCCATGAAATTGCACCGTACGAGAAAATTACCTGTTCAATGTAATGCAGTGGCCAATTGGGCTCTCTTTGAATAACACCTTCAAGTCTATTCAAAGAAAGGTGAAACTCAGGAAAATGACTGGAGAAGTGAAAATTCTAGGTCGACATAGTCAAACCAGAAAAATTCTCCCATTTACCTCACTTTGGTTATTTGGTCTAGATTGTTCTCTTCTTCCGCCAGTTCTCCTGATTTTCACCTTTCTCTGAATAACCCTGCTTATGTATATCTCACAGAGCTCCACAGCAATAAAACTCATAGTAATGTGCAGTGTGCATCAGAGTTATAAAGTAAACCTCACAAATATAAAATAAAATATTATTAAAAAGATTAAAATATTATTCTAAAAACACTAGCACCTAGGGGTTTGAATCAGGATTTTGAGGTCTGCCACTTTTTAGAATAGGTCAAAACTACATATTAGGAAGTACACAAATCATTGCATAAAGGTTTTACAAAATGAGATTTGTATTGTGTATGCATAAAATATCCATTTAGAAGGGTGTACTGAAGATGTTTGTATGAACTAGGATACACTGTAACCAAACATGTATTGAATATGGAGGTTATAATGTGTTTGACACTAATGTATCAATTAACCATCACCCTATAGGCATACTGTTAGGTAGGCACAAGCACTTTATTTCGGTTTACACAATAGCACTCTGTATAGGGGTATAGAAACATATGGGTTAGTTTTAATTCGGTATACAACATTGTAAGAGTAGCACTTTAAAGAGAGCACTTTATTGAATGACATTATAAATTCTTTACGCATATAAGGAATCAAATTTTCAGTTCTGATAATAGTATTCATATACATTTAATTAAGATTAGCATATTAAATTTTGCAGAAGGCACTATAAATTTAGCACTTTAAAAATCAGCATCTCACGCAGAGGATTTCAGAGGATGGAAAAAGTTCCACACTCCCCCCTTGTGTGAGATTTTTTCCATCACGGTAAAATATTGATATAGAGCACATTATTGGATTTCCAATAGTGTGGCAATACATGTGTATCTAGAATTGCAGAATAACCTATTTAGGGATGAACATGAAGGTAGATAATAATTAGCCTTGTGGGTAGAAAGAAGGTGGAGCAGAAACTTTAGGAGTTTAAACACTACGAGATGTATCACCACCATCTTTTGGGTTGATCTGATATTTGGAATGCCCCACGCAGGTGCAGAATGAGTAATTGTAATTGTAATGAGTAACACGCAGGTGCAGAATGAGTAATTGTAATTTTGAGGGAAGGGAGAACGGGCGTTTCCCACTCAATCACAACACATTTTAAAGGGTATATAAGGAGGTTGCAGGAGATTGTGAAGGAATTGATTTACATGCCAACTGATGAAGCGAGTGCATCGCGAAACGCGTATTGGTGTTTGTCTATTTATTGTTTTATGGAATAAATTTTAAATTTTAATAAATTTTAATTTTGTTCATCGATATCCTGCAACCTTATTTTTTCATTTGGAGCAACATCATCGGACAGAGGAGGAAAAGGGGAGCCCGATATCTCCTAAAAATATCGGTTGTGAGATACATCTAGTGTCTGATTTATGACACCTCCAAATGTGAGTTGAACTATTGTATTTTGGGGACTTGGATGTGTTTTTATGGATCACACTATGTTTCTCATTTCTATCCCCATATATCTTGAGAATTGAGGACTGCATAAAAGAAAGCAATTAACTGCTTAAAGAAGATCCTCGACCAAGATTTTAGGGGGAGAAAAGGAAAGGAGAAAAAAAAGAGGGAAGCGCGGACTGTCACCACATTTTTCCATAATTTTTTTATAGTTATTAAAATATATACTTGTTATGTCTCCTAACATGTTTTTGCAGGGAAGGGGCTGAATTCCTCTTTATCTAGTGGAAGAGCCTAGTTGAGGCCTCGATGCCCCAGCCCCGGCATCCGTTTATGGGCACCAACTGCACCACTGGTAGTTATGCCCCAGGTCACAGGCATAAACCACTAAATCATGCTTCAATTTGTATTGTATTCAATATGTCCCTTAATTGTGTGCTTTTAACGCTGTCTTACAGCTGGCACAACATCCTTTTCGTTTGATGTTGGTCCACAGATCAGGGACATTGTCAAGTGTGCCCAGTACCACCACCTGGTGCTGGATCTCCATTTCATGCAGTACATACTGTCCAGATGTGGCTGAGCAATCTTTTATGTTTTTGCTACTAGTGGAGAGAGAAAACATTTGCAGGTCCATGGTTTGTAACTACTCCTCTGTATCATACATTTGTAGCATTAGTTTCTGCTTTGCTATATAGTAAAACGATACTTTTTTTTTCATGGAAAAGTGCTTCTCCTATCTTACCTTTCCTGAGCAGAAGCTGCATATCCATGAAAATATTCATAACGCATATACAGGTAAAACAAACCGCAGGCAGCTGCAGTTCCTAAAAAAGGGGTGGAAAATGGAATCCATGAGCACCAATAATTATAAATATAACCCAGCCAACTACAACTACAATACTGTATTACACATACTGAAAACGTAAGTTATCCTAATGTCTGAGTGGCCTTCAAATTAGCAATGCACCGATACCATTTAATTTTAAGAGTACCAATATTTATTTTTTTCAAGTACTCACCGATACGGAGTACTGATACTTTTATTTAATGTCACGTGACCGTTATACAATAAATAATTTAGGGTTTTGCTGAAGGCCTGTCTAGTTTATGTTAATATTGAAATGTATGGCCAGATACTGCACACACCCTGACCACACACACTAATGTGTGTGTATATTTATATATACACACACTAGACCTCAGATACAGGTATACTCCACTGGCCTCAGATACATGTTTACCCAACAAATTCCAGACCTCAGATACAGCATTCTGCCAGCAGCCCTAGTTTCTGTAACGGCTTTCTACTAGGCCCCTGCGGCCAGTGGCATAGAGTGGTGGGGGCTCGGGTCGGTCGCCCCAGGCGCAATTTTCTTAGGGGCGCAAAATTGAAACAGAAATTTGAACCACTAATATTCTCCAGCAGGGATCAGCACTGGTGTCTGTGAGAGGCCCTTGCATGGGCAGCGTCCAGTTTTGCAGCACCGGCAGTGACTTAGCACTCAGCATCCGGAAGGGAGGACCAGGACAAAAAATTCTGACGTCACGTGAAGCAGCGTAGCATTATTCGACGGAACACCCTGTACCACGCTTGTCAGCCCCCCCCTTGAAGCCCCGTGCCAGCACTGTGCCACTGGCAGCCCTGCGGCCGCTGAACAGGAAGGAGGGAGGGAGGTGCCTGCCCTGCAGCACATTTAAAATCTGGTCCCCACTAAGCCCCCTGCGACAGCTCCCCCCCCCCGGGCCACCAGCATCTCCATGCAGATGGGCAACACTGTGTGACACCAGAGCACCGTGACCCACACACAATGAGGGGGTACGGGGAGAGGGTGACTGGAGGTACTGGGAGAAAGTGGGGGTACTTGGAGAAAGAGTGACTGGGGGTACTTGGAGAGAGTGACTGGGGTACTGGGAGAGAGGGGAGTACTGGGAGTGACTGGAGGGTACTCGGAGAGTGACTGGAGGGAGAGAGTGACTGGGGTACTGGGCGAGAGATTGATTTAGGGGTACTGGGAAGAAGTGGGTACTGGGAGAGAGTGCGTGGGGGTACTGGGAGAGACTGGGGTAACTGGAGGGAGAGCGTGACTGGGTATAGTGTGTGTAATGATGTGTATGCTTCATGTTATGTATTAAGTGTATCATAGTTATGCCTAGTTCATTCTGCATGTTAGGAAACAGTTAACAGTCATGTGATGGGGGCGGGGAGTAGCAGGCATTGTAAGATGGATGCTGCTGAGTAAAGTCTGTTCTTGTCAAGCTCCTCGTTGTCTGCCAATACTTCAGTGGATTCATCACATGGTACCAGGAGTGGGGTTTTTATCATGTTCTATACGATCCTTTCCATAGACCAACAAATCATCAATTATTACTTCCACGCCATGTAGACCATCAATCAATTCATGTGATTTCTTTTGAAATATCTCCTGTGCAGACGCTATGCCAAAAGGTACCCTTGTGAATTGCCATCGCCCAAAAGGAGAGTTGAAAGTGGTCAGATAACTGCTAGCTTCATCAAGACGCAATTGCCAGTAACCAGACTGAGCATCCAGTACACTAAACACTGTTGCCCCTACAAGCTTGTGGGCTATGTTTTCAATGGTGGGGAGATTGTAGTGTTCTCTCATTATTACTTTGTTCAAATCACGTGGGTCAATGCAAATACGGATTGCACCTGTGTTTTTCTTTTCCACCACGACCATAGAACTGACCCATTCTGACGGTTCTGTGACCCTTTTTACTACTCCCAGCTTCTCCATCCTAGTTAGTTCTTCTCACACTTTATTCTCCAGAGTTAGTGGTATTTTCCTTGGTGCGTGAATGACAGGCTGTGCACCCTTTTGTATACGTATACGGCTGATCTCTGGGAGGCACCCTAGGCCCTGGAATAGATCACAGTACTCGCGCTTAATGTCATCCTTTGACAAACCGCTGTGCCCACCATCCACAGTCATTATAATCTGTACAAGACCAATCTCTTTACTTGTTTTTAGACCTATTACTGCTGGGGCTTGTGTGTCGATCACAAATAGTTGTAAAAGTTGTTCAGATCCCTTGTGAGAACATATGACATTACAGCGACCCATTACTTTACTTTAAGCTTTTCGCCACCATATCCCATCAGTTTCGGTAGGTCCTGAGTTTCCAGAGGGTATTCATTCCTGAGGTATTCCAGGTATACGTGGCTTGGCACACAATTCACTTGTGCTCCTGTGTCTATTTTAAATTTGACTGGAGTTTTGTCAGCCCCTAGCTGTAAGGTTACATTAGCTTCATCTGCAAACTGATGTGACTGCCGCAAGGTATATCGATGTGCAATCGGAGTCTGACCCTGCATTGTCGTCATTATTCTCTATGGCATGTACAGCCCACATTTGTGTCTTTGTAGTGTGTGAAAATTGCATTTATTGCATGTCTGCCACCTTGCAGGACACATAGCTTCTTTATTGTGCATGTTCCCACAATAGTCACATGTTGCTGGTGTGTTATTTTTCCCAGTGACATACTTTGGTTAGTATGTGTCCAAAATCTGAAACTCAATCCAAACAAAATGCAAATTGGAGTAGACGAAGTTACATATTTTGGACACATACTAACCAAAGAGGGTTTGAAGCCTGATCCAAAGAAGATAACAGCAGTTATTAATATGAAGGCCCCAACTTCCAGGAAGGAACTGGAGACGTCTTTGGGCATTTTCAACTATCTATCCAAATTCTCCCAAGGTCTTGCTCAGCAGACAGCACCATTACGTGCTTTGCTACAGAAGGATGCTATGTGGTCTTGGGTTGCAAACATGGAGAAGACTTTTGACAAAGTGAAAAAAGTGATCACTAAACATCCAGGGCCAATACTAAAATATTTTGACGTAAACTGTGACACTACGCTTCAGGTGGATGCATCTCCGTTTGAGTTAGGTGCTGTACTGATTCAACAAGGACATCCTGTGGCATATGCTTCACGTGCGCTGACTACAACACAAGCCAACTATGCTCAGATTGAGAAGGAGATGTTGGCCATTGTGAATGGATGCGAGAAATTTCACCAGTACATATATGGGCGACCTGTGGTTGTGGAACCAGACCACAAGCCATTGGAATACATCTTGCAGAAGCCGCTCTCTTCTGTACCTCCACGCTTGCAGAGGATGGTTATGAAATTACAGCGATACGATCTCACGGTGAAATATAAGCCTGGAAAGGAAATTCCAATGGCTGACACATTGTCTAGGGTGTTTCCAGATGGTCATGAAGCCAGAGATGAACCTGACTTGGAAGAACAGGTACATACGGTACTAGTCTTATCTCCAGTCGTACATCAGATATTGGCATATTCACAAGATACCAAGCAGGATAAAGTACTAGAAAAATTCATACGTGTCATGTGCAATGGCTGGCCAGAAAAACGAAAGAAGCCTTGTCCTGAGCTGCAGGGATTCTGGCCTGGGAGAAATTAACTATCCATTCATACTGATATCATATTCATGGGAGACCGTATTCTTATTCCTAAGGCACAGCAGGCAGAAGTACTGGACCAAATTCACCAGGGACATTTGGGCATCACCCTGTGTAAGCTCAGAGCACGGGAGGTGATTTACTGGCCTAATTTGGACCTTGATATTGAGTCACTTGTGAAGAAATGTGAAACCTGCCAAACATTTCAAAAGAACATTGCAAAGGAACCTCTCACACCGTGGAATTCTCCATCAAGGGCATAACAGAGACTGGCCAGATATTTTCCATTTCGAGGACAATCACTACCTGATAGTAGTTGATTATTACAGCAAATACTTTGAGCTGGTGCAGCTGAAAAATCTAACAGCATCAACAGTCATATGGGCTATCAAAACAATACTTTCAAGACATGGAGTGTGCGAAGAACTTGTGTCCAATAATGGCCCACAATTTTCGTGTTCTGAATTCCAGTGTTTTTTGCGTGACTGGGGTGTCCGACACATACTCACCAGTCCATATCACCCACAGGCCAATGGGTTAGCTGAGAAGTATGTTGGCATAGCCAAATCTATTATACGGAAAGCTCAATCATCAGGTCAGGATGTGTACCTCGGCCTGTTAAACTATCGTGCAACACCCATGGATGGTTTATGTTCACCCGCACAGTTGCTAATGGGTAGAGCGCTGAGGACCACAGTACCTATTGCACCACATAAGTTGCAGCCTCACTCTATCCCACAGGAGCAGGTAGCAGGTCAGAGGAACATTAACGTGAAAAACCAAAAACTGTATTTTGACAAAAATACCAAGTCGCTTCATCCTCTCAGGGCTGGGCAAGCTGTGAGGCACAGAGTCACTGGAGATACATGGGAACCTGCTCGCATTGTCAGTGAAGCCGATTCTCCGAGATCGTATGTGATAATGTGATTGAAACTGAGTGTGGATCTCAACTCAGACGAAACAGGCGTCATCTTCGCCCAGACACTGCCTCGGATACTCCACTGGGGCAACCAAACGACAATGAAAATAAGGAGCAAAATGAAGACAGTACTGAATTCCTGGACATGGATATAATGTCTACTGAGGACGTTGAGGACAGCATAAGTGTATCATCTTGTGATAATGCTGGAGGTGACTCTCAATTGGACATCGATTCTACTGATAGTGAGCCAGCGGTTACTTTCTCCCGCTATTGTCGAGCTTTTAAACCAAAACTATGGAAAGACTTTGTATCATATTAAGCGTTTATACTTGAAGGGGAAGATGTAATGATGTGTATGCTTCATGTTATGTAGTAAGTGTATTATAGTTATGCCGAGTTCATTCTGCATGTTAGGAAACAGTTAACAGTCATGTGATCAGGGGGCGGGGAGTGGCAGTTATTGTAAGATGGATGCTGCTGAGTAAAGTCTGTTCTTGTCAAGCTCCTCGTTGTCTGCCAATACTTCAGTGGATTCATCACAGTGTGAGAGTGGAACTATGCTAGGGTATACTGGGACAGGGTGACTGGTAGCAGTGGTGTAGCATGGGGGGCATGTGTGTTTCTTATTATATCAGTATTTTGTTAATATACAATACATGTGCTTGTGGGGTAAGGGGGTCAATACTCTACTGGTGGAAGGGAATCAGGGTGTGTTACCATGTCCACAGGTTGGGGGGGGCGCTCAATTCTTGCCTTGCCACGGCCACTGACAACACACTACGCCACTGCCTGTGGCTGGCTGCTTTTTTCAGCGAGTGGATGCCGGCAAAGGTTTACAGCAGCCTCTCAGTGGAAACCTCCAGCCACGATCTCATGAGATCGGCTAGAGGTTCCCACCGAGCAGTTGCTCTAAACTTTTGCCAACAGCCACTTGCTGGAATGCAGCCAGCGGCACAGACCTGGTAGAATGCCGTTAGAGCATTGTGCCAGCCCCTCGGATGCCTGCAAGTCCGCTCAGTGCTGGCTTCCGGTATCGGATTCATCTGCACGAGTACAAAGTACTCTTGCAAATGCCAGTATCCGTTCCGATACTAGTATCAGTAACGGTGCACCCTACTTCAAATTCAAATAATCCTTGAACAAACCTCACAACAGAAAGTCAGAGCCTTAATTTCAAGGTATCCTCTAAAACGTACCCACCTCAAGTCTTGGCACATATGATTATGGATGTCTTTAAGACCACGGGTCCATAACCAGCATTTTTGTTTCACTTGGTTATATAAATTTTAAGCGTATCTCACCTTTTAGTATGAGAACAAAGATATTCTAGGCTCATGTTCTCGGGCTTTGGGAACTAAGTCTTGCCATTGGAATACCTGAAATTTCATGCATATTCTTATTATACTGTCACATTTACTTGTTGATGTATTCTGGTGTCTACATTTTTCCTTTTTTTTTTCTGCTTTAGTGCTTTTAGGTTTTATTGTAACCCTGTCAAATATTTATCTTGACCCATTAATGTCTCCATAAATGCTTCACTTATATGCAATGACACCTTATGGTTCCTTACCTTCATGGAAAAAATATCCTGCAACCCACAGGATGGAGATGAAAAGTGGGAAATACTCTGTGCAGTTCAGCCTACAGAAGTGAAAAACTGTAAAAGACTTTGAAAACTTTTGTAATTCAAATAAGGTAAATCAAAAGCATAATTTATAAAGTACAGAGACCCTAATAAGTTATTCAATGGGATCATATGTATCTCCTGAGATTTGGGTGAAAGTGGAATCTTGCTAGAGATGGGATGGCTAAGAGTGATGCAAGGTCTTTGGTACAAATTCATTATCAAACCAGCTTTAGACAACGATTCATTTTCCTCGAAATGAACTCATGCAGGGTTATTCAAAGAGAATCGAAGCCAATGCACGTTCGGTGACTTTTCGTTCTCTTCAATTCTGTACAATTTGGCGATCCCATTTTGGCGACCCTGCGGTGTATTCAGCAAGCACCACAGGGCCGTCATAATGCAGGGAAACGTTGTCGCAAACCCACCGAAAACTCACCGCAAAACCAGGGATGAACGCACACCGAAACCCGCAAAACAATCTGGATTAACCCCGCCGAAGACTCTGGAGAAACCCAAGCAGGAGCAGAGCAGCCGCCGGAACAACCTGACACCGCAGACGAATGAGTGAAAAAAAATGTACGCTGTCGCTTGAATGTTTGAAAAGTGAAACGCTGTCTGCAAACAGACTACTAAGCGAAACTGTCTGAAATTTACATATGAGGTCCAAGAAATGATAATAAAAAGGTCTGTTATAGAAAAAAGAAAAAAAACTGAAAATTTTTTTGCAAAAAATGCTTAAGATCCTAAAAAAATCTATAAAGAGACTTTTTTTACTGCATAATATTATAATAAACGGTTAATTAGATATTGAATTAAAACAAATATTTTTAGTGTTTAAGCCTATGGGATTCGCCTGAATAAACCTACCGAATTAAACCACCGAATGGCAGGGCATTTCAGCACCTTTTCACTGCTGGTTTTTGTTCTCTGAATAGACGAAGCTATGGGGATTTCACTGCCCTCGAACAGGCACCGTATGTGCAGGCAATTCGCCAACATTTGGCGAATTGCCTGCTCTGAATAGCGGAATGACCAAGAAGGGTAACCATTCGGATCTGTTTGAATAACCCTGATGGTGAAGCTTACTAGAGGTTTAACATCGCAACTCCAATTTGAATCTTGTGAATATATCAAAAATATGCTGTTTCTCTGTGCGATGTGTGTGCTGTTTTTTTTTAAAAAAAAATTTTTAGAATCTGTTAAAACTATATGTGGGAAAATGCCTATGTATTAGGTTATTAGCTACTTCTAATCTTAACCCCTTAAGGACGGGAGTAATTTTACAACTTCGGCACTCTTTCATAAGTGAAGTTTGCTGAAGTTTTTGCTCATCATGTTTTAAACGCAGTTTTAAGTCACGTATTATTATACCACCCAGACAAATTATATATCGTTCTTTCCGGCAGACTCGGCAGATTAATAATCTATCATAATTGTATATATATACGTTATGTCCTGCCAGAATGCTATAAATTAATAATAATAATAATAAATAAAACAAAAAATGTAGAAAAATGTGAATTTTCAATAAAATTTCAATCATCCACAGTGTGTAAAGTGTTTTTTTTTTTTCGCATTTTATTATCCGATCCTTTGCGGTTATATATCTATGGCGTAGACTTGGGAACCCATTTTTTTTTTTTTTTTGGGGGGGGAGAAATTACGTGATTTTTAGCTAAACCCCCCCAAAAAAAATCATTGGTGAAGCATCATTGTTCACATTATAATTGAAATGTGAACAATAATGCTGCATCAAAAAAAAAAAAAAGCACGTTTTTATTTTTTAATTAATTGTTTTTTATTTTTAAACACTTTTATTTTACTTTTTTCATTGTCATGTTTGATATCGTTGGAAAGGCCATGCTCAGACCTTTCCATCAATATCAGGCATGACCCCTAGCTGCCACCGATCAGGATAGGGGGGTTCTTTGAACCCCTTTATCTCCTGCAAGGGATTTCCTTAGGAAATCCCTTTGCAGCTAGGGGCTTCCCCAGCATGGCGCGATGACGCGATCAGTAGTTGACGCGGGGGGGACCCAGAGGTGGGGGCTGCCATCCAAGATGGCGGCCCCCACCGGAAATAGGCCGCAATCGGGCACAAATTAGTGCCCGGTCGCGACCTGGCAACTAATGGGTTAACCCCCAACACATCGCTGGAAAGGTCAGGCTGTGACTGTTCCAGCGATGCTGGCAACAGTCTTGTAGCCCCCGGCGATGGGGAGATAGAGGGATCCGAAGGATCCCTCCCCTCCATTCGCTTCCCCATGCTCCGGCGGGGGGGGGGCGCCTGAAACTGACATCATCGCGCCAGCGCAATGACGTCAGTGCGCCGGGAGGCTAGAAAAGACGCAGATCAGGCTTCATCGAAGCCAGATCTGCGTGGGAGCCGCCGGGGAAGTAAGTATATCCTCCGGCTGGGCTCCTAACGCCGAGGACGTTCCATGCCGTCCTGCGGCGTTAAAGCCTGCCAAATGCAGGACGGCATGGAACGCCCTGCGGCGTTAAGGGGTTAAATACTGCATGTGCATAACAAGCTTACTGAGCTCTGAAGATTCGTTCAAATCCTGGATGGCCTGATGTACTCGGTGGAGAGATCTTGTACTTTCTTCGTGCCCAGATCACCTGCATGGAGAAGTAAGCTGTAAGAAAGAGGCAGGTTACAAGCGCATGGTATCTTCATCTCCTTATTCTGTCAGCAAGCACATCTGGGAACATGTTAAAGTCAGGCCGACCCAAGACTGTGCCTGGGTCCAAGGATGAAATGCTGTCTCCACTCAAAAAAATACACTCCAACCAAAACATACCCTTGCATATCACAGAGCTCCACAGCAATAAAACTCATACAGGGTTATTCAAAGAGAACCGAAAAGTCACCGCACGTTCAGTGACTTTTCGTTCTCTTCAATTCGGTGCGATTTGGCGATCCCATTTTGGCAACCCTGCGGTGTATTCAGCAAGCACCACAGGGCCGTCGTAGTGCAGGGAAAAGTCGCTGCAAACCTGCCGAAACCTCACTGCAAAACCCGGCAAAGGCTCACCGAAACCCACAAAAACATCTGGATTAACCCCGCTGAACACGCCAGAAAAACCCGAGCAGGAGCCGATCACAGCGCAGAGCAGTCGCCGGAAAAATTGTATTTTTGAGTATTAATTTCATTATTGAACAACTACAGTGCTCTCGGTCAATCCAAAATGTTAATAAACCTCAAACTGGAATATTTAAAAATGTAAAAGTGAGTCTTTGGCTTTGTTAAGAGAATATATATGTGTGCAGAATTATTATGCAACTAAATGAAAAACGAAAAGTTTCTTATCGCACTTGTTTCTTTTCATCTGTTCAATGTGTATAATAAACTCAAAATTTACAAATAAACATTTCTGATATTTTCCAAACAAAAACAGAGCCAAATATAGCCACCCTTCTTTTCAATAATAGTCATATGCATTCCATCCATGGAGTCTGTCCGTTTCTTGATCTCTTGACGATCAACTTTTTGTGCAGCCGCAACCACAGAGAGGTGTATTGTTTTCGTTCACCTTAAATCTGCCGTATAAGAACGGCCCACAAGTTCTCAATAGGGTTTAGGTCCGGTGCGGAAGGGGACCATGTCCTTATTCTTTCATCTTTAAGGCCTTTACTGGCTAGCCACGCAGTGGAGTACTTTCATTCATACGATTGAGTATTGTCCTACATAAATATCATGGTCTTCTTGAAAGTTGCAGACTTTTTCCTGTACCACTGCTTGAAGAAAGTGTCTTCTAAAAACTGGCGGTAGGATTGGGAGTTGATTTTAACTAGCTTATCTTTAATAATACCAGCCCATACTAGTACCCCACCTCCACCTTGCTGGCATCTGAGTCGAAGTGGGGCGCTGTGCCCATTACTGATCCAGCCAAGGGCCCATCCATCTGGTCCATCAAGAGTCACTCTCATGTCATCAGTCCATAAAACCTTTGAAAAACCTTTCTTCAGATTCTTCTTGGCTCAGTCTTGACGTTTCAACGTATGTGTCTTGTTCAGTGGTGGTCAAGTTTCAGCCTTCCTTACCGTGGCCATGTCTCGTACACCATACGTTACTGTATCACTAAGCTCCACAGCAATAAAACTTACAGTAACTGTAGATTTATTGCTGTGGGGCACTGTGATGCACTCATGAGCACTGCAGATCTGGTTCCTTCCCACCTTCTCCACATGTCCCCCTAAACCTTCTATAGCCTCCCACCTTCTGCACCTGCCCCCATCCAAATTTTGTGTATATGTGGCAGATGCCTGTGAATGTATGGGTCTGTATGTGCAAGCTGTCTGAGTGCATAGATTTGAATTTGTATGTGGGTATTTCCTGCAAGGCTGTCTTCAACGTGGGGCAAAAGGGGCAGTTGCCCAGTCATTGTTGAGGAGCCCAAAGCAGCTGCCCCTTGGGCCCACGGGAAATTGATATACCGGTGGCTTGAGGGGGGGGGTAAATAAATTGATGTGCTTGGGGGGTTGAATATATTGATATGTTGGGGCTTGGGTGGCTGAATAAATTGATATGCTGGGGTTTGAATGCATGCTGCACGTTACAGTGAGTTTTATTGCTGTGCAGCCCTGTGATACGCTCATACACCGCAAATGTCACGGACCGCGTTGGTATCGCGGGCCGCGCTGGATCTAGGGGGCGCCTGGCAGCGACTTCCTCGCTGCTCGCTGGCCAGGCGCCGAGTGATAACGCAGCCGGCTGCGCTCACGTGGGGCGCCAGGGGGCGGGGACTGGCGTGATGACGCGGACCCGCCGAGTTTAAAACCCAGTTTCACTATTCACCGGTGCCCTGACGTGGTAGTTACTTCCCGCAGAGCTCTTGTATATATTTGCATTACTACTATTCTGTGTATGACCCTTGGCATTGGCAAACGAACCACTCTGTGTATGACCCTTGGCATTGGCAAACGAACCATTCTGTGTGTGACCCCTGGCATTGGCAAACGAACCACTCTGTGTATGACCCTTGGCATTGGCAAACGAACCATTCTGTGTGTGACCCCTGGCATTGGCGAACGAACCATTCTGTGTGTGACCCCTGGCATTGGCGAACGAACCACTCTGTGTATGACCCCTGGCATTGGCATTAACTCTTCTAATTCTGGTATTGAGGTCAGTCTGTGTGGCACCCTAAGCACACATCAGACTACCTCTTGTCTGGTTAGGATCTTGGGAAGAGCTAATTATTCTAAGGTCTTGTGTATCGTTCTAGTGTCATTCTTTGTGGTTACACTATCCTGTCGTATTCTGTGTCTGTCTAGTCGTGCCGACCAACCTAAGGATCGGAAGGGTAGAGAGTGTCCTGCGTATAGGGACCACTAGTCAGATAGCAGAGGGATCCGTGACCGCAAATTGCTGTGAGTTTTATTGCTGTTGAGCTATGTGATACAGCAATGTTCACTGTATGAGCGTAAGTTTTATTGCTGCGAAGCTCTGATTCACTCATGTACTGCACATTACTGTGCGTTTTATTGCTGTGGAGCTCTGTGATACATTCATACACTACACGGTTTCAATACTGTGGAACTGTTCATTTGCACTTTACTGAAAATTATTACGATATTAACATGCCCTTTCTCCCAAGAACATATAACTGTTAATAGAAATATATGATGAGAGAGAGCCTAGAAGAGGCTATAATTGGCATATACGTACTGTTACAGATCAATCTAAGGACTTGTTTGTGAGCCAGTTTTTTATGTTTACATTATTAAAGCTTTTTGAGACAAGTCCATGATGTATTGTGTTTTGTTTTTTGGGTGGAGGGGGTGTTGGGGGGTGGAGAGCAAAATTATGCGGTGGGGCGGGGGCAAGAAAATGTTTGCCCAAGGTCCAATCAATATTAAAGACAGGCCTGATTGCCTGTAAGTGTGTATGGCAGTGACGTGCGGTGAGGTCAGTGCTTGGTGAGGCACTGGCTAGTATCAGAGCCAGATATACATAGGTTACGTAGGTTCAGTGCTCCCCAGGATCTCTGTGTCCTCCTCAGGCAGCCTAGTGTGACACTGAGGCCACACCTCAAGCACAGCCCTGCACCCACTGATTGGCGCAGGACAGTCATGTGTCCTGTCTCGCACAATCAATGCATGGGAGGCCTTCCTCACATGCAGGAGTTTTTTGAATGACTTGGGCCAATAGCGCTTTCCTATTGGTCCAAGCTATTTCATTGCTCTCCCAGTGCCTCTGAGGCACTGGGAGAGCAATGTTCAGGAAGTGGCAGTGCTCGGATGTCTGTTCATTGAACAGACGTGCCACACTGCACTGTTCTTGGCAGCATACGTGATTTGCGTAGGCTCAGGCTGTTGAAGGGGGAAAAAAAAAAGAATGTGTGGTGCACACAGAGGATGGACGGAGCTGACGGCAGGGTAACGAGGAGCAGGTGAGTTTGACTGCAGCTGTCCTTAATGGCAGGTGAGGCTCTGCCTCACCTGCCGCCCCTGACCGCACGTCCCCGGTATGGATCTGATTGTGAGTATGTGGGGGCTGTCTGTGAGCGTATGGGTCTGTATGTGCAAGCTGTCTCTGAGCAGCGCTTGACTGGGACAAAACGGCCCTGGACTTCATCTAGACCGGCCCACTCTGATATGCAAACATGCAGGGCCAGATTAAGCTTTTGTTTGGATTTTTGGCATGTAATGAAATGAAAATAGATTTTAAATTAATTGCAATTTGGGTGCTTTGTGTTTCGCTGCATTTTGGTGCTATTCAGGTGATTCCATTTCACCGAAAATACAGTGAATTCACTATTTACAGGGTAATTCAAAGAGCATCAAAGTCACCGCACGTTCGGTGACTTTTCGTTCTCTTCAATTCGGTTAGTTTTGCCGATCACATTTCGGTGACCCTGCGGTGTATTCAACAAGCACCACAGGGCCGTCGAAGTGCAGGGAAAAGCAGCCAAAAACTCACCACAAAAACCCAGCGAATGCACGCTGAAACCAGCAAAAAACATCTGGATTAACCCGCCAGAAAAACCCGAGCAGGAGCCGATCACACGCAACGCAGCCTCCGGAAAAAGCTGAGACCGCAGACCTGTGCAGTGAATAAATTAGGAAAACAGCGTTTCACTTTTCAAACATTCAAGCAGTTTGCAAAGAAACTACTGAGCGAAAATGTCTGAAATTTACATATGAGGTCCAATGAATGATAATAAAAAGGGCTGTTACAGAAAAATAAGTAAACTTAAAAAAAAAAAATATCCAGAAAAATCTTCAAATATCCTAAAAAAATCTATAAATAAAGAGACTCTTTACTGCAGAATTTTATGATGAACGGTTTATTAGATATTGAATTAAAACCGGAATATTTTTAACATAGAAGCCTATGGGATTTGCCTGAATAAACCTGCAGAATGGCAGGGCATTTCGGGAACCTTTCACTACTGGTTTGTGTTAGCTGAAGCAGTGCTTTTTTATGGGGATTTCACTGCCCTCGAACAGGCATCGTATGTGCAGGCAATTCACCAGGATTTGGCGAATTGCCTGCTCTCTGGATAGCCGAATGGCCACGAAAGGTAACCGAACGCTGATTTTCAGCGTTCAGTTACCTTTCTTCAGCCATTCGGATCTCTTTGAATTACCCTGTTAGTGAATGTTCAGTGCTTTGCTGAAAATGGCGTCGCCAAAACCGTTATCGGACATTGGCAAAAACCGCAGAATTGTGCCAATAACCGCTGAATTGAGCCGAATTGTCAATGACCTTAAATACTGGCGATTTGATGGCAAATATGGTGCAATTCAGCAATGTTCGGTGGTCTTTGGCGGCAGCAAAATTGTCCCATCGAGTATAGATCGTTTATTCTTTTAATTTTTTTTGCAAAAACCTTTACATTCTTATTTTGTAGCAGACCTTTATATTATTTTTTAAAGTACTTTATTATTTGGACACATTTTTATTGATTTACACTCCTAGAAGGAGAAGGGACTTTTTTTTTTTTTTGCAGATCAGTGGAATTCGCCGATGCCAATTAGGTGGTTTTTGCAAACGTTCGATAACTGTCTCGGCAACTCCAATTTCGGCAAAATACGATGACCGTTCGCTCGTGAATCACCGTATTTCTGCAAGATGGAATCCCCAAAATGGGGTGGAATGGGCCAACACGCAAAGCACTGAAATTTCAGTGCTTTGTGAATACACCCTTAAAACACGTTGAGAGGATCAAAATCCACATTCATGACAGTCAGCAAGACGCAGATGCATGTTATTTGTTTATCTGTGGCCTGGATGCAGCTGCTCTAATTCAGATATAACCACTTAGTAGATTTACCCCATGATCACACTGGCCGCGTACCTGCAAGCGGCCACCTGCATCTGTGCTTGAACGTGCCTCTCATGCTCTTGGCCGCACTCCCGTGATATCTTTATCTGATCTTGTTGGAGTGCGGCCAATAGTACGAGACCTACGTTCAAGCACAGATGCATGCGGCCACTCGCAGGTACATGGCCCGCGCTATAGAGTGGTGAATCTACTGAACTGTTATTTCTGAATCAGGCAGCCGGCCATAGATAGCCAGCACAGGTCCCATGTGGAAAAATTAAAATGGAGGGATGAGGAAAGAATAGAATTAGGGGTGTGTCGGAAATAGTTCATATTCTTGGGCTGCACACATGGCACACACCACCCAGAAGCTGAGTGCAGCTGGTTGGAAGATGTGAATGTCACATCTCTCCCAGTGCTCGGGCTGAGCTGCTACCAGGTGCAGTCTACTAAATGGCGGTCTAGGTAGTGGCAACTTTAACAATAGCCGCCACGACCCGGCCGATCTAGGTGAGGCTCAGGCCCATCCGGCGTCTGGTCAAACCGGCCCACTGAGCCATTGGTCCACCGGGATTCTCCCGGTAGTTCTGATGGCCAGTACATGTCTGTGAGTGTATAAATTTGAATGTGTATGTGGGTGTTGCCTGTGAGTGTGTATGGATCTGAATGTGAGTACGTGGTAACTGTCTGAGAATGATGTTGAGTGCATGTGGGGGGCTTCCTGTGAGTGTTGTGAGTGTATGGGTCTGTGTGTGGAGACCGTCCTTGAGTTGTGTGGGATGTGGATGAGTGTGCCATTGTCTTCTCTCCTTCCCTCCAACCTGCAGTCTCCTTTCTCCTGTTGCTGGAGGCCCTGTGTTTGGACCCTGGTGGAATCTGACCCTATGCGGCCATACTGCGCATTAGTGAAAGACAGAGCCGTGGAGAGTCTGGGGTGTGGCCCAGAGGCTTGCTGGTGGCAGGTCCTGCCCAAGCCGTACCCCTGTGTTCACTTGGTGGCAGCTTGCCTTCACAATGGGCGGGCCATTTGATATGTCAGTCACCCAGCCAGGTGTTCCAAGGGGTGTGGGCAGGCCGGAAACGCCAAATGCCGCGCTGCAAATTCGAGGCCAGCGGCGCGTGAAAAAGAGTTCTTTGGTTTGGGTGAGCCCAGGCACACTCGGCACAACTCCTGTGCATACCTATGTTTTTGTTCCTTATTTGCCTGCTTTATACAAACGTACTTTTCCTAACAGTTCGCACTGTGATAACACAAACAATACTTGCTTTTAACCATTAGATATGCAAAGGCAGGTTGAATGATTTAAGCTGCACTTCCTCATAGACTGAACAATAACTAGCTATGTATGTTAATCTTGTCATAACCTCCGCTTAGGCAAATCAGCCGAAGCCATATCAAGCCATATTTTATGAGGGATTAGTTAGCATGGAAGGACCCATAATTCCAAAATGTTAAATGACAAGAAACCTAATATTGTAATAAATAAAAATAAAAAAAAAATTAAAAAAATCCTACATCCTAGACGTCCAACATTTTACCATCTCCCTAAGATCCACAAAGATGCTCAGAATCCACCAGGGAGACCGATCATCTCTGGAATCGATTCCATATCTAGCCGCATCTCCGAATATATAGACAAAATGCTTCAACCAATGGTACTCAACACTAAATCCCATCTGAGGGATACCCTTAACCTTATCCAAGATCTAGGAAAGCTCACATGGGAGAAAGGCTTTATCTTGATAACAAGCGACGTTCAGGCTCTATACAGCAACATTCCCCACGAAGAAGGATTAGACGCAATAAGAAAACACCTTGACGCCGACAATACCATATTACCCGAGCAAAAAATCTTTATTTTAGAAGGAATCAGACTGATCCTTAAGAACAATTATTTCATATTCAACCATGAACATTTCATACAAGTAAGGGGAATGGCGATGGGAACACGTTTTGCGCCAAGTTTCGCGAACCTCTATATGGACATCTGGGAAAGAGACATCATGGAAAAACATGAGCAAGAGATCGTCATCTACAGAAGATACATAGATGACCTCTTCTTCATATGGAAAGGAGGAGAAGAGAAACTTATTACCTTCCTAGAAGACCTGAACCAAAAAGACCCCAACATCAGATTAGATACCAGCTGGAGTGAAAATACTGTTAACTACCTAGACCTCACGATATTTATAGAAGGGAAGATCTGCACGAAAACCTTTTTTAAAAAAGTAGACAGCAATAGCTATATTGGCCGAGACAGCTGCCATCTGGATAAATGGTTAGAAGGCGTCCCTAAAGGACAGTTTATTAGGATGAGAAGAAACTGTTCAAAGATTGAAGATTTCAATATCCAGGCAGAAAAATTAACAAAAGACTTCCTAGAGAAAGGGTATGACACAGAAGCCCTAGAGAAAACCAAAGAAATTATTACACAGACGGAGAGGACAGAATACCTCAAATACAAAGAGAAGACCTTCCAGAACCCCATACAGAACGAATTACCTTTTCTGTTTACTTACAGTCAACAAGATCCGAATTTTAAACATATCATCAGAAAATTCTGGCCTATACTCAGGAAAGATCCCCTACTACAAGATATACTTCCTCTGAAACCGAGATTCATTTGCAGAGGGGCAAAGAATCTAAAGTCTAAGGCTAGGACAGATGAGCGCATTTTCTGCGGCCACCGTCAAAATGTACGTCGATGCGTGCGCACGCATTTTTCACGAATACGCTTAAGTGGTCAGACGATGCGCAATTCTGACGTATTTCATGACGTAAAAAGAAGTCTAGGGAAATCCGGCTGTTTGAACGTTATGTTGGCCGCACACTAGCAGCGTCTGACGTCTCCTAATCACGCACACGCTGCTATGCGGCCGCAGCGCACTCTGTACGTCAGTACCAGCGGTTTACGTTCTCGAAAAAATGCGTTCATTTTCCACTTGCGTTGCGCGGCCGGACTTTTGTGCGACCGTACTTCGTATATTGGCTGTCATTGCCCGGCATCTGCTGCTAGTGCGGCCGTGATTATGTGCGCCAGAACGCGCGTTCGCACTGCCTCAGTCTGACCCTAGCCTAAACTAACGAAGAGTGAATATGCACCTAAGAACCAGAAAAATCATTTCAAACAAAAAACAGGATTTTACGGATGCGGAAATTGCATCAGTTGCAGGAGCACTGGAAACAAAAAGAGACATATAACACAAGTGACTAACAGAAGAGGCTCATGGAAAATAAAGGACATACTGACGTGTTTTTCGACCAATGTAATATATCTTCTGATATGCCCATGCGGGCTTAAGTATATAGGGAAAACTACCAGAGCCCTAGGCGTCAGGATTAGGGAGCACGTAAGAAACATAGAGAAAGGTCTAGAATCGCATAGTGTACCTGCACATTTTAAGAAAAACCACAACTGCGACCCGAATAAATTAGAATTTATGGCCATCAAAAAGATAAGTAATGACAGAAGAGGTGGCGACTTACCAAAGAAAATAGGGCAAGAAGAAATGCGTTGCATCTATGAGTTCGACACACTACACCCGAAAGGTCTAAACATGGATTTTGAATTATGCCATTTTTTATGAAGAGGAGTCCCTGATGAAAACTACTCCTGACACATGACATACTCATCTAAGACGCTTTCCATGTTGGCTAATCTTACGTTTTCCCTACCTCCTCCCATGTGGAAACCCCCCCCTCCCTCCCTCTAACATTTCAGAACCCTCCAGTCCTTCCTTCTAACTATCTATCCATCTACCCATACACTTAGGGATATAACTTTTCATCCCGTTATGTGGCCATTCAATGCCCCCTTCATATAGCACTATTAAGACTAATAGAATGCATCCACAAATTTTATTGAATCCAGATATACTTATGGAAGTCTGCTCCAACACCATACCAGACATCACCTACAGCAAAAATGCTGATAGAGAATGAGTTAGACCCTTTAATACCACTGTGTTTTTCTCTGCTTACATAATCTCCTTGTATTAAAGAAAGTCTGTCTGTTTATCTACTACCCGGTTTATGAACACTCCATAACCATGTGAAGAAGGAGAGCATCAATATACTGATAAAGAGACATTGAGATACATCAGCAGAGGAAGCCCAGTTGAATTTTAATTGCCCCCCACGAACAGAGATAACACGAGTACTTTTTACCACGTCTCAAAGAACTACTTCATCAGGATTGGTCAACACCTTCACGTGACTGGCCCAATCAGACCCAGACTTGGGCGCATGCGCCAATCCCGGCGCGCCAAATCGAAAATGATAGTGGAACCAAGCTCAAAATTTACTGTATAAAAACAGCAGACATAGACTGGGAAGCCATCCAGCAGAAGAGGCATTGTTTAGGCGAAACGCGTCCTGGAATACCCCATTATATTTTACCTGTATCATTTACTTGTTAATAAATCCCTTTAAACCCCTACTTGCTGTTTTTGTTATTTTTAACCCCGGAGGAGAGGGAGGAACACCTTTGGTAGCCGCACATCTACCTTCGGATGACCAGCTCAGAAACCCGGGAGATAACGAAAAACTTCGCAGCAGCACACGAGGGACCAAGAAAAAGAAGGGATCCAGTCACCTCTATGGACTGGTACAGCATTGAAGTCTGAGCCTGACATCCCCCAATAGGCTCTTGACCACGTGAGTTCATCCCAATTTTTCCTTTAGCAATCATCCATTACCATACCTTGTTGCACTATGTATATTTCTTCTCTGTTGCATATATGAGGACGACCGGAGAAAAGAAAAAACCAGCAGCAACATATCCATCTTTCACGGTGTTCCCTAAAGTAGCCACCAGATGGCAGCAGGACACTAAAGAAACTTTCTCCACCACATAGACTGAAACCTATCTAAATCACTAGATGGCGATCCTGTATTGTTGTCTCATGTAACCGCTGCATCTTGAATGAATACACTGTATCGCATACCGATTTTATCTTGAATGAATACACTGTACCATATACTATTGTCAGTATCCTTCAAACAGCTGTATAAACTGGTTAATCACACAAACAGATTTATTTTTCAACAGTTGGTTAATCACCGAAACAATTTTATTTTTATTTTGAACACGGTGAACCAATACCGAAAAGTTATACATAAAGGAGCGGCACCACTCCATCCTATCTCTCTCCCCTATTCCCCCCCTTCCCCCACCCCCCTTTTTTTTTCTTAGCCGAATACCAGGGATTTTTAACCCTACAAGCATCACACTTCACCAAGTGTGAGATACCGCTTCACAGGCAGTGTACTTTATAAAGTGCAAGGTATCTATTCACTAGACATGTGCACAGCACAAAATTTAGTTTTGAACTAATGGATTAGTCCTAAAATGCAATTTATTTAGTTGCTAAACAAATTCGTTTTCAGTTCTTTAGTATGAAAACTATTTTCATTCATCCGAAAACCAGTGGATACAATTACTATTGTAGTGGCTCCTCAGAGGGCTGAGATCGCTGCTTGTTACAGTATCACTCACTCTCAACACAATGTGCCAGGCAAAGCTGTTACAGTAACTGACTGCTGCTCATCACAGCGCTCAGAGTTTCAGTAAAACTAGTAAATAATATTTTTATATATAAGAGGTTAGAACAATATTATTTCCTTGTTTTACTGAAACTCTGAGCACTGTTACAGTCAGTTACTGTAACAGCTGAGCCTGATACATTGTACTGAGAGATAATATAACAAGCAGCCGATCTCAGCGCTCACAGCCACTGAATTTAAAGGGCTAAAATAAAAAAGGCTCCTCTCTGTATAATGTATAGAACATCCTCCTGCATTAATTAATACCCCTCTCTGTATAATGTAGATAACATCCTCCTGCATTAATTAATACCAGACTGAGACACAAGGGACAGGAGGGCCAGGAAGAAAACTAAAGGAATCCCTATGCTGGGAATGATTTCTATCTAAGAAAACCTCACGAAGAATAACAGATGTTGTATACATTATACGGAGAGGGGTATTAATTAATGCCCCTCTCTGTATAGAACATCTTACTGTATTGGCATGTGGAGGGTGCAGAACTTCGGAATGCAATGCTTATCCAGCACAGGAGAGGGAACTTTTACTTAAACTTTGTATTTCTGTGGGGGAGACACAGGAATATAAAAGCAGGGGAGAGGGAAAATATTAACGTAAATCGGTCTGAAAGCTCAGAGAAGAGATGACTGGTGCAAATTTATTTTTATAATAAAATAAAGCACTTTAAATCTAGGGAAAACATTCAAATAAATCACACTGAAGGCTCATAATGACAGAGTAACTGTGAGAGCTGGATACTAAATGTATCAGACATAAAAAACCTTAATAACAAGCAGCACTGGGAGAGGAGAGGGACTTTATATAAAATGTGTATTCTAGATGAGGAAAGGGGGATAGTGCTCCTGGATAATATAAAATGTATCAGACCTAAGCCCCTATTATGCAGAGCGGGAGGGGAGATAACACACGTTTTATAAAGTCCCTCTCTTCTCCCAGCGCTGCTTGTTATAAACGGGTTTTTGCTATCTAGCCCTCCTCTGTCATTAGCTTTCAGTGTGATTTATTTGAATGTTTTCCTTCTCCAGCTGCTTTTATCATCTTGTCTGTCTCATGGACATGCAAGGGTTAAGTAAAGGTTTCCTCTCCTGTGCTGGCTGTCTGTGCTGCGAGTGAGTATTCTGGAGCTCTATCACTGTCAGATTTTCGGGTAGGGGTTGGGAAGGATTACACATACAAACCTTTTCTGTAGCTTTGCTTCATTGCTGGTCTCCTTCACTCATCAATGTAATATCATAAAAAGGACTGAAACTAAAATGTAGTGCATTTTATTTTAGTTTCTTTCGTTTTTTGTACTGAGCAGTTTCGTATCTCTTGAGTCATACTAAAACTAAATTATCCCAAAATTCGGACTAAATCGTTTTAGTACTAAAACGAATGCACATGTCTACTATTCACAGGCAGCGCCCGACACAGATATACCACCCCCCTTTTCTCTGACTTATTTTGGCAGGTGTGTAACACTGCCCCTCTATCTGGGTTAGGCAGCAGCCCGTGTCATTTCAGACAAGCGCCATTAAAAGGATTATTCATCACGAATTTGACCACAAGAAACCTAATATTGTAATAAATAAAAATCACAAAAGTCTGTTTGGTAATTGTAATAAATAAAAGTAAAATATAAAGGGGATAATAGTTCATTTGCTCAATGGCAATAATATATCTTATACTTTTCAAATGAGTGGTGGGGTTAAGAGATGCATAGAACATTGGAAATGGGAAATTATGTAATCTGTTGTAAGCATAATGATTCAGGAAGAATTGCAAGTAACCCCTCATTCGCAGCATCTAGTTGTGTAGTTTCTATATATTCTTTATTTGCCATATTTTAAGTCCCTGTGGTAGTTTATTAAAAAGGAGTCGAGTCTTTTAAAAGTAAAAGCTTGATTTTTTTTTTTTTATCTAAATTTTATTGTGGTCGACTCTGTCATGGGCACGATGAGGTCAGTTGGGGTACCCCCAGCTGCCAAGGGATTTTATATGGAAATCTCTATGGTGGAGATGGAGGGGTCCTTTGAATCAGTGGCAGCTAGAGGGCCTTTCCAATAATACCAAACATGATCAGGTGTCATTAAAAACAAATATTATTTTTTCTTTACAAACGCAGCACTATTGTTCACTTTCAGTTATAAGGTGAACAATAGTGCTGCACGAACAAAAAAATTGTTTTTCTTTTACCTAAAGTAATGTATTTTCTCAAAAATACAGTAACAGGTTCCCATTTACATTTTTTTTAACACTCCTACCCCATATATATGAAACCAAGTCTGCCATAAAAAAAGGATATAATTTTCTCTGGGTTTTACAATATGACTTTATGACGGAATGGGTGTTGTCCGCCTGCGGGTGTGCTCTTATCTGCGTGCCCCACAGCGCTTACCGCTGGCCCGACTACCGAGTGGCACGGCACTCGGCGTCTCGTGCGGCCTGGTGGGACCCTGGAGAAGGGTTAGCGGGCGGTGAAGGGGACCCCTGCGCGGAACCAGCCCGACCACTGAGCAACACGGCACTCAGCGTCTCGAGCAGCTGGTTCACTGACCTTGTGTGTGTGGGAGTGTCTGCGGAGCGGCCATACGGATACGGGGATCGGATCTTCCCCGCATGAATATTCGGATCCTATTGGAAATCTCCGTCGAGTGAATATTCGGATCTTACTGGAAATCTCCGTCGAGTGAATATTCGGATCTTTACTGGAAATCTCCGTCGAGTGAATATTCGGATCTTATCTCCGGACGCCGCACCCTGAGACCGCGCGGGATCTCAGGAAATGCAGCCGATAATAAAAGTCACCAGGCGAAGCTGACTGCACTAGTAAATCTGCTTTATTTTTCCACAACACACACATTTATAAACTTTAACACCGTATCAGAACAATGGGAATCCCTGCCCGCCCATACAATTCCCATTGGCCCTCGCTGGCAGGAGGCACCCGGGCCCCGATTCGTATTGGCGGTTACGAATCGGGGAGTTGCCGATTCGGACCGGATGGTCCGAATCGACCATTTTGCGATTCGACCGGATGGTCCGAATCGGCCATTTTCCGATCCGATCATTCTGACCGGATCCACGAGGCGCTGGGAAAATGGCGACGGGCAAGGCACATACAAAGGAATTTTCACACATTTCACAATACACAAATGGGGACACTTTTATTACACCACACACAAATAAACCACATCTAATTAAAATATAAACGAAACTCCGTGGGTGCCACGGCACCTAAGTGTCTATGGGTATATAAATGCCACTATGAACCGCCCCTGGCTGAGGGTGCTGGGCCATTCCGTGACACTCCTCCCCCTTCCCACAGTTCGACGCACCCGGTCTGACCCCCACCGGGTCATACCGGGGAAGTCGGTGCTCCCAGGCCCATAGTCTGTCTGGAGAGGCCGAGCCACCCGGCTTCTCCATTTGGCCTTGCGGCCGTGCCAGGTTGGTTGGAGCCCCACGTCCTTGGGGTTACCCCGCCTGGAAGAAGAGTCATGTGGCTGGGGAGGAGTACCGCCTGTGTCCCCTCCGGGGATATCCCTCACCCGGAGAAAACGGGTGCTAAATGCACGCACCCCGGGTGCCCAGGTCAGCCGTTGAAAAGAACCGCGGCTGCGCGGGGCCTCCGAGCCCACGGGTTGCAAAGGCGGCGCTCTGCCTCGTGGCCAGCTCTTCTGCTGGAGGGACAGGTACCGACATGACCTCCCGGGGGTCAAGGAAGGGCACCGGCTGCGGGGTCAGCAGCCCGTAGAAACCCGGCTGCTCCTTAGGGCCGTCGAAGATTGGGCAGAGCCCAGCGACCCTCTGCCCCGTTGCCAGCTCTTCTGCTGGAAAGGAGGGTGCCGGGTCACAGTCCCAGGGTTTGGGTGGGATAAACAGCTGCAAAGGCGGTAGCACGGGGTTATCCTCGCTCTGCCCCTCGGGGCAGATTGTGAAGAATGGGCAGAGGCCAGCGGCACTCTGCCCCGTTGTCAGCTCTTCCGCTGAGCAGGGGTCTCCCTGCGGAAGGATGGTTCCATCCACCCCCTGGGCAGTCAGTGGCTGGGAGCAACCTAGCCCGGCGAAACTATCTGATCCCCCTGGCATGCTGTGGGGAGTGGGCAGAGGCCCACGGCACTCTGCCCCGTGGCCAGCTCTTCCGCTGGGTGAGGATCTCCTTGCGGGAGGATGGTTTCTTCACCCCCCGGGGCAATCAATGGCTGCGCACAACCCAGCCCGGGGGAACCATCGGTCTGCTCCTCCTGGCAGACTGTGGGCAGTGGGCAGAGGCCAGCGGCACTCTGCCCCGTGGCCAGCTCTTCCGCTGGGTGAGGATCTCCTTGCGGGAGGACGGTTTCTTCACCCCCCGGGGCAATCAATGGCTGCGCACAACCCAGCCCGGGGGAACCATCGGTCTGCTCCTCCTGGCAGGCTGTGGGCAGTGGGCAGAGGCCAGCGGCACTCTGCCCCGTGGCCAGCTCTTCTGCTGGTTGGAGGATAACTTTCTTTGCGACAGAGTGGGCAGAGGCCAGCGGCCCTCTGCCCCGTTGCCAGCTCCTCCGCTGGGCCCGTGGGCGCGGCCACCGTGTCATCCTGCGGGGTGAAGAGGGTAGCTTCTTCGGCCGGGGCCCCAACGGGGACCCATGGGAGCATCTCGGCCTCCCATACTTCCAAGTCCTGTGGACTGTCGGTTTCTTCCGCCGGACAGTCCCAGGACAGAGAACTCAGACCTAACTGCGGCACGCTGTCCAACAGTCTCCTGTAAGCCTTCTCGAGCTCCCACTCTCGCTCCACCAGGAACTCCAACTCCTCTGGACTGACGTCCCGACTCTCATACGGGATTTCCTCTTCCCGCCGCTCCAGAATCTCCTCGAACCGTTCCTCCGACTCTTCTCCAAATCCAGGGTCGTCGACCATCCCGGCATAGAGCAGCCCCATGCCGCCGTAGTGACGACCTGCGGTGGCGGCGCCATCGAGAGTGCGGGGTGTCAGGGAACCTGTCAACCACCGGAACGCGCGGTACGCGGCGTCCAGGGCCACCTCTTGCCGCACCAGGCTTCGGAGCTCGACCTCCCACTCGTCCGGGGGTCGACCCCTCAGGAGTGCAGCTCTGGCATTAAACTGCACCTGGAAAATGACTGCGCTCGAAGGGACATCAACCCCGTGGCAGTCCCTTTCATGGCGTAGCGCCTCATACCATAGCTCTTGACGGACCTCGTCCCGCCACTCAAGTTCAGTGGGCTCCACTGTGGACCCGTAGTACCGATCCGGGCCCTCCTGCAGCCTTCTCAGGAATTCAACCTCCATATCAGCGAGGGTGCCGGCACAGGAGCACCACTCCTCGACGGGGAATGTGGCGTCCTCAGATGCGACTCCGGCGAGCTGTAAGTTCCCATCCAAGGGTCGCTGGGATGTGCGATTTCCCCAATACAGACTCCAGTCGAGCTGTAAGTCCCGAAAGGGGTATCGCTGGGGGGTGCAGATTCCCAGGGTGAAGCTCCAGTCGAGCTGTAAACCTCGACCCAGGGTTCTACAGGGTAGGGTTCAGGGGTAGAGTATTCCGTCGTTGTTCCACAGAGCGCTGCCATCCGCAGCTCGTGCTGACGAATCTTTTCTTGCTCCTCACGGTCCTTTTCTTGCTCCACGCGATCCTTTTCACGCTCCTCTTCCTGACGGACCTCCTGGATCACCTTGCTTATGTCCGCCTCCGATGGGGCAGCTCCGAGTAGGGCAACCCGTTGCCGCGCCTTTCTAATGAAGGCATCTTCCGATTCCTCTACGAGGACAGGGGTGGGGGCGGGTAGCTTCACCCTGTTCTGATCCATCCTGGTCAGCTCCTTCATTAGGGTTTTCCTATTCTTGTTGCCAGGAGTTCCTCCCCGATTCTCCAGCATCCCACGCAGGGTGTCCCTGTGGTAATGGCTGTACCCCGCCATGGCGTAGGTCTCCTTGCTGGGGGGTTGCAGAGAGCGATCCCATCGCTGCCACCAGTATGACGGAATGGGTGTTGTCCGCCTGCGGGTGTGCTCTTATCTGCGTGCCCCACAGCGCTTACCGCTGGCCCGACTACCGAGTGGCACGGCACTCGGCGTCTCGTGCGGCCTGGTGGGACCCTGGAGAAGGGTTAGCGGGCGGTGAAGGGGACCCCTGCGCGGAACCAGCCCGACCACTGAGCAACACGGCACTCAGCGTCTCGAGCAGCTGGTTCACTGACCTTGTGTGTGTGGGAGCGTCTGCGGAGCGGCCGTACGGATACCGGGATCGGATCTTCCCCGGATGAATATTCGGATCTTATTGGAAATCTCCGTCGAGTGAATATTCGGATCTTTACTGGAAATCTCCGTCGAGTGAATATTCGGATCTTATCTCCGGACGCCGCACCCTGAGACCGCGCGGGATCTCAGGAAATGCAGCCGATAATAAAAGTCACCAGGCGAAGCTGACTGCACTAGTAAATCTGCTTTATTTTTCCACAACACATACATTTATAAACTTTAACACAGTATCAGAACAATGAGAATCCCTGCCCGCCCATACAATTCCCATTGGCCCTCGCTGGCAGGAGGCACCCGGGCCCCGATTCGTATTGGCGGTTACGAATCGGGGAGTTGCCGATTCGGACCGGATGGTCCGAATCGACCATTTTGCGATTCGACCGGATGGTCCGAATCGGCCATTTTCCGATCCGATCATTCTGACCGGATCCACGAGGCGCTGGGAAAATGGCGACGGGCAAGGCACATACAAAGGAATTTTCACACATTTCACAATACACAAATGGGGACACTTTTATTACACCACACACAAATAAACCACATCTAATTAAAATATAAACGAAACTCCGTGGGTGCCACGGCACCTAAGTGTCTATGGGTATATAAATGCCACTATGAACCGCCCCTGGCTGAGGGTGCTGGGCCATTCCGTGACAGACTTCAAATCACGTTTAAACATGATGAACACAATACTTTAAAAATGAGCTCAGCACACAGGGGTGAAATGGCTCAGCAGCGAAGGGGAATTACATGATTTCAAATAGAGTTTAAATGTGATGAGCAGAAAATGGTCAAAATAAGCTCAACATTCAGAGGTGATATGGCTCAGCAGTGAACTGTATTTGTTATAGGGACTGACCACTTTTGCTTTTTAAAGTGGTCAGGCTGTGTAAAGTGCCACCTCCTGCCTCGTTTTGGTGATACAGCTGTGTGAAGCACCCACGAAGCGTCATCAGGAAGATAGGATTTTAATATCCCACCCGTCAGTCACTGATGTCAGCAGGCTCTGCGTGCCGACATCATCCGGTCTCCGAAAGCTTGCAGTAGCAAGTGTTCTGGTGACCCGAGTCAATGGATCGGTGCTGCTCACTCAAGCGGAGAACTAATCAATCGATCTGTGCAGGCACTACGGAACTTGTGTACAAGAGTACCATGGGCGTCCGCAGAAATTTTTCGGGGGGGAATTTTAATGGCATCCATATTCTGCCCTTTTGACAATGTCATGAAAGGGACAGTTATAAAATAAAGCGTAGTAATACAGAGGCTGTGAAACATGATGCAAGTCTAATAGAATAAAGGTGTACGTGTCTGATCGGAGTGTTGCATTTTCTAGTCTATTAATGCTATTCAATGCACCACACTAAAGTGTTTTTTTAAGGCCATCTTTGTATACACAAACCATGACCCCCCACAGATACTGGCACACAAACCAGGCCCCCACTCCCAAATTATATACCCACACCAGCCCCCCTTCCTACACATATATATAGATTACAGTCAGGTCCAGAAATATTGGGACATCGACACAATTCTAACATCTTTGGCTCTATACACCACCACAATGGAATGAAACAAACACAATGTGCTTTAACTGCAGACTGTCAGCTTTAATTTGAGGGTATGTACATCCAACTCAGGTGAACGGTGTAGGACTTACAGCAGTTTTCAGATGTGCCTCCCACTTGTTAAGGGACCAAAGCTAATGGGACAATTGGCTTCTCAGCTGTTCCATGGCCAGGTGTGTGATATTCCCTCATTACCCCAATTACAATGTGCAGATAAAAGGCCCAGAGATCATTTCAAGTGTGCTATTTGCATTTGGAATCTGTTGCCGTCAACTCTCAAGATGAGATCCAAAGAGCTGTCACATCAGTGAAGCAAGCCATCATTAGGCTGATGAAACAAAATAAACCCATCAGAGAGATAGCAAGAACATTAGGTGTGGCCAAAACAACTGTTTGGAACATTCTCAAAAAGAAGGAACGCACCGGTGAGCTCAGCAACACCATAAGACCCGGGAGACCACGGAAAACAACTGTGGTGGATGACCGAAGAACACCCTTCACAACAGTTGGCCAGATCAAGAACACTCTTCAGGAGGTAGGTGTATGTGTGTCAAAGTCAACAATCAAGAGAAGACTTCACCAGAGTGAATACAGAGGGTTCACCACAAGATGTAAACCATTGGTGAGCCTCAAAAACAGGAAGGCCAGATTAGAGTTTGCCAAACAACACCTAACAAAGCCTTCAGTGTTCTGGAACAAGATCCTATGGACAGATGAGACCAAGATCAACTTGTACCAGAGTGATGGGAAGAGAAGAGTATGGAGAAGGAAAGGAACTGCTCATGATCCTAAGCATACCACCTCATCAGTGAAGCATGGTGGTGATAGTGTCATGGCGTGGGCATGTATGGCTGCCAATAGAACTGGTTCTCTTGTATTTATTGATGATGTGACTGCTGACAAAAGCAGCAGGATGAATTCTGAAGTGTTTCGGGCAATATTATCTGCTCACATTCAGCCAAATGCTGCAGAACTCATTGGACGGCGCTTCACAGTGCAGATGGACAATGACCCAAAGCATACTGCAAAAACAACCAAAGAGTTTTTAAAGGGACAGAAGTGGAATGTTATGCAATGGCCAAGTCAATCACCTCACCTGAATCCCATTGAGCATGCATTTCACTTGCTGAAGACAAAACTGAAGGGAAAATGCCCCAAGAACAAGCAGGAACTGAAGACCGTTGCAGTAGAGGCCTAGCAGCGCATCACCAGGGATGAAACCCAGCGTCTGGTGAAGTCTATGCGTTCCAGACTTCAGGCTGTGATTGACAATGAGATATTACAGGGGCGCTGAGAAATACTATAGTGTGTGGAGTGGAAAAGCTGCTGTACCCAGAGTGCACCTCCCTTAGGTAACACAACAACGAAAGAATCAAAACGAAAATAGAAATAGGGAAAGCGCTAATCCATCCTGATCCACATAGCATATGATACTTAATAATCCGTGTATATGGAAGACATACACATATACACAATCACCATGTGTGTCTAATAACCGATCCCTATATATATATATAAAACCATCACCCTCACACAAATACAAATTTGGATATTACCAGTATATCAGCAAAACATTTTCTTGTGTGGTGCAGTTTCTCGCAAATGGAAGATATGCAAGATATAAAGGGGAAAGGCATACAATGGTGCAATATTGTTATATATATGTATGTATATGTAAACACGGGCAGGTATTCCACTCACGTGGTTCAGAGCCTGAATATTTAAGGCTCAATGTTCCAGCGGAGGGTGTATTTGGGATGACCCCGTCCGGTATTCAATTGTTGGCAGGCAGTCAGCAATGTTCCCACAAGCAGCCAGTCAGTAGAGTTCTCACAGGTTTCATGTAAAAATACACAAATAGGTCATAGCGCAACCCCACCGAGTCATAACAAATATGTATTAACCTTCTAAAGAGGTAAACTCACGTGGTTTTGAGCCTGTAAAGTTACTGGCTCGGTAATGACAGCAAGTGGTGTCTTCAAATAGGAGCACCAATCCCAAAAGCAACAAATATAAGATGATTTTCCAGACGATATAAATAAAAATGTGCGTTTTAATTCCATAAAAATACACGACCAAAACGCGTTTCTCCTTGTGGCTTCGTCAGTTGGTCTGGTATAACAAACATTTTAACCACAGATATATATACTCCCAAGAATAAATGTCAACACATTGCACATGTATACAATAATTGGACAATTAAACAATTAGATTACTAAATAGGCAGGAAGTTATTCTGTCCATCCTTGTGGTCCCCCGCCGATCTTTCTTCACTCCGGACCTTTAACCCGGAAGTTGATATCAGGACGCTCCTCGTGCGAGTTTCTCTCCGGGAATCGGCGCGTCATGCAACTGAGTCACGCACCACCGGAAGTGCATCAAACGCCATCTTGATATATACTCTGCCCACTTTTCAATGATCAAATTCAATGGTAATCCCAATTCAAAAACATGTTGACGAGATAATCTCCAATTCCAACACCTGGAAAAGAAACCTATACAGGGCAAGAGAGTGCACTGCACATATAAAGAATTCTCTTAAGGCATATTAGCCGCTACGTATGGGAGCATACATCTGATCATACACACAAAGTTATAATACATCTAAAACACAATGATAAAAAACTTGGAAAAATCACACTCAAAATTAGTCATAGAACTAAGAGGTTTGACCGTGTCCTTTATATACTTAGGACCCGAAAAATTTCACATGCTTAGTAAATGCATAGTAAATGACATAAAATAAAACAAATAAAACAAAAGCGTATGCAAAGAGGGGTCACCATTAAGGTAACGAAGACAGAAAGCAAGAATCCCTATAAAAAATGACAGATCTCAAAGTCATTGTTCAAACCCCCAGGGACCAAAGTATTTAAATTAAAGATATATTTCATTTCTTCCCTGGCTAAGCTCAATTGGGTGTTCCCACCCCTCCAATTACGTTGAATTTTTTTTTTAAGGATACAAAATTCAAGACCTTCAGGGTCCTGAGCATGTACCTTTTTGAAGTGGGAGGACACACTGTGCAACTCATACCCTTTACGAATATTACGGATATGTTCACCCAATCTAACTGAAAATGGTCTAATAGTAATTAAGACCTATGTAATTAAGACCACACGGACAGGTTAGACAGTACACTACATTTTTAGATGCACAGTTAGTGACCCCTTTCGATCTTCACCATTGTATATATATATTTTAACAATATTGCACCATTGTATACAGGGCAGCCATCAGAAATGATGGGGCCCCTTACTAAAACTCACGATGGGGCCCCCAGGGCCCCCCTGGCACTCCCTCAACCTCTAACGGCTTTTCTCCCCCTTCAAAAAAAAAAAGGACATAACATGGCACCACAGCAATAAAACTCCCAGTAATGTGCAGTGTGTATTAGCGTATCACAGTATCCACAGCAATAAAACTCACAGTAATGAGCGGTGTGTCTGAACGTATCACAGAATCCACAGCAATAAATCTCACAGAAACGGGCTGTGTATGATGGCCTTTGGGTCTGGGTCTGGTCCCTGGGGTCTGGTCTGGGCCCTGGGTCTAGTCCCTGGGCTCTGAGGTCTGAGCCCTGGGTCTAGGCTGGGCCTGGTCCCTGGGTCTGGCCTGGGGTCTGGGCCCTGAGTCTGGCCTGGGGTCTGGGCCCTGAGTCTGGCCTGGGGTCTGGGCCCTGAGTCTGGCCTGGGGTCTGGTCCCTGGGTCTGGGCTCTGGTCCCTGGCCTGGTCTCTGGGTCTGGGCCTTGGGGTCTGGGCACTGGGGGCCTTAGCCCTTGGGGTCTGGGCACTGGGGGTCTGGGCCCTAGGGTCTGGGCCTTGGGGTCTGGGCCCTGGGTTTGGGCTTTGGGGTATGGGCTTTGGGGTCTGGGCCTTGGGGTCTGGGCCTTGGGGTCTGGGCCCTGGGTTTGGGCCTTGGGGTCTGGGCCTTGGGGTCTGGGCCCTAGGGTCTGGGCCTTGGTCTGGGGTCTGGGCCTTAGGGTCTGGGTCCTGGGTCTGGGCCCTGGGGTCTGGGCCTTGGTCTGGGGTCTGGGCCCTGGGTCTGGGCCTTAGGGTCTGGGCCCTGGGTTTGGGGTCTGGGCTCTGGGTCTGGGCCTTAGGGTCTGGGCCCTGGGTCTGGGCCTAGGGGTCTGGGCCCTGGGTCTGGGCCTTAGGGTCTGGGTCCTGGGCCTTAGGGTCTGGGCCCTGGGTCTGGGCCTAGGGGTCTGGGCCCTGGGTCTGGGCCTAGGGGTCTGGGCCCTGGGTCTGGGCCTAGGGGTCTGGGCTCTGGGTCTGGGCCTTAGGGTTTGGGCCTAGGGGTCTGGGCCCTGGGTCTTAGGGTCTGGGCCCTGGGTCTGGGCCTTAGGGTCTGTGGTCTGGGGTCTGGGCCTTGGGGTCTGGGCCCTGGGTCTGGGCCCTGGGTCTGGGCCTTAGGGTCTGGACCCTGGGTTTGGGCCTAGGGGTCTGGGCCCTGGGTCTGGGCCCTGGCTCACCACTCCGCCGTCTTCTTTTCTATCTTCTTTTCTTCTGCTCGTCAGCTCTTCTTTTCTTCACCTTTTCTTTAATCTTCTTGTCTTCTTCTTCCCGGCCCCTCCAGCTCCGGCGCGCAGCTTCACTGAGTGGAGGGGCGGAGCCAAAGCAACGTGCTTGGGAGGCCCTCACACGCTGCTTGGCCCCGCCCAGCCAGGAAGTGAAGCTGCCAGGAGCCGGAGGAGACACAGTGTCTCAGTCTCCTCCGGCTCCTGCAGCAGCAGCAGCAGGGACACAGCTCCGGATTCGGACTCATCGAGTCCGATACCGGAGCTGTTAAAGGGCGACGCCGCTGCCGTCGGGGGCCCGGGCCCCTTACGGCAGCATGGGGCGTAATGCCCTGATGGCGGCCCTGATTGTATGCCTTTCCCCTTTATATCTTGCATATCTTCCATTTGCGAGAAACTGCACCACACAAGAAAATGTTTTGCTGATATACTGGTAATATCCAATTGTGTATTTGTGTGAGGGTGATGGTTTTATATATATAGGGATCGGTTATTAGACACACATGGTGATTGTGTATATGTGTATGTCTTCCTTATACACTGATTATTAAGTATCCTATGCTATGTGGATCAGGATAGATTAGCGGATCCCTATTTCTATTTTCATTTTGATTCAGGCTGTGATTGTCTGCAAAGGATTTGCAACCAAGTATTAAGAAGGGAAAGTTTGATTTATGATTATTATTCTGTCCCATTACTTTTGGTCCCTTAACAAGTGGGAGGCACATCTGCAAACTGCTGTAAGTCCTACACCGTTCACCTGAGTTGGATGTACATACCCTCAAATTAAAGCTGACAGTGTGCAGTTAAAGCACATTGTGTTTGTTTCATTACAACTCCATTGTGGTGGTGTATAGAGCCAAAGATGATAGAATTGTGTCTATGTCCCAATATTTCTGGACCTGACTGTATATATATTTATACACCCTCAGATAAATCCAAGTAAAGTATCCATGTAATTGGGCAGACTAGATGGGCCGGAAGGTTCTTATCTGCCAACATTTTTCTATGTTTCTATCTCCCCTCCTCAACCCTCTTTGATTATAATCCCCTTAGATTGTAAAATCTGGAGCAGGGTCCCCTCTCCTCTTAGGCTAGGGTCAGACGAACGCATGTTTCACGTCGTCCGTGAAAAAGTGCGTTCGAACGAATGGACGTATTTTTTTCACGGAATACGTGATAGCGGTCATACGATGCGCATTTCCGTCCGTGATTTTGTATGGATCCTCAATAAAACACTTTTTGCGTATGTACGTTATGTTGGCCGGACATTAGCAGCGTCTGACGTCTCCTAATCACGCACACACGCCGCTAGCGGACGCAGCGCACTCTGTACGTCCGTACTAGCGGTATCATGTTCTCGAAAAAATGCGTTTGCCGCTTGCGTTGCACAGCCGCACTTTCGTGCGGCCGTACTTCGTATATTGCCCATCATTGGCCGTTATTTGATGCTACTACGGCCGTGATAAAGTGCGGCTGCACGCGAGTTCGCACAGCGTTCATCTGACCCTAGCCTTAGATTGTAAGATCTGGAGCAGGGTTCCCTTTCCTCTTAAATTGTAAACTCTGGAGCAGGGACCCCTCTCCTCTTAGATTGTAAACTCTGGAGCAGGGTCACCTCTCTTAGATTGTAAACTCTGTAAGCTCTGGAGCAGGGTCCTAAGAGGAGAGGGGACCCTGCCCCAGAGCAGTGGCGTAGCGTGGGTTGTCAGCGCCCGGGGCCAGCCAAGAATTGTGCGCCCCCACCTGTGGACACGTTATCGATATTGCCCCAGCTCTCACATGGATTTGCCCCAGCTCATGGATTTGCCCCCAGCTCATGGATTTGCCCAGCTCATGGATTTGCCCCAGCTCATGGATTTGCTCCCAGCTCACACATGGATTTGCCCCCAGCTCACACATGGATTTGCCCCCAGCTCATGGATTTGCCCCAGCTCACACATGGATTTGCTCCAGCTCACACATGGATTTGCCCCCAGCTCACACATGGATTTGCCCCCAGCTCACACATGGATTTGCCCCAGCTCACACATGGATTTGCCCAGCCCCCAGCTCATGGATTTGCCCCCAGCTCATGGATTTGCCCCCAGCTCATGGATTTGCCCCCAGCTCATGGATTTGCCCCCAGGTCATGGATTTGCCCAGCTCATGGATTTGCCCCCAGCTCATGGATTTGCCCCCAGGTCATGGATTTGCCCAGGTCATGGATTTGCCCAGCTCATGGATTTGCCCCCATCTCATGGATTTGCCCAGATCATGGATTTGCCCCAGCTCATGGATTTGCCCCCAGCTCATGGATTTGCCCCCAGCTCATGGATTTGCCCCAGCTCATGGATTTGCCCCAGCTCAAAGATTTGCCCAGCTCATGGATTTGCCCCCAGCTCATGGATTTGCCCAGCTCATGGATTTGCCCCCAGGTCATGGATTTGCCCCCAGGTCATGGATTTGCCCCCAGCTCATGATTTGCCCAGCTCATGGATTTGCCCAGCTCATGGATTGCCCCCAGCTCATGGATTTGCCCCCAGGTCATGGATTTGCCCCCAGCTCATGGATTTGCCCCCAGGTCATGGATTTGCCCAGCTCATGGATTTGCGCCCAGCTCATGGATTTGCCCCCAGCTCATGGATTTGCCCCCAGGTCATGGATTTGCCCAGGTCATGGATTTGCCCAGCTCATGGATTTGCCCAGCTCATGGATTTGCCCCCAGGTCATGGATTTGCCCCCAGGTCATGGATTTGCCCAGCTCATGGATTTGCCCAGCTCTCACCTGGATATTGCTCCAGCTCCGGCAGGGGTTGAGGGGACCCAGATGCCGGGCAGCGCGGGAGTGCCTGCCCGGTCCTGAAGAGTCCGTCCTGTTGAAGGTGATGCGGCTGCGTGGCGTGCGTGCGCAGGTCACGCGGTCCGGCCAGTCAGGTGGTACAGAGACTCAGTACCACCTGATTAGCCGGACCACGTGACCGGCTGCGCCTGCACGCAGCCGCATCCCTTTAACAGGACGGACTCTTCAGGACCGGGCAGGCACTCCCGCGCTGCCCGGCATCTGGGTCCCCTCAACCCCCGGGCCTGTTTTAGGGGCGCAAATGCGCCCCTAACAAAACTGCGCCCGGGGCCACGGCCCCCCCAGCCCCCCCCACGCTACGCCACTGCCCCAGAGCTTACAATATTTCTCCTCTTAGATTGTAAAGTCAGGACCCTGCCCCATTCTCCTCTTAGATTGTAAGCTCTTGAGAAGGGCCCCCTCTCCTCTTAGATTGTAAGATCTGGAGCAGGGTCCTCATCCTCACTGCCCAGACAAGACCCTGACTAGAGCACCTGTATACTGCCAATATTGTCCTGGTTTGTACCTCATTCAAGCTCTGTGAGCTTAACACAGGCCCCCACCAGATTACTATTAATCATTTTGTGTCCCTCCTCCCCAGACAGATAAAATAGACCTCAGGTCAAGGGAATCTCATAAAGACACTGGCATCAAGCTTAATAAAAATGTATTTGACAATCATTAATTTTTTTTCCTGTGTCTAAGGAGAGGGGACCCTGCTCCAGAATTTACAATCTAAGAGGAGAGGGTTGAGGAGAGGACGTGTGTGTGTGTGTGTGTATGCAGGGAAGGTGAGTGTGTGTGTGTATATATCTAAGTGGGGGGGCCTGGTGTGTGTGCGCCAGTATCTGTGGGGGGAGGGTCATGGTTTGTGTATACAGAGATGGCCTTAAAAAACACTTTAGTGCCTTGATCCTGGGTGTATGACTAGTACGGTGCATTGAATAGCGTTAACAGACTAGAAAATGCAATCCTCAGAGCAGACACTTACACCTTTATTCTTCTATTAGACTTGCATCATGTTTCGCAGCCTCTGTATTAATACGCTTTATTTTATGACTGTCCCCTTCATGACATTGTCAAAAGGGCAGAATATGGATACCATTAAAATTTTGCCCCCCCCCCCGAAAAATTTCTGCGGACGCCCATGCACAGGCCCCCACCAGATTACTATTAATCGTTTTGTGTCCCTCCTCCCCAGACAGATAAACTAGACCTCAGATCAAGGGAATCTCTTAAAGACACTGGCATCAAGCTTAATAAAAATTTATTTATTTGACAATCATTACCTTTTTTCCTTTGTCCAGCATTCCATCCAGTGGCCCATAGGAGAAGCTGCACCTGCATCTCAGCCCTGCCTCTCCCAGCCTGCAAAGTGAGTGGGAGCAGGAGGTGGAGTGGGGATGTGACGCTCTTGCAACCTAGTGAAGAGCCCAGGAACTGCAGCATTGCAGTGAATAAATTATCATAATTTAAGCCTGTTGATCGGGGGGGGGGGCAAGTGCCCCCCTTGCCCAACGCTGCGGACGACCATGAAGAGTGCACACGTTTACGAGTGAGATGCAGTTTGCACATTGCACATAACACGTTGCGTATGTACACAAGTTGCCTTGAAAATCTAAAGGGAATTGTGCTTTTTGAAAGCCCTGATCTGAAGGGAAAGCGGAGCAGGAGGAAAGATAAGTATCAATGTCTAGAGCATCTGCCCAATTATATATGGACAAAAAAATGGGGGTGATTACGTTTTTTTAATACAGTGTCCCTTTATAATTATGTGATTTCAGTTGCTAAAAACGTTTCATGAGACAAGATTTGTTAAAAAAAAAAATAACACCCACTAGAATAACCTTTTTAAAGAAAAATTATCAATACAGGAAAGGAGAACAGCTAATCTTGACACTAGATCTTTGTGGCCTGCCTTTACCATGATGCTTTGTAAGCTTTGAGGTCTGCTGCAGGATCAGTACACTCAAAATTGTCTTTTTACAAAGTGTTTTTTTTTTATTTTTTTATTTTTTTTAACGAGCTTTTTAAATATTCTTAACCATTTCCCTCTAACAGGCTTCTTAAACAGTTTCCGTGATCTTCCTGCTCGTTGTTAGTACCGTCTGATACTGTGCTATTAAACCCAATTTATTATTGACTATACATTTGTTCTGTCAAATACAAGAAAGCAAGACATACACAACCACATTTGAGTTTTACTCACTCTTCACCGATTTGTGGTACTAATGTATTTTGTAAACAAATAGCTGCTAGGTTTTTATTTATTTTTTATGCATAGTATATTCTATGCATACTTTTGTCTCTGTATATGTGTCAAATTGTGTGTGGGCACGTGCATATTTAAAGTGTGTTTTGTGTGATCTATGTCAGCATCTGGTGATAAAAATAGTGAAGATTAAAACTGGATATATACCGGAAATATAATTAGTTTTGGTATGTTTTTACATGCAGCCCACTATACAAGATAATACGCAATATAATTAAGTGGTTATTCAAAGAGCACTGAAATTTCACTGCTCTTTCGTTCAGTGGGATTAAAAAATCGTCGACCCTTTGGTGAATTCAGTATTCACTGCAGGGTCCCAAAGTGCGCCGAACGCCTCCAATAAACATGCTGAACGCAGTTGACTATCTGCTGAACAGACTAAACGCATCCGTAAACCGCCAAAAGCAGCAGACGATCCATAGGACAGACCATCGATCGCTGTCGAAAAAAGCTGATCAGCCACTGAACATGGGTAAAAAAAAATCAATTTTTAAAAGGTGTTTTAAACGAAAATAATGCATGAAAATACCTGGAAATAATAAATAAGGTCCTATGACTAATAATAAAAAGGTCTGTTACAGAATGGAAAAAAAAGAAAATAATCAGAATCAAAAATTTCCCCAAAGAATCCAGAAAAATGCCCAAAGAAATAAATTAATTAAAAGACTTCTCGCTGCAACTAAAAAAAATAAACCATAACAAGGAAAAAAGGTGTCATCTGCACTCGTTTCTATGTGTTCCATGTACAACAAAACTGAGGTTTTTGTTTGTTTCAATGGCCATTGCAACGTAAGCTCACTCGCCACTTCACGGCACCTCTTTACAGAGTGAGTACCTAACATGTACCAAAAGGCCGCTCTACTGAGCAGCTCCAAGCCCCTCCTGCTGCTTTTCAGCCAAGGAGAGGCAGAGATGGTGGGTTTTATTTATACATGCACCAAACACTTCCCATTTGGGATTAAAAAAAAAACATGGAAAGAGGAACAGCTGCAGAACGACGGACTGGTGTTACAAGCATGATATACATAAATACAGAAAAAATGGCGTCGCGCCCATACTCACCGGAGCGGCAGCAACTGCCAGGAGTAACAGCCCAGTTAATGTATAAAACATAACAAGGAAAAAAGGTGTCATCTGCGCTCGTTTCTATGTGTTCAATGTACAACAAAACTGAGGTTTTTGTTTGTTTCAATGGCCATTGCAACGTAAACTCACTCGCCACTTCACAGCACCTCTTTACAGAGTGAGTACCTAACATGTACCAAAAGGCCGCTCTACTGAGCAGCTCCAAGCCCCTCCTGCTGCTTTTCAATAAAACCCACCATCTCTACCTCTCCTTGGCTGAAAAGCAGCAGGAGGGGCTTGGAGCTGCTCAGTAGAGCGGCCTTTTGGTACATGTTAGGTACTCACTCTGTAAAGAGGTGCCGTGAAGTGGCGAGTGAGCTTACGTTGCAATGGCCATTGAAACAAACAAAAACTTCAGTTTTGTTGTACATGAAACACATAGAAACGAGCGCAGATGACACCTTTTTTCCTTGTTATGTTTTATACATTAACTGGGCTGTTACTCCTGGCAGTTGCTGCCACTCCGGTGAGTATGGGCGCGACGCCATTTTTTTTTGTAAAAAGAATAAACCGTTGAATAAATAATTAATAAAAATGGGGACTTTGTTTTAACTTTGAAACCTATGGGATTCACCTGCTTAAACCTGTGGAATGAAAGCACTGAAGATCTGGGCATTTTGCCTACTTTTTGGGGTTCTCTGAATAGATTAACCATTACTCCTCTCTGGGGAAATTTCACTGCCGCCGAATAGCACCATATTTCGCTGGCAGTTCGCCAATATTTGGAGAATTGCTGGCTTTCTGAATAGCCAAATTGCTGTGAAATTCACCATTTGGTGCAAATCGGTGGCGAATTCGGCTCGCTGTTAATATTCGAGGAGTTATTCAAAATCTGTAACTGTAGTTTGTAATGACTTCTGACTAGGAACCATCAAGCACCGCGTCTTCCCTTTACAGACCTATGTGGTGCTTACAACAAACTCACCTTGCTCCAAAACTGCTGCCACTGTGACAAAAGCCAAGAGCGCAAAGTGGTCATGCATGGTGCTCAGAGGATCAGATCTACAGAATAAAAAAAATACAGAATTTAAGTGGAATTGCCTGGTGTTGCTGTAAGCCTGGAAACCAACCTTGTGTGATATCACCACTTTTAATATTCTCCTGTGTCTTCTCCAATTCCAACCATGGATAGCAAATTTTGTTTATTTAACAACTGCTACGTGTTTTGTTAATTGTGTTGCATATACGAGCTATCCTGTCTGTCTGCTTGTAGCGTATTGAAAGGCTATCCTGGGATAGCGCTATCATTGGGCAAACTAGGTGCCAGGCAGGAATGCCAGCCGACAGGAGGGCCTACAGGTCTCGATCAACTGTAGCCTCTCTGCAGATGGAAGGGACTGCTGTATAAAGGCAGCATTCTCTCGATGAGGGCCACCACCTCCTCCGCACAGCACCAGGCAGCCTAACCCTCCTGGTGCTGCATGTACCTCCTACAGCCCTGCACTATGCCGGTAGCAGAGAAAAGAGGAAGGGTCTCATATCCCTCCACTTAAACCAGGGGTCAGCAAGCATCACCCTCCAAATGTTTTTGAACTACATTTTCCATTCGTATGAGCCAACCTTATGAGTGGCTGAGCATCTTTGAGATTTAGTGCCAATACCTCTGGAGGGCAAAACTGCTGACCCCTGATTTAAGCCGTGGTGAACTATATGAAAATGCCTGGTTAATGGAGCAAGGAAAGGATGGGTGAGAGAAAGGAAAGGCAAAAGGTGGACTACAATGAAACCGAACACAAGTTCAGTTCTATAAGAGGATTTGGTGATTGGGCACTGTGCAATGAGATGATATTGTCTGTGTCTGGTAGTGTGTGCACATGTTGATCTGTATAAACATGTCATGCCAGAAATTCGACCTAAGAGGAGACGAGGCGCAGAGTGAGTGCTCATTGGATAATAGATATATTATGAGGGCAGATCAGGATAGACGTTAGGGAGTGATGTGTCATTAGAGGTAGAAGGCTAGTGATCACTGTCTGTGCTCATTGGGAGCGCTCTCCATCTCCTATGACCACATACAGAAGTTTTTTTTAGCAAACTCTCATTTTATGCCAAGAGCACCAGCATTTGCAAGACATTGTAAACACTGGCAGAAATTCTAGTGAAAAGCTGGTATTTGTTGTCGATGCCAATAAATGTGCTTTTCGCTGGCGTTTGGAATAAACCCAGTCCCATGTGTTTTATTGCCGTCATGTTAGATTATTCTCTCATACATGCTGCAGATAGTGTTTACAGTAGAGTCTGATCTCCCATTACTGTGTGTATTGCACAGACTGTTGCCTGGCCAAGCCTGAACATTGGGTGGGCAAGCCGTGCACACGCCTTCGGCTCTGCAGTTCAGGTGGCTATGTGCCACCTCCAACACCTGTTGTGTAAATGCATGGAACCAATGCCCGGCATGGAACTCCACCTGCCTGACCATGAACACACACACACCTCCAAGTAAGCAATGACATGGGAGTGTTGGTGTGTCTATTTGGAGGGAGTGTCTATTTGTGAAATTATGTGTGTGGGCAATATATTGGGGTATAATGTGTGGCGTAGAAAGCGGGACAGGGACCCCACAACATTTTCTCCCCTACAACTCCATGAAAGCAAAGGGTGGCTTTGTGCCTGACACACTAGACACTGCCCCCTGCTTGTCTGCTTACAGTGCCTGTAACCTGCTCCTGGAGTCCAGTGTTAGGATTGCACTCATACTTTACTTTTATTTTACTAGAAGACAGATGTATGAGTCCCTGCTCGTTTACAGAATGCCCAGACAGCAAGGATAACGTGTGACAAACTTGTGGCTCATTTGAATTGTAAGTCTTGCAAACTTGCTGCATATTTTCACTGGTAAGTCGTTAACTTGCAGAACACTTGCAGCACAAATTCAAGTTGACACTTTTTCAATTTGTAGTAAATTTGCTTTGCAAGTCTATAGCAAGAGCCAAGATGCAACAGCAAGTCTATAGCAAGAGCCAAGATGCGATGGCAAGTCTATAGCAAGAGCAAAGATGCGATGGCAAATCTATAGCAAGAGCCAGGATGCAACAGCAAGTCTATAGCAAGAGCCAGGATGCGATGGCCAGGGCCGGTGCAAGCATTTTTGTCTACTCAGGCGAAGGTGCGTTTTGGTGCCCCCCCCCCCATCCCTACCATGCCATGTCAATCAGCATTGAGATGCATAATAATCTCTAAAACATACCAAGAAAATAAGTTGTCATTTGCGCTCACCCCCAGGCATGTACTGGCCATAGGGACTACAGGGAGATTCCCGGTGGGCGATGGCTCTGTGGGCCAGTGTGAATGCTGGTTCACCGCGTGGCTCGCGCTGCCCTTAATGGGTGAGGTGAGAACTTCCACACTGCAAAAAGACGCAGTCTCATATTGCGGCCACCGTGCCGGTGAGACCCTCTGCGCATCCGCCTCACCTTAAGGCATGGTGCACACTTGACCTCAGTGCCACTGCGGTGCTTTACCCAATCGCTCTACAGCAACTCCAGTATCTGTAGAGCGATTGGTTGAGCGATCCAGTTGGATTATATACTATATTTGTGCGTATTTGCATAATTAAATTGGGCCGGTCTGGATGACATCCAGGGCTGATTTTCTGTCCCAGTCCAGCCCTGCTCACCCCTGTAGCTCCATGTTAAACAAAACACAGAGGTTTTGGTTTATTTGAATGGTCATTAAAGTGTAAGCTCTTCTGCCGCATCACAAAACCTCTGGGTCAGGCTAGTCCTTCCTAATGAAACCAAAAGCTGCTTTCTAAGCAACCACATGTCCTCATGCGGCTTCTCAGCCATGAGAGAAACTGGTGGGTTTTATTTATACCCTCACCAGGAGCAATTCAGGTTTATAAGATACGTCTACCTTATTGATGTACTTATACACACTGCAAATTACAGAGCTCACTTCAATAAACCTTCCAGTAATGTGCAGTGTGTAAAAGCGTATCACAGAGCTCCACAGCAATAAAACTCATAGTAATGTGCAGTGTGTAAAAGCGTATCACAGAATCCACAGCAATAAAACTCACAGTAATGTGCAGTGTGAATGAGTGTAACAGAGCTCCACAGCAATAAAAAAAGGTAATTGTACCAATATCAGTTTATTCAAACCCCCTGCATATCATTTTACACCCCCAGTACATGATTTTACACCCACCAGCATAGCAATTTACACCCCCAGTAAATCAGTTTACAGCCCCAGACCCCAGTTATCAATTTACAGCCCCCCAGTATATCTATTACGGCCCCCGACCAGTATATCAATTTACAGCCCCCAGACCCAGTATATCAATTTACAGCCCCCCAGTATAGCAATTTACAGCCCCCCCAGTATATCTATTTACGCCCCCAGACCAGTATATCTATTTACAGCCCCCAGACCCAGTATATCAATTTACAGCCCCCAGACCAGTATTTCAATTTACAGCCCCCCAGCCATTATAGCAATTTACAGCCCCCCCAGTATATCTATTTACGGCCCCAGACCCAGTATATCTATTTACAGCCCCCAGACCCAGTATATCAATTTACACCCCAGACCCAGTATTTCAATTTACAGCCCCCCCAGTATAGCAATTTACAGCCCCCCCAGTATATCTTTTACGGCCCCAGACCCAGTATATCTATTTACAGCCCCCAGACCCAGTATATCCATTTACAGCCCCAGACCCAGTATATCCATTTACAGCCCCCAGACCCAGTATAGCAATTTACAGCCCCCCAGTATATCTATTTACAGACCCCAGACCCAGTATATCCATTTACAGCCCCCCAGTATATCTATTTACAGCACCCAGACCCAGTATATCCATTTACAGCCCCCCAGTATATCTATTTACAGCCCCAACCCCCAGCAGTATTTCAATTTACAGCCCCCCAGTATATCTATTTACAGCCCCCAGACCCAGTATATCCATTTACAGCCCCCAGACCCAGTATAGCAATTTACAGCCCCCCCAGTATATCTATTTACAGCCCCAGACCCAGTATAGCAATTTACAGCCCCCAGACCCAGTATATCCATTTACAGCCCCCAGTATATCTATTTACAGCCCCCAGACCCAGTATATCCATTTACACCCCCCCAGTATATCCATTTACAGCCCCCCCAGTATATCTATTTACAGCCCCCAGACCCAGTATTTCAATTTACAGCCCCCCCAGTATAGCAATTTACAGCCCCCCCAGTATAGCAATTTACAGCCCCCCCAGTATAGCAATTTACACCCCAGACCAGTGCAGCAATTTAAAGCCCCCCCAGTATATTAATCTACACCCCCCTCCCATTAGTTTATTCACACCTGGTAATCTCCTCTCTGCCTCGCTCCTCCATCGCAGCAGAGTGAAAGCACGCGGGCTGGTGGCTCCTCCTGCAGTTGTTTTCCTGGGCTATGTGGATCACGTGTGGGGGCGGCGCCAAATTACACAGTGTGCCTGCTCGTGTTAAGAACGTGGGATGGGACTGAGACAGGCACACACACTGCAGCGCCGCCGCAAATCTGATTTTTCCGCCCCTCAAACTGGCAGCAGGCCAGGACAGTAAGGCGGCCGCCTGTGCCGCCTTACATTAGCGCCGGCCCTGGCGATGGCATGTCTATAGCAAGAGCCAAGAAGCGATGGCAAGTCTATAGCAAGAGCCAAGATGCGATGGCATGTCTATAGCAAGAGCCAAGAAGCGATGGCAAGTCTATAGACAAGAGCAAGTCTATAGCAAGAGCCAAGATGCAACGAAAGTCTATAGCAAGAGCCAAGATGCGACGGCAAGTCTATAGCAAGAGCCAAGATGCGATGGCATGTCTATAGCAAGAGCCAAGAAGCGATGGCAAGTCTATAGCAAGAGCCAAGTCTATAGCAAGAGCCAAGATGCAACGGAAAGTCTATAGCAAGAGCCAAGATGCGACGGCAAGTCTATAGCAAGAGCCAAGATGCGATGGCATGTCTATAGCAAGAGCCAAGAAGCGATGGCAAGTCTATAGCAAGAGCCAAGTCTATAGCAAGAGCCAAGATGCAACAGAAAGTCTATAGCAAGAGCCAAGATGCGACGGCAAGTCTATAGCAAGAGCCAAGATGCGACGGCAAGTCTATAGCAAGAGCCAAGATGCGACGGCAAGTCTATAGCAAGAGCCAAGATGCGACGGCAAGTCTATAGCAAGAGCCAAGATGCGACGGCAAGTCTATAGCACGAGCCAAGATGCGACGGCAAGTCTATAGCACGAGCCAAGATGCGACGGCAAGTCTATAGCACGAGCCAAGATGCGACGGCAAGTCTATAGCCACGAGCCAAGATGCGACGGCAAGTCTATAGCACGAGCCAAGATGCGACGGCAAGTCTATAGCACGAGCCAAGATGCGACGGCAAGTCTATAGCACGAGCCAAGATGCGACGGCAAGTCTATAGCACGAGCCAAGATGCGACCAAGTCTATAGCACGAGCCAAGATGCGACGGCAAGTCTATAGCACGAGCCAAGATGCGACGGCAAGTCTATAGCACGAGCCAAGATGCGACGGCAAGTCTATAGCACGAGCCAAGATGCGACGGCAAGTCTATAGCACGAGCCAAGATGCGACGGCAAGTCTATAGCACGAGCCAAGATGCGACGGCAAGTCTATAGCACGAGCCAAGATGCGACGGCAAGTCTATAGCACGAGCCAAGATGCGACGGCAAGTCTATAGCACGAGCCAAGATGCGACGGCAAGTCTATAGCACGAGCCAAGATGCGACGGCAAGTCTATAGCACGAGCCAAGATGCGACGGCAAGTCTATAGCACGAGCCAAGATGCGACGGCAAGTCTATAGCACGAGCCAAGATGCCACGGCAAGTCTATAGCACGAGCCAAGATGCCACGGCAAGTCTATAGCACGAGCCAAGATGCCACGGCAAGTCTATAGCACGAGCCAAGATGCCACGGCAAGTCTATAGCACGAGCCAAGATGCCACGGCAAGTCTATAGCACGAGCCAAGATGCACGGCAAGTCTATAGCACGAGCCAAGATGCCACGGCAAGTCTATAGCACGAGCCAAGATGCCACGGCAAGTCTATAGCAATAGCTCTGCAAGAGCTCTGCAATTGCAGAGCTCTTGCTACAGACTTGCAAAGCAAATTTTCTACAAATTGAAAAAGTGTCAATTAGAATTTGTGTTGCAAGTGTTCTGCAAGTTAACGATTTGCAGAAAGTTTGCAAGACTTACAATTCAAATGAGCCACAAGTTTGTGACAAGTTATCCTTGCTGTCTGGATGATAGCTGCCCTCTGATTCCTAACATCTAACATTAATACTAGATGTTGCTATATAGAGCACAGGCTCTGATTCTCTGTGTATGGAGCCCCATCCCATTGTCTTACCTGTATTAGTACCCCTTCTACGGCTGCAGACGCTCTGCTCCCTGCACGGTCTCTCCTCTGCCTTACATAGCGCCTCAGGGCAGCCCTCTGACAGTGCCCACACCCACTTGCACCCGACCTCTGCTTGCAATCCCAACAGCCACCTCTGGGTGTCAGCAGCGCGCACATTCTGCCCACATTCTATGATCTTGCACACACACACTTTTTCTATGTCCACCATATACCAGACACATTCAGACATAGTGCTTAAATACAGCGTGTTCTCTAATCCCTTGCCTGGACATGGCTGCCTCTGCCCAGGTGCATGTAGTATGAATCCGATCCCTTTGTATTTCTAGGTCTTGTATGTAAGAGCCCAGGGAACAGAGATATGTTCATGATAAACCACTGGCTTGGGTTTACCCTAATTTTGTCACAATATGCAAAAAATTGGATATAAAAACAAAAGTATATTTGTCTGCTTTTTCCCAAGTCACATGATCTGCAGTAAGCATTTGCCAAACCAGAATAAATTTATTTTTTATTGAAGAAAAAAAACCTTGTTTATCCCACTTAGATCCCAGAGCATGTGGAGTGTAAGCAAGTCATCATCATCAAAGTGAAGTGCACTGAGGATTCAGACACCATGTCAGCCCCCTTTCACTCTTCAGACCTAGTGCAGCCCTCATACATCTCATATTTTTGTTTTGGTATGGACCCTGCATCATGTTACCCTCCTCCTTGTTAGAACAGATATCAAGTAGGACCAGCACACCACCTCTAAAGAAAACTTGGACAGCAGGTGCACCAACCCCCTGAGAAGCCAATTCCCACAACACAGTACAAGAACAAAGAAGGAATGGAAATCAATCTCCAAATACAGCAGTTACATTGAAAATAATTAAACAAAAATGTAAAGTGCCTGCGCTTCTCAATAAATAAATGAAGTGTAGTGCAGTGACTATAAAATAAGCTGCTGCCTTCATGGAATAAATAACCACAAAAAATGTCCACAGAAATTGTGCCTTGCAACATATAAGTGTGAAAGCTACAATTATTCCTAACGTCACACATACTCACAATGTTTGTGTAAATAGGTCTCCAGTAAGAGTAAGACACCTAACGGTACATACTCGCCACCCAGGACATACTTGAAAACGAGAGAAATCTCAATGTATCCTTCCTGGTAAAATACTTTCTCAAAAAAAACAATGCATAAGATCTTCAAGTGCTTTGGACCAGGCAAATGATCACCTTTGGATTCATGCATTTAACATTTATTATTATTATTATTATTCTTTATTTATAAAGCGCCAACATATTCCGCAGCGCTGTACAATAAGCACAGTATAGACAGGGTTACAATACATTGAACAACATTTGACAAACAGTACAGGAGGAGATGAGGGCCCTATTCCCGTAGGAACTCACAATCTAGGAGGGTTGGGGTTGGAAACAGGAGGAGAGGACTGTAAGGTGAGAGTGATTGATGGTTGCGTCAGTGAGTTGGGTGGTAGACTTCCCTAAATAGGAATGTTTTAAGGGAGCGTTTGAAGGAAGAGAAGTTAGGGGAAAGTCTGACAGTACGAGGGAGAGCGTTCCAGAGAGTGGGGGCTGCGCGTGAGAAATCCTGCAGTCTATCATGGGAAGAGGTGATGCGGGGAGAAGCTAGGCGCAGGTCACTGTTTGACCTTAGGGAGCGGGCTGGGGTGTATTTGGTGATTAGTGAGGACAGGTAGTGGGGCACTGAGTTAGTGAGGGTTTTGTAGGTAAGGATAAGGATTTTGAACCTAATTCTGCAGTGGATGGGGAGCCAGTGAAGGGACTCGCAGAGGGGAGCGGCAGAGACAGAGCAGCGGGTGAGGTGAATTAGCCTGGCGGAGGCGTTCAGGATGGATTGTAGGGGGGAGAGGCAGGACAGAGGGAGGCCAGATAAGAGATTATTGCAATAGTCAAGTCGGGAGATTACCAGGGCGTTTATGAGTTGTTTTGTGGTGACAGCGGTAAGAAATGGCCGAATTCTGGAAATATTACGCAGTTGGTATCGGCAGGAGGAGGAAAGAGACTGGATGTGGGGGATGAAGGAAAGAGCAGAGTCAAGTGTAACTCCAAGACAGCGAACTTGGTTTGATGGGGAGATGGTGATACCCTCCACCGTGATAGAGAAGTCAGGAGGTGGGGAGGCATTGGAGGGAGGAATAAGTAGGAGCTCAGTCTTTGACATGTTGATCTTTAGGTGGTGGGAGGCCATCCAGGAGGAGATGCCAGATAAACAGTCACTGACTTTTGAAAGGACAGGGGGAGAGAGATCAGGGGTAGAGAGGTAGATCTGAGTGTCATCAGCGTAGAGGTGGTAATTAAAGCCAAAGCTGTTGATGATTTTGCCCAGGGAGGAGGTGTAGATGGAAAAGAGCAGAGGACCAAGGACAGAGCCTTGAGGTACACCAACAGATAGAGGCAATGAAGAGGAGGAGTTACCAGCAAAGGACACACAGAAGGACCTGTTGGATAAATAGGAGTCAACCCAAGCAAGTGCAGTGTCACCGAGACCCAGAGAGTTGAGGGTCTGTAGAAGGAGGGGGTGGTCAACAGTGTCAAAAGCAGCCGAGAGGTCAAGCAGGATGAGAATAGAATAGTGGCCGTGTTTTTTAGCAGTTAGGAGGTCGTTGGTGACTTTGGTGAGGGCAGTTTTAGTTGAGTGTAGGGGACGGAAGCCAGATTGCAGGGGGTCAAGTAGGGAATTGGAGGACAGGAAGAGGGAGAGGCGGTTGAAGACTAGTTTTTCTAAGAGCTTTGATGTGAAGGGAAGCAGGGATACAGGGCGGTAGTTGGATGGAGAGTTGGGGTCTAGGGATGATTTCTTTAGTAAAGGGGTAACTAGCGCGTGTTTGAAGGCGGATGGAAAGGAGCCAGTGAAGAGAGATAGGTTGAGGATGTGTGTGAGAGCAGGGGTGAGGGAGGAGGAGAGGGGAGGAATTAGATGTCAGGGAATGGGGTCGAGCGGGCACGTGGTGAGATGTGAGGAGGACAATAAGGAATTGACTTCCTCCTCAGTGGCTGGGAGGAAGCGGCAGAGGGTGGCAGAGGGGACCTGTGGGAGTGGAGGTGGCAGATAACTATCTTGTGTTGGGATGTTGCTTCTGATAGTTAGAGTTTTACTGAGGAAGTAGTCTGCCAGGTCTTGAGCGCTGAAGGCAGCTGAGGGGGGAGGTGCAGGTGGGTAGAGGAGGGTGTTGAAGGTGAACATTACATGGTTCTATACATGAATCAAAAGGTGGTCCCTTTCATGACCCAAAGCATGATCCTCGAGATTTTGTGTGTTGGTTTATTTGTAAACCTATAAACCTATTTACACAAACACATGAGAATATGTGCCTTCAGGGATAATTAAAGTTTTTGCAATCCAAGAAGATTAATGGTAACATTTCAGCTCTACATGAGCCTTTAAGCCAGGCTTGAGATCTGACTCCTGTAGAGCTAAAACATTGCCAATTAATATCCAAATACGGCAGATTTATTGGAAATTAGTGCCCATTACATCTTCTCTGTTCTTGGACCCACCTCCTGGCTGGCTGATATGCAAGTGTTTTCTGCCCATTGTTGACTACGTGGCCTGTTATCCAATCTCCCACCATGCTGTGGGACTATAGGGTGTCTCAGGTCCGGAGGGGGGACAAAACGGCCTCCGGACAGCTAGGTTCCGGTTGCCGGCTAACTGGAGTCCTTAAATCAAAGTTGCACTGCGGAAAGAGTCTTTTATCAGACCCCAAGAGCGGCAGACGTGTGGAGCGCCACCAGAACAAGTTTGCTCCCTCGGTAGCTGCCCCCCCCCAAGAAGAGGTACTTTAAATGTAAGAGACTGTTTGGTATTGACGAATATTTTTGAATATAGACTAGTAACATTTTGAAACCGAACATCTAGAATAAGGCCCGTGTCAGACGACCGCAGTGATCACGTCCGTGTTGCCACACAGTTTAATGTCCGTTGTAGCATAGAATCCTGAGCAATAGAGACCCACACACGAAGTACGTGCGCACCGAACTGCGCACGCACAACGCACGTGGCAAACGGACGTATGTTGGGCAAGAACGTAAAACTGCTATCAGACGCGCAGAGTGCGCGACGTCCACGTAGCATTCTGTGTGAGTGATAAGATGTCAGGCGCAGCGCATTTGCGACGTCCAGCACCTTGACGCGCACAATGGCTTTTCATATCCTTTTCAAATTTAGCATTTTTCATATTCATTTTGTTTCCCATAAATCCCTTTTTTTTCTATGTCAAAAAAACACGGACCGTGTGGTATCTACAGTTTCTTCCGTCAGTACGTCTGTCCGTTATGCATGCTCGCAGAGTGCGTTCATCAGACTCTAGCCTAATATGTAGAATATATCAGGCCAAATGTCAGTACTATCAAACGAGAGCAGCAAAATCTTTTACAATACTGTGTCCTGCTATGTAAAGCAAGGACCGCTATGGTTACTCTTAATATTAGATAGTGGAGCCACGGAAAGGTGTCATATACAGTGGGGGAAATAAATAAAAAAATAAAATAAAAAAAACAGAGCTTTGCTACTATTCTTCTAATAGGTATTTAAACCAATAAAAATGCATTAAAATGTGTCTAAATAATAAAAAAAGGTCCTTTTTAACCCTTTCACTGCTGAGCCTTTTCACGTCTGTGTGCTGAGCAAATTTTTACTGCTTTTGCTCATCATGTTTAAACGTGATTTGAAGTCACGTTTGTAACAGATCTCTGTGCCTGGACAGGGTCACATCTGCCAAATGCCGCTTCCTCACTGGACACCCAGTTTCTCCTCGTGACTCTCACACCTTTCTCTAGTACCTTAGCCGCAGCTCAAGGTCCGGTGCATGTAGAGAGTCTGGCTAGCACCCCCAGGAATAAGCCGAAGCTGTAGACCTGGAGCCTTTCCTTGGCACAGCGGGCAGAAGATTCCTGGTACCCCAAATCAAGAGTCGTGACTTCAAGCTTGGTCAGAATAGAACTGCCTGTTTATTACACAGCACAGAGATACACTCAACCATCAACCTCATTTGCATACAATCAAGCCGATAGCTGCACAGATCAGATAACTACACAGGACCTTCAAACAATGGAGAATGGGGGAAGGAGAAAGAAGGGTAAACAAAAGTAATTTCTTAGAGATAATTTACACAATAGAGAAAGCGGGTACTATACAGAGATCACACTATATAGAGAAAAGGTTAGATATTTGAGGGAATGTACGCAAAATACACAACGAGAGACTATACAATAACTACACAAGGGAATAACACACAGACATCAGAAATATTTAGTTAACTGGCAGATATATAAAACAGTGAAAACCAAATATATTTAAAAGGCCCACCAGTTCCCCCAATAGTCTCTTTCACGGGCCATAGTCTCTGGGCAGGTGGCTAGCGCACAGCCCCCTCCAAATTGCACATGGACCTTGTGTTCTGTCACAACATTTTATTAGGCTGGGGTCAGACGAACGCAGTGTTAACGTCCGTGTAGCCGCACTTTAGTATGTCCGTGGTAGCAGATAATCTTAACCAATGAAGACCCACACAGTAAATATGTCTGCATGGGCGTGCGGACGCACTACGGATGTGGAAAACTGACGCAGGTTAGGAAGAACGTCGAACCACTTGGACGGACGTGAGGAGTGCGCAACGTCCGCATACGTGAGTGATGGAACGTGGTCAGACGCGTTTATACGTCCAGCATTTTTGACGGACAAAATGTTTTTTCATTTTAATTTCTTTTCCCTGCTACATCCGTCATAAATAACGTCAGTCACAAAAACGGACTGTGTGGTCACTACTGCGTCTTCCGTCAAAGTGCGTCCGTACTGCACGGGCGCACAGTCCGTAGAAAACGTGCTCGTCTGTGTCATGGAACGGACATAGGGGCTCTGACCAGTGAGCCCCAGAACTAACAGCCTGGGACATTTCAAAGACCTTTTTCTTTATTTGAGACTCTTTCGGTTTTGCGTGTTGAAATGAACAGTTATACCTTTTCTAGATGTGGTTTTATTGGTGTGATGTATTACCATGTATCCTGTATTGTATGAGTGTGGATTCAGATGTGTAATTGTGTGATGCATTTAAAGGTATTATATTTCCCCTTGGTTGCTAGGAGTGAAAGGCTGTGTTGAAATTCAATTGTATGCTAATTCTGTGTACATTAGCTCTGTGTGTGTGGGTGTAATCTGATGATGCAAGCATGCCATTGTATGCAAATTGAGTTCCCATTCAAGCCTGGGCATGTCTCCTTTGTGTGTGAGATGTTTAAATGCGTGTCCCATTTGAGTAAAGAGTCAGTTCAACTGCGTTTGACTTGAAGCATACAGCCCCGTTTGGTGTCGTCATTTCATAGCTAAAATCACAGTGCAGGAGACACTCTGCGGTCTCCTAGCTCCCCACTACGCAGAACGGGTCAACTTAATTCAGCAGCACCATCTCGCCAAGTAACGCCAGGGTCATCTCAGGCCGCTCGAGACGCCGAGTGCCGTGACACTCGGTAGTCGGGCCTGACGCCATCGAGAGGGGGGTCAGATTGGAGCACACCCGCAGACGGATAACACCTCATTCCGTCACACTGGTGGCAAGCGGTGAGGATAGCTCTCTGCACCCCCAGAAGACCCTCATCATGGCAGCATATGCCAATTATAAACGGGACACACTGCGGGGCATGCTGGAGGACCGTGGAGGAACCGTGGGCTCAAAGAGCAAGGATGCCCTGGTCGAAGAATTGGCGGCCCTGGATCAGCAGACCAGGGACCTGCCCGCAACCTCACCACCGATCGTAGCTCAGGCGTCCAGCCCTGAAAACTCCTTACAGAGGAAGGTACAGCAGCGGGCAGCGGCTTGCGGAGCCGCGCCGACAGAAGCCACCTTCCAGAACTTCGTCCGGGACATCACCCATGAAGAAGAGCAGGAGCGGGTGCGCCAACATGAGATACGGCTGGCGGAAATCCAGTACCAACAGGGAGGAAACCCCAACTGGGAAAGACCAACGGCACGGAAGATGCCCTTCCAGGCCTTCAAGAGCTTCAACGAGGCAGAGGAGGAAATAGAAAGTGTCCTCCAGGACTTTGAGCGCTCGTGCCAACTACACGAGGTTCAACGGGCCGCTTGGGTTGGGATCCTGGCGTGTAAACTAACAGGGCGGGCTGCGGAGGCCTACAGGACTGTCCCAGACGAAGAAGCCCGGGACTACGAACAGGTGAAACAAACCCTGCTGGCCTGTTTTGCCATCACCCCCGAAGCCAGCCGGATGAAATTCCGAAATTCCCGGTGGCCCCACGGTACTACCCATGTGGAGTGGGCGCACCGGCTGCAACGGGACATGAAGACTTGGTTCGCCGGAAGCAAGGCTCGAACCCTCGAAGAAGTCACTCAGCTGTTCCTTCTCGAGCAGTTTTTCGACCACACCGCCCCGGCCGTGCGGGAGTGGGTGAGGGACAAGAAGCCCCAGACGGTGCAGCAAGCGGCCACCTGGGCCGATGAGTATACGGACACGCGCACGTCCCACGGGGGGAACGACCTCCACCCTCCCGATCCACCCTACCACCTCCCCGTGCCACACCCCCACCTCCCCGGCCGGAGCCAACAACACGCTGGCCCGCACCCCGGGTCCCAAACCGGACCCCTTCCACGGCTACCATCCGTTGTTATGGGTGCGGCCAGATGGGCCACTACCGCCAGAACTGCCCCAACCAGCCGCCCCTTCCGCGGGGCCCCATCAGAGCCCCACCCGCGGCTCATTGTTACCAGGAGGAATCCCCATACTGGGACCCACAGGAGGAATGGGGGATGCTGCATGAGGCCGATCCCGTGCAGGCTGCATCCGCCAACACCACAGACAGGCGGTATGGATTAACGGGCGGGCCGCCGAAGGTCTCCGCGACTCCGGCGCTACCATCACGCTTGTCCGGCCTCACCTGATTCCCCGAAAGGACCGGCTGGACCGCACCGTCGCTGTTCGCGTAGCCGGAGGCAAGGTGCTCCGACTCACTACCGCCCGAGTCCATTTGGATTGGGGGTCGGGGGAGGGATCCGTGCGGGTGGGGTTACTCGACCAACTACCGGCAGAAATCCTCCTGGGGAACGACCTGGGATGCTTGGTATCAGCCTACGCCACGGACGCGGCCGCCCCAGTGACCACCTGGCAACAAAGCCACCGGATCGACCAAGGCACTCCGGTCGGGACCCAGGTGAGACCAACTAGACCTCTCCGACCTCCCAAACCCCCCAAGCCTCCCAGACCTCCCCCCCCCCGACTGGACGAACCCACACCTCCTCCCCCGGACCACCCCCTCACGTGGAGCTCTCCAGCCACCCTCCGGCACCAGACCCAGACTGACCCCACCCTAGAAAGGTACCGCGACCGGGCCGGCCAGGGTCCCGGCGACGGACGGGATGACAGCATTGAGTGGGAAGATGGGCTACTGTATCGGTACACCAATAGGGGAGACGCTCAGAAACCACGGGCTCCCCACAAACAGCTAGTAGTACCGCAGGCCCCCAGAAAGGAACTCCTGAGACTGGCCCACGACATTCCCCTCGCCGGCTATCTAGGAATGGCCAAGACCCGACACCGGTTAACCCGAGCATTCTTCTGGTCTCGCCTTAGTGAGAATGTCCGGGAGTACTGCCGCACCTGCCCGACCTGCCAGAAAACGGGGAAAACTGGGGACCACCCGAAAGCCCCCCTTCACCCCATGCCCATCATTCAAGAACCCTTTAGTCGGGTGGCAGTAGACATAATTGGTCCCTTACCCCGCTCCAGCGCCACCGGGAAGAGATATATTCTCACCGTGGTGGACTACGCCACCCGATACCCCGAGCCGGTGGCCCTGTCTAACATTCAGGCAGACACCGTCGCTGATGGCCTCCTACAGGTGTTCTCTAGGGTAGGATTTCCTCAGGAAATCTTGTCTGATCAGGGCTCCCAATTCACCGCTGAGCTAACCCAACAGCTCTGGCGTCTGTGCGGGGTTAAGGCGCTTCACAGTGCCCCATACCACCCGCAGACGAACGGGCTGTGCGAGCGGTTTAATGGGACCCTGAAACAGCTCATCCGCGCTTACACCCAAGAGAGGAAAGACTGGGAGAAATACCTACCCCACCTGTTATTTGCCTACCGGGAGGTCCCCCAAGAGTCGACCGGGTTCTCCCCCTTCGAACTCCTGTACGGGCGACGGGTGCGAGGCCCCCTAGACTTAGTCCGGGCGCAGTGGGAGGGGGGACAGGAAGCCGAAGGGCTCCCCGCCGTGAGTTACGTCCTGGAGCTCCGAGAGCGCTTGACCGAACTCACGGCGATGGTTCAGGGGAACATGCAGGCAGCCCAGGCCCAGCAGAAGGCATGGTACGACCGCTCTGCCCGCAGCCGCTCGTTTCTCGTGGGGCAGAACAAGCTGCAGGCGTCCTGGCAGGGCCCCTATCGGGTGGTCACCCAAGTGGGAGAGACCACCTACATGGTTGTCAGCTGTACCGACACCAGGATCCAGCGGATGTTCCATGTCAATATGCTGAAGGCATACCATGAGCGCCCCGAGACGGTATCTGCCATCTGCGCTCCTGCGACCGAGGAGGCAGAACAGTTCCCCCTGGTAGACCTCCCCGGGATAGACGGTCGGCCCTCAGGGGTGGAACAAGTGCAGCTAGGGGAAGGGTTGGGTCCCCATAAGCAGGAGCAGGCCAGGCAGCTGCTCCAAGAGCACCAGGAGCTCTTCTCCGTACTCCCTGGCTACACCAGCCGGGCCGTGCACCAGGTGGAAACCCCTGGCCAGCGTCCCCTTCGGCAACCGGCATACAGACTCCCGAAGGCAGTACGCAAATCCATGCGGGCTGAAATCCGGGAGATGCTGGAGCTGGGAGTTATCGAGCCCTCTGCCAGTCCATGGGCCTCGCCCGTAGTCCTGGTCCCCAAAAAGGATGGTACCACCCGGTTTTGTGTCGACTACCGGAGGCTCAATGACTGCACTGTCACTGATGCTTACCCCATGCCCCGAGTCGATGAGCTGTTGGATCAGATCTCCCAGGGCCATTTCTTGACCACGGTAAATCTGTGCAAGGGGTACTGGCAGATTCCCCTTGCAGAGGAGGCGACCCCCGAAGTCGGCCTTCATCACCCCGTTCGGCCTGTACCAGTTTCGGGTCATGCCATTCGGGATGAAGAACGCCCCGGCCACTTTTCAGCGGTTGATCGATCGCCTCCTCGATGGCCTCCAGGAATTCGCTTGCGCGTACCTGGACGACATCGCCATCTACAGCCAGACTTAGGAGGAACACCTTCACCATCTGGGGGTGGTATTCGCTCGGATAAGGGACGCCAACCTGACCCTTAAACCCGCGAAGTGTAGGATAGGGATGTCCGAGGTACAGTACCTCGGCCACCGGGTGGGTTGGGGAACCCAGCGTCCCGAACCGGCCAAGATAGAAGCCATTCTGGAGTGGCCCACCCCCATCACCAAGACTCAGGTCCTTGCTTTCTTGGGCACGGCAGGGTACTACCGGAAATTCGTTCCCAACTATAGCGTCCTCGCCAAACCCCTGACCGACCTGACTAAGAAAACCCTGCCCCGCCAAGTCCTGTGGTCCCCGGAGTGCGAAACCGCCTTCCAACAACTGAAGACCGCCCTAACCCAAGCACCCCTCTTGGCAGCTCCCAATTATAACAAACGCTTCATTGTCCATACAGACGCATCGATGTTCGGACTGGGAGCCGTACTAAGCCAAGTGGGGGACGACGGGGGGGGATCATCCGGTGGCTTACATCAGCCGCAAACTCCTACCCCGGGAGGTGGGATACGCAGCGGTCGAGAAAGAATGTCTGGCCTTGGTTTGGGCCCTGCGAAAGTTCCAGCTGTATGTGTACGGGCGGTCCTTCACCGTAATGACGGATCACAACCCCCTGGTGTGGCTCAACCGGGTGGCGGGGGAGAACGGCTGCCTGTTGCGGTGGACCCTGGCCCTCCAACCTTTTAACTTTTCTATCCAATACCGGCCTGGGCCACAGAACGGGAATGCCGACGGTCTATCCCGGCAATCGGCCCGGGAACCGGAGATCCAAGCTCCCCGACTTACCGTATTTGACCCGTGTGGGTCCAACCGGGTCCGTCGGACTCGTTTGAAGGGGGGAGGAATGTCATGGAACGGACATAGGGGCTCTGACCAGCGAGCCCCAGAACTAACAGCCTGGGACATTTCCAAGACCTTTTTCTTTATTTGAGACTCTTTCGGTTTTGCGTGTTGAAATGAACAGTTATACCTTTTCTAGATGTGGTTTTATTGGTGTGATGTATTACCATGTATCCTGTATTGTATGAGTGTGGATTCAGATGTGTAATTGTGTGATGCATTTAAAGGTATTATATTTCCCCTTGGTTGCTAGGAGTGAAAGGCTGTGTTGAAATTCAATTGTATGCTAATTCTGTGTACATTAGCTCTGTGTGTGTGTGTGTGTAATCTGAGGATGCAAGCATGCCATTGTATGCAAATTGAGTTCCCATTCAAGCCTGGGCATGTCTCCTTTGTGTGTGAGATGTTTAAATGCGTGTCCCATTTGAGTGAGTAAAGAGTCAGTTCAACTGCGTTTGACTTGAAGCATACAGCCCCTTTTGGTGTCGTCATTTCATAGCTAAAATCACAGTGCATGAGACACTCTGCGGTCTCCTAGCTCCCCACTACGCAGAACGGGTCAACTTAATTCGGCAGCACCATCTCACCAAGTAACGCCAGGGTCATCTCAGGCCGCTCGAGACGCCGAGTGCCGTGACACTTGGTAGTCGGGCCTGACGCCATCGAGAGGGGGGTTAGATTGGAGCACACCTGCAGACGGATAACACCTCATTCCATCACAGTCTGACCCTAGCTTTATACGACCCAGACAAATTCTATATCGTTCTTTCCGGCAGACTCGGCAGATTCATAATATATCTGTATTATATGTATACGTCATGTCCTGCCTGTATATTCTAAAAAAAAATACAATAACATTTGTATTTTTAATCATCTACAGCATTTAAAGTGTTTTTATTTCACATTTTATCATCCGAGTATTTGCGGTTTAATTTTCTATGGGGTGCGCTTGTTAAAAAAATTCGAAATGGTTACTCGTTACATTTTTTTGGGGGGAATTACGTGATTTTTAGCAAACGCACCCCATAGGAAAAAATCATTAGTGCAGCATCATTGTTGAAATGGGAACAATATTGCTGCATTAATAAAAATAACACACACAAAAAAACGCGTTTCTATTTTTTAATTTTTCTTAATAAAAATAATTTTAAAAAATTGATAATTTTGTTACCAAACATTACCATGTAAAATGTATCGATTGAAAGGCCATGCTCTGGCCTTTCAATGTCAACAAGCATGATCCTCTAGCTGCCATCCTTATGGAGATAAGGGGGTTCAAAGGAACCCCCATCTCCACCAGGGGATTTCCTTGGGAAATCCCCAGGCAGCTAGGGGTTCCCCGGCTAACTGACATCATCACGCGCAATGCATGATGATGTCAGGTGCCGAGGGGGGACCCGGAGGTGGAACAGCCATGCAAGATGCAGACCACACCGGAGCTAGGCCGCGTTCCGGTGCCGGATCGCGATCCAGCACCTTAGGGGTTAAAGACCGGCATCGCTTGAAAGGGCCCTTCAAAGCGGTTCCTGTCTTTTTTTTCTAGTGCCTCTCGATCGGGAGGGAGAGCGATCTGAAAGAATCTCCCTCCCTTCAGGCGATCTCCTGGCATTGCCGGGGCTCGTCTGAAAATGACATCATGGCGCGATGACGTCATTGACGTCGGGCAGGGTAAAAATTCGGTGTCTGACTTCCTGGAAGTCAGAACACCGCGGGAACCCGGAGAGAGAGGTGAGTATCTCTCCCAGGGCTCCCGCTAGCTGGTGACGTGTGGGGAACGTCCTCCGCATATAGCGAGAGTCAAAGAGGACGTTCCCCACACGTCACCCACAGTGAAGAGGTTAAAATAGATTTATAAATAAAATAATAATATATAAAAAATATATATAAGTTGGTAAGCAAATTTTGTCTAAAAATATAAAAAATACAAAAAGGTGTTCTGAAAAATAAAAAAGGCTTTTTCTGAAAACGAAAAGAATTAATGCTTTTCTTAACAAGAATTAAAAATATTACTATTTTACATTGAAACCTATGGGATTTGCCTGTTTAAACCTGTCAAACTTAATCACCAAAAATCAGGGCATTTTGGCTTCATTTCGGCGTTCTGCAAATAGACAGACCCTTACTTCTCTATGGGCCAATTTTGCTGCCGCTGAAGATCGTTGAACTGCACTGTATTGTGCCACCAATTTGTCTGTATTTGGTGAATTGACAGTTTAGTGAATAGACTAACTGCCCTGTATTACACCCTACGGTGAAATTCACCAGTCGGTGCCCTTCGATGCCAAGTTCGTGGCTTAGTGAATAACCCCTTAAATTTGCTTTATGGGAAAAATATGTAACAAACCTCATCGCTTTTGGTTATGTAGTGCTTTCATGAGGTTTGTGTCCGTTTTTCTATAAAATATCCATTTAATATCAGGACAGATGCTCTATCCAACACCAGGTAGCCTATAGAAGCAGAGAGCTGCTGCTGCACTCTCCTGTGATGCCATATTCCCATAGATCAAAACACTGGGTTGCTGCTAGTTATTACGAAGACCTGTATTTTTGTTTTGCTTTATTTAATTATTGCACATTTCAAGAGAACTGATGTTCCTTTTTCAATTGTAAATATAGTAGCAGTGAGGAACAACAAAACTGCAGCTGTAACAGTATCATTCATACATGTTGAGTTAGCACTTTGCCAGGTTCTGTTTACTAATGAATAGTTTGTCACATTTTCTACTTTTATTTTATTTTTTTCCTGTTTGAGTTCTGTACTCCTTCTGATAATGTGCACATCTGGTGGCAAGTAGAAATAGAAATATTCCTTGTATTTCATGAAATTCTGTGTCTGTGACACAATCTCATGACATTTAAAAACTCTTCTGGTTTAAATTCTTATTTATGAAGCTCCAACCGTTTCTTCAGCATTTCACAATGAAAAATGGGGAATTAAAGTAACAAAATTACAAATTTTGGGTTAGTATTCCATTAGGATAGTAGGAGGAAAGGCAGATTTTTTTTTTGAGAAAGTATTTTACCAGGAAGGATACATTGAGATTTCTCTCGTTTTCAAGTATGTCCTGGGTGACGAGTATGTACCGTTAGGTGTCTTGCCCAAGGACACTTACTGGAGAGGTGCTCATCGGGATTGAACCTGTGTCTCCACAGGCTCTCTCCATGCAGAGCAGTGATGTTACCTCTACTCCACCCAGCCGGTACATTAACCCCTTCGCTGCTGAGCTATTTCCTCCCTGTGTGCTGAGCTCATTTTGGCCGTTTTGTGCTCCTCATGTTTAAACGCGATTTGAAGTCATGTTTTATTTCAGGACACAGACAAATTATATACCCTTATTTTCAGGAGACTCAAAATATATCATTTCTATGTGTATATGTCATGTTATGTCCGAATGCTATAACAAAACTTTTTCAATAAAGTGTAAATTTCCATTCAGATTTCAATAATTTGCAACTTGAAGATTTCTTTTTCAACATTTTATCGTCCATACCTTTGTGGTTATATATTCTATGTGTTAGTCTTTATGGAAAAAAACCATAAATTGACACCCTGTTGGCCCCCCCCCCCAATAATATGCAATTTTCACAAGAACTAAAAAAATGATTTTTTTGGCTTTGCTTGTACCTTGGCGCAATGTGTTTTATACAGTCATATTTCTCATAAAACAGTGCTACCAGCGTGGGAAATGAGAAGGTGAGTAATGGTAGCAGCATTGTTCATTTTATGTGAAAAATTGGCGATTACACCAGTGGTGTAGCGTGGGTTGTCAGCGCCTGGGGCAAGGCAAGAATTGTGCGCCCCCCCCCAACCTGTGGACATAACACACCATGATTCCCTTCTACCAGTAGCGTATTGACCCCCTTACCCCACAAGCACAAGTATTGTATATTAACAAAATACTGATATAATAAAAAAGTGAAACACACATGCCCCCACACTATGCCACTGCTACCAGTCACCCTGTTCCCGGTATACCCTAGCATAGTTCCACTCTCACACTATACCCAGTCACTCTCTCCAAGTACCCCAGTCATTCTCTCCCAGTACCCCAGTCACTCCCAGTAACCCCTAGTGACTCCCACTAACCCCCAGTCACTCTCTCTCTCCCAGTAACCCCCGTCTCTCAATCTTTCTCCAAGTACCCCCACTTTCTCCCAGTACCCCAGTCACTCTATCTCTATTCAAGTATCTCCAGTCACTTTCTCCCAGTATTCCCAATCATTCTCTCCCTGAACCTCCAGTCACTGTCTCCCTGTATCCCTCACTGTGTGTTGGTCACGCTGCTCTGGTGTCACACAGTGTTGCCTACCTGTGTTGAGTTGCTGGTGGCCTGGGGGTGCTGTCCGGGGGGCTTAGTGGAGACCGCATTTTAAATTGTGCTGCAGGGCAGGTGCCTCCCTCCCTCCTCCCTAGTCAGCAGCTGCAGGGCTGCCAGCGGCAGGGGGGCTGGAACAGTGCTTCAAGGGGGGTTGACATGCGTGGTACAGGGTGTTCTGTCGAATAATGCTGCGCTGCTTCACGTGACTCATGTCGGCGTTAAGAAGGAGTCAGGACAGGACCAGAATTGTCTGTCCTGGTCCTCCCATCTGGATGCTGAGTGCGAAGTCACCGCCGGCATGGCAAAACTGGCAGACACGTTGCTGATCCCTGCTGGAAAATATTAGTGGTTCAAATTTCTTTTGAAATTTTGCGCCCCCTAAGAAAATTGCGCCCGGGGCGACCGCCCCCGAGGCACCCCCCATGCTACGCCACTGGATTACACAGCCCAGGGGGAAAAAAAGGTTTTATTTCTACATATTTACTGGTCATGTTTTGTATCATTGAAATGTTAAAGTCTGGCCTTTCCAATAACACCACCTCAATTGACCACCTACGTTCCAGGGTGTCATAGATACAGGGGTCCAAATGACCCCTGCATCACTTTTATTGGGATTCCCCTGCCTGGCAGGGGGACTTTCTCTTAGGCTGGGGTCAGACCAGCGCACTTTTAACGTGCGTTCTGGCGCACATAATTACGGCCGCACTAGCAGCAGATGACGGGCAATGACGGCCAATATACGATGTACGGCCGCACAAAAGTCCGGCAGTGCAACGCAAGTGGAATTTGAACGCATTTTTCTAAGAACGCTGAACCGCTAGTACTGACGTACTGAGTGCGCAGCTGCGGCATAGCGGTGTGTTTGCGTGATTAGGAGATGTCAGACACTGCTAATATCCGGCCAACATAACGTCCAGACGCAAAAAGAGTTTTATTGACAATCCGTACAAAATCACGCCTGAAAATGCGCGTCGTCTGACCATTTTTGCGCATTCCGTGAAAAAATACGTCAATGCGTTCGGACGCACTTTTTCACGTTCGCGGGGAAAAATGCTTTCGTCTGACCCTAGCCTTACTCACGTCATCGTGCATGTGCGCAATGACGCAGGGGGTGGGGGCAGTCCCACAGCAAGGGCCAGCATCAAAGATGTCAGTCCACTGTGATCGGAGCCCCAGATCAGCAGCAGATAGTCACTGAGCTGGAGCAGCGTGAAGACGTGCGGGAAGTGTCCTCCGCACACAGGAGTGAGACGTAGAGGATGCTCCCTGCACGTCCTTCACACCAAACGGATTAGAGTATGGCTAATTTTTAGAGAGTAGATTTAGCAGAAACATGGAATAGCATATCAAAGCACACACCCAGATAAGTAATACATTTTCATTGACCTCATTTGCCTCAGTTCCATCACTTCACACACCAAGACAATAGCATAACCTCCTTTTACAAGGTATGTGTTTGAAAGTTAATCTTTTCCCCACTATCATTCTTCCCAACTGTCACTATTTAAGTGGGAGCATTTTGATTTAGACCACTGCCTTGTGGGATGCCTTGCGAGCCATGTGACCTGCAATACAGTCAAGGCTGTCATTTCCATTAGTCAAATTAGGCATTTGCCATGGGTGATGAGCATGTGGGATCAGATTTCCATTTATTCCACCATTAGTAGATTAAGCACCTGAAGTGTATGCAGTCAGTCCACCTTCCTCATACTCATACCTGTGCCTGGCCTGCAAGTCCCATTGGTGTGAGGCATGGGGAGGAGGGATGTTACTGGCAAGTCAAGGGGACAATAAATTTAAATGCCTGCAGGTATGTATGTATGTATGTGTGTGTGTTTGCTTGTCTCCATCATGGACTGTATGTTTCTCTGTGTCAGTGTCTGTCTCTGTATGGGAATGATGTTGTGCTGCAAATACGGATATGTAATGGGAAATGGCAAACAAACTAGATGGCGGTGTTGGGACATGATTTTTATAGGAAAAAAATGTCAGTTTGTCCATTTCAAATAAGGGAAGGTATGCAGTATTTCCATCAGCATCCTTAAATGCCCACTATCACTCTATATGGGTCCTACCTCATTGGCCTCCTTTTCTTCACAATAACTGCAGAACATGCAAACGTCGAATAAGAAATGTATGTACATGAGATGCCCACTGCTAACTGATCCGCCTCGGAGATAAGAAATACACATAAAACAACCATAAATGACTCCCATGTATGTTGTTTTTTCTGGATATTTTTATTTTGCTGGCCACAGCTCCATTTTTTTTTTTTAATTGCTATTTTTCAACGATTTTGATATCTTAACCATTATTGCCCTTAATAATATGTTAATGCATGTTATTCAGTTTATTATCCTCATCATTTATATAGCGCCAACAGTTTCCGCAGCACTTTACAAAAACCAAAGGGAACGAGATAAACAGACATAGGAAGGAAACAAGAGGTGTAGAGGGACCTGCTAATAGGAGCTTACAGTCTAGAGGGATTGGGGTTGAGGAAGACGAGGGAAGTTTAACTGGATGTCAGGATCATTAGTGCCAGGGGTTTATGAATGGTGTGGCCATGGAAACGGCTTCAATCATAATGTGTGTGTAGGAGAGGGGTGAGTTACATCAGTGATGTGTTTTGAGGGATTTTTTGAAGGCCTGAAGATTAAGGGAGAGGTTTCTAGGGCGAAGAAAGTCATTCCACAGAACTGGAGATGCCCTTGAGAAGTCTTGGAGGCAAGGCTTGGCAGCACGGGTGTAGATAGAGGACAGGCAGATGTCACCCGCCAACCGGAGTTGTCGAGATGGGACGAGCTTGCGTAGCACCGAAGACATGTAAGGAGGAGTAGCGTCTAGTGAGAGAAATAAGCCTGGCACCTGCATTCTTTCCAGCCTGCAACGGGGTAATATGGGTGTTGGGGAGGCCAGTAAGGAGTGAGTTGCAGTAATCACACCGTGAAATTACAAGCATATGAACAAGCACCTTTTGCGGTATCTTGCGTCCGAAAGGATTGGCCAATATTTCCTTATTCTGTTGATTGTAGGCGATGAAAAAAAGAAGGCTTCTACTTACCTTCTGTCCCCCTTCTATTTATATTTGATCAATTCTTCCCTCCTCATCAGGGAGACATCTTTTTTTTTTTTTTAATAACTCCTTTATTTATGGATTTTGGATAAACACATAGAAATCACACTAGAGGTGAAGGCCTCGCAGGGCCTTCCAATGACCTTAAAGATATTACAGAAAAGATAAAAGTCCGCTAACATGCAGCAGGAATCATAAAATACAAAAGTCAAAACACAAGAAAATAATAAGTGGGGGGGGGGGGTCTCAGCAAAAAGAGAAAAGCAAAGATGGCCTCTTAGAGCCAAAGCAGAAAACCTAAAGTCTCTGCAGGAAGGGCCCCAGCCGGGCACCTCCACTTCTCATCGGGGGGAAAAAAAAGTCCTCAAAGAATGATAAACTCAGCGGGTAATCAAAAAGTCCTCAGTAAGTGTCCTACATAAGAAGGGGGGGGACACACAAAAAGAAATCAAGAAGGGAAACAAAAATAGGGAGGGGGAAGAACACAGCAGACAGGCTGGCAAAGTCATCTCAGCCCGTGTCTCGGAACGGGGGGGGGGGTAACAAGGCTCCCAGCATCGCACAAGGGACACAGCATAATAATAAAAAAAAAGGGTGAAAATTCTCAGCAGAAGAAAAAATTATAAAGGAAAATGTCAGCTCAATGTCTCAACCTGTGTCCAACCATATGTGCGGTAGGTCGCTCCGGCAATCACTGGCAGGCAGACCCCATAGTGGCGCAACCACGGCCGAGGCAGTACTGTAGGACCAGGGCACGCACCACAGCCCTCCAGCGGGGCGCACTCCGGCATCCGGATCACCTCCACTCCAGCTTGCGAAGGTGGGTATTCACGCAGTGCCTCAGGGATCTCAACCCCTGCCACCGTGTCCTCAGGGACCGGCTCACCTCCATTGGAACCGTCTGCATCCTTAACGGGAAGGACCACCTTCTGTACAGCAGACACAGCCACCACCACCGGGTGTTCGGTTAGGTCCTCCGTCTCCTTCTCCCGTTCTCCACGCAGCACCGCCATCAATATAAGCCAGGAGCCTTTAGTTATCGGGCTCCCAGTCTCCTCGTCTTATGGCAACATCCTCAGGCACTCCTCCAAGTCCTCAAACACAGCCTCCAGGTCTCTAACACGAGGAGGGAGCGTCAGCCGCCTCTGTTCAGTGCTCACCTCCCCGAACTCTGCTGTACAACCAGAGGCCTTGATCAAGAGATGGGGGCCCTCCATCTCCCTATCACTTGACAGCCGGATGCTCGGCACCCCAGGGGAAGGCCTGAACGACGAGGGGTAGGACCAAAGAGCCATATAGTAGGCCTCAAAATGGCCGCCGGCCGATCTCGTGCGCTGGGAAAAAGGGCCGCAAACTGGACCCTGGATGGGGGAGCAAATCTGGCTCCAGGGCACTCCTCCAAATGTCCAGCTAGGCAGGGACTCCCAAAAAGGGGCAAAATCTAGGTGGAATCCAGGGTGAAATCCCCCCCCCCCAGGGCGACATCTTTTCTTGTTGCCTCCAATGTGTCCATGTCATATCTCTTCTTAAATGACAAGATCAATTCTCCAGACTGCTCTATGAAGTCTTCCTCTTTCGTACAATTTCTCTTGATCCTAATAAATTAGGAATACCATTCAGCCATTTATCCAAGTGACAGCTATTTCTCTGTATATAGTTGTTACAATCCACCTCCTAGAAATGGGTCTGGGTTTTCAACTTGCCTTTTTCTACAAAAATCTTAAGGTCGAGAAAGTATGCTGTGAACCAACTTCACGTGGAGTCCAATCGGATTTTTTCGCTCCTACTTGCCATTGCCCCCAAAAATTCCTCTAATCAATCTTCTCCTCCTCTCCATAGGACAAACATATCATCTACATACCTTTTATAGATCACTATATCCCCTTCCCATTCTCACTGCCCATTTACAGATAAAATTCGCCCTTAACACCAAAAATAGTTAAGCATTAGATCAATTCCCTTCACAATAAACTCCTCTCTTCTGGCAGAAATGAGCCTGAATCCTTCAGATGTTGTCTTACGGCAACTCACATGAATACTGTCAGATTCCCCCCCTGCCTCCTTTACCTGTTTGGGGTGGGCTGGAGCATGTGAAATGTCAGAGCAGCCAATGCTTTGGGGTCTATTCACAAAGCACCGAAATTGAACGCAATTTTGGTGCTTTGCAATTCAACCCAACCCATTTTGGCTCCCTTCGGCGACTCCATTTTCCCAAAAATACGGCGCATTCGCTATTTATTAAATGGTCAGTGTGGTCAGTGTCGGTTGCTAAAATTGGAATCGAAGAAGCCGTTATCAGACGTTGGGGAAAAACACTCAATTCTTTTAAATTAAAAAAAACAAAAACTTTTAAATGGGAAAAAAAAACCAACAAAGAACTGCGCAGATAAATGCCGAATTAAAAAAAAAACCTCCTATTAGGAGAATAGGAGACAAGTCAATAAAAAAAATATTAAAAAATTGTCTAACAAAAAAGGTTCTTTAAAACTTAATAAAAATGTCTGTTTAAGAATGCTAAGAGTCTTCTAAAAAAATTAAAAATACAATACCGCCTTTAAAAAAAAATAAAGTTTAAATAAAAGATATTCAATTTGTTACATTGGAACTTATTGGATTTGCCTATTTAAGCCTGTTGAATTGAAACATCGAAAATTGGGTCATTTCACCAATTCTGCATTCTGTGGAAAGACGAATCGATGGCACTGCAATTGTCCCATTGAAAACCAACTATTTGCCGCAAATCGAACTATGTTTCGCTGTCAAGTCTCCTGTATTCAGTCATGTACTGGCCATAGGGACTATATGGAGATTCCCGGTGGGCTGATGGCTCTGTGGGCCAGAGTGAATGCTGGTTCACCGCACGGCTTGCACTGCCCTTAATGGGTGAGGGGAAACCTTCCTCATCGTTTGTTAAGCACTGTGACGATGAGACCCATTGCACATTCGCCTCACCAAGACATGGTACGTACTCAACCTCAGTGCCGCAGCGTTGCTTTACCCAATCGCTGTGCAGCAACTCCAGTGTCTGTACAGCGATTGACTGAGCGATTCGGTTGGTTTATATACTATTTTTGTGCGTGGTTGCATAATTAAAGTGGGCCGGTCTGGATGAAGTCCAGGGCTGTTTTTTTTTGCCCAGTCCGGTCTGTATTTATTTGTTTTGTGAATTGATGAATTGCCCCGAAATTGCACCTACGGTGAAATTCACTGTTCGGTGCAATTCGGAGGTAATTTCGGAGGTTAGTGAATAACCTCCTTTGTTTAGGGGTGAGGTGGCCTTCAACATTTGGTTTAACATATGTACAAAGCTTAAGGTGAGCAGGACCATTCATGAGATATATATATATATATATATATATATTAAATTAAATTAAAGCTCCCTTTTTTCCTAAATTTTATTAGTTATTGATGTTTGCCTAGTATCAGCATCATTCTACAACAAGCACAAGCTGATTTCCTGCTGATGTGGGCTAACAAGCCTGAAACAGCTCAATGGAGTGGCCTGTTGCTTTATTTAAAGCCAACTAGCATGGCATTGCCCTGGCATGCGGGATGTCTGCGCTGCCTACAGCTGACTATCAGATGCAAAACTTCACATCATACTGCTTTATAGTGCTGCTCTTGGGGACAGTATAAAGACGGAGGTGGGCTGTGGAGGACCAAGGTTTAGCTCTGTCAGGGAATTGTGCGAAGGCAGTCAAGACTGATCAATCTGTCAGGATTGCACTTATAGGGAAGCACAAGCAAAGTGCAATCAGTGATTGTGGTTTGCTGTTGAATTGACAATCACCAGCCTAACTTTTCCTCCTCCAGTAGCAGAGGTTGCTAAGGCTTTGTCTGCTTGGTGTATGCCTTAGGCCTGGTCTGGATGTAGGACAGGCAGCAGACATGCCTTTGATACAAAAAGTCATAGGTGTCCACTGGTTGCCAGCTCCCTCAGGACATTGTTACTTCCTGAGCACGGAAAGTCTAAGGCAGCGATCTGAGCCTCTTGCCCCCAGATGTTTATGTCCTACAATTCCCACAAATCTATGAATGCAATAGATAGCTAGCACTGGCGTGCACAGCCCGTTACAATTTGGTGTGCACCCATGGAATATTTATTAATTGAAAACTTATGATTAGAAAATTTTGCAAAAAAATGCAATTTTTTTTAATTAGAAATAACAAGCCAGTCGTTACTTGGAGGCTCTGTTTGATCCTGCTCTGAATAATACCTGCTGTATAACACCGTTGTATGTTATTAGTTACTGTTGAACCTGTGTGTTCAATTTTGCATTGGATTTTCTGTCTTTAGCTTTAGACAATTTAACCCCTTACCGCCAGGGGGTTGTGCCCAGTGGCAAAGCGTTGACACCAGCTGGGCGTACTAGTACGCCACTGCTGGCCAGCTGCTGTGGCTGGCCCCTCCTCCAGCCTGACGTGCTTCGTGTGTCATGGACTGCGGGGGACATCCTGAACTCCACAATAGCCAATGGCAGGCGCCACACGCCAACAGGTGGGTGGGGGCACAGAGGTCCATTGAATATTGTGACATTAGAAAAATAAAAGGCAAGCCTGTAATCCTGGATACAGTCAGTTTTTATGTTATTCATCATGAACCAGATAAGCGCAGGGCTTTTTTTCAGGGGGTACTCAGTACCGGCACCTCACAACTCAGTACCAGCACCTCACCACCAGCCAGTACTAACAAGAGAGCGCATGATGCTCCTTCCTCCTCCTGCAGTGGCAGAGAATCGGAAGCACTCAGCAGCTTATGTTGCTCCTGAACACTTCCGATTGTCAGGAGTGTATGTAGGGACTGATAACCCCCCTCTCCCCAGTAAGTGAAAAGGGAGCGCTGCTCCCCTCTCTCTCTCCAGCCACTGAAACTTTGAACAGCATGGGGAGGGGGGTGCAGCATGTTTACACACATGTGGAGCTCATATCCACTGCGCATTACTGTGAGTGTCATTGCTGTGGAGCTCATACACACTGCGCATTACTGTGGAGCTCATACACACTGCGCATTACTGTGAGTTTTATTGCTGTGGAGCTCCTACATACTCAGCAAAACTGAGTTTCATTGCTGTGGTGCTGACAAATGCTAGGGGATTATCCACTCCGTGCCATCGTTGCAAAAACCCCCCCAAAAAAACAGCTAACCCCACTGCAATACAGATTTTTCTTGCAACAGAGGCGCTTGGTGGATAACCCCCAAAGGGTTACAACAATAGTTGTAGTTCATTTAAAGGAACGCAGTATTAAAAAATATGGTTCCCTTTTATAGTGTCTTCCTTTAAGTGAACTACAACTATTGTTTATGAGGACATGAAAATAGTCATAATAATCAGTTTTTCCCCCTGGCGTGAGAGTACCCCCACCTATTTTTCCAGAAAAAAAGCACTGGATAAGTGACATATAAATGTCAGTGTAGGAGATGAAAGCGGACCTATTCACCCAACATTAGGGTGTGCCTGGGCACACCAGGCACATCCCGGACGCACACCTATGATAGCCAGAGAATGCTGGGAGTCATAGCTCAGCAACATGTGAGGGTCAGCGGGCAGAAATTGATATCCCTGGTCTAAGCTTAGAATGTAATCTCATGAGTAGGCTCTTATTGTTCTGTGTGTGTCTGCTGTGCAACATGTATGCATGCTTGTTATTCTGTCCCATTGAACAGCACTACGGAACATGTTGGCCTTTATAAATACTTGTGGCTGTATCTGTAAGCCGATCTAACATCTTGGGACCTTTTCTTTCAAGGAGATTCTTCCCCATACTTGCATACACTCATCAAGTTGAAAACCGTCCACCCCCAGGGTCTTACTAATACTTATCTTAGCTAAATCATGAGGTATTTCAACAGAATAGATAAAGATGTGCTTCTCTGTACTCGTTTCTATTTTTATATATCGTCAACTAAGTAACTTCCTTTCTTCAGCTTGAACTTCCCTCGTGAGGAAACTATTTGCTTCTTAGTCCAGTGGTCTCTATGGGGGCTGGGTGATCTCGCACTTAACCCAGAACCTTAAAACAGTCCCATCACAAAAAAAAAAAAAAACCTGCACAGTTTCAAAGCCAACTGAATATTCACAATATTATACATTTGTAAGCCTTTTTAACATGATTATTATTTCCTCATTTACAATGGCTTAGCGTTAGACAATTCTTCTGAGTAACAATGAGTCACTGAATTACTATTTTTTTAAAATACATTTTTTGAATAGAAGAATAGGGTCATCTGGGAGAAATAACACTAGAACATCCCAGCAGCCACCGGACGTGACAATGAAGCTAGACTATGGAAATAATACCAGATTAATCTACACAAGTAATGGCCCCCCACAGCAGTGCTCATGCATGATTTTAAAGTAATATTCTAGAGCTGAAATTGGAGGGTTGCAACAAGGGTCAGGAGGGGTTAAGGATTAAACTCTCCTTTAACCCTCCTGTTTTAACCCTAGAGCACTTTTTACCCCATTAGTTTGACTTTAAACTCACCTGGAATCCAACGTGTGCTCTATCTGTCCTCTTTCAGATGTGCCATGCTGTAACTTGCTGTAAGCTGCAGCATGTCCCGTGACCACTGGGATGCAGCCAAACTAATGGTATTGGTTATGATAAGCACATTAAAAGACAATGGTGCTAGCTAGGTCCCTAAGGTGCCATACTCCTAGACCTTGAGCTCAGATTCTGGATGGAAACTAATTCCCTGCACTCAGAAGGAAAATGGCAAGAAGGTACTTGGGGCACTGTGACCAAATAACAATAAGATCACACTACATTGGAGTCTAATTTATCTCAATTCGGTGCTTTTAATTTAGTGCGTTTCGGCTCTCTTCGACAATTCCATTTAATTGAAAATCCGGTGGATTCACTATCAAATGTTCACCGTATTTTGCAAAAAAATGGGAGTCGCCGAAGCAGTTATGAGACGTCAGCAAAAAGTTGCACGGAAATTGGCTTGGCAAATTCCACCGAACTCAAAGAAAATAATAGGAAGACGTCTCTTATTCACCTAATAGGTTAAATCAATAAAATGTTGATCATTCTTTATGGGACAATTTTGGTGCAGCCAAATTGCTGTGAAATGCAAAGTATTTCCCTGTCAATTCGCCTGTATTTGCATTGTGAATTGCCTGGAAATTGCACCTATGGCCCCCTTAAGTTTAATTTGTCAATCTTTCTTGTTACTTATCTGGTACCTTGTTTACTTTGTTGCACTTTATATCATGTTTTTAACATCATCTCTGCTGCTACGATCTTGTCTAGTCTATTATATTGAATAGTGCTGTACCTGGTGTAATGTTTAGTTTTTGTGCTGCTGAGGCGTTTGAGACAATGACTCTCAGATGTAGAATTAAGGATAAGCGTGATGCTGGTTTTATTATAATACGGTAGAGCTGCTGAATGACCGTCAGTGGCAACTCTAGAAACAATATATAGGGGGTGGGGAAAGATACCACAGTCAAATGGGGGGACACTAATAATTTTTGCCACTAAGTATATACAGTCAGGTCCAGAAATATTGGGACATCGACACAATTCTAACATCTTTGGCTCTATGCACCACCACAATGGAGTTGGAATGAAACAAACACAATGTCCTTTAACTGCAGACTGTCAGCTTTAATTTGAGGGTATGTACATCCAACTCAGGTGAACGGTGTAGGACTTACAGCAGTTTGCAGATGTGCCTCCTGTGACGGAATGTGGTGTTATCCGTCTGCGGGTGTGCTCCAATCTGACCCCCTCTTGATGGCGTCAGGCCCGACTACCAAGTGTCACGGCACTCGGCGTCTCGAGCGGCCTGAGATGACCCTGGTGTTACTTGGCGAGATGGTGCTGCCGAATTAAATTGACCCGTTCTGCGTAGTGGGGAGCTAGGAGACCGCAGAGTGTCTCCTGCACTGTGATTTTAGCGATGAAATGACGACACCAAACGGGGCTGTATGCTTCAAGTCAAACGCAGTTGAACTGACTTTTTACTCAAATGGGACACGCATTTAAACATCTCACACACAAAGGAGACATGCCCAGGCTTGAATGGGAACTCAATTTGCATACAATGGCATGCTTGCATCATCAGATTACACACACACACAGAGCTAATGTACACAGAAATTAGCATACAATTGAATTTCAACACATATTTCCCCTTGGTTGCTAGGAGTGAAAGGCTAATACCTTTAAATGCATCCCACAATTACACATCTGAATCCACACTCATACAATACAGGATACATGGTAATACATCACACCAATAAAACCACATCTAGAAAAGGTATAACTGTTCATTTCAACACGCAAAACCGAAAGAGTCTCAAATAAAGAAAAAGGTCTTTGAAATGTCCCAGGCTGTTAGTTCTGGGGCTCGCTGGTCAGAGCCCCTATGTCCGTTCCATGACACCTCCCATTTGTTAAGGGACCAAAAGTAATGGGACAGAATAATAATCCTAAATCAAACTTTCCCTTCTTAATACTTGGTTACAATGCAAATCCTTTGCAGTCAATCACAGACTGAAGTCTGGAACGCATAGACATCACCAGACGCTGGGTTTCATCCCTGGTGATGCTCTGCCCGGCCTCTACTGCAACTGTCTTCAGTTCCTGCTTGTTCTTGGGGCATTTTCCCTTCAGTTTTGTCTTCAGCAAGTGAAATGCATGCTCAATGGGATTCTGGTCAGGTGATTGACTTGGCCATTGCATAACATTCCACTTCTGTCCCTTCAAAAACTCTTTGGTTGCTTTTGCAGTATGCTTTGAGTCATTGTCCATCTGCACTGTGAAGTGCCGTCCAATGAGTTCTGCAGCATTTGGCTGAATGTGAGCAGATAATATTGCCCGAAACACTTCAGAATTCATCCTGCTGCTTTTGTCAGCAGTCACATCATCAATAAATACAAGAGAACCAGTTCCATTGGCAGTCATACATGCCCACGCCATGACACTACCACCACCATGCTTCACTGATGAGGTGGTATGCTTAGGATCATGAGCAGTTCCTTTCCTTCTCCATACTCTTCTCTTCCCATCACTCTGGTACAAGTTGATCTTGGTCTCATCTGTCCATAGGATCTTGTTCCAGAACTGTGAAGGCTTTGTTAGGTGTTGTTTGGCAAACTCTAATCTGGCCTTCCTGTTTTTGAGGCTCACCAATGGTTTACATCTTGTGGTGAACCCTCTGTATTCACTCTGGTGAAGTCTTCTCTTGATTGTTGACTTTGACACACATACACCTACCTCCTGGAGAGTGTTCTTGATCTGGCCAACTGTTGTGAAGGGTGTTTTCTTCACCAGGGAAAGAATTCTTCGGTCATCCACCACAGTTGTTTTCCGTGGTCTCCCATGTCTTTTGGTGTTGCTGAGCTCACCGGTGCGTTCCTTCTTTTTGAGAATGTTCCAAACAGTTGTTTTGGCCACGCCTAATGTTCTTGCTATCTCTCTGATGGGTTTGTTTTGTTTCTTCAGCCTAATGATGGCTGTCATGGAACGGACATAGGGGCTCTGACCAGCGAGCCCCAGAACTTTTTCTTTATTTGAGACTCTCGGTTTTGCGTGTTGAAATGAACAGTTATACCTTTTCTAGATGTGGTTTTATTGGTGTGATGTATTACCATGTATCCTGTATTGTATGAGTGTGGATTCAGATGTGTAATTGTGTGATGCATTTAAAGGTATTATATTTCCCCTTGGTTGCTAGGAGTGAAAGGCTGTGTTGAAATTCAATTGTATGCTAATTTCTGTGTACATTAGCTCTGTGTGTGTGTGTAATCTGATGATGCAAGCATGCCATTGTATGCAGATTGAGTTCCCATTCAAGCCTGGGCATGTCTCCTTTGTGTGTGAGATGTTTAAATGCGTGTCCCATTTGAGTAAAAAGTCAGTTCAACTGCGTTTGACTTGAAGCATACAGCCCCGTTTGGTGTCGTCATTTCATAGCTAAAATCACAGTGCAGGAGACACTCTGCGGTCTCCTAGCTCCCCACTACGCAGAACAGGTCAACTTAATTCGGCAGCACCATCTCAGGCCGCTCGAGACGCCGAGTGCCGTGACACTTGGTAGTCGGGCCTGACGCCATCAAGAGGGGGGTCAGATTGGAGCACACCCGTAGACGGATAACACCTCATTCCGTCACAATGGCTTGCTTCACTGATAGTGACAGGTCTTCAGATCTCATCTTGAGAGTTGACATCAACATATTCCAAATGCAAATAGCACACTTGAAATGAACTCTGGGCCTTTTATCTGCACATTGTAATTGGGGTAATGAGGGAATATCACACACCTGGCCATGGAACAGCTGAGAAGCCAATTGTCCCATTACTTTTGGTCCCTTAACAAGTGGGAGGCACATCTGCAAACTGCTGTAAGTCCTACACCGTTCACCTGAGTTGGATGTACATACCCTCAAATTAAAGCTGACAGTCTGCAGTTAAAGCACATTGCGTTTGTTTCATTCCAACTCCATTGTGGTGGTGTATAGAGCCAAAGATGTTAGAATTGTGTCGATGTCCCAATATTTCTGGACCTGACTGTATAAATAAAATTCCCTAATCCCAGAGTAATGTGATGCAATGATACCTTTTTGTTGTACTAACCGGATACTTAAATTCAATATTTTATTCGCCGCAATTCAGCGGTTTTCATTCTTCTTTTTTTTTTTCAATTTAAAGTTTTTGTTTTGTAAAGAAGTCCTCTTACAAACATTGAGGTAGGGCCACATGTTAAGCCATCAACAAAAGCACTTCGTAAGTAAACAACATAAGGGGGGTGGGGGGGTCATATGAAAAATCAGCAAAATTTCGGAAAGTGGGGGGGATATAACAAAAGTCTTCAAAAATGCTTCAGGATAAATTAAAAGAAAACCAAAAGTCTCAAATTGATCCAGGGACTTTCAGTGGGAAAAAAGAATTAAAGTAAGGTCCAAAGCATCTCTAAACAACAAAAGCGAAAACAAAAGTGTCATCTTGAGGGGGATCACATATCAAAAATACTCGGCTGGAGAAGGGCACAAAAACAAAGGGGTCTGCATGTGGGGGTCATCATAGAGTACTCCGGTCGGCAACGTAAAGGGGACCAAAGCTGACCCCCTCAGCCTGTGTCCAACCCAGAGACATCCTCCTCAGCGCCAGCCGAGGGTTCAGCCACCGACAGCGCCGCGTCCTCCACTGCTATCTTCTGTTCCGTCCCCAGTACCTCCATGAGCCTACGCCACATGCCACGCGTAATCGGGCTCTCGTCATCCCCAGGCATCAGCGCCAGGCAGGCCTCAAGGCCCTCCAACACCGCTCCCAAAGTCCTGGTGGGGAGGGGCAGACCAGCCACCGCCAGTCCGCATCCACCCCCGGTAACTCTGCTGCGGGTCCAACAGCATTAGCCGTAGGATGGGGGCCCTCCATCCCCGCGGCTCGCCTCAGCCTGGATCCCAGTGAAGGAGGCCGAAGAAGGGCCCGAATGCGCAGGCACCGAAGCCTAGGCCCCAAGATGGCCGCTGGCAGAACTTGCTCCGCAGGCACTTAAGGCACGAAACTGGGTGTCTCTGGTCTGGAGGGGGGGTCTGAGCGGCCTCCGGACTGCACTACTCCAGTGGCCAGCCACCCCGATACCTTTAAAGAAAAAAGACCCCGTTTACAGTCATCTAAAAGGTTTTTAATGGTGCAGATATGCAGAGCTCCATCAAAGCACGTCCACCGCCAGCC